>JBAJHW010000014.1:14046916-14650658 GCA_037013535.1 Intellagama lesueurii | reverse complement strand
AGGTTGGCAGGAGCTGGGACAAGCGATGGGAGCTCACTCCATCACGTGGATTCGATCTTACGACGGCTGGACTTCTGACCTTGCAGCACAGAGGCTTCTGCAGTTTAACGCGCAGCGCCACCACATCCCTGTGCTGGACATTAGTCATCTGGATTTGGGTGTGTCAGAAGTGTGAGCCCTATTTTGCGGCTCGGCTTGATATGACAAAATGCAGCGATGGGAAACGTTCTTTTTTTCAACTTCGTCCCATGCGGACAGGGCTATGCTGGGAATTATAGTCAAAAAACACACCTCTTTCCCTCTTCTCTCGCAAAATGTTTTCAGCTGGCCTCACCTTAGCATTCAAGAGATCTTTTCTTTAGGAATTGGAAATGGTCCAGACAAGCCTTCTCAGGGTCCCTTTTCGTGCAACTGGTCCAGGAGATGAGCCACCAGGATGGAAGGCTTTCCTTCCAAAGTAACAAGAGGATGCTGGGAACTGGAGGGAGTCCATCTCTCTATGTGTTAGGGAGTCTTTCTTCAGGAAGCGCTGCTAAAATCATATAGAAAACTTATGGGGGGGGGTCCTAGAAAGTCACAGGGTGGAGCACTACGTGGGCAGGAAGAAGCAAGACCACCTGGGAGATTCCAAGGAGGAGGAAGAGCCACTGAGGAGATGTGGAGCAGCCATCAATGGTGCCAGAGTTTAGGGGAAACTGGGCACCATGCTGCTCGTGGGTCTGTGTCTGCCTGTGGCACGTCTGCATTTCTGACCCAGCCAGTACTCTGATGTACATTACATCTTGGAGAGTCTGAGATGATAGCTGTCCATCCAACCATGAATCCATGATTTGAGTGCCTAATAGATACCGTAGGCAAAATAACACCATTAGTCATCCAGGCCCGTCCTGGTGTGTTCGACTTACAGCTCTCATTGCCCTTAAGAGTGTGAGGGAGTCCTCATTCAGCCCATTTGGAGGACACAAGAACTGCAGAGTTACAGATTTTGGTTCTATTCCTCTAGCCGTGGAGCAAAAATGCAGGGATTCACAGAGCAGAATAGCAGACATTCATAGCAGAAATAATAAAACCCACTTCCTTTACTGACAGATCAAGCAGCAGTCTGACCAACATGGCTGCTTTCAGCAAACTTCAACAGACTGCTTCCAACAGACAAAAGAGAGGGAAAGAGACCAAGCAGAGAGGCGGGGCTCTCTTTGAACTCAGAAGCAGGAGGGAACTATTGGTTCATGCTGGATAGACTGACAATCACCCCAGCCTAGAAAGGACCCTCCCAACCAAACAAACTAGAGGCAGCATGCCAGGTTGCTAATAAAACTCCAGCAAGAAGGTTGGGAAAGGCACCTTTTATTCCTTTCCAAAGACTTCTAGCCTCCTCATCAACCTGCTTTCTCTTCGGGGTGGGCAGGCTATCGTGCCCCCCCCCCCCGCCTTGTACGTAGCTCTGTGTAGTTAGGCAGGTGAGTCTTACCAGGAAGGAACGGCAGGGACCTGTAGTGTGGTGAAAGGGCCAGTAGGTGGCGCTCTGGATCAGCCAAGCAGTGGCTTCAAACTCTGCCTCTTATGAGACCAGTTTGCAAAGTGGAAAAATTAGTTTTCGGACAGTTCCCAGAACGGCAGTGGTATTCTGGGAGTTGTATTCTAACAAAGTAATGTTCCCCTCACCAAAAATTATTTCCAGTCATATTAGTATAAAGACAACCTCCGTTTTCCATCCTTCATAAAGGCGCCTGTGTGCTTTGCTTAGAATGGAGAGAGTTCCAGAGTTATGTATACATTTCCTTTTCTTTCCTTTTCAGGATGCTTTGTGTGCGACCTCTAGGTACCTAAGGTAAAGGTAAAGGTTCCCCTTGACATTTAGTCCAGTCGTGTCCGACTCTAGGGGGCGGTGCTCATCCCCGTTTCCAAGCCGTAGAGCCAGCGTTTGTCCGAAGACAGTTCCCATGGTCACGTGGCCAGCGCAACTAGACACAGAACGCCGTGACCTTCCCACCGAGGTGGTTCCTATTTATCTACTTGCATTTGCATGCTTTCGAACTGCTAGGATGGCGAGGAGCTGGGACAAAGCAACGGGAGCTCCCTCCGTCGCATGGATTCGATCTTACGACTGCTGGTCTTCTGACCCTGCAGCACAGAGGCTTCTGCGGTTTAACCCGCAAAAAGGAGGGCAAAGGTTTATCACAACCGACTGGTGTGGAGATGATCCAGAAACAAAAGCAGGAACGGGTGAGGCATCCAGGCAGTCTCTGAGCATCCTGAAGGATGAGTCCTTTCCTCTCTGTCTACTTTGGCAAGTCCTGTGAACTGGAACAGCCAAGTGGCCTGTCTGTACTCAGGAACATTTGCTAACGCTCAGCTGATGTTTTAATGGATGATGACGGCTGAAATATATTTCTTTGATTGCTCTGCTGGCTGGTGGCTATTGTTATCTTAATAGGCCTTAATGACAGAGACATAGTTTTCTGTGACTCATGGGAACAGGTGGTTACTGCCTGATCACGATTTAGACACCAGCCTGCCATTTTTCCCTGGAGAATCGGTGCCTGCGTTTCAACCGACATCAACGGACAGGAAAAACTATTTGGAGGACTATAGCGCCCAGTTGGGACAGACAGCAGCCCTGCTGGCTGGGGTGTTCGTGAAGTTACAGTCCACAAAAAGTAACTTTCCCCATCTCAGCCTCACATTTCCCTTTTGTATTCTACATAGGACGAACAGGTCAATCTCTACACAGAAGAAAACAGGGATACAAATCTTATATCCTAAAAAGGGGCAAAATTTAGAAACGAAAAGAAGACTATTATTCACAGTCATTATGGGGTTGTTCTGAGTTATTCCGGGATTTTTTTGTTGCCAGTTTGAATAAGATCATTCCAATGTGCCTCCTGCTTTTTGCACCCTCTCCCAAGTGGCTTCGCTCTGTTTCACTCGCCTACCGCTCTCCAACGTTCACATCTTTGCCTCAATGCTTACCAATTTTAATATTAAAAAAAAAACAGTTTTAACTTGCACTTTTGCACGGTTGGAAGAGCTGATATCCCACAAAGATGGACCAGGAGCAGCAGGAAGGCCTGGCGTGGTGGATACTGGCCAGCAGGACCGCTGGCTGGGAGGGAGCGTCATGAAAGGCATGGATCAGCACCCATCAGCATGGGACTTGGGGCCACCTGAGCGAATCCTGCACTGAAGCAAACCAGAATGAAGGGGAGCAAAAATGCAGCACTGCAGGAGGTGTAAGAAAACCCCAGGAAGCACGTCTGACTCTGTGGACACTAATTTCAACTTTGTGTTGTACAGATCTGCAGTGCCAACGTTTCTGGTGCACTGACCACTGAGCAGATATTCAGTCTCTCCCTGGACACTTCATTCGCGGATCAGCCACAAAAGAATTCCACACGGGTGGCTCCTATTTGTAATTCCCAAACTATAAATTATAAATAAATTCAGTTCTAACATTTGAGGCCTCAACCTGAACAATGAGGCCTTATCCCACCGCAGATGTTAATTAGCTTCTCAAAGCCAGGCTCTTTATGCTACAGATGCTGCCTTGTGACTAGGGCAGCTGTTATTATAACCCTTTTGTTTCAGGGTTTTGCAGTTCTGGTTAAATTCCTCTTGCTGCACAGGGTGTGGATTCACAGAGGAGAATAGTTTCAAATTCCCCAGAGCAGTCCACCCCTTTCCTCATTAAGTTATTGCCATTACAGTCTCAATAACTCACTCTGAGACATTCGTATGAGAAAGAATAAAAGGTTTAATTACAATTGAATAGATCCAACAACAAACAGACAAACTAGACTGCTTTCAGCAACAGACCTCAACAGACTCTAGAGAGGGAAAGAGCTCAAGAGCAGATAGGCAGGGTTGTCTTTGAATTCAGAGGCAGGACGAAATGATTGGCTAGTGCCAGATAGATTGACAGTCACCCCAGCCCACAAAGGTCACTCCCAGCCGCCCCTACTAAAGGCAGCATGAGAGGTTGCAAGAAACCCCAAACATTTTGTATACATTTAAACTTTTAACATTCTTGCCACTCTGTATTCTTTGCATCTCCTTCCCCCTGGACCTTCCTGCTTGCAAAATCCAACTGCGTTGTTGCGCTCATTCTGAATCTGACTCCAGTGAGAAGTTCCAACTGCAGGGTTTGCCCAGGGTTTGACTCTTTGGCGGCGGTTTACAATAACAGACAAAAACACAGTTAATCCCCCTGTAAACAGCCCAAAAAAGCAGTTGCAAGAAGTTGATAGAGATTTTTTTGTCCTGAGTTGGGTGAGAAATTTGAGAAGATGGAGAAGGGAGATTGAGTCCTGAGGGATGCTCACCACGTTCAATTGAGTCTGTACCTTGTCTTTTGCTCCGGAGTCCCCCAACGTAGTCCTGCTGGCACTCCGGAACAAGTGTTTTGAGGGTAGAAAGGCAGAGCATTGACCCCTTCTCACAGCTGGGCTGCTTCCCCAAAGCTGAGAGCAAGAAGGAGGGTTTGGAGGGAGCTGGCAGGTAAGAACACGTGGCGGTGATGCATCGAGGAATGTGTGATTCAGCGCGCGAGGACGCTGGGCAGGATATGAGCGGGCAGCCCTGGTCAGCTGAGCCTCTCCCGCGGCTGCATGACCTCTGCGGGGAGTGTGTGGCATCATGGTTGCAACAGGATCAAGTTTCCCGCTACAGAGGCAGTCCATGTCCTCCACACAGACACACACACACATAAAAGGATCGGAAGGAAGCAGTGCCCTCAAACACGAGAGGAAAGGAAGCAGGTCTTGGAAGGCTGACCGAAGCCACGTTTCCTGCCAAAGAAGGGGGTGAGATGGGGCAGCACCAGTCTGGTGACCCCTGCCTAGGTTTGCCAGGCCACGGGAGCCCAGGTCGGAGTCTCTAGGAACTTCTCCACCTCACCTGGTCTCCGTGCCGGGAAACAAATCTCAGGGCAAGCCATGCTTGGCGAGACACTTAGGTTTTCTTGTTCGGGGGATGGCTTTAATGGGCGGGCACCCATCTGTGCTCATGCCCAGCCAGTGCCAGGGTTGTGTTTCGGCATGGGAGGATCTGTATACCCAGCTCGAAAAGGTATCCTTTATGTCTTCTTTCGGCTGTTTGGTTCAGCCCCACAGGTGGAGAAATCCTTCGGACGGTGCAGCCGTTGTCAAGTTTGGGTCTAGAGAGAGAGAGATGGATGAGGAGAGAGTTTCTTTTCTCTTTGGTGTAGGATTTGGGCCCCTTATAATTGCTGAGACCTATTACGTATCAACTCGCCACCAGCCTCAACTTGATTTTCAGAGAACCCCTGTGGAGAAGAGGCAACCGGAGGAGGACATTCTTGGAAGGATCATCTGTATTCGTAACTATCCTGATATTTTGTCCGAGAGAAAGGCAGAGCCCTCTTGAGATTTGGTTCCTGAGGCAGAAGGATGATAAAGACTTTTGGGCATGTTATTTTCCTGGTGCTTTGATCATGCATGAGCTGGCTGGATAGCTCAATGCATTAGGTACCTGGCTGCAGAGCCAGAGGTTGGGGGTTCAATTCTCCCCTGTGGGAAATAGCCAGCCTGTGTGGCCTTGGGCCAGCTGCACAGTCCCAAGGCACCCCCAGAAGAAGAGAAGGGTTACACCACTTCTGTGGATTCTCTACCTGGAAAGCTTTGGAAAGGATCACCATAAATCACAATTGACTTGATGGCACATGATTATTATTGATAGTGCATGAAAGTCCTGGGCTACCGTTCTGTAACCCAGTGCAACATACTCTGCGTATGCTCTGATTTGGAGATTTGAAATATTACATTTTTTTTTTACAAATTGCCAAATCATCTGGCTAGCATGGATGCTGGTTACATGAGCTAGGCTTTGCGGAAGACATAATTCAAAGTCTGTAACGTGCCCAAGCGGCGCTCTGGTTAACTTCCTTTCCTTTCCCATTATCATAATGTTCCAGGACTGGAAGGAGGCAGAAAGTGAACCAGGCTGGCCACAGCCTGTATCACTTTATCCCAGCCCTCAGGGCCTGGCCTGCAAAGAGACCCTGTATGTACTCCCGCCGCTGCCAAGATGCAAAGGAGAGCCAAACTCTCATCCTCTGGAGGGGAAAATAGATCTCCCGAAGGCTGGGAAAAAGAGACAGCTGGCTTCGCTTGACCAACACAAACAAGGAGACGGCGTGGTGACTTAAACGAATCTGTCTTTTCGCTGAAGCCAGCAGCTCTCCTCAGCCCCGCCCTCTGGACTCTCCATATGGCTTGCGTGTGGTTTTCCAGAGTTTTCTAGTCACCAGAAAAAGGGCTGTTAGACTGAGATCTGCTTCAGAGACATGGTCTGGATGCTCTGAATAGCTGCCTGACAGGTTTTATTCAACAGGTGAAGCTTCTCCCCCATGGCTGTGTTTCCACTGTGAGGCTTTTTTTTTTTCATGTGCCATCAAATCAATTCTGACTTAGGGCAATCCTTTTATAGGGTATTCCAAGTAGAAAAGACCAATAAGTGGTTTACCCTTCCCTTTTTCTGGGGTGCCCTGGGCCTGCGCAGCTTGCCCAGGGCTAAACAGGCTGGCTCTTCTCCCAGGGAAGCACAGTGAGGAGCTGAACTCCCAACTTCCAAGTCAATTCTGACTTATGGCAACTCTTTCAGGATTTTTTTTAGATAGAGAGCACTGAAGTGGTTTCCCTTTCCCTTCTTCTGGGGCACTTCTGGGACTGTGCAGCTTGCTCAAGGCTACCCAGGCTGGCTCTTGGGAATCGAACTCCCAGCCCCTGACTCTGCAGCCAGAGACCTAAACCGCTGAGGACGACAAATGAAATACGTAAAATGCTGCATGTTTAATCAACCAGGCATAATATTTGTGAACAAAAAAAGTTTTAGAACTAAATATTTAGGATGTTCCACAACATTTGATGTGGGGAAAAGGAGGGGAGAGAACAGAAAAGGAAACAAAAACCTCCTGGATCTAAACTTTAGAAGTGTAGGGTGTGGGAACTGAAGAAAATTCATCTAATCAGACCTTGGAAAATCTCACCCCCAAATTTCAGGGAGAACACCCCCCCCCCCACAAGCCACTTGAGAACCCTGGGCACGATAACAGCTCGAGGGCTTGTTCCAAATACCCTGACAGAAAAACGTTTTCTGCTCAAGGCGAGGCCAAAAAAAATAAAAGAAAAACTGTTATTCTGCAGACTTGCAATATAATCAGGAAATTCCAAAAGACGTTTGAAGCCCATGCTTGACAGAAAGCACAGCGGCCGAAGAGGTCCCTGCCGGGGTGAGCCCCATGCACGCTGAAAAACATAAGTGGAGGGCCATTTGAAAAGGATATTTATTAGCCCCTCGTGTTGCAGTGTCAAGTGTGGAGAGCCCCGGCGCAGTCTCTCCATAAAGCTTACAACAGCCCTCTAAAGCGGGTCAGGGTGAAGACAAGTGTGGGATAACAGAGAGCATATCGAGACTCCGTCCACCTGGCTTGGGGCCAGCGTCACTTCCTGCTGCCGCCGTGTTTCCTGCAGAACTTTTTCCTGCTAAAATGGCAACGTAAGGATCTGTCACTGGAGACCACGACCAAGATCATCTACACTCTTGTATTTCCAGCTACATGTCTGGGTGTGAAAGCTGGACAGTAAAGAAAGCTGACTGGGGAAAAAATGGATTTGTTTGAAATGTGGTGCTGGAGGAGAGCTTTGCACATACCCCGGGCTGTCAGAAAGATAAATAGGTGGGTTTGAGATCGAATCAAGCCTGAACTCTTTGGAGGCAAAAATATTGAAGCTGAGGAGAGGCTGTCCTAATTTGGGCGCATTGTGAGAAGACAAGATTCTCTGGAGAAGACAATAATGCTGGGAAAAGTGGAAGGCAGCAGGAAAAGAGGAAGACCAAATACGAGATGGACAGACTGCCTCAAGGAACCACAGGACAGTGGAGAACCTTACCCCAGGATTTCAGAGGGGGGGTGTCCCCGTGTGGTTACAAGCCATTTGTGGAGGCTTCGTGATTGAACGCTCTCCAAAATCTCCAGTCCTCAGTTTCCCTGCTCAGCAATTGCAGACTCAAGCCTGTGGCTTCCTTTATGGAGTAAGTCCATCTTGTATTGGGTCTTCCTCTTTTCCTGTTTCCCTCCACCTTTCCCAGCATGATGGCCTTTTCCAGGGAATCCTGCCTTCTCAGGATGGGCCCAAAGTAGGACAGCCTCAGTCTCAACATTTTTGCCTCCAGAGAGAGTTCAGGCTAATATATATATAACTGATATAACCCTCTGAAGCAGCCATACTCAGTCAATGGGACTTCTTTGGTCAAAAACTGCATGCGCATCCCATTGATTTCAAGAGGGCCACTTTAGCAGGGGATCAACAAGAGAGTTTCACTCAGCGTTTGCTAAGGACAGTTACCAAAACTGTAAGAAAACACAGAGATGGTCTCTGATTAATAGGCAGAGCTCTGGACTTCTCATTTTTCCTTATCAGATGAAAACAATATCTCATTTTTGATAGATGAGGAATGTTCAGTCTCACAACCCCTATATCTCTACTGCCTCCCTTCCAGGCAGCGTGGATCCGGGCCACTTCTTCCCCCTCCACCTCCTCCCCCCACCCCCGCAACACCTCCAGGGCTTGCAAATTCTACCAAAAAAAGCAATATTTCCTCTTAGTTTGGCAGGCAAGAGTCTGACCTTTCCGTAAGCCATCCAGGCTCCATGCTGAGGAAAGAGACTCATTGCTCAGGGCTGCGTTATTCTCCGGTCACGCAAGGTTCTCGACTCTGTTAATATTTCTTCAGAGGTCAACAGCACTTGCTGCGTCTCCAGATCATCACATGAAATGGGACTGAAGTGCTGGCTCTTTTGGGTTGTGTGTGTGTGTGAAACCCTGGCAGATTTTTCAGCTAAAATTAGTTTTCCTAAGGGAGAAAAGTAAAAAAAAAACATTCTTTTTGTGGAAGGAGATTTTCAAGAACTTGGCCTTCATGCAAGACCAGAGAGAGAGTCATGAGGTTCTGTCCAAGAAGTAGACTTTTCATGGTTGGGGGGTTGGAAAATGACCCTTACAAAACAACCGTCACTCTGTCAGCTGGCAAGGCTGCTGTTCAGGTAGAGCCGATGGAGCTTTGTCCCACAGGCAATGAAAGATAGAGGATGCCAACATCTAGAAGTGAAGCTTTCGATGGGTGTTAGGAACAAGTGGGTCCTTGGCCAAATCAGGCCTGAACTCTCTCTGGAGGCAGAAATGTTGAAATTGAGGCTGTCCTACTTTGGGCACATCGTGAGAAGGCAGGATTCTCTGGAAGAGACAATAATGCTGGGAAAAGTAGAAGGCAGCAGGAAAAGAGGAAGACCAAATATGAAATGGACTGACTCCCTAAAGGAAGCCACAGGCTTGAGTTTACAAGACCCGAGCAGGACTGCTGAGGACAGGACCTTTTGGAGATCATTCATTTATGGGCCTGCCATACATCGGTGGCGACTTGATGTCACATAACACCATCATATCCGTTATAGCCTATTGCTTTCCTTTTGATCACATTTTGTCTTTGGTGTGTGACACTTTTAAGAAACAGCCTTAGTGCTCTTTCTCGGCTCCTGTGAAGCATTTCAGAAAAATCTGTAACTCTGGGCTCTTCCAGATGGAGCCTTTGTTCTCTGTATTATATCAGGATGATTACTGATGGGATGAGTTTTTTTCTCCACCATCGACATGACGTCAGACTTTTCTTGGCACATTCAGTGACAAATCTTGTGTCCTTGTGAGCTTTTTTGTTTCCTTGTAAAAGTGGGGGGGGGGTATTTGTCCCACTTTTTTAAGAGGAGGCAGAGCTGATGGCTATGGCAGCTCTGTGTGTGTGTGTGTGTGTGTGTGTGTGAGAGAGAGAGAGAGAGAGAGAGAGAGAGAGACCTCTTAAGGAGAAAGGCAGGGTAAAAATATTTTAAATAAGTAAGTGTATAAGAAAATAAATAAATAATCTTTCCCCTCCTCTGGATAGTCCAAAGCTTAAACACAACCCGGACTCTTTCAAGGAGAAAGGCAGGGTAAATAGATCAATAGATCGATCTGCCTCTCCCAGTACTTCCAAGGGTCACCTGGAACTCCATTTTTTTGTTGTTTTAATTGCAGTTTTGTATTAAATCAAAGACTGGGGTTGGGGGGGTCATTGGATGGTGACTTATGTTGTCTTTCGGACTCACTTTTGGTCAGGTTTAATCTTTTCCCCCGGGTGACTACACAACACAGAGGCAATTGTGAACCAGCCAAACCCCTTTCCATGGCTGTCCACTCCTTTTTGCATCACGGGCAGGGGTTACTGTTGTTGGTGTGTTTTTTTTAAGCATGGGTAGGATCCGTCCATTGAAGTCCACTTTCCGGGTTGTGTGATCCCCAGCATTGAGACAAAGAGACACTGGTGGGCGTTTCAAGTGGATGACAAGCTAATTCAGAGGCATGCCATTTCTCAATATATATATATATTTAAAAAAAATTCGGGCTTTCCCCTGCAGAAAGGGAAACCAGAGAGGGTGCAGAGAGTGATCTGCCCACCACCACACCTCCGTTGGAATCCAGCACCAAGTCACTTGGGTGGCCAGGCAATTCAGCACTATTTACCAATACATTTCTTTTTAAAATTGTCTTAAAAATTCCTCGCTTCCCTGTGCAGGGGGAGACCGGACAGGATGCAGGGGTAAGAAAGGGGAAAGGGAGAAATGAGCTAAATAGACCCGCTTTGTAATATGATCTGGTTTCTTGTCCTGAAACCACTCAGGGCTTACATGTGAACAGCCCACAGCCAGGACAGGTTAGTTGATCTGGTTGAAGACAGGTGCTGCTGCTTCTTGACTCTTGGTAGCGCAGGAATTAGGACAAAGCACGACCCCCAGAACTGCCCCAGTCCCCCAAAATTGATCTTTAAAAATCATTATAATAATAAATGTTTTATTACGGTCATTGACCAGCAAAAGTAAGGAACATTATTTAAATTAGGAGACATAAAATCAATCTAAAAACACTTTAAATCTTTAAAAATCATTTAATATGTCCCTTGGTGCCTTCTGGAGGGACAGAAGAGGGACAGAATAAGTACTTTTGCTATGTTTAAGGTGCTCCGGCATCTCGGCCATCTCTCAACTTTGTTTAGTGACTGAACCAAGGCAGATAATTGGCCATATGTGGGTTGCAGCAATCTTCTGTTAGAAGAAACAGATGGTCTTTTCCAGCTTGAAAGAGCACTCCTTCCAGAGAAGGAATGGCTGCCTCATCTAGTGAGCTCCTGTTTTGCTACTGTAAAGGCTTTGCCGGGAAACATTCATGGAGATTGTAATTCGCACAACAGGGTGTGCATGGTGGAGCCTTACCCCTGTGACCCCCAACCCCATAAGGAGAAAACAAGGGATGGGAATTAAAAGCATGAAAACGTGGGCTCAGGACATACTGAAAGAAACAGAGCATTCACCTCACTTCCCAAGAGGCAGCAATTTCCACATCGTCTTTTGATTAAGAGGAGCCGGCTTTCCCACGGACGGTAAAGTTGCTCTTTTTGTCTCTTGCTATGAGAAAGATAAGAGAGGGAGAGGGAGAGCGATAACATTGCATTAAATTCCTGTGAAGACTGGGAGAGTCCGTTCACATGGAAGACTTTTTTCTTTGTACTCCCGTCACGGCTGATGCATGAACATCACAATATGCGTTCATGCAGAGTTTTCTTTTGCAAGTATTGGTTGAACCTTATTTGTACAAATTGATTGGCCTCTGGCAGAGCGTTCAAATCCATCGGGTTCGACTGCCCCACCCGAGAACTGACACTGTCAAGTTGAAGCACGCCGCACAGGTGGACGAGGCAGTGTGGCCTAGCGGTTGGAGCACTGGACTGTGGTGTGGGAAGCCCCCATCTTAGTCCACTCCAAACCATGGAAACCTCACGGGGTAACACTGCCTGTCCTCATTTCTGGGTATGTTTAGGCAGCCACCTTCTAAACATAGGAAAAGTATTCCCCCTCCCCTCCTGTACAACTTCCAAAATCTGTTGCATAATTTTAAATTTCTGGTAAAATTCCTCTTGCTATGCAGTAGAAGTACAGAGATCCACTGAAGAGAATAACTTCATGTTTCCCAGAGTCTATCCCTTTCTCATTAACTGGCACTTAAAGTCTCAGTAACTCACTCTGACACATTTGTAGAAAAAATAATAATAAAAGTTTCTTTACTTACAGTGGCTTGAAATTCAACTTGTGTATACTGCTTTCTTCACTACACACATGCCAGCAACCAACAGAACAGATCAACAGCAATTAACACCAAAGAGGAATAGACTACTCAGCACAGAGGCGAGTCTCTCTTTGAATTTCAAAATCTGGAAGGAATGACTGGAAGTGCTGTCACTCCAGCCAAGAAAAGTCCCTCCGAAGCGCTCAAACTACAGACCTCATGTAAGGTTGTAAACAAAACTCCAACATTTTTAATACCAGAATCTAGGACTTGTATTTTTTTAACTACAACACCCACAATGCAATACTTGGAGTTTGCCAAGAGATATTTGTGTTAATCTGTCTCAGTTTGTTGGAGGAGGAGAAGGGGGTGGAACAAAACCAAGACTGAAATCTTGTTGCTGAGCATAATGAAAACGGTAACCATCAGTCCATCCTTCGCTGGTAAATATAGAGCCGGCACTGTGATTCTTGAGTGCACACCACACCAGCCTGTGTGCACACATCCCGAGAAACACAGAAGCCAGACTCTTTGCCAAATGTTGCAATTTTCATTACCTTAAGCAACAAGATTTTGGCCAATATATTGTAGCACCTTTATGACTAACCGTTTTATTTTGGTGTGAATGTTCGTGGGGGTCAGAGTCCACTTCCTCAAGCGCAGAGTGTAAATACATGACTGGGATATTTATAGATCTCCCCAGGACCAGTTGAGGACACAGAGAAGAGACAAAGTAGGAATGGCTGTTAACAAAGGAATGGGATTAATTGAAGCAGTTAATTACTTCAATTAGCAAATCCTGGGCAGGGTTATAGCTAGGCTGCAACAATGTGATCAAGTACTGTATCACAAGATTTGATCTGCTTATAAAGTGGGTGAATTCGAAGTAGTTTTTACTGACCACATGACGCAAAGGCTGATTTGAATCAGTCCAGCCCTTTTTTGCTCCCAAAGCAGCTTTTTCCCCCCTCTGCTGCCGGGGGCTTCTACTTTTTCAAACCAGAATGATTCAAGCGGGCTTTTTCCCAAGGGGTTAGTTGTGATATGTTCTTGTAAAGATGGGAGGTCTGTGTCCATAGGTGGTGTTTCAGTGATGTAGGCAGTTGGGGATGATGTTCAGGACCGGGGGGGACACACCCCTGCATTCTTTCCACTCTCCCGATTGTCCTCCGAATATCTTTACATTTCAAAACATTTCTTACATATACAAGATTAACGCTAGATCTCCTATCAGTTTATCTCTGGCTAATTGTTGTTAGTAAACTGCTGGATAGTCTCCTTGAGAGGGGCTGGACTTGATGATTTATAGGATCCCTTCCAGCCCTGCAGTTCTAATGATGATGATCATGGTGATCATGATTTCTCATATTTACGCTCCATAAAAAGATTGGCAGAGGCAGGACCAGAGGAAGGAAAGTAAGAAGGAAAGACGGGGGACTGGGGGCTGGAATGCGAATCACATCCAAATCTGGTGAACACCCGAATCCATGTGCAGCCGCTATGTGAGCACGGACTGGGATTTCAAACATAATACAAGCTGTGCAGTTGCACCCTTAGAGATGCTGGTGAGACAGAGGCCAGAGTCTGTCATGGGAGGCAATTATTTTAAACCCACAATATATTTTTAAAAAGATTTTTAATCTATGTAGCGTGCAAGAAATCTTGATTTCAACTGAAGCCCTTAGAGATGCACTGGGACTTGTTTATATAACCAATTCCTGCTTTTTCCCTTTTGAGTCTCCTTTTGTCATTCCTGTTTTCCCCCCTACAATGCCTTCAACATGTGAACGGGATTATAAAGCTGTAAATGATCTCAAAACACTAGGCTGCTGACCTCTAATTCGGGGGCCCTCCACCCGCCAGGGGGTGGTTTCTCTTGGACGGGTAGGTGGGTGGGATGCTCCAGACCACAGCGCCAGAACCCAAGCCACACCTGAAACAGTTAACAGCCCAGCCAGCCTCGAAGGCCCTGCTTAACCCGGTCAAGTTTACACCCAAATTTGGGGGGTTTGTGTGAACCGAAACCCCAGGGAGAGAGGTTTCCATGATGCGTTTCGCTTTTGTTTTTCATTCCAGTGGAAACAGCTTTCCTCTTTCAACAAACAAGCCCCCTGCCAAACTCATGGCTAAGAGGAACCCGGTATATATTAGGGTTGAACTCAGGGGGAGGCAGAATTGGGGTGCAAATGGAGCAGGAAATCAGAAGGAAGGAAGGTCAGGGCTGAGTTCTGGGCGAGGAGGATGGGGGAGGTCAGAAGGTGGGTGGCTCTGTTGAACTTTCCAGCAGCTGGAGAGAGCGACGAAAGGGCCTCCCGACAACCGAGTTGGCCTCTTGCTGTGCAAATTTGGATGAGCTCAAGCAAGGAGAAAGGGGGGCTCTTCTTCAATGTAAATATTTTCAGGGACGAGGCAGCCTCCCGTGCACAAACCATCTCAACGGTGGCACGCAAGCTGTATATTTTTAGGGGCATCCCACGTTGAAATGAAGCTTGTCAGATCCCATCAACGTTGTCTCAGAGCCACCGCTAAAGTCTCCGGAGATTGCTCTGTCTCTCTGGATCTCCAGGCAGGGTTCAGGACCTCAAGCTGTGTGGAGGAAGCGAACATTCAATTCTTGCACCGAGTCTTGTGTCCAGTTCTAGACACCGCACTTCAGGAAGGATGCGGACAAACTTGAGCCAAGTTCAAAGGAGGGCAACAAGGACTGGAAACCAAGCCTAGTGGGGAAAGGCTGAAAGAATTGGGCGTGTTTAGCCTTGAGAAAAGAAGACTGAGGAGAGATAGGATAGGACTTTTCAAATAAGCGAAAGGCTGTCATACAGAAGAGGGGCAGGATCTGTTCTCGATCATCCCAGAGTGCAGGACATGCAACAATGGGCTCAAGCGACAGGAAGCCAGATTTCGGTTGAATATCAGGAAAAACTTCCTAACTGTTAGAGCAGTACAACAAGGGAACCCATGACCTCAAGAGGTGGTGAGCGCTCCAGCACTGGAGGCATTGAAGATAAACTTAGACAATCACCTGGCAGATATTATTTGATCTGTATTCCTGCACTGAGCAGGGGGTTGGACTTGATGGCCTTATAGGCCCCTTCCAACTTCATTATCCTGTGATTCTATGATTCTAAGTGGCTCTAAAACCTGAGCATCCATCGCACCCGGTTTCTACCTGATGCCAGGATTTGCTGGCTCAAAAGTATCTGTATGTGTCTTGTCCTGGCATGATATTGATGAACCATTGATGGACCTGTTCATGGGTTCCTCTGCTCATGGGATCTATGCCATCTTTTGCCAACAATGCCCCTCTGGACTCTACACAGGTCAAACAGGACAATCTCTAGGCAAAAGGATTAATGGACTTAAATCTTGACATTGGGTCTCCGTTTTAGGGGGAAAATACTACAAAATGAGACTTGAAAGAGGAACTGCAGAGATAAGATACATACAGATGTTGGAGACCCACTTTAAAGGACTGAAGGTCAGCCAAGGTTTCTTAAGCCATTGCCAGTTCCTGCACTGATTCGCACACTTCGCCACATGTATCAACAACGCTACTGTTAGCTTGTAGATTGATTATTGCCATTATACACAGCCTGGTAGCCTATTCCTTTACTAAAAGAACCCCTGTCACTTTGTTGAATATCTGTATCCCCAGCTAGTCTTGGGACCGTGTATAAATATGACAGTCATATAGTCTCAGTCTTATGTCTGAGGAAGTGGACTTGATCCAGGAAAGCTCACACCAAAATATAGCAGTTAGTTTTTAAGGTGAAACAACACTTTTGCCTCGTGGTTTCTGTTTGTTTGCTTTATTTTGGTTTTTTCATATTCATGAACCAAAAAGCCAGGAGTGCATGCAGGAGATTAGGAAGAAAGCCACACATTTGGGTAGATTGGCAGAAACGTAGTAAGGCTGAGGCTGGTTCCTGCCATCATTGACACACCTCCCAAATGCTTGCCTGCCTTACCCAGTGACATCCTAAGGACTCGTTCCTTGAGCTCATTCTGGCCCCGAAATCTCAGCAGAGGAAATGCTTGCTAACCTGGCATCTCTAGCTCCCAAAATGGGACTCCAGTTCCTGGGTCTGTCTACACCAGTGGATTCTCAGTCTTTGATTTTGCACTTCACTGCCCAGAAGCCCCAAACGGCCTGGGGCAGTGGCCCAAATCCTGGGAAACGGACGTCCCAACATAGCTGGTGGGCGGAGGGCTGAGACCCACTGGTCTGAGCTATGAGCTGCTTCGATTTACCCCCAGGGTGATGGACCCACCAGCTCGCTTATCTAAAACCGAAAGATGGGAAGGCAAACCTGTGCGTCAGAGACAACAGACACATCCACACGACGCTCTTCCTTATCCCGTCTATGGTGAGAGCGACATAATGAAGTGCTAGGACTCAAGCCGTTGAAAGGGGAGACAGATCCAATGCCAGAATGGGCAGGCAACCCACCGCCACCGCCAGGGGTGTCATGAAGTAACTTTTGAGTTCAGTGAGGAATTAATGGTCTTGAGAAAGGGTTAAGAAACTGTGGAATCCTCTCCACCACCAAATTAAAAAAAAAAGGAAAGGAAAGAGGATAGAGATTGGAGGTATTGCTATTTGTTTTTCTAACACTCACCAGCAGATTTCCCTCTGGATTCTTAAGCCCTCTAAATGTTCATACTTGGGGGAAATCTCAGTTACTCTCCTCTGCTCTGAGCCCCCCTCCACCTCATTTTTTAGATTGTACTTTTTATTTCTTCATTTACATCAAAATATGGGAAGCAGGCCCCACTGGTTTTGGACTCCCTGCTGCTCCTTTGGCTACTGAGCCCCTGCTCCGGGTTTCATTCCTACGACACCATTGACCAGAGTTTAAAAGCAAATATTTAGGAACTCTGCTCCTGGATGAATGAGGGGAGGAGGCTGATTCTGAAATGTTGGTGAGCAAAGCTCACGTTATAGAAGGTTGAGGCCCACAATTCCCACTAAACCAGTAAGTTTGTGTCCAGACTAACACTTTAGATTGGAGATGGGCTCACACAACACACACACACAAACACACACACACATACAAGCAAGCACCTCTGATGCAGAAAAGCAGTGTGCCAGGGGGGAAAAGCCTTCAGCATCCCCTTCTCCCAGATGCCAGAGTTTCATGCGTTTTGTTCATCGGCCAGGTTTCAGCGTTCCCCGAGACATTCATTTCCTCTCCGGTTCTTCAGACCTTTTTGGGTACAAGGAAGAAAGGAAACTCTTTTGTGCAACCAAGCACGCTTGTTGTGGGAGGGCATCGGGTGCCTATGAAATATGTGGACCGTGAATTTGAAGGTATTTCCAGGATCAAGATGATTCTCTGCCGCAAGAACCCTCTTGATCACGAGTGCTTGACGTTTGCTGTGACAACGCCTGGAAGACGTGTGGGTAAGGACATGAACCATGGACTTCATCCATCTTAAGCGCCTTGATTCTTTCCTTGATTTTATTAAACCCTTTTTACCCAATACATTGCTTTTTATTGATTTTCCTTTCAAAACATTATTATGTTCGACTGTTTAATATATCTCAGTGGTAAGCCACTTTGGACCATGGCTGTGTTGAGTACCCTGTTCTTTCCTGTCCAAAGAATGAAATCTCTGCCTGTAGGCATTTATAATCAATTTAAATCCACAGTAACAAGATTGCCTCTATCCGTCCTTTTGCAGGCACGTGAGAACCGGATCCATCCTTGCTCTGTTGACCAGGTTTGTCCTGCAGAGCAAGCAAAAAAGACAGGAGGGGAACAACGTGAACATGTAAATTCAGTCCCTTTGATGCGAGAAGGATCACTTTGAGGACACTTGTCCCCTTTCTTTGTAAAAGAATCCCCTGCTCCCTTCTTTCTAAGAAAACAGGAAAGCTTGTATGTCTTAGAAATACCCTTGAGATAAGAAAAGAGGTAGAAGTCCTAGGTTTAAGCTGGAGATGTCGGGAGTCTTGGCTTCCCCTTTCATGTCTGGAGAATGCAGACAAAGTGTCTCTTCCTCGGAGGCTTCAGAAGAAAAGGTGTGAAGAGGAAAGAAGTGACTTGAGCAACCCTAAGAATAGCAACCTCAGGTGAAGGAAGGTCAGAAGAGGTAAGCAGCAGCTGAGGAAATGGAGAGGCTCTTGTTTCTCTCTGCCTCCTCCCTATGCAAGCGCAGGCATCTTTTCCTCCGTGAGCTGGGTTGCCTCCTGGCCGTTCCATCCCTTTGCTCATCACAACAAACTGGGTGTGTGTGTGTCGGGTCTTGAAAACATTTCTGCTGTCTTGGGACATCATAGACAACGTTGACCAGTCCCCGTCAAACAGACTGAACTGGCTCAATAAACTTGGAGGTTTGACTTCCAAGTCAAAACTTTAATAACACAATAAAAGATCAAGCTTTTGACGAGGAAAACACGTCCTGTCATCTTCAGGATTACAAACAGCATACTAACTACATGGCAGACAGTGATATACACTCAATGTGATCACATCACAAAACATTCCAGGTGGACTAATTGCTTAATCAACTTTCTGCTGTCCTTATGAGATCAATAACAGGAAGCCAGGAGTCACTCAGTCTTTGCCCGCCCTCCCAGTTTACCACACACCTGCCTGGACACAACCCACACCCAAACACAAGCAGGCAGGTAAACCAAAGCAAAGTGTGCTGCTTATATACTGCCCCATAGCACTTAAAGCTCTCTCTGGGTGATTTTACAATTTAATTATGTAGGCTACACATTGCGCGGACACACACATACAGTGAGCTGTGTGCTCAGTTTACTGACCTCAGAAGAATGGAAGGCTGAGCTAACCTTGAGCCGGCTACCTGAGCCTTCTGGGATCTAACTCGGGTCATGAGCAGACTCTTGACCGCAGTACTGCAGTTTAACCCCTGCACCCATCAGGATGTCTCATCCCCCCCCCAATAGGGGCCTGACCCCTCTGCCTCTGGTAAAGGGCCTTGCCGGGCTGGCTGGGGCGTGACTTGAACCTGAGGTAAGGTAGCGTCTCCTTTGACCGAATAGCCCAACCGGCACAGTGTGAAGGCATCGATTCACCAAATCTTCAGGTTACTTGGTTGCCATTGGTTCAGTTTTCCTCACATCTGTCAAACACATGGGAAGCTGAATTTCCTTGGCTGCTGTGTTAGGCACTGCCACAGGCCTGGCAACCTGCCACAAGCAGGGTCTTGGCTGGTTCTCCGACGTGGACAATGAAAGGCAGCTTCATGCTTTGAGCTACACTAGGCAGCGCAATCTACCTGCCCTTCTGGTTCCTCCCGATTCCTCTGACGTGGCATCATGCTGGGGCATTGTGGGTGCTGGAGGTCACACACACACCCCTTCCCGCCATGAGCTCTCTTCCTGAGGTGTCGGGGCTTAGTGTGGGAGTGGTGCTTTCCTTTAAGATGGGCAAAGCGGGGGCCAGCTAGATAGTTTTGGCTTCCTCATTCCATGTCCTACTCACTTGGCTGGTGAGAGCCGGGGGTGGGGGGGTGGGGGGGTTAGTCGGTGGGTTGGTTAGCCTCCCAACGGAGAGCAGAGCTGGCCAGCAAATGGGCGGCTGGGTCTGCCCGCTTGCTTTTCTCCCAGCCCTGTCTGTGTTTACTTGTACTAAAAGTGGAAACCAAAGCCCTTATTTGGGGCATCAGACATACCTTGGCCCATGGAATGTCTTCAGCCCCATGCGTTGTTATTTTGGGATTTCAGCCTTTCTGCCCTAGCTGTTCTCCAAGATTCCTCCTCTGGAATCAGCCATGGTCTCCACAGCATGGAAAAGCTGGTTTTTGGGGACAGAAGTCCCACCCACCCCCAAAATGCCCCAGTCAACATTTCCAAGCTCTAATGAAGATGTTATGGGGCAGAAAACGCAAACGGTGGCCTCATCTTAGCTCCCCTAATGATTGTGATCCTTCTCCTGGGATATTCTCTTGACTGAACTCTAGGAGAACTAACAGGAGATCCGTGGGAGGATATTCCCCCCCCCCACACACACACTGGGTATCAGAAATGATCCGGGCATACTTGCAGCAGAAATGTGCACTGGGTTGGTGCCCATTGGACAACCCCCCAAATCCTGAAAAGTGGAGAGTTCAAATGACATGTCAAAGGAATAGGATCAGTTAGTATCCTATTTCTTCTTAGTATTTGGTCTCTGTGGTTTTTTTTATAACAGGTTTGGCTAATTCATAAGAGTGAAGTTAATGGCCCCAAGATGGTTTGCACAAAAGTAGAGGTACGTTGAGAGCTGGTGTGGTACAGTTTGATGGACTCTTGGACTAGGGTTCTGGGTTCAAATCCCTGCTCAACCAGGGAAACTCACTGGGTGTGTGTGCGTGTGCGTAGGCAATGGCGAACCACTCCGTGAACATCTCACGTACAGGAAAAACTCAGTTAGGGTCACCATGGCTCTGAAGTGTGACTTGATGGCACGTTAGCAACATAGGAGAAGGAACTTAAAGGACGTGGGCGAACCCAAAGATCTAACTTGGCATTCAAGGTGGGAGAAAGGTTGATGAAAGTGCTGATCCACTGGGTGTTCGAAGGAAGGAAGGAGGAGATGATGGATACAAGGAAGGCAGGTAGGCAGGCAGACCAATTCTACATAATCCGAAGAAGGTTTTTTTTAAAAAATTATATTAGAAGATATTACTCTTTTGATAATCTCCTGAATGCAAAAATCAATGACAAAAATGGCTCGGGAAAGATAAAACAGGGGGTTGAGAACTTTAAAACTTGCTTCTGACCCAGCATCCGAGTCCTTCTTGAAGTGAGGACACGGGGCATCCTTCTATAGTCTGTTCAGCTTTGAAAGAAGACACCCTAAGGGATACATGAGTGCAGGTCAGCCATTTCTCATTTTCTGGGATTTCAGGCCAAAACGTGAGACAGGCGGGGGACGAGAGGGAGCCCTCGTGACATCACACGTGCCAGGTGTTTGTGAGATCACTGAGGCTGGTTTGGAACGGTTGCACAATAACATTTGCACGCACATGCAAGCATGTCAGAGGGAGAAAAACAATCTGGATTTTATGGTTCGTGTAGTTTTTTCGGGCTGTTTGGCCCGAACAGCCCGAAAAAACCTACAACAACCATCGGATCCCGGCTGTGAAAGCCTTCGAGATATTCAAATCTGGATTTTCTGCATTGCTTCCTTGAAAAATATGATGTCTCCAACACACATACAAACATCTCCCTGCTGAGCCTGGGAGCCACGCATCAAAACCGCCGAACCTAACTTTTCACAAATCTAACTTTCTTTGCCTTCAGCTGCTCGCCCTGAGATCCGTCATGCCGCAGAAAGATCCAGAGAAGGACAGTCATGTCTTGAGGCTTCAGCGGGCGCCCTGAAAGGTGCAGCCCCAGAATAAGATGCAAAGTGTAGAGAAAGTGAAGAGGGAGGAGTCTGGGTCCTTGTCTCTTAACAGGTATCGTCAACCATTGTGGTCATTTACTAAAGGCAAAGAGTGGGAGGTTTAGGACTGAGCTAAGCACTTTGTACCCTTGTTAATTATGTGCTGTCCAGTCAATTCTGACTCGTGGACAATTCTGCCAGGGTTTTCTAGGTACAAAGAAGACGAGGTTTCCCCTTCTCTTCTTCTGGGGATGCCCTGGGATTGTGCAGCTGCCCAAGGCTACACAGGCTGGCTTTTCTCCCAGGAAGCACTGTGAGGAATGAGACTCCCAGGCCTCTGCATAGCCACTGGTTAAACTGTGCGGTTTGCTGCCATAAAACCTACTGATGGCTGACAGCCTGGATGGCTTTAAAAGAGGACTGGATAAATTCATGGAGCTGGCAGTGGGTAGGCTTGGAATGCCTCCAGTATCAAGGGCAGTATACCTGTCTGAGTAACGGTTGCAAATGAGCAAATGAGAAATGAGCAAGTGGGATGCTCCGAGTGCACTCATGTGCTGCTAATGGGTTTTTCCCTGTAAGCAACAGGTTGGGTCCTTTGAGATCCAAGTGCTAATCTACACAGCCTTCCTCTCCTCTTGCTTAGCTCCTTGTTCTTGTTGCAGTTTTGTTACACTAATGGGATGATAAATAAATAAATAAATAAAATGTATTTATTTATTTATTTAAGTTCCTTTAGCTGAGCAACAGAAGTGCTAGGATTCACAGAGCAGAATAGCTTCAAGTTCCTCACAGCAGACCACCCCTTTTTTCATTAAGCTGGCACTTACAGCCTCAACAACTCACTCTGAGCCGTTATTAGGAGAAAGAAAAAAAGATTCATTACTTACAACTGAACAGATCAAACAGCAAATTGACAAACATGACTGCTTTCCGTAACAGACTTCAACAGACTACAGAAGGGGGGGGGGAAGGCACTCAGTAGAGAGGTGGGGGCTCTCTTTGAATTCAGAGGCAGATGAATTCTCTGCAAAGACCGGAGTGGGAAGGTGGGTGCTAAGAATTCACTGTTAGAAACCTGTTCTTCTCATTCCTCAGTAAACAAAGTTCCCCTGTATTTGATGGGGAAGGGGGTCTTAAACAAGGATGAATCTTTTTAGGAATAAAGAATTTAGCTGAACGTGGAATACAAAGATCTTACGCCCAGGGCCCAAATCCAAACCTCGGAGCCAAGAAAGAAAGGCATCGTCTTCCTTCTGGCCATTGTCTGGGTGAAACGGGCACAACAAATAACCGAACATACAAAACGTTCCCAGGGCTCGACCGAGAACAGGGGCGGCCACGGATGAATCACCCGGTGGAGAAGCATTCAGAAACAGCAACAAGGTCTTCATCCCTGGGCAGCGAGCTCTTACGAAATAGGCGCCCGGGGGAGCCAGATCTCTATCAAGGCACGTTCCTTGCCTTTATCAGATCGGAGAAGCCCGAACCTGTATTGACTTGGTGGCTGGGGAGAGGGTTAGCCATTCCACCCCCTCCTTCTTACCTGTCTTGAGGCTCAGCGGCTGGATCAGGTGCCTAGAGGTGCCGGCCTCGATGCTCGGGCATAAAGGTCACTTTGGATTTGGGAGGTCAAATCTCAGTCCGATGTCTGTTCCTGCAGACATCTCAAGGCGATGAAGAGGCAGGATGTGTGCTTAGGCGGGAGGGTGCAAGGCCCCGCACTGCCCCTTGGAGACCCAGGAGGTGAGCAAAGGTCAGGGGTGGCGCAGGGCATGTTGATGCCTGAGGCAGAGAACGAAAGGCTCCCCGTTTCTCTTTCTGTGCGCCAAAAAATTGCCAGGATTGGCAGCCCAATCTTTGGGTGGAATCAGACAGGAATATCAGATCGGGCTGGAAAGGGGCACTTGGCTGGGTGTGATCTTTAAAGCACCCACCTCTGTGCACAGGAGACCCAGTCCCGGTGGCTTCATCCCAGCTCCAAAGGAAGAGAGGAGCCCTGCTACTCAATCAAAGAGGTCTGGATCGGGCCCACGGCAGACTCAGGCTGGTTTGCCATCCCCTGTACGTTGTCTGGTCACTGCAAAAAAAAAGATCAGCCCAAACCATGCCGTGTGTTTTTGGTGTCTTCAAGTCAGAACAGACTTAGAGCGACCCTAATAGGGCTTTCAAGGTAAGTGGGAGATTTAAGGAGTGGTTTTACCAGTTCCACTTTCCCAGTGAGTTTCCATGGCTGAGCGGGGATTCGAACTCTGTTCTCCAGAGTTCTAGTCCATCACTCTGTCCGCTACACCACACTGGGAATGCCATGGGTGGTGCAAAAAAGCAAGCTAAATCCTTGTCTGATCGCACCCTTACCTCCAGACAGGTGATGGGAGACTGCCCTTCACAGCACCTGAAGACGGCAGGTTAGTCCAGCTTTCTCCTGTAATATTTTACCACCACTTTTCAGCCTCCCCAGCCGGAGGCCCTCAACGCCAAAATTCTCTTTACAAGACCTAGTAAAAATGGATTCAACTGAAAAAATTACTAAAGAACTGCTGGAGAGTTCCGCGGTTTAGGTCTCTGGGCTGTGGAGCCAGAGGTTGGGAGTTCGATTCCCCCATGGTGCCTCCTGGACAGGGGCTGGACTCAATCATCCCATAGGGTCCTTTCCAGCTCTGCCGTTCTAAGATGATGATGATTATAAACATAAAAGATCAAATCAATCTATCTATCCTCAGCCTCCAGCTCTGGATGGGTCATACTGTCTGTGAGGATGGACCCTCGTCTCTTCGGGGGTCCAACTTTCCTGGGAACATTTCTCACAACCAAGAAATGCTTCGTCCTTTCTTCGCCTGGGATCATCAGCAATTTACGTGCGGAGATCAGCTGTTCTCGCCCGGTCCCAGCGCATCCCAAGGCATGACACCCAGGTGTGGATACTCAGCAGGGTGGGTCGCCCTTTGCCATCCCAAGGTGGGGTCAGCCTTGGCTATCTGGTCTGCCCTCGCTTGCCACAAAGGGTCGGGTGGTTGTCATGAAGGAACAGGACTGAAAGTATGGCATATTACGGATCACCCGCGCTCTCGTGCTCCCGATCACCATGTACAGGTGTGAAAGCTGGACAGTGAGGAGAGCTGCCGAAAGGTTTCCTGCTAAAATTACGGTGTAAGGATGTGCCGCTGGAGACCATGACCACAATCATCCATACTTTTGTATTTCCAGTCAAATATATAGGCGTGAAGCGGACAGTAAAGAAAGCTGGCAGGAAAAAAAAATGGATTGGTTTGAAACGTGGTGCTGGAAGAGAGCTTTGTGGATGCCCTGGACTGCCGGCAAGAGGAACAAGTGGCTCTTAGAGCAAATTGAGCCTGAACTCTGAGGCCAAAATGTTGAAACTTGAGAGGGTCACTTTCATAGAGGACCTTGAGACAGTATGAATTTGGGGTGCTGGGCCACCCAGAGATCCCTCTTAAGGGGGTGCAATCCACCAGGAAGTTTTCCTGTTCCAGTTCTGTGGACACATCTGTTGCTTAAAGCTTGGGAATATTTCCATTTTTGAACGACACCTACCATCATTCTCAACTTAGCGTGGCGGGATGGTGGGAGTTGTAGTCATGGCTGGGAGGGTTCGAGTTCGAAAAGGAGCTTTTACCAGCCTCCACTAAAGGCGGCCCTCGGTTGAGGTGGTAGAGAGAGAGAGCCAGACCGTCCTCTGTGCTATTGGGATCTTTTTCCTGCCTTGGTAACTGACTCCTTCTTATCCCTGAACCCAACACGTTCTCTACTAAACAACGTCTCTGGGGAGGGGTGTGTCTGCCCACGGCTGTGCCCCTTATCACGGCTTATCTGATGGCACCTCAATGGCCGATGAGTCTGCTTCTCCCTCACTTTAGAGACCGGTGTTTGCTCAAGGCAGAAGCCTCGTCGGAATTAAGAGAAGGTGACAGACGTCAACATTTGCACAGCGGAGGAAGGACGCTCAGATCAACAGGCTGAGGGTTCAGAAAACCTCGCTAATGCAGGGTCAACCTGGCTGGGTGTCCACAAAATGAGAAAAGAAAAAGAAAAGGAAAAGAAAAGAGAGAGAGGGAGGGAGGGAGGGAGAAGTCAAAAAGGCTGTGGACCAAAATTTGCACAACATAATAATGCTGGTGGACAGTAAAGAAAGCTGGCAGGGGGAAAAAGTTGATTTGTTTGAAACGTGGTGCTGGAGGAGAGCTTTGCTGGACTGCCACAAAGACGAACAAGGGGGTCCTCGATCAAATCAAGCCTGAACTTTCTCTGGAGGCAAAAATGTTGAAACTGAGGCTGTTCTACTTCGGGCACATCCTGAGAAGGGAGGAGTGTCTGGAAAAGACAAGGATGTTGGGAAAGGTGGAAGGCAGCAGGAAAAGAGGAAGGCCAAATACGAGATGGACCGACTCCCTAAAGGAAGCCACAAGGCTGAGTGTGCAATTGCTGAGCAGGGCTGTTGAGGACAGGATTTTCTGGAGATCGGTCATTCATAAAGTCGCCTTAAGTCAGAGGTGACTTGGCAGCACATAACAACAACAAGACTGCTGGAAGTTGTGCTTTTATTTTTTGGTGCCTAAACCGGTCGAATCTGACCGGGTTTCACCTCAACTGCTGGCGACGTTGAGCCAGACAGAGGCACAGTGCAAAACCAAGTGTAAAGTGCTCCTATGAAGTCGTTTCTAATCAAGGGCCTCTGCCCAGTTTGTGTAACTAATCAATAAAAATATATTTGTTTTCTCAATGTTTACATCACATCTTTAGAGGATACCTTTAATGATGTCATATATATTTTAAGTGATGCTTGTGTACCCTTTGCATGATACTTGCTCTAGAGTCTTACGGGGGGGGGGAAAGGGGGGATTCAGCATATATTGTTTGAGGTTATCTGTTGGCTGAGGATTCCAGCCGTTCTCATCCCAAAATGGAACTTTTCCAAGTTCTGAAGGGAATCCCAGAGGAGGCATGGCCTCTTTGTCCTGAAGAAAATGAAGTTTAGGGTAAAGCTTAGTTTAGGGTAAAAAGGGCTTCACACCTGGAAGCCTGAGGCCAAACATCCTCCCATTTCGCTTGTCAGGATTCATTTTTATGGGGTGGGTCTCACAGGCCGATCCTTAAGACCCTCAGGGGGAAGGGAGGGGCTTCCCCAAATAGTAGCAAAAATATAAGAACTCCTCACCACCCGCGCCATATAGGCAGGGGATGACAACTCCCATCATCCGCAGCCAAGATGGCCGTTGAAGAAGGAAGATGGGATCTGTAATCCAAAATATCTGGAAAAGCCACACCTGGCTAGGGGATGCTCGGGTTTATGGCCGGGGCGAAACTACCGAGAAGAGGTTTGAACACCTTATATAAATAGTATATAAATGAGAATCATTGTCGTTTGCATGTGAATAAATTATAACCCATTGCAAAACAACGTTGTTGTTTTTCAGATCCCAATTACAGACGGGAAAAGTTACTTTTTCGACACTCCCAACTAGCGGAGTGCGAAAGGATCATGGGAATTCTAGTCCTGAAAGGCAGCTTCCCCTGCCTGCGATGCAAAGCCTTGCCATTCCTGGCAACGTGTCCAAACTACAAGTCCCAGCAGGCCAAGCGAGGGGAGGCGGGCTTCCCACGTCCCTGGGAAGGCGTGGCCCGCCAATTGAATTCAACCAATAGAGAAAGGAAAGGAGCAGTGGTGGGCGTGTCTTCAAACAGGCCCGGGACGTGATTGGCTGGAGTGAGAAATGGGGCGGAGCCCGCGAGGGAAGGCTGGCAGCTGGCAGTGCCGCGCGGGCGGACGGTGCAGAAGCGCTGCGGGAAGTGGAGGGAGTCCAGGCGGCGTGAATGCGGATCGGGCTCGGATCGGGTTCATGGAGGGCGTCGCCTGACTTTAGCCAGGTGTGATCCCTTAACCGGATTGGGGCAGGGGAGGCCGGGGAGGGGGGGATTGCAGTCCAGCGAGGTGGCGGTGCAGAAAGCGAATTCCCAATCCGGATTGGGCTGGGTGGTGTGTACGCGCGTTGGCTAACCCGGAGTGGAGCGATGGGGGGAATCAGCCTGCTTGCGGGGCGGCGGCGGGAAAGAGGCATCCGTGGCTCCTCTGGATCCGGAGTTTAAAGCGGCGCCTGGGCGAGTGGAATTCGGAGCGGCCCCCAAATCCTTTCCGTGTGGATGGCGCGTGATCCGGATTGCCCAGCATCGGCATGCCGGTCCGGCACGCCCCATTTCCTCAGGTTGCATGGCTGGGGGGGGGGGGCTTTGCTCTGGGTGGCGTGGCTGCCCCCCAGGGAGGCTTGGCTTCCCCTTCCTGCCCCTCCCCGGGGGGGGGGACACCTTTGAATTGAATTGTGTGACTCCCGTTGGAAAGAGAAGAGGTGCCTAGTGGTGGGCACAGGTTGGCATGCTTTGGTCTCAGTGGTCTGGAAGAACCCCTCGGATGGGTTTATGGGCTGGGGGGGCATAGCCCTTGGAGCCCCCCCACCTCTAGAACCACTGCAGTTCCCCCAGATGTGAACACTCTCTGGATCCAGAATATCAAGGAAATGCTAGTTAATTTGTAACCAATGTTGTCGCTGTGAGGCATAAGCTATGAGACCTTTTGCTGTTTTTTTTTTTCCAAAAATTGTTACACTTAAGGATTTAATGCGTTACATCCTTCTTCCACCCAAACAGTTTGTCAGGATGTATGTAGGTGGCCTGGTTTTATCTTCTGAACACCCCTGCATGGTAGGCTGGGTTGGAGATAATAACAGGAGTTAAGAGAGTTTTGTTGGCTCTAAAGGAATCTGAAACCTTTTTATCTGAAGCCAAGTTACTACAAATCCCAGTTGCAGCCTAGCTGTTGAAGCGACATCTATTTCACGGTGTAGAGATACCTTTCACAGTCCTCTGTAAATACTCTCTGAAAGACGTTGGCATCTATTTAATTCTTTTTCTTCCAAAACGTTGGCTGCGTTGGAAAATCTGGAACAGAAGCATACCAAGCCCAAAGTCTCGTGACATTTTAAAGATCTTTTATTGTGTGGCTTTTCGTGGATTACGGTCCCTTTCTGCGGTCCACAAAAGCTGCCATGAAAAAGGAATCTAGTAATCTTTAAAGCTAGGCATTTTCCTTTATACATCTTTGATTCTTGGCGGTCTAGTGCGGTCTGTCTACTTATGTGTAACGTAAGGTAGCCTTGTAAGTCTGGAAGCCAAAAAGGCCCCCAAAGGTGGCGGCGCCTTGACTTTGTTTGGGTTTATAGCTCACGAGACTTTTAATTGTGCAGATAATGACACGAACACGTTAGGTATTTTGGCATTCGTGGCTTCCAATTACGAACATGTTTTACGCTGCATTTATTTGGGAGTGAATTCCATCGACTTCCTTGTTTCTGAGTCAGTGCTTTCAGGGTTGCGACGTAGTGGGTGGGCGGGCGGGCAGGTGGGTAGGGTTGTCTTTCTGGTGTGTCGGGATCAGCCTGGGTTAGGTACGGTTGGTTGTTTTTTCTCTGATGGGGTGAGAAGCCAAAGGCTGTGTGGTTCAAGGCGCCTCTGAAAAGGAGCAAACCCGTTGTGTACCTGGGCAGAAGCGTGTTTGGTCTAAGGTTGTACATTCAAGGATGCTTCTGGGCATCAGATCAGAGTTTCCTGGAGGTGAATAGGTTGAATGGAAAATCTAGCGTGGATTCAACATAGACTCAACTGCGGTTGGCATTCACACAACCTCCGTTTCCAGAGCAGGATTAGCAGCCTGCGAAACAGCTGCTGTCCTTCCGTTCGCCTTTCAGCACGCCTTTAATGAGCCCCAGGAGAAGATCTCTGGTTATTAACATTTTCCCCTCCCTCTTGACATGGTTATGATTCTTTCTCTTCTAGAATTTCCCCCGCCATTGCTGCCCTGTAGGAGCAGCCCACTTTCGAGCCGGCACACATTGGCCCCCGGGACCGCCAGCTTCTTTTGACCCAGGGAGGTGGTGGCACCATGTCGGAGGAGACACTTTTGACCATGGACGAGGGGACGCTCCGGAAACTGGTGAGTTTTGCCCGAGATGCATACTGCCCTGTGGAATGCATGAGGAAGGAAGTTGGAACGTCTGGCAGACCCGATTTTTTGTGTGTGTGGTTTAAGAGAGAATGCCTTCTGCACTATCCTTGCTTCGTAGGCCAGACAGCTTTTGAGAAACAGCAGAGTTTTATCGGTTTTTATTTTTCATTGAAGGCGCCTTACCTTTCTGCCACCATGGGCTTCTCTGGAGGTCCCACAGCAAAGCCCTGGCGATACCCAAGCTTGCTGCTTCAAGAAGTGGGTTGTGTTTGTGTTGGTTTATGATGCACCTTTAGGTTTTGTCTCCTTGCTGCTCTGTGTGCTGTCCTTCTCTCTGCTATAACCCCGGGACAACCCTGAGAGGAAGATCAGACTCAGAGCATGACAGAGTGAAGGTGACTCACCTTGTTTTGTGGCTTGTCCGGACCTGGAACCCACATCTCCCAAGTTAATTGCTTGAACCACACTGGCCTGGAGGAAATGAGTTCAATCAGGACACTGACCTGGTCTTGTAATGAGATAAGCAGCCGCTCTTTCTAGTGTCCTATCATCTATGCTGACCGATGCAGTATCTTTCTAGCCCATCCCTCAAGAGCTTTCAGTGTGGGAATGGCCGCCATACGTAAGCCTCTCACGTCATTTTTTGTGACCCACACGTGTCATCCTCTTCAAAATAAACTCTGCTCCTGGCAGCCTCCAAAAGTGGTATATTTTTGTAATAAAGCGGGGTGTCGCTCCCTCAGCCGTAAACCCCCCATGGGTCCTTTCGAGCAGAAAGGCGGGGTAAAAATATTTCAAATGAATAAATAAAATGGAACCTTGGGCTTCCAGAAAGCACTCAGATCTGATTTTAATTTTTTTTTTACTTCTTGCTCATTTTCTGAGTGTTGCTTGGTAAGAAAGATTTGAGCGACAGGAGCTTAAGCCAGCCTCTTTCCATCTTCTCACTTGACTTCCTCCGCGCTGATTTGATAAGTGGTACCTGCTAGACTGGGCTGTCAATGTAACAAACTGTTAGTTTCAGCAGGCATAACAAAAATAGGAAGTGGGGGTGGCACCTTAAAGTCTGGCTGCTTTTCAGTGGAAACTCTTGTGGATTATGGACCCCAAGGAAGTAGAGGGCAATCCACAAAACTGTGTACTGAAATAAATGTTAGTCATTCACTTTGCCCCAGTTTTTCTGGTTTTATTTTTATTTATACATCTAGGCTGTATGTATTCTTGGGAGTAAGTGCTATGGACCTGTATAAGACTTCTAAATGTAGATGCACAGAGATTGTGTGATCAACCCTCTAGGGGTTGTGCTGCATTGTGCTGCTGTGTCACTTCTTGCCACAGAATTTCAGGGTGAGATCTTTACACAATGCATGGTTGTTGGTTTTCTTTCTGCATGAGGTGGTGGTCGCTGCTATCTGGGTTGCCTTTCGAATGAGATGGAGCAAATTCACCTAAATTCCGTAATCCAGTTGTCTGTAGCAACTGAGTAAAAGTCCTATAGCCAGGGGCAGTCTACCTTTGCATACCGATTCCTGGGGAGCAGCAAAGCAGGACGGGCTCCTTACCCATAAGCTCAGGAGTGATTGTTTTGGAGGTCTGCTGGAGGGAAGGGAGAGGAGAAGGGCTCAGCAGGGAGTCTTCACCCCCTCACACGTTTTGAACTTCCATGTTGTGTCAGCCCCAGGCGTTGTGGCCCACAAAAATCGTGGGACTTGGGATTCCAGCATCTGAAGGACCAAAGGGACTCCACTCCTGGACGGGTCATGTCTTTCTGATCTAGTCTTGGCCTTCTCTATCACTCGTATCTTGAAGTAGGAAAATTATTATTTTTTCATGTTCTGCACTCAAAGCCTCAAGGCTGGGGGCCAGACTCGCCTCACTGCCTGGTTAGCCTCTGAAAATACCCCTCACGCAGGTGGCAGAGCTGCCCAGAGAAATCTGGGAGCTGTAAGCCAGAAAGACAGATCTGCACATCTCTTCTGATGCTGCTGGGTACCATTCCTTCGGTTGCACTTAGCAACGTGTTGTGCTGCTTTCTTGCCCATAACGCTCCCCTTGCCTGTTGTGGTGACCCCCACTGTGAGAGGCGTGGTCAAGCCCTGTCCACGTAGCCCATGACCGTCTGCTTTTAACGTCGAAAAGCTGTCTTTTCAGCACCTTTTATATCTAAACTCCCAACTAGTGTTCCTGGATCCGGAAATCTGCTCGCCTGGGGTGATCAGAGGCCCTTCTGTGGTGAACAGCTCCCCAGGCACCACGTTGCTCTCTGTCACAGAGGTCGCCAAGCGGGAGAGAAAAGCCGACTTCCCACTATTTTTTTTCTTACACATATGGGATATTCCTGTCTCCTTTCCAAGCCTTGTGGTTGAGAGACTGCACCAAACCAGCCTGCATTAAAGTTTTTTTTTTTTTTTTTTACTATGTTATGTTATTATGGGCTGTCAAGTCTCTCTTGACTTACAATAGCTTTGCTGATGTTTTCAAGATAAATGAGATATTCAAGGAGTCTTTGCTGATTGCCACTCCCCAGCGAGTTTCCATGGCCAAGTGTGGTGCAGAGTGACAGACTGGGGGCTCAGAAGGCATGGGTTTGAATCCTTGCTCAGCCGTTGAAAACGTGAGGGGACTGGGGAAAACACTTCTTAAAACAGTTATGGTAATCCAAAAAGGGGCCTACAACGTAAGTCGGTTCCAGCTTGACACCACAAAATACACAATGATCCTGTTAGAGGTTCTAACTGCCCCACTCTTAATTCCCAAAGTGCTTACCAGAAGCAGAAAATAAGGTTTAAACTGGACCTGCCAGCTGCGATTACGAAATTCAGCATGCTAATTCTGAGTCCAGGTGTGTTTATGCCTTTATGCGGCTTGTATTTTTTTTTTTAACTGCTGCTCTGTGTTCACAAGCACCATCCCCTTGCGTGTAAAAATCAAATGCATTCGTGTGAGAGCTTTGGAGGAGCCATTTTTCCCAAGTCTGCTTTTAAACTGGAAGCCAAGCTGGCTTTTCTCTTCGTTGGGCCATGGAGGGGATGTTAAAATATGAGTGATCCTCCCTAGAGTGGTTTGAACTTGTCCGATATTTGATATTCTAACGTCTCATTCAACATGACGGGGTGGTTATTACCAAGTTGGGGAAAAGTTCTTTTTGGGATGCTGGACGGGCGTGGTGGCTGGGATTTTTCTGGGAGTGGTTGACCCTAAAAAACTTCTCTGGTTTGGGTTCCCCTTTGGATCTGGGCACATTGCCCCCGAACATGCCTGTGGCCGCCCTATAATGTCCGGTTTCCTCCTGTGAATGGTGAGACGTTAAAGTTGCAGCCGGCGAATTTGCTAAAGTTCTGCCGATTCCATCTTCCTGAAAGCCACACGGTTTCTGTTTTTAAGCGGAGCCTGGAATTGAGTTTGACATTTTTTCCCCCTCTGCTTTTCGGACGGTGTGGCACAAGCTGGCCAAAATGCTATTTTGAAATGCTGTGTGTGTGAGGGAATTCGCACACACACACACACACCCGTTTTGGCCGTTTCTTGGGCCCGCGACTGAATCGGCAACTCGTGTGTTTTGAAACTGGTCCCCGCTCTTTTTGACTCACCTGCTCCACAGACCGGCAGCCGTTGGGCGCTGAATGGGAGCCAGCCGGCTGCATAAAAGCTCTTTGTGTGGCTTCCCCAGTCTTCTTTCCTCCCTCCTCCTGGGGGCACCTTCTCCAGGGCCTCGCCCAGCCTGGAAGGAGGCACGGGTATCATTCAGACACGAAGGAGGAGGCTGTGAAGGTTCCTGTGGCTGCTTTCTGGAGACTCTTCTGCCGGCTGGAATGTTCTCTTGCTGTTCTCCTCAGGTGAAAGGAGCTATAGACGTTTGAACAGAACAAACCGTAGCTTGAGAGACGAAATTTAAATAAAACAATCCTCAGAGCTGTTTGATTCATGTCTAGAAATGAAAGTCGCAGGTGGGTAAGACCATGATGGCATTACTGCTGCACGAGAGGGCAGTCATGGTTGTGTGCTGGCAGAGCAAATCCACATTGGATACGGCAGTTCTAAAAAGGAGAGCACCCTACATAAAGTCTTATAACGTTGAAACCGGGCTTCAGATCAGCTCAAAATTTGGCACCGTTGTAGCAGACAATCTGCTCTCGCCGTGTGCCACACGTGGGGAAATTTGGACGATGGGCTTTGGAGTTATGATTTATTTATTTTTTTAAATGGAGGGAACAGAAGTGGTTTCCTAGTGCCCCAAAGTTTATAGCTTCCACACCTGATGAAAAAAGGAGTCAGGTTCTGGAATCTCCCCCTGCTTGGTGTCTCTTTGTGAACGGTAGTGAGGTCCTGTCGTGTAGACCATCTTGACTGCTGCCATGGGGTGTCATCGGTATTCAGTCTGCCCTTTGCTATGTAAAGATTGGCATCCATTTTGAATCGCGACTAGAGGGACACAATATCCCACGTTCATAAACTGGAGGCCGTTTGAAGAATCCAATCCCTATAAGTGGTACACTCTGGGCGGCTCTGGGTTCAAATCTCTGCTCAGCTAGGCCAGAGGTAAGCCCCTCTTTGAACAATCTCGGGGCCACCCGACGGCAACACTGAGACAATTCCTGTGGAAGGAGCACTCTGAAGGGCACTACCCTAAATGTGAACCAGGATGTGTTTATAGTTCCTGTTTTTCCTACCTTGAAGGGCACTTTTTTCCACTTTGTGCTTTGCACTTGCAAAACCGTTTGCAGCCCTAAAGCCCTGCCTTCTGAGGTGTGTGAAGCACAGTTTGCTCACATGCTTTATCCTTTCATGCCAGAGCCGTAGATGAGCGCTTGGCCTAGAGGCCCCTTAAAATCTTGGCCCCGCACGTGCTAATGCCGTGTTTTCAGTTGACCCCCTTTCTTCCTGATTCCTGGCAGAACAGGGTCCTCACCCCTCAAGCTTGGAAACCCTGTTTAGGAGATTTCCATGTGCTAATTCAGATGCCTTTGCTAATCTTACTGGGTTTGAAAGCAAACAGAAAGCTATCTGCCTCAGCCGGTGTGACTCAGCCTGGTGCAAATAAATACAGCTCCACCAGCTGCGTGCTTGTAACACAGAAGTTGCAGGGGTGAAAGGAAGACCTGTCGTTAAAACAGAAACGGGGTAATAATAGTCTTAGAACTGCTGAGCTGGAAGGGAGTCATTGAGTCCTGCCCCGGTCAAGAAGGCGCAGCGGGGAATCGAACTCCTAACCCCTGGCTCCGAAGCCAGGTGCCTAAACCACGGAGCTAGCCACACACCCCTCCAGGGTCACAGTAGGAACAGTGGCTCTGTGTGATAGAGGCATTCTGTGGTCCGAATATTAGCTTTTCTGAGTCTGGAGGCTGCTGGACTACAGCTCCCATGAGCCTTAGCTAGCCTAGCTAAGGCTGAGGCATCCTGGGAGTTGAAGTCCAACCAGGATTTGGAGGGTCACATTCTCCTTTGCTACACAGCAAGCCTTCCGGGTCCTGGACCCTGACGACGCACGATTTGTACACGGCGTCTGCACCGTTTTTCTGCAAGGCCCGTTCAACTTTAGATTTTATTATTGGATGGTTAAAAAAAGCACAAGATAATTTCCCCAGGAGCTTGGACGTAACACGTTAAGATTTAATCTGTTAGTGTTAACACAACAGGCACACTTTCAACAACAACGTGTTAAATCTGATGTGTTCATTCCTGCTGCACACCACCCACTATTTTTTTTTAGTGTTTTGTGTGTTGCCTTTCCTCCAGGGACCTCCAGGCAAATTATTTGTTTCCCTTTTGGCCCTCACGACAACAACCCTGTGAGGTTGGTCGTCTTGCTTCAACTCTCTCCTCTAAAGTAGAAAGTGGGCAGGAGAAACGTCCAGGGGCCGATATGACTGAAGCCCCTCATGTGCCGGATTCCTAAGCCAAGCTGGGAGGCCGCTGGAGCGTCCGCACAGCCTTCCGAGTCCTGGTGCGCCTTTGTTGGCTTAACATGTCTTGTGGGCAGGATATCTCTTCTTCTCCTTTTGCAGGCGGAGCAGGGGGAAAGGTCTATTCAAGGGCCGTTAGGGTTGAATAGTGAAACAGAGCCTCCAGGTTCAAGAGGAGTCTACCTCTGAATACTAGTGGCTAAGGTCCAGCCCTTTCATTCCTGCCCTACTTGAAACTTAATGCCAGACCTGTGGGAAATGAAGGCGGCGCTTGGGGAGGCAGTGTCTCTCATGGTTCTTCCCCACCGTAGGAGTGGAATAACCCATTTCTCCCTCTCTAAATCTACCCAAGCACGGGGTTTAGGGGGGCTGCTGGTAGTTCCCCCCGCTGCAGAAGCCCCCGGGTGCGTTATGATACTTCCACCGGGCTCAGGGAGTGAGAGCCACGGCCTCATTTCCGTAGAGAAACAACAAACAGCCTCACCTTATGCAAATGTCTTTGCTTCTCGCTCACCTTGTGGCGTGGTGTGCACCTTGCGCAGCAGAAACCATGCACGGGGAGGGTTTATTCGGGCCGCTGTGAGCCCCTGGAGACCACAGCCTCTTGTTTGCACAGGTGCAGAAGAGAGCGAAACCGGCCCAGGGCTTTGGAGAAAGCCACCGGCTCAGTCCGGAACGGACAAAGGGTACCCTGCACCTGTCCCGGGCCCCCAAGATTCTTCTCCCAACCTCTGGATTTCCTCTGGCGTCCCCTTTTTCAGGCAAGAAAAGGTGATTATGAGCATTCTGATTTACCCCGGCCCCGTGACACTCTTTCGTGCCTCAAGCTGACCCCTTTCCAAAAGTGAAAAGGGCGTCCCACCAACCCCAAGGTCTCCTCCTCTCTCTTTACTGCTAGTTTTGGGATTTTTTTGCAATTTCTGTGCACTCCCCAGAAAGTCGTGCAGCAGGAAACGGGTCCGAGAACTTCCTCTCTCTGTGCTGGATGCATCTTCTCTGCCCTTCAGCCCACAAAGTTAAGGGTTCGGTGAGTTGGCTGAGGCTTTCAGGCCCGAGCGAATGCATCCGGGGGGAGTGGGTTGAGCAGTCTCAGAAAACAGACAGCTGGGGTCTGTGCCTTTGCTTCCTGGGTTTTTCCATCACCTCCTGCCTCTTTCTTGTGACTGCTGATTTGGGATAACAAGGATAGAAGCTTGCAGGACAGGTCGGAAACCCCAGCAGGCCATTCCTGGCCCGGAGGCTGGAGGTTTCAACCAGGGCAAATTGCTGTGGCCTTTCCAATGCCGAGCATCGTGACTGTATCCAGGGAAAATTCTGAGTGACGTTTTCCTGCATCCTTTGCCCCTGGATCTTTCCACTAAGGACGAGATGGCCTTGGAGGGCCAGTTGGTATGGCTTATTCTGGGTTGGTACCAATAAGAGAGCTGATGTTTCTTGGAGTTGTTCCTTATTTCATTTTGTCGTTCTTCTTTGGAGCTGCTTGCAAGGGGGATCGGCCAGACAGGCAGCAGAGCTAAGAATTGACAAGAGTATCTGTTTCTCTCCCTCTGTACATGGGGGGGGGGGGCTATTTCTCGTTGTACCCTAAAACATGTGGGCCCCCCTTGGAATGGCAAACCGAAGAGTCTGGGCACTGAATTCCCCCCTTTTTAGTGAGCTTTTGTGGTCCATGCCCCTCCCATGCAGCCGTGCTGGAGGCGGGGTTGTCCAGAAGAGCATCTGGGGGCCACGCGTGGTCCGCCTGCTGTGTTTTGCCCATCCCTGGTTTAGCTGGATGCATTTGTGGTTGGTGACAAGGAATCTGGGAACAGCTCTTAGCAAAGTTTCTCTTGAACCTTTCTTAGGGCAAATCGGCAGCCAGGGCAGACGTGAGGGGGGCAAAAGGAGGCTTGGGGGCCAGATCTGGTCACAAATTTGCCAGAGGCCCCCAGGTCCCATCTGGCGGAGTGGGTTAAATGCAAGTGGAACGTGGAAAGGTGGTGGCTGTGGGATGTTGCGCCCCGGCTGGCTGAGCTTGCTTGGAAAGAATGCGCCATCCCATGGATGGAAAGTTTTCTTCCAGATGGGGTGGCCTCGGAATTTGGGTAGGCAGTGTGGGCCTGCTGCCAGGGGAGGCGTTGAACCGCCGCGTTCTAGGTTGGGCTCCAAAATAGCATGCCATCAGCGGTCAGTGAAATCCAGAATCAGAAATTGCACATCAATGAATGCAATCAATTAATTGATGAGCCATTGATGCCCTCCTTATAGTAATGATGGTGTGCAGCTGACGGGTATAGAAATCAAACAGAAACATTAATCAGTGGTTTACAGACACTTGAACCTGTCTCTCATAGCAGTAATTGGGATTTCTGGAATTATTTTCTCTTGCCGTAAATAGATAACAATCTGATTTAGCAGCTTTATTTGACTTAAATCTAAGCCCAAGGGAAAAGTCTGCCACGTTAATTTTATGTGATGTATAAAAGGATTGCCATAAGTTGTGAGATGACACACACACACACACACACACACACACACACACACAGACAAATCTCAGTGTAAAATGTTCCCTGCTCTCAACTGCCAAACTGGGCAAGGAACATAAATAAAGTGTGGTTTAAAAGTTTTTATTTGCAACGCAATAAAATCTTGACTTACAAATAACCCCCACTTTTGTTATCATGAAGATCCTGAACAGTGTTAACTTAAATATATGTATTTAGATATGTATTTCCCAGCAGACAAAACAGTCTCTTTTTAAAAAAAGTTAATAGTGCAGTCCTGGATGTGTCTAGTTAGGAGTAAGTGCCATGGAGTTCTTTAGGTGTTTCCCCGAGGTAAATGAACTTAAAATTGCAAACAAATACTTTTTTAAGAGCAGTATTCAATGTGCATTGTGTTCATTTGTCATGATAGAATTCGTTAGGAAGTCACGGTGTCTTTTTGTCTAGCGGAAGTAGCCTTCCAGAAAAACACACCTGAGAAAAACGGCTTGTTTGAAACTCTGAAATCCCATTTCACTGTTTTCTCCTGGTTTTTTTTGTTCGCAAGCGGTTCTGGGAAGTCCTATGAGGGCTTCAAGACTTGTTTCATTTTCAGAAGATGAATAAGGATTCCCCCAGATAAAGGTCCTTCAGGTGGCTTGAAAGAGGACGGACGGGAGTGATGGTGGCGGTGGTGGTAGCTGGATTCTTGGCTTTGTAGTCCAAAAGATTCTTAGATCCAAGCTTTGTTCATCATCATTAAAATTTGTAGAGGTAGGGTCTGCAAAAAAGAGGTGAGAACTTTATAGACCACTGAAATATCATCATGCATTTGCATTGTGTTTTGTTTGGACCCCACGGCTACCCTTTGGTTCATCAGAGCTAGGGAGTTAATTTCACTCTGAGGTCTCCCCACTTGGACTCCAGCTGGGGTTGTACGTGGGGTCCCCCTGTGTGTGTGTGTGTGTGTGTGTGTGTGTGTTGGGAATTCGTACAATTCTCCTTCTCTGCCTTTGATCCCTCTCTCTTGCAAAATCGTTAAGCCCCGAGGTCCGGGCGGGCGCCAGTTTCTCCCATCTCAGCTCAGCCTAAGAAGGATTAGTCCATATAAGGAGAAACGGTTCTCTTTCTTTTCCTCCTGTTTTTTAAAATGCCATTCTCTCCTCCCATCCCACACACACCAGAAACCCCCCCTCTGCTTGCTCCGTGCCCTGCTGTCCGGCTCCTCCTGGACCCCGTCGTTGCCCTCCGACTTTGGCCCGCCGCCCCCCTCTGCCCACTTGCCTTCAGCGCACCCCTTCCCTGCAGGACGGGGTCCCTTCCGGCTTTTCTCCGGCCCCCCCATCCCAAAGAAGCCACCGCATTCCTGCGGGCTGAGTTGGGAGGGAGCCCTCGGCTGGGATGATGAAGGGGTGGGAGGGGGGAGCTGACGGAGGGCTCCCAGCGAGCAAGCTTAAAAATGTGACTTTTGGGGTGGGGCAGGTGAGCTCCCACTTGCCCCCCCCGGCGGATGGGAGGGGGGGAGGTCAAGCAGCTGATCTGGTCTGGTGCAGGATCCTGACATGGGGAAGACGAGGGGTTTTGAATCCCCGCTGAGCCCTGTGGATCCTGCACCTGCAGGGGCTGGGGTGGGGGTTTGCAGTGTCTTCCCCCACTCACCTGTTCACCTTGGATCAGGACTGCAGGCCCTGGGTGGGTTTCGGACCGAGTTCGGACGGCCTTTTGTCCATCCAGGCCAACCTTTGGAACGCTCTTCCATCCGAGGGGCGGTCGGCCCCATCCTTCCTTGGCGGAAGACCTGGTTGTTTTTGCGAGCCTGTCCCCATCTTGCCTCTATTTAATGAATTAATTAATGTTCTGTTTTAATAATAATAACCTTTGAACTGCGGAGCTGGAAGGGACCCGAGCGGTCATCCAGTCCAGCCCCTGCCAAGGAGGCCCGGTGGGGGGAATCGAACTCCCAACCTCGGGCTCCCAACCTGATACCCCTGAGCTATCAATTCTATTTTGTATCCATTGATTTCTCCCTGCCGGCTGCCTATTCTTGCAATTTTATTGTCTTTTGAAAATTACTGTGTTGTGTATGATGCCTTATTTGTACTTCCATCCATATTTTTGTTAGTATGTTATTTATTTTTGTTAAAACGCCCAGGGTAGTGGCCCCGCTACTAGTTGGGTGGGATAAAAATGTAAATTAAAAATAAATAAATAAATAAAAAACAACAGACCCCTTTCCCAGTTCTCTGCCCCTTTGGCGTGGAGTGGTGGCCATTTACCTCCTGGCCAGCGTCCCCCTTCCCCACCAGCGGCATTTCGTGGGCTGGCCCTGGGGAGGGGAAAAGAGGTCGGTCCCCTCCAATTGTAGGGTACAAATCTCAGGGCAGAAGAGTTTTGGAAGGTTTGGGCAGAGCTGGGAGGGGTTACTTGGTTTGGGCAGCAACTCCCATCAGCCCCACTGGTTGGGGATTGTGGGCGTTGTCGTCCGTGCAAGCAGCTTTCTCCAGGCGTCTGGGTTTTCACATTCAAGTGTTAATCTGCGGAACCTCCTGCCACAAGATATGGAGTGAACCAAAGAAGAGCTCTCTTGCATCAAGGAATCGTTCTCGTCCTGCATGGGACAGCCAGCTAGCTCTACCAATGATAGGAGCCCCCCCCCTGTTCCTTTCGCGAGGTTTTATTCTGGGGGGTGGGCGTGGGGTTTAAGGCGAGGTGTGACTATGATGTAAAATATTATTATTTTATGATTTATTTGTTACCTTTATATCCCAAACTTCTTCTGGTGAGCTAAAGTTACTACGCCTGGCTCTCCTGCGGTGCCCTGCCTGCCTTACCCCCACACAACAGCCCTGTGAGGTTGGTCCAAGGCTGGCCCAAAGTTGCCGAATCCCCTTTGTGGCTCTGTCTAATCCCCTTTTAAGGCCATCCAGGCATCGTGATTCTTAGCTAGCCCAAAGGACTCCGCTGACCATGATTTCTCTGCTGTGGTGAGGTGGAACCTCCAGATTCAATAGCAGTCTACCAGATCTTGGAAGCAGGCTGCTTTCAGATAGAGGACAGGGGGTTTCTAGCCCAGGTGTGTGTGTGTGGAAACAGCATTGAAAGTCAGATTACCCCTCCAACCCCACTCTCCTTCACCACAAACCTGCGAGGGGTGCAAATATCCTTCCCCCCAACATTGAGCCGTCCCCAGCCCTCACAGGCCAGAGGTCATGATGAATGCTTTCTCTGACTTCCCGTGTCTCCCACTGCCTCCAACTTCAAATTCCTTTTCTCCCCCTTACAACAGGGGAAACACTTCTCCAGACCTGGCAGGTGTTTAAACACACACACCCCCCCCCCGAAGTTCCACAGACCTTGTGTTCTCTTCTGAAATGTTCCAAAATATAATTCAGGAAGAACGGAAATCAATCTATTTCTGCTACCCCCCCCCCCTTTATTTTTGCGGCCTCTGCCCTTTTTTAAAATAGAAAAGCAGATGGGTTGGAAGGGGACAGGAGAGACCCCGATCGGCCAGTGGTTATGGGGGCTGTAGCCCGACCCATCTCAGTGGGTGCCTGGCTGTGCAAAGCTGCCTACTGTAAAAATGTTAGTTCCAGGGCAGGTTTAAAACTCGGGACCCGAAGCAGCCTTGCTGCTGCTGCTGCTATGAGTTTTTATGCCCAGTCCCCCCTTCCATATTTCTAAATGCCAACTTTTCCCACCCTGGAACTCTGAAAAAGGGGGGCTGGACAGCAACCGTCGGAATCCCTCAGCCAGGAAGAGCAGGGGCAGAGAGGGATGATGGGTGTTGCAGTCCATCCAACCCTGCTCTGTAGACTTGGCTGAGCTTTACGGAGGCCTGAGTTGCAATACGGCGTTTTGTCTGTTTGGGGTGTGCGCAGAGGGGCTGTGCCATTTAGCCCACTCGGTGTCGTCTTTTGCCTAGGAAGGTCTGGGGTGGAGTCCGCTCTTTAGCAAATGTCTTGTCTCTAAGCTTTGCCTACCTCACAGGGTTGTTAGGAGGACTTAACGGGATGACCGTAGCTCCTTAGAGTGCAGGTGGACAACTCTGATGGGTCTGGGGGCCAAAGTTTCTGCCTCCAGGAACCTCTGGGGACCCCGAATGGAAGAGGGTCCTGGGAATGTCTCTCTGTTTAGGGTGGGGCTGCTGAAAAGGTTTAAGGGGGGCTCTGTGACCTTGTTTTAAAAAGTAAATTCCTCCTCCTTCCGGGAGGCTTCCCTCCAAAACCTGGCCCACGGCTGCCTTACGGGACAGGCCGGATGGAGGCATGGCTGTAGAAATTAAGAAAGCACGCGGCGTGGAAAGTTGGGCTGTTGGTCCTTTCCTGAGATTTGAACCCAGGACAGCTCCATCACCCCTGGCCACGCTGCTCTCTCTGCTGTTCCTTCTTGCTCTCCTTGCCTGGACCAGAAAGATGGGGCTATAAAACACCCCTGGTTGGCCAGCTGCCTTCCTGGTCTGGCCGGTTCCCTGGTGACAGTATGTTTTCTTGGGCTGAGCGTTCGCTCGTAGCCATTAATTTCTTCCCTGGCAGGCGAGCAGGAGTCCGTCCCCTTCTTTCGCGGGTGCAGGGCGTTCTGGGACATCCGGTCCTCTCCGTCCCCCTGGGCTTCCAAGCCTTCTGGTGCTTTGCCACACGGCGGGGACTCCTCTGCGGCCGGCCAGCCGCAGGGATCAAGGCTGGCCGGTTTGTTTTCAGCCTCCCGGCCTTTCTTTCTCCTTCTTGCGCTTTCGCTCGCTGACGTGCGCTGGACACGATGCAGCGGCCTCCCCCCTTTCCGCCCCCCTGGCAGCCCTTCCACTGCAAAGCAAAAAATAAAAGTTTTCCAGCAGCTCTTCATATCTTATCGGTCCTCTGGAAGCCGAGCGGGTTGGCTATCTCTCCTTCCTTCCCTCGCACTCTTCCTTCCGGCTGGTTTGTTCCTCGGTTGGGGAAGGGTTGCGCCTTAGTCACAGAGGCCATGTTTTGCGAGCAGGTCGTGGGTTCGATCCAGAGCATCTCTAAGGAGGGGTGGAAAAAGTCCTGCCCCACAGTTTGGGAATCCACAGCTATCCAGTAAGGATAGTCTCTCTCCCCCCCCACCCCCCAAATGAGCCAGCTTCTGGTCCCAAAATGTGGCCTGGATAGTTCTTGCCAGGTTATTTCATTTATCTGTTTTTATTTTAAAATATTAATTACCCCGCCTTTCTCCTTAAAAAGGACCCAAGGTGGCTTACATCATTAAAAGACAATATTTAAATAACTAAAGACTGTGAGTGTATAATTAAAAAGGATCAAACAATTACCACACTGAAAAATGGTAAACAAAAGCCACACCAAAAACACATGCAAACCATCCAGTGAAAAATCCCACTTGGGCAGCCAGTCAATCGGGGAAAGCCTGCCTGAAGAGAAAGGTCTTTGCCTGCTTGCGGAAGGACAGCCAAGACGGGCCCAGTCTGACTTCCAGTGGCAGGGAGTTCCAAAGTCTGAGAGCAGCTCCTGGCTGAAATAAGGGCACATCCTGGCCAGGACCGGGGGGGGGGGGGGCAAAAAGATTAGCTTACAAGGCTGAATGCTGGCAAAGGTGACCGAGTTACTCCACCCCGCATCCAGAAAATTATATGGTTATAACCTCCATATTATCGGAGGAGAATTGCACAGGATGCTAGCTAGGTGGCTAGGTGTTATTATTTCTGTATTATTTGTAGTTGTATCCTGCTGTTCCTGTTGGCAGCCTGAAGTGCTGTACGTACCTGGCTATTTCCTCTCTGCTTTATCTTCAAAGAGACACTGAGCAAGAAAGGCGGGACTCTCTTCGAATTCAGAGCCAGGGAAGGAATGATTGGCTAGTGCTGGACAGATTGACAGAAAAGTCCCTCCCAACCACACCCGCTAACAGGCATCATGGGAGGTCTGCCAAAAACTCCCGACAGTTTCCTCCCCCTTGCTGACCATCCATAACGGAGCAGGGATTTGAACGCAGGTCTTCTGAACCCTACTCTGTCACTCTATCCATGACACCACATGGATCCTTGGAATAAATTTAATTGCTTTTAATGGAGTGGAGTATTAAGAGGATGTAATTGCCCTTTTACAGGGAGGGATGTGACCTGCAAGGTGTGGGAGTGTAAATTCAGCTGCTTCGCCCCAATTGTTTTATATTGCACTAAACCCAAGGGTGGCTGGCTGGCTAGCTCAGTGGGTTAGCTCTCTAGCCGTGGAGCCAGAGGTTGGGAGTTCGATTCCCCGCTGTGGAAAAGAACCAGCCTGGGTGGCCTTGGGCCAGCTGCACAGTCCCAGGGCGCCCCCTAGAGGAAGGGAAGGGGAAACCACCTCCAGGTACTCTCTACCTGGAAAATCCTGAAAAGGGTCGCGGTAAGTCAGGATTGACAGCACACGATGATGATGATGAACCAAAGTTTCCCTAATGGGGTGTTTGACTCGAAGCAGGATTTGGAAATGAATCAGCCCCTTTGTGAGGGAAGACCATCTTGGGTCCTTTTTGTCAGAAAAGGGGTGTGTGTGTAAATATTTCAATAAATAAACAAATCAAATAAATAAAGGTGGATCGTAGGAATCTGGCATGGTTTCCAGAGCACGGCTTGCATGTGGAGCCTGATAAGCCTCCTCATAATGTGGGGGGAAATGCAGGAAGGTCTAACCAGCCTTGGCTGAAAACTCTGGGAGTGTTTTGTCACCAACCTAGCAAAGAGTTTTGCAGGGCCTCGAAGTCTCGGTCGTTTGATGTGGTGTTTGCTCCGGTTGAGTTGTGACCCACTCCGTTTGCTCTAAAAAGGGGGCAAATGAGCAGAATAAGGCAAATGGATTCCCCGCCTCACCTCCATTTCGTGCCTTATGCTCAGTCCTGTGCGTGCACATTCCAACATGAACCTGGTTCAGATTTTTGGGACTACAACTTCCATCAGGCTGGCCCCGTCTTGGCTGTCCCTTCCACAAGCAGGTGAAGAAGAGCTTTCTCTTCCAGCAGACTTTTCCCGAGTGACTGGCAGCCTGAGTAGGGTTTTTAAATGGATGGTTGAGCCTTCCTGCTTTGAATCTGGTTTTGGTATTGCTTTTGTTTACCATTTTTAGTGTGGTATTTGTTTGATTCTTTTTAATACTTGTATACCTGCTGTTTTTAGCTTTTAAATATTGCCTTTTAATGAGGTATGCCGCCTTGGATCCTTTTAAAGGAGAAAGTTAGGAGTAAACATATTTTAAATAATAAATAAATAGCAAGGGATGACGAAGGCTTATAGTAACAGCTGGATTGCACCAGATGGGGAAGAGGCTGCATTAGACCTGAAGGCCAACAGATTTGCGTTCGCTGACGTCTGTGGAGTGGATTTCTTTTAAACGTTGTTTCCTTTTAAGACGAAGGGCTGCGTAAAAGACATTAAATCTTCTGCCTGTTTATCAAACTGTTCCACTTTAAAGGGAAATGTCTCCATCTGTCTTGTAACAAATTACCCAGATTTGGGGGAGCTGTCGGTGAATGATTTCCGAGTGGGTTTTATGAAGGCTTCCATCCATCAGTTGCCACTTAAGAGTTGAGATTCAAGAACCTTAAAGGATGCAATAGATAATGTCAAGTCAATCTTTGGAATACTGTTTCTGCTGCTGATGTCTAAGGAAAACAAAATCTGGTGTAAGAGTTCAGCAAACAGTGACTGTCCCTGTGTTTGATCGATCTGTTGCAGAGTTTTGAATTTCTAGTTAAAGTTCCCTTTGCTAGCAGTAGAAGTGCATGGATCCGCAGAGGAGAATAGTTACCAGTTTCCCAGATAGTCCACCCCTTTTCTCATTAACTGGCACTTAAGATCTCAGTAAATAAACAAATCAAATAAATAAAGGTGAATAAATAAACTCACTCTGAGACATACGTTAGGTGAAAGAATAAAAATGTTTCACTACTTACTGTTGTGAACAGGTCAACAGCAAACTCTCAAACATGCACGGCTTCCAACAGACTAAAGAGAGAGAACGGAACACAGAGCAGAGGGGCAGGGCTCTCTTTGAATTAAGAGGCAGGAAGGAATGTTTGGTTAGTGCCGGATAGATTGACAGTCACCCCAGCCCAGAAAGGTCCCTTCCGGCCAAACAAACTAAAGGCAGCATGCAAGGTTGCTCATAAAACTCCAACAAGAACTTATGTTCATTCTCCCTCATTCCTTTTTTGTCTCTACAAATTCACTTCCAAGGGTTGGAAAAGTTATTTTTGGACCACAACCCCCATCACTCTCCAGCCGGCATGACCACTGGGAGATGTTGGAGGTTGTAGTAGTCTGCGTTATTTCCCTCTGGCTGTTCTGTGCATGATTCCTTCCCAGCTGAGGTGCACCAGCAGCCAAGGCAACATGCCCGTGGGGTATTTTTTTTTTGTAGCTTGGCAAATCCATGGATGGATGTGATGGCTTTTTCCTGTTTATCCAGAGTGCTGTGGGAAACTCAAGCGCGGTGTGGATTTGCAGCCATCTGGGCCCTGCCTTGAGGGTTGAGGGAGCCGGGGTGGGTCCAGGAGTCGTCGTGACTGGGCTGCGCCGGTCCTCAGTCCGCTTTGCCCAGCCTGGCAAAGGAGGTTGCAGTCCCAGCCCTCCAGAGGGTCTTGAGCGGAAGAAAGATGTTCTGGCCACTTCTGAAGTGAGGGTACAAAGGCGGGCCAGAGACCCTGCTGTGAGCTGTCACCCAGGAAGGAAAAAGGGCATAGGGTTACGTGTTACATCCTGGCTGGATTGCTGTAATGTCCTCTATGTGGGGCTGTCTTTGGAGACTGTGTGGAAACTTCTGCGGGTCCAAAACACAGCAGTCAGATCGCCTCCAGTTACGGCAGCTCCGCTGGCTGCCAATCCGTTTCTGGGCAGAGTTCGAAGGGTTGGTTCTAACTTATAAAGCCCCAAATGTCTTTGAGTCCAAGCGATCTCAAGGACCGTGTCTCCCTTGGTGAGCCTGCCTGAGTGTTAAGATCATCAGGAGAGGCTTTTCTCGGTCCTGCCCATCCTCACAGGTGCCTTTGGTGGGGGGCACTGGACAGGGCCTTCTCGGTGGCTGCTCCCAGAGACTCTGGAACTCCCTCCCACTGGAGACCAGCCTGGCCCCGTCTTGGCTGTCCTTCCGCAAGCAGGCCATGACCTTTCTCTTCAGGCAGGCTTTCCCTGTATGAGTGGCTGCCTGAGTGGCTTTTTTAAATGGCTTGTTTGTTTGTTTGTTTCTATGCCGCCTTTCTCCCCAAAAGGACCCAAGGCGGCTTACATCACTAAAACAGTATTTAAAATCTAAAACAATAAGTATACAAACTGTATACTGTATATTGTTGTGTCTTGTTTCTTTGAATGTGTTTTCTTGTTTACCATTTTTTAGTGTGGCAATTGTATGATTTTTTTTAGTATTTGTATACTCACTGTTTTTAGTTTTAAATATCGTCTTTTAATGATGTAAGCCGCCCTGGGTCCTTTTTAAGAAGAAAAGTGGGGTAAAAATATTAGTTAATTAATTATTAGTTAGCTAATTAATTACCCAAGCGGCCACCATATGAGTCTACCCAAGGTGTCCACCCGTCCCTTTTGAATTCAGCCTGTCCTTGAACTGGGCATTCTTTGCAGTAATTTCCCTAAGTATTTATGACGCAGCTTCTCCATTATGGGGACGGTGGTACAGGGTGCCCTTTTCTTGACCTCTGGGAGAGCCGTGTGCCATTTCTGGCCTGCTGGCGTTTGACCACCCTGTTTCAGACACCATGATGCCCGACCGCGCTGTCCCCCTCCTCACCCAGGCGTGTGCCTCGGGAGCGCTGTGCCAGGGGTGACGGACTCTCGTGCCATGCCCAGCGCCTGGGGGCGTGTGAGTCATAGGGTGGCGTGCCGCGGGACGGGAGTGGGTGGCCGGAGGGACAGTGGGGCCCCTGTTTCAGCCTTCGGCACACTGCTTCCTTTGTGTGCCTCCCTCTGAAGCCCTTCGGGGTGGGCGGGCGAAGGGCAGCTCCCGAGGGTGGGCTTGCCGTTGGCAGGGTGCTCGACCGATGCCCAAGTAACCGCTCCCTTTTCGCTTTGCCTCTTCCTCCCGAACGGCAGCTGGAGGCCACGCTGGACCTGGCCGAGCGGCGTCGGATCCGATCCGCCATCCGGGAACTCCGGCGACAGGAGGTGGAACGTGACGAAGAGGCGCTGGCCTCCAAGCGCTTCCGGACCGAGCGACAGGAGAACAAGGAGAACTTGCTGAGGTGGGTCCTGGGCCCGCTGACCCACCCTGGGCAACCCCCCCCCCCCCCGGTCTCTTCTTTGCCCTCCTTTCTTGAATGGTGGAATTTCTTCTTGAATTTTAACCACGATCACAGGTTGCTTATATTTGCTTGTCTCTCGTGCAAGGCCTGGACGTTTGGAGGACCAAACGCTGATTTTCTGTCTCTATTGCTTGGATCTATAGCTGACCCCCCCCCGACTCCCCCCCGCCCCAGATATGGTTGGAATATAACTCTCAGCTGCTTTCTCTCACCTGGCTGCTGTAGAAATGATGGGAGTTGTAGTCTGTCAGCGTCAGGGAGGACTACCCTGTGCCTGCCTCCTGCTCTGGTTATAGATTATAGCACGCCAGCTCCTTAAAAGCCACCCTCCCTGTTTTTCTTCATTTATCCGTCACCCTTTATCAGCCCACTTGTTCCCCAGGGAGCTCAAAGCAACTCTGTTTTTCTTCCCTTCTCTATTTTTATTGTCACCACAGTCCTCCTAGGTAGGTCAGGTGAAAAGAGAGAGAGAGAGAGAATATGTCTGTGGCCCAGGGTCTCCGTGTGTTTCATGGCTCCATGAGGACCAGAACCTTGTCCTTCCGTGTGCCGGTCTTCCTTGCTACAGGATGCTGGCTTTAAGAGCTTCTCTGTTCCTCTCAGATGCTCTGTGTAAGAAACGCCCTGCTAAGGGTCCGGGAAACGGAGAAGAGCCCCTCTCTGTGACATGTGCTCTTCGTCTTGTGTTTCTGCCTCCTCTTGGAGGTTGGGGGTCGTTCGTGGTTATTCTGACGTGGCTCATGGCCGTGTTAAGTCATGGTGCCACGCAGCATCCTTGGCGCTGTGAGTGACCCGCCCAGGATCGACATCCAAATATTATGGGTGGAGGCAACTGGAACCTGGATCTCTGGAGTCCTAGCCCTGAGCCCTACCCACTACACGGCACTGTCCTGGGGGTGTCATTGGGCAAGTACTGTCCTGAGAGGGGCTTCTTCCCTTCCCCACCTGATTCCCCGCCTTCCCGGCCTCTCGCCCTCTTTCCTGCAGGTCCCGGCGGCTGGAGGAGGAGGAGGAGCAGCAGAAGGCTCTGGGTCTCCTCTCCGGGAAGCTTGAGGCGATCCAGGATGTGGAGGAGCTGACAGCCTTGGTGAGTCCTTAAAAGCATGCCCCCCACCCGCCCTGCCCCGCCCCCTCCCGGCCGCTGCCAACCAGCTCTGGGTATCTCAGCCCAGCCTGGCTATCCAGCTTTTTGATAGTTAATCATTGTCATCATCATCATATGCCATCAACTGGATTCTGACATGGTGACCCTTTTCAGGGTTTTCCAGGTAGAGAACACTCAAGGGTGCCTTACCATTTCCTTCCTCTAGGGGCGCTGTGGGACTGTGCAGCTGGCCCAAGGCCACCCAGGCTGGTTTTTCTCCCTGGAGGCACAAGTGGGGAATCGAACTCCCAACCTCTGCCTCCACAGCCAGAGACCTTAGTTAGGTGCCCTCAAATTGCTTCAGACGTATGGTGGTTTTGAGGTTTGTGAGGTGGCCAAGGAGCGGTTTTGCCACTCAGCTCCTCCCCAGTGAGTTTCAGAGGCTGAGTAGAGATTTGAACCCAGATCTCCTGAATCCCAAACCCATCACTCTGTCTGCTACCTCACAATGGTTCCTAAATTATTTTCAAATTCATGCTACTTTAGAATTTGTTTTAATACATTTTGTTAATTATGTTTTTCTAATACTATTATTTATTGTGAGCTTTTTGGGAAACTCTCTTATATACGTGTGTGTGTGTTTTAACTTGTCTTGCCAAAGGAAAAGGGCAGGATCTAAAATAAATGAATTAAATGAAGTGTTCTAGTGAGCAATGAAGAGATGCTGACTTCTTTCCCCTTCTTCCAGCTGCGAGGGGCCAGTGAATATGAGGAACGGAAGCTGATCCGAGCCGCCATCCGCAAACTGCGGGATGAAGAAATTAAAGGTACAAGACTCGGTAGCTTCAAGAGATGGTGTGTGTGTGTGTGTGCTTTCCTGGAATTGGGAGGGAGAGGGAGAAGTCCCCGGAAGTCCCTGAGAGGCCTTTCCCATCCCGCTGTCTTTCAAACAAGATTTCCAATGCCAAACCGGCCTCCTCATTGCCTCTTCTCCTTCCTGTCTCCAGCTGCAACCTTGGCTGGGAAAGCGTACGACCATCGGAGGGACACCAAGGAGACCCTCGACTCCAAGGGACAGGAAGAAAAATCCGTAGACAGAAGTGTCTCCGAGGTGAGCAGGGGAAACATCTTCCACCGTTGATCTTAACGGAAAAAGAGAAGGGCCTCTGTCTGTCTGTCTATTTGATTTTTTATACTGCTCATCTAGTGGCATGCCACTCCTCTGGCCAGTTTAGAACAGAAACATAAAGCCCACCTACCTGTCAACACATAATCCGAAAAACAATCCCAAGAAGAATCTCATCCATGGTTTGCATTTTCATTTCCCAGAAGCCTCGGCTGGCTCAGCCAGTGGCCAGGGGGACCCTGGGAGTGGTCGTCTGGATCATCTGGAGGGTCAGAATCAGCTTGCCCTTGTTTTAAGAGTTCCCGTTTGATCCGAGATGGATGGGACCCAGGGGACGATTCTGCCCGGAGGTCTGGGCTGTGCTCATGTTTTACCTATAAAAATGTCGATTCTTGGGAGGATGTGAGGAAGAGTCCTGCTGAGTCAGACAAAAGGCGTCTGTAGCTTAGCTTCCTGTGTTGGCTGGTCGGCTGCCTCGGCCAGCCCGCGAGCAGGGCTTGGAAGCAGGAGAAGCCCCTCCTTGTGCTCAGAACACTTGGGGAAGTTACTTTTTTTGGAGTGGAGTTCCCAGAATCTCCTGGGCAGTTTTCAGAGCAATAGCCAAAGATAAAAGTCCTCTTTTCAGAGGTAGACTGCCTCTTGACATGGAGGCTTAATTTAGCCATCCTATCCCGTAGCTGTACAAATGTGTCTGATCCTCCTGGCGGCAACCTCTCCCATCCCAACACACAACGGGTGTGTGTGTGTGTGTGTTTGTATCAAGTTTTGAGCTCCATTGGTCCTCCTGGCCGGGCATGGTTAATCAAGTAGATTGTGCTCAGGGGAGAGCAAGGATTCCTTAAGGATCCCCAGCCCAGTGCTTCTGGGGAATCTGGGGGGGGGGGGGGGAATCTTGTTGAAATGGGATCATCGCTCTGCCCCTGTTTATGGTGAAGCCAAGGTGTCGTGCCAGGGCAGGCGGCTGAGGCTTCCTTCTGCTTCTCACCTGGATCTCCTGTAGCGACTGAGTTTGGGAATCATCGTAAGGACCAACGCTTTGCCTTGGACGCAGGTAGATTCTCCAGATTGGGCTGCAATGAACTGATTCTTTACCTAGTGGGTAGATGAGAGGTGATTTCCCATTTTTCGGATACGGGGGTGCCTCTGCTCCCAGCTAAACAGCGGCCTTGCACTTTAAGAGAAAGCCATAAAGAAAGACACTGAGACCTGGGCAGACCTTTTGATTATGGAAGCAGAGGAAGAAAACACGTCTTCGTAGCCTGTAGGGAAGCCTCATCTCTCGATCACATTCTGTAGCATCCATTCGGAAGCTCACTTTAAGTGAGGCAGCCTAGCCGTAAAACCTCGGCAAGGTTATTTCTGGAACTTTGGAAGGTTTCCGCTTCCTGCCTCCCTGCTACCTCCGTTCTGCAACGCTCAGCCTCCTGAAGAGGCCCGTTGGACTCAAAATCTAGTGGGCATTGGTTTTTTTTTTGAGTTTTTAGTGATCTAATAAAAGTTTAAAAAGAAAAGGCCATCATGTTGGGAAAGGCGGAAGGCAGCAGGAAAAGAGGAAGACCAAATGTGAGATGGACTCCCTCCCTCGAGGAAACCACAGGCTGGGGTTTAAAACAGCTGAGCAGGGCTGTTGAGGACGGTAGATTTTGGAGACGGCCCATTCATAGGGTTGCCGCAAGTCGGAGGTGAACTTGACAGCACATAACTAACTAACTAACTAACAAATAAATAATAACAGAACGGCAATATCCACCTTTGTTAGGTTTTAGTAGACAATTGTGGGGCACCCAGTGTGGTGTAGTGAGTAGAGTGATGGGCTAGGACACGGGAGTCCTGGGTTCGAATTTCCGCTCAGCCATGGAAACTCACTAGGGGGAGTGGAATTGGTAAAACCACTCCTTAAATATCTCGCTTACCTTGAAAGGTAGCTATAAGTCAGTTCCGGCTCAGCAGCACACAATTAAGGAGTGGAGGGGGCCTCTCTGGAGCAGAGGCACTTCTCACAACATCCACTAGATGGCAGCCGCCTCCCAGAAAGACCCCAACCTGCGGACTCCGGTGGCACCTTGAAAACTCACCGGATCTCTTTCCGAACACAGCGACTCGCTTCTTCAGAGGCTGGACGAGTTTCTCAGGGTGGCTGATGGATTCCCCCTCTGTTTGGCTAAATGGGGTGCCTTACCCTGTAAGCATTTCCTGTGGGGTGTCCCTTTCCGTCTCTTTCGGCAAAACAAGGACCAGGAGGAGTCTTCCAGGATCCTGAAGATGAATGTGTTTTATCTGCTCTCGTGGACTGTCGTACCCCCGTTTCTTCGAATGCTGGAGGGCTGCAGTTAGTCCAGAGTTACACCAAGTAAAACACAGCACTCTGCTTTTGCTGCAGCAGGTGAACCCAGAGGCTCGCTTGGAAATTTCCTCCGCAGAAAGTAGCATCTTCCAGCTTTCCTGCTGCTTCTTGCAGGGTGGTTATTCGCCTCCGACGGCTGGTGACCCTAGGAACAAGCGACCTCCAACATGTCCTGTCCTCAACATCCCTGCTCAGCAATTGCAAACTCCAGCCTGTGGCTTCCTTTAGGGAGTCACTCCATCTCACATCAGGTCTTCCTCTTTTCCTGCTTCCCTCCACCATTCCCAGCATTATTTATCTTTTCCAGAGAACCTTCTCTTTCCCCAATGTGCCCAAAGTAGGACAGCCTCAGTTTCAACATTTTTGCCTCCAGAGAGAGTTCAGGCCTGATTTGATCCAGGACCCCCTTGTTTCTATTACTTCTAATGCAGACCGTCGGGGTCCTTTTTACTGCCCTTTCCAGACCCGAATCCCTTCCTGGGTGTTATCGGACTGATCCGTACTTCCCTCTTCCCCCTCACATATTCTGCCTCAAGGCCACCCAGGCTGGCTCTTCTTCTCCCGGGAGGCCCAATGGGGGGAATTGAACTCCCAACCTCTGGCTCCACAGCCAGAAATCTAAACCACTGAACTATTTAAAAATGACATTTAAAAACTGATGCTAACATGTTTAAAATTTTACTTTGGAAATATTATTTTTTGGAAGGGTCCCTTGGCTTGCTCTGTTTCAGGCAAAAGTAAAACACTTTTAGTGTTAACGTAAACTTTGCGTCTCCGGAGATCCTGCTAGACTCCCCTGCAGACCAGGATGAAAGGGTGGGGGCTTCTTTTCACGCCTCCTTCCCCGTCCGCCTTCTCCCTTTCGGCATCTTGGCGGCTGACGGCCACGCATCTTTCTCATAGAGGCCATGAGGAAGTCTGGGTCTAAAATAATTTGCAGGGGTGAAGGCTTCTCTACCCTTGGGGTTATATGTTAGAAGGAGAGGAAGGGGCTGAGGACAGAAGGCAGAAGCTGGGAAGCTCCTTCGGTTCGGGGGGGGGGCTGGGCTTCCATCGTTCCTACTCCGCAGGGTTGTTAAGAAGATGCTGTCTTGTCTGTAGCGCCGCTGTTCAATATTTACATTATGGGTGGGAAACAACCAGCCTCTTGAAATTCACATGCTTATTTTTTGGGGGGCGGGCGGGCTTCAGGATAAGACAAGCCCTCCCCGGATGACTTTTTTCTTTCATTTCCCAGGAGTAAAGCTTTGACTCTGAAGCAACCAACAGGCATTGCAGTAGTGCTAATTTTTGCTAAGGTTCCCCCCCCCCTCCTTGTGATGCGTGCGCTCCTTGTTGCCTTTTTCTGTCGCAAAACATATCTCTTAGCCCCTTCCAAAAAATAATAATAATTAAAAAAATCTGCACACACCTAGCAGCAGCTCGGAGCCTTACTCGAAAAAAGAGGAAGGGATCAGGGCCCATGGTTGCCTGGCAACACGTAGTCAGTCAACCTGGAAAGGGGTCCTTTTTGAGGAGGGGGCTGTGTCTGGTTGCTCAGCAACGGCTCCAACCTTACACAGAGATGCCCGTGGCACGGCTTTGCTCGAGGCACAGCGTGCCTCTCGGCGAGATGGGCGTATTTTGGCGCCTCCTCACAAGCCTCGCTGGGTGGCTTTGATGGAGGGGTGTGGAGAGAGAGCGTGAAAGAGCGCAGGCACCGAAGCATCGCACTTTCCGCAGCTCGCTCGTGCTAAACCTTTGTCTCTTCCCGTCTCTTCTTCTGCGAGATGCTACACCCTCCGGAACGGCCGGTGTGTAGGGAGGCGGTTGTATGGGATCCCCAAGGTGGTCATTGGGGATGTAGCTGGGCTGGCGTGGGAGAACTTTCCTGATAAAAAAAGTGAATAAAATACGGAAAGTTTAATGCATGCAGAATTAACACGCCTTGTTTCTGGGCTCGGGATCAAAAATGTAGGTTAAGTCTGCGCTTTTGTGGATGTATGTAAGGTCTGAAAGCTTGAGAAACACCCCCACACACACCATGTCTGCTATTTAATTACTACGATATTGCACAAACCCTAATAACATGTAAGGCAACCAGCACTAAAGGGCAGGGATGGAGACTCGAGTCGCAGGACTTGCTGTCAAGACGGACGGACGTCACACCGGCGACTTGACTTGATTGTTGTTGTTTTTTCCCAATGACTTAGACATGACTCGCCATTCAGAACCCACCTGCCCCTCCCTCCTTTCTGGGGAAAAAAAGCGCTTGTTTTTAATAGGGACTTGGGACTTGGTAACAAAGACTCGGACTTGGGACTCAGACCTGAAGATTTGCCAGTATCCCTTGCTCAAGGGATCATGACCCAGTCCTGTGTAGAAGGCGATGTTTTTCTAGGAAGGGCTCACAGGTGTGGCCAGGAAACATGACTCTACCCGAATTAGGACCGTTGCTGGTTGACCCCGGAGCCTTATCCTTCTCGTCTCTCTTCAGGTACAGGAGCGAGCGGAGAGAGAGCTCATCCGGGCCCAGATCCGGGAGCTGCGCAGCCAACAACACGGTGACACGAAGCCGCCAGATGTTCCGGGTGAGTCCAAGCAAACGCTGGAGGATGAGGGGAAAAAAACTGGGTGTGTGAGAGGAGAGATGTAAAATTTCTGGAAAGTGTGGAAGGGTGTATGTCGTTTCCTTTGTCTTTTTAATCGCAAAAAGGAAATCGGATGTTAAAGGGGGGGGGGGGACTGAAACACCGCAATGCTTATTCTAATATTGGCCCTAAACTTATGTTAGCAACTGAGCAATTAAAAATGCTTAAAGAGGAGGTTGTCCTGTTTGGCGAAATTATGGAATTTTAAAACAGAGCGGTCTTTGTTTTAGGCGAGGAAGCTTGTAAAGCTCAGTGGCTTAGGCCTCTTGTCTGCAGAGCCAGAGGTTGGGAGTTCGATTCCCCCACTGGGCCTCCTTGATGGGTTGGACTCAATGATTCTCAGGGTCCCTTCCAGCTCTGCCGTTCTAAGATGATGATGATTAAACATGCCCACTGTGAAATACAAAGTTGGAACCAGTTGCGTTACATGACTGGCCATCCAGAAACAATGGGAACAGACTCCCACCCACCCACTGCTTGCCTGTTTACGCCTGTCGTGTCTGTGCTGTCATCTGCTGGATGCAGAAATGCTTTCTGGATTGAGGTACTGTGTAGGTCCTCAGCATGCTCAGGATTTATTCTTCTCTAGTTCCGCTGGCTGACCCACAGATCTTGACACCGTTGCGATGGCTGGTGATTTGAACGCACCAAATCTTGTCTTATAAAAGATAACACACATTCCAACAGAGGAGATACTTAACTATAGTGTTTTTCTAGGTTCTCTCAATTTTCCTGGTTTTCTGTTGGAACTTGGGGGGGGGGAGATGGGGAGTGAATTATCTCTCCCCTCAGTTTTTTCCCCCAGTATTATTTTTCCACCAGAGTTTCACACGGGTTGCTTCACTGATCCTCAGAACAGCCCTGCGCGGGGAGAATGATACTGGGATCCCTCTTCTCGTAGAAGAGGGCCTTGGGTGAGGGTGCTGGAAAAGTCTGGATGAAAACCGTGGACCTTGGACAGCAGGATGGGCGGGGGGGGGGGGATTTCTTTTACCCAATTTCAGTTCCATAGAAGTTCACACAGGCTGCGTGGTGTTGGTGCTAAATCAGCTCATTTTTGCTTGCCGTCGGTAACAAAACCTTCAGGAGAGATTTTTCAACTTTCTAGGATGGGCGAAACAAGGTCAAAGGCGGGGAACCACAAAATGATATTGATAATAAGAGTATCTAGGGATCATAGCTATCCGAGGAAGCCCAGAGTGCTGGTTTGGGGTCCTGGGTGGTCCAGATCCAGTCCCGGGGTAAGATTTCTCATCTCTGCTGCGGCTGAGTCTCTTAGCTCTTGCGTGATGCTTCTAACTTTGTTTCACCACTCTCGTCTTTTCCACGCAGACTCCTCTTTAGGGACTTTTCTCCTTCTGGATCCGGCTCCTAACCGGCCTCTCTCCGAGTCCTCCTCAGCCCCAGAGAGCGGTCCGGATCCTGATTCGAGCACCGAAGGCCCCGAGGCCAGCTCCCGCGACAGCGATTCTGGCCCCGAATCCCAGCCCCCTTTCAAGGAGGGGAGCACCAGCAGCCTGTCGGCGCCGGAGGACGTGGAGGCGTTGAGACCCCCTGAAGGGGGATCCGCTGGCGAGACCATGCAGGGGAAGCTGGATTTTTCCAATGGAGGGCAAGGGGTCTGCTCGGAAGGGGAGGCCCCTTCGAGGCTCTCAGTCAAGGACAGCGGTGAGAAAGAGGTAAGCGTTCTCCCACCGGACAGACCAGGAGAAGACGGAGCAGCCCCTTCTTGCGCTTGCGAGCCTCCAGAGGGCCAAGTACAACTCCCCATCATCCCCAGTCACAGTCTGGAAGAGGATTGGAGTTGTAGTCAAACGCATCTAGAAGTCACAGAGCAGGGCGATGGCGGAGCGCCAGTTCTGCTATCTATAAAGGGGAACCCAGTTTTCTTTTAATGTCGTCTTGCTTTTTCCAGAAGTGAGAGCTGGAGGTGGGGAGGGAAATCTAGATTTTGCGCCATGGTGCAAAGGGCGGGTCAAAAGCCCGTGGAAAAGCAAGGTCCTTCCTCTTGCCAGCCCCAACCCTAACCTTGTTTCGTGCGGAAGACGTGGTTTACCTTGATTAGTTTAGCGGCAGTTCAAACCCACAACTAACGATGTTCCTTAAGCACAGGGCTATTTTTTTTTTAAACTGTGGATCACACCAAACTGCACCGGAGAGCCGTTTTTGCAGATTTTCCCCCTATGAACTTGCACGGAACCTAGTCCACGTCCTGTTTGTCTTGCAGCCGTGCTGTTCGGAGACTCACTTTTTTAAAATAGCTGTTAAACAGTTTAGCCAAAAGGATTCAATTCTTTCCATTTTCTCTCTCTCTCTGTTCCTCTAGGGCATCCCTCATGTCCCGGCCAAGGAAGCAGGGGCGGCGATCAACAAAGGAGGAGACGGTAAGGGTGCAGATCCCAAAGGAGCAGGGTGTTGCTGTTGCCGCCTGCGTTGGTGTGGGAGGGAGAGCCGCCGCGGCTGGAGGGTTTTGTGCTCTTTGGGGAGTGTTGCCCATGGGGCTGCGGGGGGACCCGTTGAGAGGGACGGTGCGACCGGCTTGCAAACCCAGCGCCCCAGCGGGGCACATATCCAGAAGGGAACCGGCAGCCTGTTAAGGAGCGGCAATTTACAGCTGAGACTTGCGGGATTTTCCTTGGCCAGTGGCAAAACTTTCTTTTCGGGCTGCACGGATTGCCAGAGCCCTCGTCCTTCGGTTGGATGGGAGGAATTGAAGATGAGTACTTAAAGGTTGAATCCGTCTCCCGAGGGAACTCCGGGTGTGTGTGTGTGTGTGGAGTGCTTCTCTCCCCCTGCTTGCATTTCTGATCTCGGCCTCCGGCTCCGTTCGCCCTCCTTTCTCCCTCCTCCAAGCAGGTGGAGCAGCTTTAGAACATGCACGGTTTTTCTGAGCAGCCTTTCCTCGCAGGGCCATGAAAGGGAATCTCTCCTCCACAAAGCCGGACCTTTTGCATTCTTCTGCCCAGTAAGGTCGGGAAAGGCGCCTCGCTCCATCCTCGGCTGGGCCCCGCTCTTTCTTTTCTCCTGCCGAGAAGGCTCAAAGGCCCTTCCCCTGTTCCAAGCTGTCTCCCTCTTGCTCCCCAAATGATGATGATGATAAAGGGAAAGACTGCCAAAAAAAAAAAAAAAAAGACTGCGGAAATCTTAGAAACTAAATTAAATGGTGGAAATACAATCAAAGCCATAAACACATGGGCAGTTCCAGTAATTAGATACCCAAGCTGGAATAATAGATTGGACTCAAAACGAATTAGAAGAATTGGATTGAAAAACATGGAAACTAATGAACATGACTCACATACTACATTCAAAAAGTGATGTGGACAGATTATATTTACCACGAAAAATCAGAGGCTGTGGATTACTGCAAATACAGCAGGTAGTAGAGGAGGAAAAAAGAAGCCTAAAAGATTATATCAGTACAAGCAGAGAAAAATTACTTAAGGCAGTGAAATTGGAGAATATTTTGAAAACAACAGAAACAAAGGCTCAATATAAGAAACAACGACTTGAAAATAAATTAAACTGCTGGAAAAATAAACCACTACATGGACAACACCTGAGAAATATGGATGGAAAGCATGATCATAATTCAACATGGGCATGGCTAAAACTGGGGACCCTTAAGAAAGAAACTGAAGGCTTGATTTTTGCTACACAAGAACAAGCACTCCAAATCAATGTGATGAAAGCTAAGATCCAAGGAATTAGTGCTAACAGCAAATGTCAACTCTGCTGAGAAAAAGGTGAAACTGTGTCACACCTCATCTGTGAATGCCCAAAGATTGCACAAACCGGTTACAAAAATAAACAAAATAGAGTGGCAAAATTAGTGCACTGGTTGTTATGCCAAAAATATAACTTGCCAGCCTCCAAAAACTCAGGGGAACATCAGGTAGAGAAGGTATCAGAAAATGAGGAAGTCAAGATCCTGTGGGATTTCCGGATCCAAACAGACAGACACCTTGAACATAACACACCAGACATAGTAGTAATAGAATGAAGAAATGTCCGGATCATTGACATTGCAATTCCAGGGGATGCCAGAGTTGAAAATAAAGAACTGGAAAAACTAACAAAGTACAGAGATGTGGCCATTGAAACATCTCGCCTCTGGAAGAAACACACTTCAGTGGTCCCCGTAGTCATTGGGGCTTTGGGAACAATATCAAGAAATTTCACACAGTAGTATAAGCAGTTGCAGATCTCCGAAATCACACCAGCAGAGCTACAAAAAAACGGCAATATTAGGAACAACATATATACTGTGTATTTAACAGATACTTAGGTTTTGGGTTAAAACTTGTATCTGTTATATAATACCAGTCAATGTTTTTATAATTTTGGTTGACTGTGCCTGGTGTTTCTGGGTAATAATAATCATCTGAGAACAGCAGAGCTAGAAGGGGACCCTCTGGATCATCCAGTCCAGCCCCTGTCAAGGAGGCCCCTTGGGGGGGGATTCGAACTCTCAACCCTCTGGCTCTGCAGCCGAAGACCTCAACCATTGAGCTATGCAGCAGTTGGATTGCATGCTCAGGATTTCCCCACAAAAGAAAACAAAAAGGCATTTGGTGTGCAAAGCGATGGAAATCAAAGGGCTGACTGTGGCTCATCCTCAGTCCCCCCCACTCGGGGAATTTTTTATTTATTTATTTATTTAATAGGCCGCCTTTTTCACGATAAGGGGACCCAAGGCGTCCCCCAATGTTAAAAAGAATGGAATTAAGAATATAATAAGTTAAACATTTTTTTTTAAAAAAACAAATACAGGCATACCTCGGTTTACAAATTTAATGTGTTCTCCGGGACGTTACGTAATGTGAAAAATTTGTAAACCGAAACGCGGTTTGCCAGAGGAACGGGGGCGGCGCTATAAACCTCCAGGCACAATGCATCCTGGGGAAACTTGCTTCGTACTGTGGAAAATAAATAGTAAACCGAGGCATTATTTTCAATGGACTTCAATGGACATAAACCGAAAATTATGTTAACCGAGGCGTTCGTAACCGAGGTACTACTGTAAAACTATACGCCAAGTAGAATACAATTGAATGGTTAAACGCAAGTAAACATGAAAAACGAGCTTAAGTTTGAAAAGGTGTTCAGGGAGCTCTTAACGATTTTTTCCCTCCTATTCCTTCTTCTCATCAGTCAAGGGGGAGGGGTGGGGGTGTATATTTCACTTATATCAAATATGATCTCAGTTCCCACTCCAGCTAAGGGGTGTGGGGTTAGATGATTCCCACTGAGGAGGGACCTCCCGCCCCCAACAACTGGGACAGGCTATGGAGACCTACCTTCTGAAGGGCGAACAGGCTTTCTCCTTTCCACTCTCCGTCGCCCTCGTCCTCGAGCACTCTTGCGGCTTGGCTTACTTGCCAGAGCTGTGCGTTCTCCCCCTCTCTTGGGGCGCACTCTGGAACTGCGGGATCTCACACCGAATCAGGAGGGATGGAGTTTGGTGTGTGAGTGGCGTGGACTGGCTCGGGTGAATCGTTTCGAGCTTCTTGTGGTTCCGTGATGCCCCGGGAGGTAGCAATGGAAAAAGTTGTTGGTTTGGGGGGGTCTTGTGTAGCGAGTTTCCCCGAGAAAGACATCTAGCTGTCCAGTGTTGGAAACAGGAGGAGACGGGGGTCCGTCGTAGAACCTTTGTACTTTGAGGAGGACCTGAAGAATTCTCTGCTAGAGCGCTCCAGTGTCTACTCGTGAACAGGAAGAGATAAATTCGAGGCTCCCTTGGCCAAGTCGCAGTTGCAGGATTTTGAAGGATGGAGCTGAAGCCCTTGATGGGGTCTCTCTCCAGCTACTGGGACCCTATGCTTTTGAGCTGGTTTCGTGCAGGATCTTGCGTTATACTGAAGGTGGGGAGACGGGAAGGCCAAATTTGTGCCCCAACCTGTGAAAAGGCAGAGGTGCAAGGAAGGGGGGGGGGGCTTCTTCAGTCGAACTAGGTGGAGCGCCTGCCCTTCTGGGAGGAGGGTGGTGTCCTTTTCCCCCCAAAGAATTAAATGCACCATTTGGAAGCTCCCCCGCAGTCATGCTTTATCAACTAGAGTGTAAAGCGTGGGATTCCTGCCTTTTTTATGGACCACAAATGCCCACCTTTTCCGTTCTGGGAGCTCTGCCTAGCTTAGAGATCCCTCACAACCCCTTCAATGGGATGCCCCCGGGAGACTGGCCTCGATGGGCCCCCTGTCGTCTGCCCCAAATCTCCACGCTTGGTTCGTGGCATGAGCCCGAAAGCGGCTGGTTGTGGTGTGTGTGGTTGCCTCAGGGCAAGAGGAGGGCATGGCTCGCAACAGCAGGCACTGCTGGGGCTGTACCATAAATGGAAGCAAGTTGGGGAAGCCTTCCAGAACCATTGCATGGGGCAGGATTAAATCAGGCAGCTCAGGAACATCATGGCACAGGGGTTAAACTGCAGTACTGCAGTCAGGACTTCTGCTCACAACCTGAATTCGATCCCGATGGGCTTAGCTCGCTGGCTCATGGTTGACTCAGCCTTCCATCCTTCGGAGGTCAGTAAATTGAGTACCTAGTTCGTTTTGGGAGGGGTGCAATGTGTAGCCCGCATAATGAAATTGTAAACCACCCAGAGAGTGCTTTAAGCACTATAGGGCAGGATATAAGCAGCACAATTTGCTTTTTGGAACAGAGAGATGGGTCTTTGGACCAAAAAACCCAGCTTTACAGGTTTCCCTCCTCCGGCATTCAAATTTTACTTCCTCTGTGAGTGCAGGTGTGTGTGTGTGTGTGGGGGGGTCTCCATGTTTAGTGTGGGGAGAAATCAAGCCAACCTACCTAACAGGATTGGTTGTACACGATCACATATCTGTCCTGGAGCTTTGAAATGTTCCGTTTTTAGACTGTAGCTGCCCGACTGGTCCAAAAGATTTAATGTTTCGTAACTGTGCTTGGAACGGCTTCGGAGCCTTTACATGAGAGTTAGGCCCACTTCAGAGGGTTGTTGTGCACATCTACAGGTTTTTGACCCAGCAGCTGCTGCACCAAACTTCCTTCCCAAGTGAAAGAATCCAGGGGGAAAAAAACCCATAAATGCCATTGCTATTCTTGCATTCGGTTGTTTTTACTTGCACTTTAAACGTTGCTCTTATTTATCAGGTTTAATGTGATATGTGTTTTAATTCTTTTTTAATACTGTCATAATTTATGGGTTTTAGCATTCTGCTTGGTTTCTTTTAATACTGTAAGCGCCTGGGATCCTTCTGGAGAAAGGCGGCATATAAATATATTAAATAAATTGAGTAAAATGTTTAAATAAATAGGCCCAGTAAGTTGAACAGAATGGGATTTTCAGCAATGGGAAGTGTTTTTTTATTATTATTTAAAAAAAAACCCTTCTCTCTCCCTTTTGTGCCCAAAATTTCTATTGTTTTCAGCAGGTGGCCAGTGCAAAATTGGCCTTAAGGGGACGGGGTGGATGCCAGTTGCAGACGACGTAATTCCCACGCTGGCTCTAATTGGACTTGGGGCCGGGGGTGCTGAGAGTCGGGGTTGCCCCTGGCAGAAAAGGTTGGGTAGGAGACTTTGGTCGTTTTGAAGGGAAGCTCAACCAACATGGTGTGTGTGTAAAGTCTTAGAAACCCTTCATCTGACCCGGGTTCACCTTTTATTCTCCTTCCGCAAGCAGGCAAAGCTTTGAGCAGGCTTTCTCTTCGCGACTGGGCTGGTCTAGGTGGGATTTTAAAAACAGGAGGGCTTGTGCTTCGGTTATTTTTGAATCAGTTCTAGTGAGGTTTTTGTACCACCATTTTAAAATATGTTTATTTAATCCTCCCACCCCATTTTTGTATAACTTATTGCTTTAACTTTTCAGTGTTCGCCCTTTTTTTAAAATGATGCAAGCTGCCTTTTTTTAAAGGAGAGATACATATTTTTAACAAACAAATAAAATTTCCCCCTTTTTTTGCATTCTGACAGCGTGTGTGGCGGCTCCGTTGCCCTCCGTTGCCCCTGAGCGCCCAGCCTTCGTCGGACGCCCCCCTATTCGGGCACAGCACCACCCACGCCGCGTCCAAAAGCCAACACAGGTAACTCTCCGTCCGCCCTGGCTCGTGACTCTCTTTGGGGTGCATGGGTGTGCTTTTCTCTCTGGCTCAGCGGGGGGCTTCATTCTCTCCCACCGGAAGGCGGCTCTTTTTAGCTGGTCTCGTACCCCTTCTCTCCTTTCTGCCTCGTTGATCCACTGGATCCCTAAGGGAGAGAGGTCTTTCAGCTTGCCGCAGCAGCTGAATTGGGGAAGTGGAGGTTGCTTGGACGAAAGCGATGGGTGAAAGGGTTTGGCCCCTAATAATGAGCCCTGATATTGTAGCCTTGCTTAACCGACCACCTTCCAGATGGGTTGAGTCACAAACCTGTGTTGCTTACATACTGCCTCATAGCGCTTAAAGCTCTTTCTGGGTGGTTTACACTTTAATTATGCAGGTTACACATTGCCCCCCTCCCCTGGTGAGCTGGGTACTCAGTTTACCGACCTTGGAAGGATGGAAAGCTGAGTCAACCTTGAGCCGGTTTCCTGAGCCCATTGAGATCAAACTCGGGTCATGAGCAGAGTCTTGACTGCAGTACTGCCATTTAGCCACTGTGCCACAAGGCTCACAACTCCCATCATCCCCAGGTGGCGATGACATGCCTGAGTTCTCTTTGTTCAGCTCCTTCTGTGGTTCTCTCTAGAGCAGTTTCTCCCAACCTGGGGCTCTCCCAGGATGGTGCCCTGTATGGGATGATGGGAATCAGAGTCCCACCTGGAGGGCACCAAGTTGGGGGGGGGGGGGAAGGCTGGAACATTCAAGGTGGTTGTGGCAGCTGACTCTCCCAGCCCAGCACATGGAGAGCACCCTCTCCCCATGGGTGAAATCACACTGCCTCTGGACTCCGGTTGCCGTTTCTGCAGAGAGATTGAGGCTGGGTGTTCCCAAACCAATTTAACAGAGTTTGGAGAGGAGAGATAATCTGTGATTTATCGGAGCTGACCCCTTTCTTTCCCTGTTTGGGTTCTTCCTCACGCCCCAAAGAAGGCAAACTAGACCAAGCCAGGATGAAAAACCAAAGGAAGTTTTGCAGCACGCTTAAGACTCACCGATACATTTCATATCCGGCAAAATCTGAAGAAACAAAACAATACCAAAAAGAGAGAGAGAAAAAACAGGCGGCACTTTAAAGACTAACCATTATATTTTAATTTTATCACTTTCACATTCTGTTATTTCATCTCCATTTCATTCTGTCTCTTAGTCTCTAACGAAGTGGACCTGTCCACGAAAGCTTACACTAAAATATAAGGGTTAGTCTTAAAGGTGCCATCGCAATTTTGTCTTGTTTCTTTGGATTTTACCCTGATGGGCTTGCACAGACGACTTCTTCTAAAACGACTCTATATTTCAGAAACTGGTTGCAGAAATAAGTCCATTGGCCATAAAGGTTGCCATATACTTCAGTGCTTCCCTTTCTCTCTTGGGGCTCTTCCACGGCTGCAGATTTTCAGCAGAGCAGCTCACGCTAAAAGTTGACAGAGCTGTTCTTTGGGGGAGGGAGAAGGTATTGGAGAGCGACCGTGAGAGGGTGAAAGAGGACTTTCCTATAAATGTCCTTTCCCCAGGGTCCATGTTTTTTCTCTCAAAAAGGTTTGGCAGGATTCCCGGCTATGTGTTATAAACTGTTCTCCGTTCCCAAGCCAACCGCCCACCATCTCCCTTCTGCCGTCTCTCTCCCTCACTCCTTCTCCCGCTCTTTATGTGCAGATGCCCGACGCGACCAGCCCTTCCAGAGAACCGGCTCCTCCATCTGGGAGCGCGCGCGCAAGTTCAGCTCGGAGCCCCCCAGTCCTGCAGGCACCGCCACGCCTGCTCCCCAAAAGGCGGAGAGCGCCAGCAGAGGGGCCCGGATCCTGCAGCAGCCGCAGCACCTCCGGCGACCGGCAGACCTCACCCGTTCAGGCCCCCCGGTGGCGGCGCTGGGCGGGCCTTCCAAGATGGCACCAAGCAGCGGGCAGGGAGCGCGTTTGGAGCTGTCGGGGAACCGTCCGGGCGGCTCACGGGCTCTCCGGCAAAGGCCGGGGACGACGGCACAGCCCCCGGCTCCAGCCAGCCCTAAAGAGGTGGGCGGTCTCCGGGGGCGGAGCCAGGATAGCCAATGGCGGGGTGGCAAGCTGACCCCGGCTCGCCAGCTGGTTGAAAATGCCAAGGGGAGCTCCTCCGTCCGCTCAGAAGAGCCCGATGCCCAGCGGAGCGCCTCCTCTCGCACCCTTCTGCCATCCCGGGCAACGCAGCCCCGACGCCGACCCCAACGACGCCATGAAAACCCTGCTCACCCATCGAAATCAAGGATGGGCGCAACCAGCCCGTCCGGAGCCACATCGTGGGCATGCCCGGGAATCAGCGGGCAGGTGAGTGGCGTGGCCTGTAGCCGAGCGAATTTGCAGCACTTCTCTTGGAGTTTTTGCGATGATTTGGCCACGGGAGGGAGGGGCGCAGAGCCTAGCCTGTTTCCTCCTTTCTTTTGTTAGCATGCAAGATCCTAGAACCCCTTCGTAAGGAAGCAGGAATGCTCTCTCTCTCTCTGTTTTTATCTCTCAATATTTGGCCCTTTGTGGGTTTGCGCATTTTGCACTTAGGGGCAAAATCTGCAGCGAATTTCTTAAGGCGAATTTCTGGTGGGTTTTATAGCGAATTTTGTTGTCAAAGGCAACCGCTGCTCGAATTGCGCTGAGAAGGAAGAGTTTGTGTAAGAGGAAGGATCAATTTCTAACGGGGTAGGCTGTGTTTTGCAATCCTCAATCCCTTCTTTTTTTATGGAGGAAAGTTTTGCACCGGGGGAGGGAGCATCATCTCCTCTCTCGCTGCTTATTCGCTGAGCTGTTTGTTACCTGTTGAATTTCTACCCCTGTCCGTGATTGAAACACTGAACCTTAGCTGCCTGCAGAGCAGCAAAGACTGGCCGAAGAATCCCAAAGAGGAAGGAAGGCAGTTTGGCAGGACGAAACCTCTAAAGATCCAAGAGAGTTAAGCATCATGTTGTGGAATATATTTTATTGCTGTTAATCTGCATTGTATTGAGGCAGCCTATGATTTTATAGAGACAAAGTTGGTTGTTCACTCAAGAGGGAGTTGGAAAGGCTTCGGAAATTGCAGGATTTGGTCTCTTGGGCGGATTTGAGTTTTTAGACAAGAATGCTGGGAGTTGTAGTCCGAAAGGTCAAATCTGCCCACCTTTATTCCTGACATTTTGGAGAAGGTTCACCCGTCTCTTTCTCATGAGGAGGGACAAGCGCTACCTTTATGAGGCAGCTGGTTGGCATAGTTTGTTTTGCGTTATAGTCCACCAGTGATCTACCTATCTATTAATAATAATATAATGTGCAATCAAGTCAGTTCAAGTTAATCCTTTTCAGGGTTTTCCAGGTAGAGAATTGGTTTACCACTCCCTATTTCTGAGGGTGCCTTGGGACTGTGCAGCTTGCCCAAGGCTACATAGGTTGGCTCTTTTAGGATGCACAGGAGGATTCGAACTCCCAACCTCTGCCTCTGCAGCCAGAGACCTAAACCCCACCAATCTCTCCAGCCAGATTTATAAGTGTCTTTTAATAACCAGCGGCCCCTTGGAGGGTTGCCCTGTACAGCCAGCTTCAGCAAGCATCTGATGCTATTCCTAAGGACCGACCTCTCACCACGGCTGCCCTGCTGATGAAAAAGGGTCTGTCTCTCCCCCCCCCCCCCCCCGCTGCTTCCCAGAAGGCTCATGAGGGTGGAAAGGTTGTCTTCAGGCGGGTGGCTGTTGTTCCTCCGGGTAGTGAAAGAAATCGGAGCTGCCATGAGCGCAGCGCAGCTGTCGGGTTGGGACTCTCAGGGCTGAAATGCTGCCCGAGCGCACAGCTGGAAACTGTGGAGCACTTCCCGCGTGGGGTCCCAGCGACTGGAAACTTTCCCGTTTCTGGCAGGATCAGCCTCTGTCCACGACTGGATGGGCCCTCATTTGTCTTCTCGTGGACCGAGTGGAAACTTTTCTGGTTTTTCAGCCAGAGCCATTTTCCAGCCGGTGCTTCTGGAGCTGCGCCAAGTTCTCTCCAGGCCAGTTGGTTCTCAGCCGCTTCCTCTTTGGGATCTGGGAAGGGGGGGGGGGGGTTGCCATTGAAATATTGCACCCCCCCTCCCTGGCCAAGCAGGCTGATTCCAGGAGCATCACAGAGGGTGGGGGGTTTGGGAGTTTGGGTGCCTCTGCTCTTTCGGCTGGGACTGCCCTGGTTTTTGGGAAAGACGGTTGACTTGGTGTTGTGGAAACGGCATGCATGTTGAGAGGAGGAGTCCCAGAAGATGGATTCTAGATTACGTATATTTTTAAATCTGCTTTATAGACCCACCCCCAAATCCAAGGTCTTGAGCAGAAGACTATATTCATTTCCTGTAGTTTATTTAAGGGATTTAATTTACCTTAAACCATTGATTCCTCAGCCTCTGTTCCTTCCTTCCTTCCTTCCTTCCTTCCTTCCTTCCTTCTTTCTTTCTTTCTTTCTTTCTTTCCTTTCTTTCTTTCTTTCTTTCTTTCTTTCTTTCTTTCTTTCTTTCTTTCTTTCTTTCTTTCTTTCTTTCTTTCTTTCCTTTCTTTCTTTCTTTCTTTCTTTCTTTCTTTCTTTCTTTTATCCATCATCAGCTCCTTCCTTCCTAATATTATCCCTGCCTGCCTGCCTCTTTCTGTTAATTTTCCTTCCTTCCCTCCTTTGCTAGGCTGGCTTTCTTCCATCGAGAGGATCCACGGCAGCTCACACCGATTAAAACCACCGTACACCATGAATCCTGGGTCCCCACTTGGTGTAAATAGACCCCGTGCTTTTTCTGTGCTGTTCGTGAATCCCGTCGATACTTTCGCAGCCTTTCTGCTCTTCTAGTCCCCCTCTACTGTCGGCTTTAAGGATGTGAAAAGATGAGTGAGAGACAGACGGTGACGTTTACAGTGGGACAGGAGGATTTACAGAAGGTGGCCACAATCCTGTGGGTCCGTAAAGGACAGCCGCTTAGTTGGCTTTTGCATTTTGCCAGCCATTCTCACGAGATCTGGGCCGCACGCCATGGTTTGCGCCACCCAGCCCTGCCCAGGTGTGCAGGGTGGACGTAGGGCGTGATGGTGCTCGATGCAGGCAAGGTCTCTTTTGACGCTGGTGCAAGAGCAACCGGATTCTTGCCCATAAATTCACACCAGTTGTTAAGGAAACCCTGCCTTCTACCTAGACCACTCCTGGGCTTTCTCTCTGCCCTGGGGTGGGATCCTCGCCGGTTTGTGCTCAAGGATAACTTTGCAAATAGCCCCTCTTCTCGTCCTTTCTTCCCGCCAAGCAAGCAGACAAGCAAGTAGGCAGCCTAGATGAATCCTGCAAAACATACCCATTTATGTAGTGTAGTGACTAGTAAGGTGTGAACCTGCCCGTAGGGCTCGTTATTCCGAAGTTTACCCCTCAAGGCTGCCCGCCTGCCCCCGGCTGGCTGCTCTCATGCGTCTCTCTGCTTTCTCTGCCCCTCCACAGAGCTCACCCTCGGACTGAGGAGCGCCCCCGTCCAGATCACCACCACCAGCACCGGCAACAGCGGCAGCCTGAATCAGGTAAGCCACCTTTCCTCTTTTTGGTATCCTCCTCCTCTCGTCTGGAGGTGCCTGTTCCCACACAGGAAGGGGTGTGTGTTTGGGGGGGGGGGCACAGCCACAGTTTCTTCTCTGATCCATATCTCTGCCAACAAACAACCTAGAATCGGAAAGCAAAACTCCAGATCGCTTGCCTGCCGAGGTGGGATTAAAACCAACTGAGAACAGGAGCTGCACCTGGGTTCAGGTGACGCTTTTCGGCAAACCATGGAGCAAAGCCTCTCGGTTTGTTCCAGCTGCTTCTGTGGCCTCAGGGGTCCGATCCAGCAGCATCCACCTCCCTGAAGTTTGCGACAGATCAGCCAGACTTCAGGCATGTCCCTGGCTCGCTGAGTCATCAGAACTGGCCCCCGTTATCAGCAGCACCTTGGCACTTGCTTTCAAAAATCAAGTTTCTAGTCCTTAGGAATACCAGGGTTCATTAGGGTGTGTAGAGGCTGTAGCTGTTCAAGAGTTAGAGAGGCAGCTGAGTAAGATTTCTAAGTCATAGTGAGATTTTATGTATTTATTTATTTATTTATGTATTTATTTATTTATTTATTTAAACATTTCACCTCCCTCTGTTTTCCTTCAAAACAACCCAAGGCAGTTTACATAATTAAACCATTCTTCTTTTCAGCGGGTGGAAGTGCAGTCTGGGTTCTTTGCTCAGCCGCAGTAAAAGCCAGAAGAAGCGATGCATGATATGGAAAACATAAACAATATTCCCTTAATCTGCATCGTTTCCCCCTTTGTATTCCCGTAATCTGCTGAATGTGGAGGATCCCCTACCTTTGTGCAGTGGTTCAGGCCTCAAAGAGGAACTAGACTGACCCTGGCAGAGCAGAACATATCTATTGGTTGCATATCTTTGTACACGGACCTCCGTTCATGTTCTCTGGGCGGTTTACGAGAAAGAGCCATTTAGGGCGCAAGCCACCGCTGTCTTGATCAGCAGCACATTCTCCGCTGAGACAGGGTGGGTGGCACCGGGCAGCCATTTCGGGTAATGCCCGCTGCCACCCTTTAAGGAGAACCCCTCTTTGGGTTCAGCTGGAAGGCGCTGCCATGTCCCCTTTTCTAAGGATCCAAATCTTCACATATTTTGTCCTTGCAGGTGGTGAGAATGTTTCAAAAATGGTCTCCTTGCTAGCCATTCAGATTATAAGACTTCTTTGCAATTGTGTAAAAACCATTGCAAGTCTTTTGATGTGTTGTGTGTGTGGCAATCCTTCTATTTCAGGCAAAAGCCTCATATTTCGGGGGAGGGGGAACCTTATATTTTGCACAGAATACAAGGCCAGCAAAATACTTTTATTTTATTTTTTTGTGCCACCTCTTCCCACCATTTTATTTTATTTTATTTTTGGCTAATCGGACTGTTGATGTGCAGGTCTTCTCACTGTTGTGTAGAACCAGAAAAATCTTGCAGCCGCCGGCTGTGTTTCTTTTGTCTTGATGTGCTGAGCCACCCTTCCTTGTCATGGACGAGAAAATCTGCAAGCGTTTGTTACATGAACCTCTGCGTGTACTTGTTATCCTTTTTTTTCCTGTTCCCCCGAAGGAGTCCACGCAGCCTCTTTCCCTCCGCCTCCCTCATCCAGAATACCGGGAGCTCCCGATAGCTCTGGGAAAACTGAGATAGTTACGTCTTCCTTGCAGTTTATTTCAGCGGCTCAGTGGTTTGGTGGGACATGGCTTTGCAGCCAGAGGCAGGGAAATCCTCTGAGCTGCCGTTCCAAGAGTCAACCAGCCAGCTTTTGGATTCTGGGAGAGGTAGTATGAGGAAGCTAGCGTCTCGTCATGTGGTTGAAGCCCAGCTCCGTTCCTCCTTCTTTGAACTCTTACACATGAGTAGAGGCACCAGCCTACGACAGTGGTGGGTGGCACACCAGCTGGCCAAGTTTATCTCATGGGTCAACGGAGCCTTGGGGGCCCTGAGTCAAAGCTCAGTGGCCCCACCCACCTTACTATGGCCAAGTGTGCTCAATCGTTGGGGGGGGGGGGATGCAGGAAAACAGCCGTCTGTTGCATGGTGTGGGGCATTTGGGTTCCCGGAAGATCTTAGCCATTTGATTCCCAACAAACAAGTTTCTGGCCCTCATGGCTAGGAAAACAGGCTTACCCATGTTCGTGAGAGTTGGACTGGACAGCTGCTGGTGGACGCCATCTCCCGGCCTTCCCTGCCTTGCCTCCCTGCATGTTTTGCCCCGGCTACCCTTGCTCCTTGGTGCTGAGGAAGCCGGAACGGCTCCTTAAGCTAAGGCTTTATCCAGGCTCCCGGCTGCTGCCTGTCGGTTCTTGTTAAGGTCTTAGCCACCGGCTCCGGAGGCTGTGCGGGCTGCGCGGAGAGGTGGACGGCCCAGCGGTCCAGGAGCGGCCTTTTGGGATCAGGCCTCCGGCCAGCCTCGCTGCCCCCCTTACAGGTGAGGCCGTGGCGAGAGTCCAGGCGTGGAGACCGGGCTGGGAGGTTCTCGGAGGGGGGGGGTGCGCGCGGCAGGGCTTGGAGCGAAGGACTTGAGGGATCAGCGTTTTCTGGTGGATCTGGGCGAAGGGACGGAAGAGGGAGATGTGCAGCCAGCTCAGGGGAACCTGATCCCACTTTGAGGCATGCATAATTCAGGATCTGAGCAGGCGGGGAGGAGATGGGGAACGGACAGTTAGGAAGAGAGAAACTGCCTTCTCAGCTGGTGCTTGACCAGCCAACGGTTGCTCAGGTGAGCAGAGTGGGGCTTCTCTCTCTCAATCTCTCGCTCTTCCATGCCGGAACGCAGGAGACGGGGCACTGAGGGGGATGCCCCCCTGAGGTCATCCTTGCTCCACATCCCCCATCTCTCTGCGGTGTCTGAGGGTTAGAAAAGGATCTGTGGGGTGGAAAGGGGGGACATTTGGGGGAACGGAGCCGGTCTCTCAATCCTGGTAAGACTTTGGCCTGGCTGACGGGAACCGGTGCCATTTCAGACTCGGGAGGGGAGAGATCGAATTCCTGAACTTGTGTCTCACGAGGGGGGATTGGTACGGATCTTTGTGCACAGAGGCTGGGAAGAACGGCCCGTTTCCAGTTGCCGGCTCCTCCTTTTCCACGTAAGAGCCCTCTGCCGTGCGGCTTTTCACCTGCAGCGTTAAGTGGTGCAGGTCACCACAACGTCTGCTGATACTTTGAGGAGAACTTTGTACCTGTTGGGAAGTTGGGAAGGTTCAACGGTGTTCCCTTTTGGCTCTGCAATGATTTTGAGAGGTTGACACCCTCCCCCCCCCTTAATGCTAAAGATGTAGGAGCCTCATCTTTTTCCAAATCGTACTTGTATGGTTCTTTCTGTCCTTGTTTTGTATCAGTTTGTGGGAATTCATGTTCACCCCTTGTGGAAATTTGCACACAAAACTTTTGTGCCTTTTTCCAGATGTGTGCATTTATTTATTTTTTTCATTTTGCTTAATCTGCATGTTTCCACGCTTTTGGGGTTAAAGTCTGTGCATAGTTCTGCGTGAGATTTCACAACTCTGTAAGCGACACAGAGTTGTGAAATCTTGAGGTTAGGTGGACTTTAGGAGGTGTGAAGACCCCCACCTCCTCAGGTATCCATCAAAATTCATCCCTAGCTCTAGATCACACCAGTGAAACCAGGGGTGCCCTGTAGCTTTTGAAGTACCTTTTCTCAGTCTGCTGCTTAGGTCTGCAGCATGCTCCCAGAGTGCAAAATGCGGGAACACTATATCTGGGTGTTTGTTATGGTGTGATGATCTGAAAGCAAGTTTCTAGTCCTCAGGGCCATAGCTGGAAGCTTGCACACACTTGGGGGGGATCCCTGAGAAATCTCAGAAGCATGGCGGATAATTTCTCATGTAGCATGGTTGCTCTTAGGCTTCTCTGTTTTCTGCTCTGGCTATGGTTCTGGTGGCGGCTTCCGTCGTGGGCAGTAATCCTCCGGAAAAATGGGTGGCTGCTCAGAGCGTTTAGGGTGAAGTCTGCAGAATGCAGGGCTCCGCACCAAGTCTTGCCATGAAACTTTATGGGCCTAAGAAGCTCTGGGTTGGTTGCCCCGGCACATGTGCAGGTGATGTCAACTCCAGGGGCACATTCCTGCTAGTGAATGCCTTTCTGGACTTATGGGTTGTTTTGCACCATTTTTGTGGCCGGATACAAGCCGCAACATGTCAACAAAGGGCAGTTCGCAGCTAGAGTGTATGGCACTGCATTTCCACTGGCATAACCAACCAACAGAGGGCCTTCTCCTTGGCTGCTCTCAGACTGTGGAACTCCCTCCCACTGGAGGCCGGGCTGGCCCCGTCTTGGCTCTCCTTCCACAAGCAGGCCAAGACTTTTATAAATAAATAAAATAAAATTAAATAGATAGATAGATAGATAGATAGATAGATAGATAGATAGATAGATAGATAGATAGATAGATAGATAGATAGATAGATAGAGTTAAATAAATTAAATAAACAAATAAATGGATTCTAACATTTGGGGGTGGTGGTGGTGGTATATCTGTTTCTGGTTTCCCAACAGATGCATTCATGTCTTCTCTCCCTTCCTCCCAACCTCTTTAGTTCCTGCTCCAAATGCTGTGCCTGTCACTTATTCTCAACCTTCTCCCCCCCCCCCCCCCAAATCTGTATTTCCAGCATGCACGCAAACCACATGTGTTGCCAGGAGCAGGCATTGTCCAGGGCGGGGGTTTTGTGGGGCAAAGAGGATGCATCCTTTTTGAGTAACACTGGCTTAGCCTCTGACCTGGTGGGGCTTTAGGGGGGTCTTGGCAATCTCTCCCCCCCCCCCCCCGAAGTTTTAGCCTCCAACTCTCATGTGTTGCTGGAGTCGAAGACCAAGATCATCCACCTTGTATTTCCAATCAACATACATGGATGTGAAAGCAGGATAGTAAAGACAGCTGACAGGAAAAAAATGGATTTGTTTGAAATGTGGGGCTGGAGGAGAGCTTTGCAGATAACCTCAGACTGCCAGAAAGATGAACAAGTGGGTCCTAGACCAAATCAAGCCTGAACTCTCTCTGGAGGCCAAAATGATGAAACTGAGGTTGTGCTACTTTGGGCACATTATAAGAAGACAGGATTCTCTGGAAAAGGCAATAATGCTGGAAAAAGTGGAAGGCAGTAGGAAAAGAGGAAGACCAATTACAAGATGGACTGACTCAATAAAGGATGCCACAGACTTGAGTTTGCAAGAGATGAGCAAAGCTGTTGAGGACCAGACCTTTTGGAGATTGCTGGTTCAGAAGGCTACCATACGTTGGAGGTGACTTGACAGTATGTAATAACTAACTCATATTCCCTCACCATCTGTTGAGCTGGCTGGGTTTTATGGGAGTTGAACCCCAGAGCTTTGAGAGGCCCAAATGTTACCCATCAGTGTACTTAACGGCCACCGTTAGAGCAGGCCTCCCATTACACCCAGCCCATTAGCCATGGGCAATCACTGGCCAGATGGCTAGCCCTCCTTCCTTCTTGCCTTTGCGTATGGCGCAGTTGGGTTGAAAGGATTTCACAAGGCGGTCTCCTGGTGTCCCCATGGCAAAGCCATGCCCTCCAGGTGTTCGACTACATCTCCCATCATCCCTCACTGTAAGGCATGCCGGCAGTGGCGGATGAGAGCTGCAGACCAAGCGTGCCTCAAGGGCGCCCTGTACAAAGCTTGAGTGTGTGTGTGTGTGTGTGTGTGTGTGTTAGCCCTTTTGGGTTGTGTGGGTCGTGAGTTGAGGGCCTGCCCGTCTTCAGTTGCCTGACACTGTCCCAAAGGAGCCCCTTCTAAATAAAGCCCCCCCCCCCCCCCCCGTAGCCGCCAGAGGGCACCCTTTCCTCGGCTGTGCAGCCTCCGGCTTTTCCCAGGGCAGGATCTGGCCCTCTTGCGGCCAGCCGGAACACCTGGCTCAGCTCCATCACGCCTGTCTTTGCCCATCACGGGGAAAACCACCCGATCCCTCCTGCCTTCCTCCCCTTCCTGCATTTTCTCCAGGACAAGAATAGCTGGGTCGGGACACAAAGCCTCTCTCGCCCGCCCCCTGTTCCCGTTGCATTTTGGAATCCCTGCCGTCAAGGGTCTTACAAGCAGCCAGAAGCACAGAGAACGATCCCCTTTTCCGCCTGGGGATCGTTGAGCCCTTCGGAGAGCGGCCTGAAGTTGCCCGGGGGTTTCCCTCAGCCGTCTCCCTCTGCCTGCCACCCTCAGCGCCATGCCCGGGGTGCCCATGCCTCGCCTGGACCAGGACGCCCAGGAGCCGGCGCTGGAAGAACCCTTGCGCCGGGCCCTGCAGGAGATCCGCCGGGAGCTGCACGTCTGGCGCCAGGCCGTGGAGCAACGGGTGGAGGAGGCCCTCGGGGTGGTGCGCCCGTTGGCCGCGGCCATCCAGGAGCTCCGGGACGAGGGCACCGCCTTGCGGGCCAAGCAAGAGAAGCTCAGCCGGAGCGTGAAGTGGCTCAGCCTCTCTCTGGGCCAGGAGAAGGACCTCAGCACGCTCTTGCTGGAGTCGGAGGATCCGGGCGCCCACTTCTTGGGAACTGCGGAGCCCAGCGCACCGGTGGCCCACCCGCCCGCCTTCTCCATCACCCGCCGGCACTCCGAGGTCCACCTGTCGCGCCGTGGCCGCACTGGGAGCTCCCCCAGTTCCAGGGAGCACCGGCCGTGGGCAGGGAAGGACTGACCCCTGAGCAGGTGGGCACGGGCACCCGTTCCTCATGCCCGTGCTGGGCATCTTGCTTGGGAGGAGATAAGGATGGCTCTTTTCTAGCCGGAGGGCTGCTTGGGGTGAAGTACCCGTCCTGGTTTCTCCCCGTGTCGTGCAAAGGGGGCTCCGAGGGGGGACCTCTCTCTCTTTGTCCCGCCCAAGCCTGGCTGAACTCAACGCTGCGGAAGGAATCCCACACGCCAGAACTTTGCAGCCCACGGAGAAAAGCGGAATGCTGTGATGGCAGGCACACTGGCGTCATTGGCGTTCCTGCTACTTTGGGGAGCATCCCCATGAGGGGAGAAAAGATTTCTACCTGAAGTTGTAGGATTTTCAACAGAGGGGAAAAAGGAAAAAAGGGGGGGAAAGGAAGCAGCCCGAGAAACAGCCAAGCTAATGAAATGTTTGTAGAGTTATAAAGGCCTTTAGAAACGGAGTAAATGACGATCCTTTTGCTGTTTGTTGTTTCTAACGGGAAGATGGAGCGGCCTCGGAAAATTCTTGCAACCCAAAGGTTGGGAGTTCGATTCCTCATGGTGCCGCCTTGACAGGGGACTGGACTTGATGATCCAGAGGGTCCCTTTACAGCGAGGCAGTGCTAAGATTATTATATTATTATCGGCACCAAAGGTTATTGGAGGAATGCAGGACAATTTTAAAAAGGTCCCCTCTGAATTTCTTCAGAGTACCGTGCTGAGGGATTGTAAACCCCTTCACAACCCACTCGGGATTAAGGGCGAATGTCAGCCCACACCCACCCAGAAACATGCTTAGTTTCCTTTTAAATGGATATGCCTTCCTTTCCCTTGACAATATTCCACAAAACCAGGTGGGCAAACCCAGCACAGCCCTGGCGTTGCCTCTGGGTGTTTCGGTGGCCACTCACAGGACCCCCCACCCCACCCCTGCCAGTGGGGTATCTCCAGACGTGAGTGCTAATTGTATTCCAAAGAACAAAAGGTGATGTGCGTGGTTCTCCCACTCTGTACTTTATTACACCACAACCTTGCAGGGTAGCACTTTTGCCCACCAAATTCAATGGCCATGTGGGGATTTGAACTCGGGCCTCCCTGCCTATTGCAGTCAGAACAATTAAAAGGGGGAGGGGGCGTTATATACCGTAATAATAGTTCAGGATCTCCTCTTGGTGTTGATGCCGATCCTCTGTATTTCACTCCCGGCCGGTGGAGCAGGCAGCTCAGTCGGCCTCGGAAGCGGCTGGCCAAAGGGGTGGAAACAGAGTCGGCTCGGGGTGCCTCTCCTGTGAGCCCTCCGTAGGGGGATTAGCTGCCACTCTGCTCGGAGATTACCATTGCTTGCTCGGGTGACAGAGGTGGTGCGGTTTGGGGCCTGGCCAGGTTACCTGTGCCAACCAGACCCCTCTTCCCCCCCTCCGGCCATCTTCATGCCACCGGGGCGGGCGGGAGGGAGCCGAACAGCCGCCCCGAGGGGTCATCTTTCACCAGGCTCCCAGCCAAGCCTTTTCGCCATGCAGGGTTCGCTCCCTGTTCCCCCTGCTGCTGGCCCGATTTTTTTTTTTTTTTAAGAACGGCTTCATTCTTTCCCGATGGCTCAGGAAAACATCCGAGCCTTTCTGGGCATCAGCAGCAACCGCTTTGAGATCCGTGTTGTTGTGGTTGCGGTGGTTCTGGGGATTTTCAAGAACGCTTTTTAAGAACATCCGTCCTATAAACAAGGAGCTGCAGAACTGACAGGGCTGCAGGACGACGACAGTGATGATGGATGATAATGATTGTAGAACCATAGAATGATGGAGTTGATGAGATTTAAGTAATCGTGTACTGTTGGGTCAATTCCAACTTCGGGTGACCCTTTTTTCAGAGTTTTCCAGGTAGAGAATACTGAGAAACGATTTCCCATTCCCTTCTTCAAGGGGGTGCCCTGGGACTGTGCAGCTGGCCCAAGGCCGCCCAGGCTGGCTCTTCCCCTGGAAGGCCCAGTGGTGGAATTCGAACTCCCAACTTCTGGCTCTGCAGCCAGAGTCCTAAACCACTGAGCGGTCCAGCCAGCTAATAATTGGGTGCCGTCAAGTCAATTCTGACTTACGACGACCTAGTTAGCTGTCTATCACAGCTTTCAGCTCAAGCTCTCGTCTGTGGCTCCTCTCCTCCTCCTCACTGCTTCATCCTCACAATAACAACTCTTATCTATTTATTGACTGCTTTTTTCTGCTGCCTTTCTCCTGGGGAGGAGACTCCCGCTGTGAGGTGGGTCAAGCAGAGGAAGAACGGCTGCCCGCAAGGTCATCCATTCCCTGGAAATCCATAGACGTCTACAGTGGATGTTATTGGGGAGGGGGAAATAACCATCGAAAGCAACCCCGAGTGCCCCAGGATGCTGAGAAGGAAGGGTTTGTGGACTGGGAGGCAGGGGGTACCTCATCTCAACATTTTGGGGGAAAGGCAGCCCCTCTTGCCCTGGGTCGCAAGCCACCCGCGGTGCCAGGCAAAACCCACTCACCCTTCGCTCCTCCGTCCCTCTTAGCCAGGGTGTGGTGGTCTGCTGTCGTGCAGGAGAGCGCTCTAGCAGAAAAGCGCTAAGTCCTCCACCAAGTGTCGTATCCCAAACCTCCGCAGGATGGGGGCCAAACTGGGTTATGCCGGGACCAAACTGCTCAGCCTCTGTAGTGCAGACGCACTCGGAGTCGAGCTGATATACTTCAATACCACCCGTGGGTGTCCAGAGAAACATCAACAACGTCCTGTGTGATCCGCGTTGCCCCTTCTCACAGGCTGTGGCTGTCCACAGAGAAGAACGGGCTTCCTTTCTGAATTCCTGATGCATTTCTTTCCAGGTACAGATTTAGTGTAATGCCGATGTGTAGCAAATGCATTATGCGGACGGACCACGGCACAGCTTTGTCTGTCACTGGGAGGCATTCTTGGAGATACCCTCAATATATTTATTATTTGTTTTAAAATGTTTTTACCTCGCTTTTCTCCCATACCATAAGTATGCAAATATTAAGGAATAAACAAATATCACTCTGAGAAATGGTTTTTAAAAAGCAATACTAAAAGCACATTCCAAACAGTAAGGGATAATAATCCATTTAAAAGCCCCACTCAGGGAGTCATTTACTTAAGGAAAACTTGCCTGAAGAGAAAGGTCTTGGCCTGCTTGCGGAAGGACAGCCAAGATGGGACCTGGCTGGCCTCCAGTGGGAGGGAGTTCCAAAGTCTAGGAGCAGTCACAGAGAAGGCCAGTGTCTCTACCAAACACACCTCTGAAGGTGGCGGGATCGAGAGAAAGGCCTCTCCTGATGATCTTAACACCCGAGCAGGCTCATAATGGGAGACACGTTCTTTGAGATAGCTTGGATCCAAGCCGTTCAAGGCTGCCTTGAATGGAAGCAATCCACCAGGGTTTCAGACAGCCCTTTTTCTGGAGTTGCGGGGAATTTGAACCCGGGACCTCCTACATGCACAGTGTGTGCGAATCCCTCCGGCTCCAGGAGAAAGGTGAATGGCGGAAACATGGTCCCCCCCCCCCCCCGCCTGTAGCTTCCAGTTTCTGTCCATCTGACTCCCCAAACTCTGGCTTCAGTTCGCTGTGGCAAATGGGCGAGAGAGCAAAATCCAGCGGCCACCATGTGGTGGAGATCTGGGATCCCGAAACGGGACCTATTGCAGGAAGGGAACTCTGCATTTCCCATGGCTCCCCCCACCCCAGCATCTGAAAATGTTGTTATAGTCTTGTCTTGCTGTCGACTCCTCTTTACTAGCTGGTGAGATTTAACCTTTTAAAGCGAAGTGTGATCCAATGTATATTTCCCGACCTGGCCGCTGAAGACCGACGCCTTGGAGCAGTTTTTCCCAACCTGTGTTCTTCTGGAGATTTTGGACTACAACCCCCACAAGGCTCAGCCTTGCATGCCCTGGCAGCAGGAATGATGGGAACTGTAGTCTGTCGTTATTGGGGCAGGCTCGGGAAAGCTGTCCTGGAGCAAAGCTGAGATCTAAGATAGTCCGCAGCCTCTCCCCTCCTGAACCAGCAAAGCAGACACCTCTGGACCCTCAAAGGAGTCCTCCGTGCCAGCATTATGTCAGTACTCCCTGGGAGTAAGTGGTCTCGGAGGGAGGTAAAAGGCCACCCCCTTTGAGGGTTGCAGTGGGTTTGAGTTGGATGGCACCCAGCACAGGAGCAGAGCGGCAGGAAGGGAGGAAGACTAGAGGAATGATTCATGCAGAGGTGCAACAGGAAGACTCCTAAGAGGAATGGTCAGGTAGCTAAAGGAACTCTTCAAATATATGCATTGCAGAAGCCTAGCAGGGCTATCCACACCCAAAAGAGGATCATGTGGAAGGTAGCAATCCCGTGACAGTGACTCATTCGGGGTTGCAGTAGGAAGACTCCTGTGAGTGGCAGCTGCAGCCTTAAATTATATTCTGCTGTGATATAACACTGATCTGCACTGAGAAAACAGCAGATTATTTGGGTTTCCATGTTGAAAGTCTGAACAGCTGGTGCAGGAAATGTTTTCGGGTTTTTTTTAAATGGAAGGATTTAGTTTTGTGGGGATCAGAAATTTGGAGAGACACCCCCCCCCCCTTGGCAGAAGAAGCTCATCGAAGACAGCAAGAGACGGTGGCTGTGGTATCGGAGGAGAGGCGCGCGCACAGTGCGCTTAACAGCTTGCCATCTGGGGTGCATGTCGTGGGTCTGAAGACTCTGTTCTCACTGGGATTGCTGGCATTAACATAAAAACGTAGGAAGCAAAGCCACTATGGACGTTAATGTGAGACTGAAAGACACACAAGAGCATCCAAGACCGTCTTTGACTATTTACGGACTGCAAATGGGCTCAGCCATCAAGATGCAAGGGAAAAAAACACTTGTAAACAGAAACTTTATTTTGGTGTGGGGGCACCTCTTTTCCCACCCATGGCAAACACGCTGTGCCACCTTGATGCAGCTGACTGTGGTGCTGGGATACTGAGAAGTTACTTATGCTTTTCCCCTGTTGCCCAGCATCCTAGGCTCGCCACATCTGAGCACCGATGCCCTTGTGGGGGGCTTTGGAACCTGGCTGGCATCCTAGGGCACATTGCGCATGGGTTGTGTTGACAGGCAGATGGCATTCCGCCCTTGTCCCTGATCACCAAGCGGCTTTCTCGTAAGCCCTATTAATCTCCCTGTAGAAGTCCCCTGACACGGTTTGTTTATTTGTGGTGCGGTTCGCCTTGAACAAGGATCCCATCGTCAGGGTAAACACTCGGATGGGACCACCAAAAGCGACTGGTGTGCCCGCCTCAGAGTGGTTGTGGACGATGGACACCTTCACACCATCCCCTATCTCCCTTCTTAGGGTTCCTGATTCACAGCACTTCAAACAGAGGGACTGTTCTCTGTAAAAAGTTATAAACTTACACAATGAGATATTGAATACAAAACCCAGCTTGTGCAGAATCTGCTTTCTAAGAATTAAATCAAGTTTCTAGTCCTTATGCTTGCAAAGGTATGTTGGAGACCTGCAGGCAGTGGTTTTCAAGGCAAAAAGTTTACAAAATAAGCAGAGTTGTGCAGATATTTGCAATTTGCATCATTTTGGGTGCGTCGGTGAAATTGTACATACCTTGGTGCACAGTCTTGGGTTCCCTTTGTGCAGAATGGATCTCTATATTTTTACAAGTGGCCCGAAAGATCTTGATTTCAGCTTTCTTTTTTTTTTACTAAGCAAGGTTCTAGACATCAGTGTTTTCAAACGAAGCTCACAAGGCACACAAGTTCATGGTGTGGAGATACTGTGCTTTGCATGGCTAAAGGAATTGATCCAATGGTTTCTAGTCATCTGGAAATGAGAACCTTCTGAAATCAGACAAAAGCAGGTCTGCTGAGGCTGGTGTTTGCTATTTTGTTATATCAAGCCACCTCCAACCTGTGGTGGCCCCATGAATGAGCGTTCTCCAAAATGCCCTGTCCTCAACAGCCCTGATCAGCTTTTGCAAACTCAAGGTTGTGGGTTCCTTTAGGGAGTCAGTCCATCTCACACTTGGTCTTCCTCTTTTCCTGCTTTTCAACTTTTCCCAGCCTTATTGCCATTTCTGGTGAGTCTTGTCTTCTCAATTTATTATTTTACCTATAAGATGTACCACCGTGGATCATTGTTTAGTTATGCTTCCCTTCCTGTCGCTGGTGGGACGTGGTGGCGCTGCGGGTTAAACCGCAAAAGCCTCTGTGCTGCAATGTCAGAAGACCAGCCGTCGTAAGATCGAATCCACGCGACGGCGTGAGCTCCCGTCGCTTGTCCCAGCTCCTGCCAACCTAGCAGTTCGAAAGCATGCAAATGCGAGTAGGTAAATAGGTACCACCACGGTGGGAAGGTAACGGTGTTCTGTATCTGGTCGCGCTGGCCACGTGACCACGGAAACTGTCTTCGGACAAATGCTGGCTCTACGGCTTGGAAACGGGGATGAGCACCGTGCCCTAGAGTCGGACACAACTGGACTCAATGTCAAGGGAACCCTTACCTTTACCTTTACCTTACCGTCGCTGCTATTAATCTTTGCATAAATAAATAAGTGAAACAAATAGGTAAAGAGAATTCCACATTTTTTGAACAGTAGCCCCCTTAGAATGAAGGAGAGAGGGCTGGTTTTATGTCCTTTGGAGCTGCTCTGTGCTGCGGTAACAGAAAGCGTGGGTCAGATTAACGAGTAAAGAAACCAGCAAAAGTGATTACAGGAACTCCGTTGTGGATAGAAAGGTTAATTAGTTCAATGTACTGACTTGCTGTATATGCTAAGAAGTCGCTGTAAGGGAAGTAGGAGTGGGGAATCCCTGAGAGTATCAGGCTGTGTCACAAAGAGGCAGAATATTGGAAGAAGAGGGTTGTTTTTTTTTTAAACTCTCGCAATTCTAACAGTGCAATTCTGGCCTGCTTAGGAGAGACCTCTTTGGAAAACGTTGTTACACGGTTCGGTACTTGAGATCTTCAGAGGAGGCCCTCCTCTCGGTCCCACAGTTGACGCAGGCACGGCTGATGGGGACACGAGGGAGGGAATTCTCTGTGGCAGCTCCCAGGTTATGGGAGGCTCTCCCTCCTGTCCTTCCATCGACAGCCGAAGACTCGTCTTTTCAGGCAGGCTTTTAACAATCATGACGGAGTCCCTGAATGCCATTTTTAAAGTTAAGATAGTTTTTAATGTTTTACCTCTCTTTAATTGTTGAATTATATTTTAATCAGTTGCATAGTTTTAAAAACAAACTATAAAACTGATTGACATACCGTATTTTTCTGTGTATAAGACGCCCCACTTTTCTAACCAAAAATTTCTTTCTTTGCAAAAAGCTGCTTTCTCCCTCGCAAAAAGTGGAGGGGGAAAGCAGGGATCAAAGCGCTTTGATCCCCCCCTCCTTACTTCCGTGTATAAAACGACCCTCAATTTTTCCTCTATTTTAGGAAAAAGTGTCATTTTATACACGGAAAAATACGGTATGGTTGAATAATTAAAGAGATGTATATTTTACTGTGTTTTTAATTTGAGTCTTTTTAAAACTGTGAGCTGCCTTGGATCCCCTTACCTGGAGAAAGGTGGCCAATAAATAAGACAAATATACAAACAAACAAACAATCTCTGTCATGGTAGTAGAATTAGGAATGGGGACAAAGTTCTCTGTTTTTATTGACGGTGACCTGCAATAGCATTTTCGTTGAAGGTGACATGCAATAAAATCTGATACTCCACGATGGAAAGCAAAATTACCCTAAAATATCTTGGGAGCTGAAATACCAAAAAGATCATCTCTCCCCCCTCCTGAAGCTGCCTGTCTTTTAAATTGGACTGTGAAGACTCTGTGGCATTACCATGTTGGTATCTGAGTCATGTCTGGAGTGAATGCAGGAGATAAAAAAGGTGATCAGAGGTCTGAAGGGGGACTGTTTGCAGCCCACTAAGTCTATCCTCAAACTGCATACATTCTGAGGGAGCTTCAAGGGATTATGGGCCTTGTAGGATTCCCCCCACGGCTTCCTATGCAGACCCTAATGGGCAGAGACTACCAGACCCGTAATCCCTTGCAAATCCCACAGAGCTAAGCCCTGCTCTCTCATTTTCCATGTCTTCTCTACAGGAAAAAAAAATGGCTTTTCAAGTCTGAAGTCGTTAGTTTGAGAACTTGAAAACATTTGTCAGGACTTTGATTAAAGTCTCAAGAAGTCTAGCTGGGGAGGCGTGGGGATTCCTACAGAATTCTGGGTGTTGTAGTCCACAAATTCCATGTCTACTTGGCTCCCTAGATTTATTTTCTTTCTTTCTTTCTTTCTTTCTTTCTTTCTTTCTTTCTTTCTTTCTTTCTTTCTTTCTTTCTTTCTTTCTTTCTTTCTTTCTACTGCCTCATTTCTGAATCAGGTTCGCGGTGCTGGTTTTGACCTATAAAGCCCTTAACGGTTTGGGACCTAAGCATGGGGGTGACTGCCTCCTCCCACATGGAACTGCCTGTTCTACCTATGCATCCCAGGTGGGATGACTGAGGTTGCCAACCCCCAGAGAGGCCCGGAAGGAAAGAACAAGAACCTGGGCCTTCTCTGTGGTTGCCCCTCAATTGTGGAACGAATGAACGAATGAACGACCATCCGAAATTCGCCTCCCCCCTTCCTTGCTAACTTCCAAGAAATCTTTGAAAACTTTCCCATTCAGGCAGGCTTTTCAAACTATTCCATCTTAGTAGCCACCGAGGGTACATATTTAACACCTATTGCCGCCGGTGGTTTTTAATGACTATAAGTTTGAATTTTATTTACTGATTGAATTGAATTTATTGTAGTTGTATTTCTGATTTCATTTTTTTTAAAAAAATGTTTATTTTATTATGTTTATTTATTATTTATGACTATGATTGCTGGTTTATGTTTATTGTTCTCTTCCTAGCCAGTAGGACCTCTGGTCAGAGGAGTGCTAAAAAAAAAAAGTATAATAAATAATTAAATAATAAATATAAATAAAAGAGGCAATAAAATAAGGGGGAAAAAAACAGAAGGAAAAGTTGGGGAATCGGCCGTGGCCGTTCCTCTCCCTCCTCCTATTTTCAGGTCTTGTGTTGGCCGGTCGTGAGTCTGGCAGGGAGGGGCGACTGAGCGGCTTCTCCATTGCCCACCCTGGCTAAGGCGTTGGAGAGATCCAGGCAAGCTTTGCAGGCAAGGTTCCTGCTGCCTGAGTGTCTTTTACCTATCATTTCCCCGCCTCTATTTCAGATGGAGGCTGAGCTGCCGGATCAGCCCAAGGCAGCCGAGGTGATGTCAAATTACACTGAGAAGGAGAAGGACCAGGAGGTCCACCGGCGAGGCCGGCTGAGTGCTGAGGAGTTGAGCAAAATTGAGGAAGAGGAGGTGCTGGATAAAATGGTAGGTGGCAGCTGATCGAGGAGTAAACCGTGTTGACGCATGGCTTCTTTGGGTGTAAACAAAGCCCAAAAGGTGGCCAAATAAGGTCATCACTGGAGTATATATGACAGCCTTTTATAGGCTGAATAGGAGCCAACCGCGTGATGTGGCTGCAAAAAAGGCCAATGCTATTTTGGGTGGTATTAACACAAGCAGAGTCTCCAGATCCTGTGAGGTACTAGTTCCCCCTCTATTCAGCATTGGTGATCAGTGAGTTCTGATTTTTGAGTTCTTGAGTTCTGTGTCCAGTTCTGGACACGACGCTTCAAGAAGAACACCCACAAACTGGACCAAGTTCAGAGGAGGACAACCAGGAGGATCAGGGGGCTGGAAACCAAGTCCTAGGAGGAAAGACGGAAAGAATTGGGTATGGTTAGCCTTGAGAAAAGAAGACGGAGGGGAGATAGGAGAGCCCTTTTTAAAAACTTGAAAGGTCGTCCTAGAGAGGAGAGGCAGGATCTGTTCTCCATCCTCCGAGAGTGCAGGACATACAATAATGGCAGCCAGATTTTGGTTGAATATCAGAAAAACTTCATAACTGTTAGAGCAGTACGACAATGGAACCCATGAGGTGGTGAGCGCTACAACGCTGTGGAGGCCTCCAAGAGAAATTTAGACAACCACCTGGCAGATGTCCTTTGACTTGTATTCCTGCCTTGAGCAGGCGGTTGGGCTCCATGGCCTTCGAGTCCCCCTTCCAACTCCATGTTTCTGTGATTCTATGCTGCCCATACAAGGTTCTGGATCTCATGTCTTTTTTATGGTCCTTCGTTTTTAAGGATTGGACCAGACCGTGTAAATGGGGATTATGAGTGGGGTTCTAATGGATGCTGAAGGATTTTGTAGAGTGTTTGCTTTGTGGAAATATAGAATTGTAGGGTGGGAAGGGAACCTAGAGGTCATCTAACCCACCCCTTGCAGGGCAGGAAATCCACAGTTTGGGGGAGGAAAAGAAGAAGGTGTGAATGAGTGAGTGGGTGGTGGTGCCTTCTCTTACACCGTACTCCTCTTCCTGTAGCTCGACCAGACCACAGACTTTGAGGAGCGGCGGTTGATCCGGGCGGCCATGCGGGAACTGCGCCAGAGAAAACGAGGTATTCTCCCCACCCCGTTCCCTCGTCCCCGGCAATGAGTTCAGAGTTGTACGTTTCAGAGTTCTGAGTCTGGAGATGAGAAAACTTACTAGAAGGGTGGGAGAGGGAAATGTGGAGACTTGGTTTTGGGGGAGCAATGTGTCATTCAGAATCGGGAGGTGGAGGCTCCTCGGAATTAGAGCACTTAAATGGAGTAATTAAACCCATTTACAGAGGAGGAAGAGAGCTGGCAGTTGTGTTTTAGTAGATATTCTCTAGGACAGCTAAATGGAGCCTCCATGTTCCGCAGCAGTATATATTGAAATAACAGGCCTTGGGGCTAACCAATGGAGAAACTCTTCATCTTCCTACCCTTCTTGTTTTTGAACTTCCCAGCGGCATCGGCTTGGCGCCAGGTGGGTACAGAATGCTGGGAAGTGTGGCCAACTTTTTCTTTTGCCCTTGCTCCTGTGCCCTGAGCAGTGGTGTGATCAGCGTTTGTTTTTCTGATCACTTGGCAGCCCTCAGTCTTGCCGTGTCTCTTGCTCTGCCTGCAAGGCCTGTGTTCACTGGACTGTGCGTAGCTTTCTAAAACCTGGGTGTTTTCCACCCCGTTCCTGCGTGGGAAGGATTGTAGAAGGCAGAACGGAGCTTCCGCAACAAAGGCGAGGACATTGAGGGGGGGGCTTAGGTGTGTTTTGGGAACATAGATCATCCTCCTAGCTGACCTTTTGGGGTCACCCTCCACCTCTACGCCTTTTGCCAACGTGATCCCCAGATGATCTGGTGCTTCATCCTGAAGGTGAGAAACTTATTCTTTTAAATCCCACCGGCCCGTATCAAGTTTAACTTGCTTTCAAGTTTATCCTTCCATGCATCTTATGAACCATGCAGCCTTTACAAGCAGGAGAGGGTCCCCCAGGCTTGGAATCATCAGCGCTGTCTACCCTCCCTCCCCAGAAGATACTGAGCCCCTGGGATTGGCACTGAAGGCTAGGTGGTCGTGTTGTGTGTAGACACAAATGGCAAGTGTTTGGGAAGAGCTAATTCTAACCAAGAAGGTCGGAAAAGGAGGAAGATGGGTGTGAGCCGGTATGGAGAAGAGGTCTGAGTAGGCTCAGGAGACCTGGGTTTGAATCCCCTTTCAGGCAGGAAGCTTGCCGAGTGACCTTGGGCCAGACCTACACACTCTGAGCCTCTCCTACCCCGCAGGGTTGTTGTGTCGATAACTGGGTGGGAGAGGAAAGCCCTGTGCAGCCAGGGAGTCCCCAGTTCCTTGACTGTACAAACCGAGCTCTGTGTAAACCCCAGAATGAATGTTGGTGTGTTCTTCATATACGACGTATCTTTCCTCTTTTACTGTCTTCTACTCTCCTCCACTTGCTCAGTTCTTAGTCAGTACCAGGGTGCTGCTTGTACACACCACACACGGAGACACAAGCAGACGCTTGCAGACACACACACCAATTTGTGGCAACTGTGTGTGTCCTTATTGCGCCTCTACCAGGCCACATGTGGCAGAGCACTACAGAGCCCATGTCTCAGCTCCTACACAGTAGGAATGTTCATGAACGTTCCATAGCACCTCCTCAACCAAACCAAGTAGATGGAGAGGCTTCATTCGAGTGAACTGACCCTGAAGTTCTGCAGAGAATTGAAAGGTTGCACTTCTCATCTTCCTTCTCCTCCTCCTCCTGTCAAGTTTCTCTTTTCCTTCTCCGTGCTTTCTTCTGTTGCCTCCATCTCTCAACTTAATGAACCCCCTAAAAGATCCTCCCCAAAGCCTGCGATGATTTTGTAAATAGTAAATGGAAATGAAGTCTGATCACAGAGCCATGAAGAGCCCTCCTGTCTCAATCATCAAATGTCTTCATATGGTTCTCCCATTTCTCCTGGGTGTAAAGAGAAGCACCGATTAGTTACGAATGAGGTGGAACTCAGTTTTCTCCAGTGGCCTCTTATGTGCTTGTACGCCACGCACGTAATAACTTCAGGACAAACTGCAGGAGTCCTGCCTGCCTGCCTGCCTGCCTGTGTACAGTGGCGGCAGAGGAGGTTCTAAGGCTTTTTAGACATGCCCAAGATATTTCATCTCTGCCTTGTTGCGGTAGGTTCCTGTGTGACCTCCAGAGTAATCAGGTTATAGTCCTCTCCTCTTGGTTGCAAAGGCTCGCCAAAAGACCTGGGGCCAAGCTCAGCGGCTGTCCTTTAGCCTGGCCCTACCCCGCAGGGTTGTTAAGAGGATAAAGCAGAGGTGGAAGGAAGCAAATTCTCAAATGCGTAGTTGGGCAGTCACTTTGCTAGGATGAGCTGTCAAGAAAATACACAAGCTTTTGACGTCTCCAGGGCTGTTTTTCAAGCTTGCTTGAAGAAGGAACGGGGGAAAGCGTGTGTGTGTTTGGGGTTTTTTTTGCAGGTGTTTTATGCCCTATACCTTTGAAATGAAACACAGTTCCCAGGTGGGAAAACCTGGCTTCTTTCTTTTTACAGAGGAAGAGCTGTAATATGTACTTCCTTGAAAGCTATAGGAAATGGGATGAGAGACAAATGCATGCCGTGTCTCGTGGCCGTGGTCGAGACGCTGGTCTTCCACGCATTTGTCTCTGGACTGACCCATCTGGGGCATGTGCTTTGCAGACCAGCGGGAGAAAGAGCGCAGCCAGCGGCTGCAAGAGGCCAAGACCAAAGGGGCCAGCCACACCACAGAGACCACCGCCCGCCAGAGGGCCACGTCGGCCGACGGATCAGCCGTCAGCACGGTCACCAAGACCCAGCGCCTGGTTCAGTCCAGTAAGGAGCTCCTTTTCTGTTGCTCGCTGGAAGTCTTCTCCTCTCTTCTGCTTTTCAACTGAACGGATCGGCCCGGTCTCTTTCCTTCGCTGTACCTGTGGCCTCACCCTGGCAAGCACAACTTCCTACAGCTCTCCAGGGGATGCTGTCCCTGTATATCTCTCTCTCTGTCTCTCTCTGGGCGCTTTGTTGCATCTGGCCCCATCTTTTCCTTCGGGTGACGTGCCTGCTCCTGATTCCCGCTGCCGTCTTTTAACCATCCCTCATCACCTTACATTTGACTGAGCCAGCAAGGAGAATTGGGGCGGCCATAACCTGGGAATGCTCACCTTTGGCTTTGTTGCATCATGGAGGGGATCGGACAAGATGGTTTAGGTGATCCCTTCCACCTATTCTGCTTTCCATACTAAGGCACCGCACGCTTGAGAAACAGCTGCAGAAGAGCGTCCCAGCCCTTGCGTCTGTCTGGCTTGTGGGCTTTCCGGAGGTTTTGGGAAAACAGCCTGCTGGGTGAGGTTGCAGGGTGGTCCAATGTCACTTTTCTTAGGGTCCTTTTCTTCCTCTTGAACCAGATGATGGCAGCAAGACGTCCCGCACGATGATGATGGAGGCCAGCTACGTGAAGAGATCGGAAAGTAAGCCCCTTTCTCTGCCACCCTGGAAGAGACCCGAAGGGGATGGCAGGGGTCTTGACCGGGTGAAACGCATTCAGGTGCAAGCCCGGTCAGATATCGTTTCATGGGCCGACTCTAGAAGCTAAGGAACTGTTTACAAGTAATGTAGTGGCTAGTTACAAGTCATCTCTGATGGGTAACAAGAACAAAGATACATTTTGGAAGTAATGAAATAGTAGGAAGCAAAGTTATTGGACTTAAGGAAAGAGTTACATTTAATAATTATTTTATTTTTATGGAATTTGCATACTGCCCGACTTCATGAACCCCTACTCTGAGTGGTTTACACATAAAAAACATGGCAAAAGTATAACAAAAGTATAAATAAATCCATTTAAATCCTTTTAAAGCATCAGCTACCAAACAGCAAACAATAGCCACATAAAATAGACAACAAGAAAAAAAAACACATCTAAGAGAATTTAGCAGTTAAAAGATTTAAGAACCTAATAGATGTTATTATTTAAGAGTTGTTAAAGGTCACGAGTTGGCCACAGAGAGAAGGCTGCCAGCAGCCTCTCTGAACAGCTATTAATTTCCTAAAGATTTGAGGTTGCTTTCAAGTTTTAACCTTTTAAGGATGATTTAGGTCATATGGAAGGCATGCTCATGGAGGTTTTCCAAGTTCTACGCCAGTCCCCTATCAGTTTTGCAGTTTTCTTAAGTTAAAAAAAGAAACAAGACCAAAGGAACACAGCAAAGTAATTTTCTCAGCTTGGGAGCAAATAATAGAGAGTTACTCTTGAAGCAGTAAGGGGTAAAGGAGATAAATTCTTTTTAAAAAGTAACTTTCCAAGTTACACTAAGGAGGTGTTCGGCGTTGATGTGAAAACAGCTCCCCATTACCAGTAATTGCAGAAGGGGGGGTGTCACAGGGCAGGAGAATCATCTCAGGGGCAAACTACGGGCGCTCTTCTGTCCCAAGTATTTACGGGGGCTTCGTTGATTAAATGTCAATAAGATTGTACTCTTCTTGGTTTCCATCCAGGCGCTCTCCAGCCAGCTTCCTTCGTCCCCAGGCAACTGGGCAGAAAACGACTCCTCTGTTCTGTTTCTTATTTCCTTTTATAAACAGGCCAGAGGCCTGCGTTCTCCCTGCCCCTTTCTAAATTAAATCACAAAATCTGGAGATAGAGCTTAAGAGAATAGAGTTTCTCCCACAACTGGCATTTCAGTTGGCTTCTTGCCCTTCGCGTGTTCACCTTTTAAGGACAATCCAGACATAGGCACCGATCTGGGGGCATGTGTTCCTTCTCTTGTCTTTCACCCCCCCCCCCCCAGTCCTGATTTGTGGTGGTCTCACTTCCCTTCCCCACCCCGATTAAAAGGAGATTGCAGCTTCCCCCCCCCCCCACCAGAACCCCAGTGTCTATGGAGTACAAACACCGTACTCTCAGAATTGCAGGATTCTGAGATGGGAATTCCTTTTGGGTAGAACCAACGGGAGTTCTCGGAACGGCGCAGAGCTTAAAAAGCATTACGGACAGAGTTGCTTTGTGCTTCTAGGAGTAAAGCTGTTAAGATTCAGAAATCATTGCAGATTTAGTTCAGATCCACTAGAAATCCACCAGCAAAACCCAGTCCACGTTCTCTCCCCAGTGCTGCCACCGTGGCGTTTGGTTTGTGGCGTGCACGTGGCCCAGTCTGGTTTGGGTCCAGGCCCATTTGAAGGACCGGATCCCCCCCTAGGAGCCTCCCCAGCCCTAAAGGTCTTCAGAGGAGGCCCTGCTCTCAGTCCCATTACCATCACAGGCACATTTGACGGGGACACGAGGCAGGGCCTTCTCTGCGGGTGCTCCCAGGCTGTGGGATTGGGCCTTTTGCCGACCGTCAAAGACCCGCCTCTTCAAGCAAGCTTTTAATGACAATGCTTGAGCCCCTCGATGCTGGTGGTTTTGCCTTCTCAGAGTTTGCTTTTTAAGTTTTCAGTGTTTTTAATGACTTAATTGACTTTTAGTGGTTATTGGAGTTTGATTGTTTTCTTTTATTATCTGTAATTTATTTTATTTTTATTGTTCTTTGTTTTAACATTGTGAGCTGCCTGGGGTCCCCTCGCTGGGAGAAAGGCAGCCTACCAAGGACCCAAAATACACCGCAGTGCAGTGCAAGGCAGTGCAATAATAAATGGCTCATCTCTTCTTCTTTTTTGCTCATCTCCATCTCTCCTGGTAGATGGCAGCACATTCGTCCAGACCAAATCATCCTATACTTCATCCTCCTCTAAGAAAGTGGGCAGGTGAGTGTGCATCAAACGTCCCCATCAAACAGGGCTTTCCCTCTCCCAGCTTCCAAGGGCTGCTGAGACATTTTAACAGCATCCCTCTTAGGGTTGAATCTCACGGGATGGCTCTTCATGGGATTGTTCTCCACTGAGGACTTGGGGCAGACCTTTGGGGATTTACGTTCTGGTTCTGAAGCGAAAGCACCGGCTTGTGGGGCAATTGGAGGTCCTCTATTTCAGTACCCAGGTGAAGCTTACCTGTCTGGATGTTTCACTGCATCTGACCTCACAGGAAGTCACCCAGGTGGACTGTAGTGTCTCAGTGGGGTTAATGCAGCAGGGTGGACCATGAAAAGGAGGAGAAAGCGACCCACTGATCTTTGCTCACAGTTTCCACCTCCTTCCTAGAGATGAACCCAGAATCTAGGGAAAGGAGGACCCAGGGTGGGGCAGGAGTGAGTGGTTGAAGCTCCCAGCGTTCCTCTCCTGCAGTGGTTCCCCACCTTGAGTCACCCTGATGTTCTTGGACTGCAGCTCCCAGAATCCTTCACCACCCGTTGTGCTGGCCAAGGTTTCTGGGAGTTGCAGTCCCGAGAACACGGGGGTCACCCAAAGATTGGAGCCGCTGCTCTACGAGATACAGTTCGCGACAGCTCTGGAGTCCAAAGGGGCAGCTGCTGAGCCGGTCTATGCATGTGTTTATTTTTGAGTTATAAATATCTCTTTTTTTCACAACATTTTAAAAGCCGTTTACATAAAAGATTAAAATAGGTAAACAAGGCATGCAAAAAATGGGAAAAAGCCGTAACGTAGCATCAAAACCTCAAGAGAGAGAGCCAGTTTCCTGTCCAAGCCGTGGTAAATAATAAAACCCTTTATAAAATTGAAGTGGTAAAATTAGTTACAGGATGTATTCCAGAATCCAGGGCTTTTCAGGTCCCTCGAAAAGGCAGAGGAACGGGAGCTGTCGGGTCTCCCTTGGAGCAGAGTTCCGGGGGAGTGAGGCTGTCACGAAAAGGGGCCTTGTTTCCTGGCTCCTGCCCCCCAGATGATGCCTCAGGAGGGCTGAGCCCCAGATGCAGACGTTAAGAGTCCGGTGGGACTGTTGACTGCTGGGATGGCGAGAGTCAGCCAAGGCACTTTGGCTGTCATAATAATTGGGCGCCGTCAATTCTGACTTAGGATGAACCTTTCCAGGGTTTTCTAGGTAGAGAAGACTCAGAAGTGGTTTCCCCTTCCCTTCTTCTGGGGGCATTTCTGGGACTGTGCAACTTGCCCAAGGCCACTAAGGTTAGCTGTTCTCCCAGGAGGCACCGTGGGGGAATCGAACTCCCAACCTCTGGCTCCACAGCCGGACACCTAATCCACTGAGCTATCAGCCCGCTAACAATCATGTACTGTCAAGTCAATGCTGACTTATGGCGACCCTTTTCCAGAGTTTTCCAGGTAGAGAATCCTCAGAAGTCGTTTTCCATTCCCTTCTTCTGGGTACCTCCTGGAACTGTGCAGCTTGCCCAAGGTTACACAGGCTGGCTCTTCTCCCAGGAGGCCCAGTGGGGGAATCGAACTCCCAACCTCTGGCTCCACAGCCAGAGACCTAAACCACTGAGCTAACCAGCCGGCATCTTGTCTGTCATGTGACCCCCTTTTTGGCCTCCTGGAAAACATTGGTTGAGATAGGGCACCATCATTTGGAGCTGATGCGTTGAGAGCCACGGTGAGGTCCAAACACCAGTAGGCAAGGAATAAGAAGTTGATGGAGAAAAAAAAATATCCTCCTTGACCCTCCGAAAATCCTGTCACTGGGTCCAAAACTTGTCCGTTTGGGAGACCCAGTTGCCGAGACCAGTGTTTGTCTCTTGGGAGAGATGGTTGCCACGGCCCTAGTTTGGCCAAACTTGGCAGAAGACTCTAACCTTGGAACCATTGGCTTGGGATGTTCGGGGGGGGGGGGGCTTATTCGTATCCTTCCCAGTCAGCCCCACTGTCCTCCCCCTCCCTCAATCAGGAGCCGTTTGGCATTCCTGTTCCCGGCGCCTCTGACTTCTCCCTGTTTTGCTCGCTGTTCCTCCCAGCATCTTCGAGCGAGAGGACGAGAGCCCCGGGCGGGCCGGCAGCTTGGCTGCCCTCGAGCGGCGCCAGGCCGAGAAGAAGAAGGAGCTGATGAAGGCTCAGAGCCTCCCCAAGACGACCACTTCGCAGGCCCGCAAGGCGATGATCGAGAAGATGGAGAAGGAGGGCGGGAGGTGAGCGGCTGGAGGCTGGCGGGAGGGGTGGGCGGGCTATAATGAAAGGAACAGACGGAGTTAACGGGCTGGTGAGTTAACGAGGTAGCATTGCACTTGAGGAAGTGGAAGGCAGGACCACCTCAGGCCCTATGATGATGTTAGAAGAAAACATGGGTGTTGGGAGAGGTAGCCTCCCATGGTCTTCCTGGACTGACTCAAGGCTTCTCTTTCTTAACATAGTGGTTCTCAAACTGGGGGTCCCCAGGTGTTCTCGGACTACAACTCCCAGAAATCCCGGCCAGCACAGCGGGTGGTGAAGACCTCTGGGAGTTTGAGTTCAAGAACATCTGGGGATCCCAAGTTGGGAACCAAGGTCTTAAAACAGGATCTAGGGTTGGCCTGATTTTTCACCCCCTAGGAGCCACTGAGGGTGGAAGCCAAGATAGCTTCCCCCACCCCAGAAAAAAAAAAATTACACACATATCCTACAGTTGGATCACACAAGTTATTTCCCCCCCTAAAACTAGTAAAGGCTTTAAAACACATTTTAACAAATATCTTTTCTATTCTAAGCCAGTAAAATGGGGAATTTTTCATTTCTTATTTTTTAGAAATCCCTTCCATGCAACATGTGGGGAATAAACCCTTTTAGTTGTAATAAAACCGTACGAGGCCCCCAGAGGGGATTCAGATCAATTCTCTCTGTTTTCTCTCCTCAGCCCGGCCAATCCAGCGATGTCACGGGTCGCCGTCCAGCGGTCAGCGAGCTTTGGGGTCCCAAATGCGAACAGCATCAAGCAAATGCTACTGGATTGGTGCCGTGCCAAAACCCGGGGTTACGAGGTGAGCGCCTCAAGGGCCACACGCCCGGTGGGGCTGCCCCTTTCCTCCTCGCCGCCTGTCTGGGTCAAGGGGGGGGGGGGGAACCACGCAGGGGCCACGGATCCAACTCCTCTTCCAACAGAGTCAGAAGTTTCCCTGAAAGTTCTCACTGTTGGTAACGCAAGTTCCACGAGACGAGTTTCCAACTTTTTTAGAACGGGAGCAAAGCCCCTCCGAAAAGCCAGGAAGTCCCCAAACAGCCTTGTTGTGAGACAGGCATTGAACCTCTCTCTATCCGTCGATCCGGCCAGCCAACTGGCCGGCCATCGGAGCTCTCGCCATCTGGCTTCCTGTAGCTTGAGCCCATTCTTCCATTTGGGGTGCTGTGGCCAAGAACGCCCTCCGCCGTGCTGCTGCATCACAAACTGTTCTCAGTGGTGGGACACGGAGGAGGGCCCCCCCCAGCAGATCTTTGTGATCCGGTCGGTTGAGGCGCTCCTTCAGTTCTCTAGGGGGTATGGGCTTCTGGGACGCTGCCAGTAGGGCCCGAGGGAGACCCTGGGTGAGCCGCGTTTGACCCGAGGCGCTCCCCTCTGCTTCCCTCGCCTTGACCCCTGGTTCTCTCTCTCCTTCCTTGCCTCGACAGCACGTGGACATCCAGAACTTCTCCTCAAGCTGGAGCGACGGGATGGCGTTCTGCGCCCTCGTTCACAACTTCTTCCCCGACGCCTTTGACTACGCACAGCTCTTGCCCCAGGATCGACGGCGTAACTTCGAGCTGGCCTTTTCGGCGGCCGAGTACGTATCCCACCTGACCCCTCGGAACCGAGCCCATTATCCTCGGCTGGGTCCAAGCGCCCTGCTGGGTTTGCGATGCCCCTGAGAATATTTGGCCCGGGCGTGTGGGGGCAGGAAGGTAGCGGGGGGACCTCTCCTTAGAGCTGCAGCTGCTTCCTGTTTGGGTGGGTGGCCCTGGATGAGACGAGAGAGCCACCCAATTGAAGCCCCCAACAGAAATGGAAACTGGTGGGCTTCCACCTCGTCTTACGGCCCCGCAGCGACGCTGGCTGGACATTACGGCTCTTCACGGAAAGCCAGCTGCTCTCACCATCTCTGAAAATTCTCTATGCAGAAAAGCTCACTCCACTTCTTTTAGAGAATTCTTCCATGTTTCCTGAATTGCAGATTTTTTTTTAAATGTCTTCTGGTGGCTTGCAGGGGGAGAGGGGGTATCATAACAGGGCAGTGAACGTCCCCCACCCACCCACCCCCAGCCTGGCCTACTGCTTCTGATGCTTTTAATAGGCATCAGTCCATATGCTTGCAGCAAGAGGACTGTGATCGGCCCATGAGGAAACCTGTTTGTGGATGGCTTTTTAAAATGATCACAGAATCCTAGAATCACAGCATTGGAAGGGGCTTGTAAGGCCATCTAGTCCAACCCCCTGCTCAGTGCAGGAATCCAAACCAAGGCAGGTCTGACAGAGGGTGGCCCAGTTTTCTCCTGAAGGTCTCCAGCATTCAAATTAGAGGTGAGCAAATTTTGGAGCTTGGGGACCCAGAAACCCCCACCTGCCCACCTCTACTTGCAATGGAAGCTGAGTCTGATGCGGTCCCCGTAGGTTTCTTGATCTCCCCCAGGTCCATCGCTCTCTATGTTATGCCCAGCTTGGGTGAGAGGATCCCGGGTGCCTTGCTGAGGTGGGGAGACGGTTGCAATGGAGAGACGCCGACCGCCGGGGGGGGGGGGGCATCCGTGGTCTGTCGTTTTGCTGTGGGAGCCCCTAAACGACAACATTTCTGAGTTGTCTGGCCCGATGGTCACCCACCTTCTGGTGTGTGGGGCAGTTTGGAAAGGGCCTGGTGGGAACCGCTCAAACTGTTGTTTTCTGGTGCAATGGCTTCGGATGGCGCGCTTTCTTTAATCCTTAAAAGCTGAGCGTTGGGGGGTGCCGGGGTGCCGGGGCAGCTTGGTGAGAGGGCCTTGGCAATGGGTTGGTCCCTGGGGCCTGGCTGGCTGGGCACCGCTGTGACTAATTCAGCTTAGCCTCCCTGGGTGCTGTGCCAACAGCAGGTCCAGCAGACAGGCACGGGGGTGGTGGTGGTAAAAAAAGCCTCTCTCTTCTACCTTTCTTAGTCGACTCTCTCTTCAGCCTTTCTCTCTGGTGCTTCTACTTTCCTTTCTGACACTTCCTCTCAGCCCTGGGCTGTCCGTCCCTTCCTCACCAGAAGGGGACAAGCGAATTCCTCGTGAGCCGTGTTGGACATCTGGGTCCCCCGTTTCACTTAGGAGTGTTTTGGGACGTTGTAGGATTTGGCACTCCCGAGAGAGAGAGGTTGGGTGAATCCCACAGACATTGGAAGGTCAAACTGACTTACCCACCTGGGGGCCCTTTTTCCTCCCACCTGTGTGCGCGCCCCTCCCCGGGAGCTCTTGATTCCTGCTCCAGCCATACAGAGAAAACAGGGCATTTCCCCTGCATCCATAGTTGGCTTATTTCTCTAGCGTTTTTTGGGTGTGTTTCTCTTTTGCCCACCAGGTGAGGTATGCTAGAAAGATTAAATTTATTTGAAATGGACCAAACACAGTAATAAAAATCCCCCTCTTTCTGACTGCCCGTGGATCGTTGCCTTGTGCAAATGATGGGAACTCGCATGACCCCCCCCCCCCCCCCGTGCACACGTGCTTTAAATCAGGCGATCGCTGTGGGTGCCACGGGAGCCCAGAAATCATTCAGGACTTCCACAGGTTAACACGACGCCTGGTCCCAAGAGGATAGTGGTCCTCGTTACAAAAAACAAGTTCAAAGTTTTCTCTAAAAGGCTGTTTTTAGCCCTGTTTAAAAACTGAAGAGCTTTTGAAGAAATGTGATTTTAACTGCCCATTAGAAGCTCAACAGAGGAGGCCCTGCCTGGTGGGGGTCTCGCCAACATCAAACCTCTTGGGATAGAAGGAAACCCCACAGTGCCGTCTGAGACAGACAGATATGGAAGGAGATGTGCTGTCAGATCTCCTAGCCCCACATGGCTTAGGGCCTCTGGAGAGAAACAAGGGCAGGGTTTCCGGGGAGCCTGTGTTGATAGATGGCTGCAGCCAGTGGCTTCTCCTCTGGGACAGGTCCTCCTGCCTGCTCCATCGCTCTCAGATCCCCCGTTTGAATCCGGATAGAGTTGCTCCTTGTAGGGTTAGGAAGACAGAAACAACTCACCAGGGGTCTCAGAATTTGAAATAAAACTGGAGTTACCCTAGTTTGGGGCAATTCACGGAATTTGTGCGATTTGCAAGATTTTGCAAATTGTTCGGTTGCCCACAAAACCCAGGCTGGTTTTGTGCAAAAAAAAAAAAAAAGAAAGAAAGAAAGAAAGGATGGTTTGGACAAAACAGGATTCTTGATCAGGAGTGCCAGAAGATTCCACTCTAGGGAGGAGGATGGCCAAGTTCGTCACCTTCCCCTGTCAAGATGAAAACAGCGAAGATTTACATCCCTGATCTGAAAGGCTGCCCCTTGTTCCTGAGATAAACCATGCAGAGGCGGCCCCTCTGGGCCACCAAACCTCAGGCCCTTTTAAATGCCGTTTACTTTGAGAGCCAGATGTTGCCGTGGAACGGCTGCCGACCCAGAGGGCCACCTTCAGGTGGGCCCCTGGTGGCTCTCCTAGTCTGCAGGGTTGCGTGCGCTCGTGACTCCCACCTTCCTCTCGGCCCGCCTCGTCTTCCCCCGGAAGAACCCGGTCCGTGGACCCCGAGAGCAGCCGACCCCCTCCTCCCACGGCCCGAACTCCTGTGCTGCCGTAGCCCCTTCCCCGTGTCTCCCTCTTGGCTTCAGGCACACCAGCTGTGCCGCGGCCCAATTCCAAGGACGAGGCGAGAGCTGTTTCCCGTGGCCATATAATCGCAGCCGTAGGGAAAGAACGCTTCGCCTTGGAATGGGTGCAAGAGCACCACTCTTCTCTTGCCCTGTCCGTCTCTTCTCCTCCTCCCTCTCCACCTGTCCGTCTCGGCTTGTGTTCCGACCCGGAGCTGTGCTCCACCTTGCTTATGCCCGGCACACCTTGCTCCCGGTGACCCTTCTGTTGCACCCTTCCCTTGTCGGTCTCACTTGTATGACGTGCGAGTCCCAGCGTGTGTGTGTGCGTGTGCGTGCGTGCCACAGCCCCCCCCCCCGTCCCTCCCCCATTTGCATTGCACGTCCATCCCCAAGCATGTACGTGGGTCTCACACAGAGAATGTCAATTGGATTTATGTATCTCTTGTGTTTTTTCCCTCCGGCCTCTTCCTGTTTCTTGGTGACTCTCTCTCTCTCCCCCCCTCCCTGACCCCCTCCACTCCCCATCTGTCTGGGCTGCAATCACTGGCTATCTCCCCACCCCCACCCCCCTTCCCTCTCCCCCCATCCCCAGGACACACGCGGAGTGCCCCCAGTTGCTGGACGTGGAGGATATGGTCCGGATGAAGGAGCCGGATTGGAAGTGCGTGTACACTTATATCCAGGAGTTCTACCGCTGCTTGGTCCAGAAAGGGCTGGTTAAAACCAAAAAGTCCTAGCCTCCCCTCTCTGTGGAGCTACGGTGAGGATCCTCGTCTTCTCGGTCCTTGCTTGTGGGGAGGGGGGTCGCACGGGTGTGTGTGGGGGGGCAGTGTTGCACGGGCGGACTGCAGCCATGTGTCCCGAGAACAAACGGACCTGCTCCGGGAGGCCAGCAGCGAGAGAGTGGCCCGGCGGTGGGCTTGGTTTCTATTGGCATCGTGCGGTTGAGCTGGAAAATCATTTGGGCACAGAAGGGTCCCAGCGTGCTTACGAGGGGCGCCGTGCATCCCCGTGTCCCCGGACCGTCTTTTAGGTCGCTTATTCCCCAAATGCCTCTGCGGCATTACCAGCTCTGGCATTGGAACCCGCTCTGTTCCGAGCGGTGCAGAGAAGAGGTCAGGAGCAAGCCTCCCGATCCATCCTCTTGTGATGACGTTGCCCTCTTTTCCTCTGGCGGAGGGAGCAGGCCAGGTGAAGAAGGGAAGCCTCTTTCTCCTCTTCCCCCACGCCTCCGCCTCCTCCTCTCCTTTTTGTTTGCTCTGGCCTTATAAGTCTCGGAGGAGCCGAGGGCCTGGAAAAAGTGACTCAGGCCGGCCTTGTTAATGTCTCGGACTCCCGGGAGCCTCGGCCTCCCGGGACGCCGGGTACACAGCCGGCTGAGCGGGCTAAACAATGGCTTTATAAGGGCAGCGCGGCTTGCTCTTGGGGCTCACCCAGGTTTTTCCATCACCCAGGCTGCCTGCAAAAGAGAGGGTGGGGGGCCCATTGTAAGTGACCTCTCTCGGGGGCCCCTTGCTCCCCACATGGACTTAACCAGAGGTTCCAGAGGGGGGAAGGAAACTCTCGAATCAAAGGCTTTGCGGGGAAAGGAAAGATGAGGAAGCCGGATTCAATCTGGATTCTGTTTGGTGTTCAGTGGCATGATAAGCCGGCTCTGGAGAAATTTGCCGTAGATGGGGAGGCCCTGGATGGTGTTGGACTACAAATGCCATTGTGCCTGATCTTAAGTCCAAAAGCAGGGGGACGTTCACATTGTTTTCATCCCTGTGATGCTTCCTCCAAACGTGGAGATTTCTCAAAGGTGCCTCTATCTGAGGCTGGCCAAACGGGTCTTCCCCACGAAGCCCACAAGCTGGGAGTTAAAGTCTGTAGCTCTCTCCTGCTCTCCCCCCCCCCCCCCCGGCATGTGGCCACTGCCCTGCCAGCCCCGATTCTAGATCTGAGGGTTCTGCTAAGCCACGGATGAGAAGTTCATCTCCTTCTCCATGATTTCACCTCACCCACTTCGGAAACCTGTCCTGAATCCTCTGCGTTTACTGGTTTGAGTTCTTCAGCTCTTGGAGGGTTGCATTTCTGAATGAGGTGCTCGCTTGCACCATGGTGTAAAGGAGAGGGGGCAGTCCACGCTAATTTCCCAGTCGACACGGTTCTCTGTTGTTCTCTGTAGTAGACGGGTGGGCTGGTGGGGTAAAAATCAAGGAATTCCCTAGAAAGATGATCTTACAAAAATAACCAACATGGTGAAAGCAGACCTTCTCTTTAGAGGAGAGCTCGGTTAAAGTTAAGCAGCAGGAATATAAGCACATGGAGCTCTGACCCGAATCAATCCCACTGCTCAGACGTTAGTTCAAATGGAGTTTTCTGTTTTCAAGCCGCGATGGATAACTTGAAGCCCTCCAGAGGTACGTAGCTGGCCTGCAGCTTTGCTTGCCCCACTTTCCCCCTAGCTAGGAGGATTCTGCCGCTGGTAGACCCAACGTTTTGAAGGGATCTGGGTCGGGAGAAGGCGGTTTGGGGTCACCAGTCATAAAACCTATGTACATAGGATGCATTTCTCATTGCGAGCCCCCCCCCCCCCCCCCGCTGCCTCTGTTCTCAAGGAGACCCGCCGGGTTAGTTTACTGCAGCAAGAACCACGTGGGAGACGTGTAGGACGAATGAAATTTCTTTGGCTTAAGCCTTTGGGGGCACACGACAAACCCCCGGAGGTGGGCTCACCCTTGTCTTGGTCCTCTCTGAACCAATATTGGTTTGCTCGTAACTCTATACTCTTTGCCAGGGATATTGGCAAGTCTTTGGAGTTCTGAGTCCCAAGTCTGAGTCCCTATTAAAAAACAAGTTCCCCCCCCCCAGAAAAAAGGGAGGGGTGGGTGAGTTCCAAGTCACAAGTTGAATCCAAGTAATTGGGGGGGGGGATCCAAGTAGAGTTCAAGTCAAGTAGAGTTTCCATGTACCAGGCCGGTGGTGTCACCAAGAGGCACGTCTCGACAATCACACCTCCGTCGTTGCTGGCATTTGCCTGCCTGCCTGCCAGCCCGGAGCGTTTGATTCTTAGCCAGGTTCTTTTTTCTTCTTCTTCCCCCTTGTAGATGTTGCTGCTGACTCCAGGGAGAAGTTCTGGTCTGGATCAAGGAGGGACGAGGGGAGGGAGAAACGGAGGGTGTTCAGCCAGTACTCCAGTGGTCTCTGGTGGCAAAACTCTTGTACTGCTGGTTAGGAATAAATTGTCCCTGGTTTACAGTAATGGTGCCTACGGAATACTTCTCGTTCCTATGGCAGACACGAGGCTCATTGCAGATAATCAATTAACATGCACGTCTTGGAAAATTTAAATGACACTCAGAGGAAGGCTGGAATCGAGTTAGGTTGGCGAAAGAATCACAGAATTCTAGAATCGTGAAGTTGGAAGGGGCCTCTTAAGGCCATCCAGTCCAACCCCCTGCTCAAGGCACGAATACAAATCGAAGCACATCTGACAGAGGGTGGTCCAGCTTTCTCTTGAAGGCCTCCACAGCTTTGGAGCGCTCACCTCCTCCCAAAGTAATTGGTCCCATTGTCGTACTGCTCTAAGAGTTTTTTTTCTGATATTCAGCATAAATCTGGCTTCCTGTCGTTTGAGCCCATTGTTGCGTGTCCTGCACTCGGTAATGATCCCTTCCATCTTCTTTCCTCAAGGCTAAAAGAAAGGGGAGTTTATTTTCCTTCCTGCCCTCTTGTTATTCGCTGTGGGAGAAAGGGCAAGGCTTCCTGGCTTCTCTCCAAAGACTATAGACTGTTGTTTTGAGGTGAGGGTGATTAGTCCAGATCAGGGTTTGGGGGGCTTGGGCCAGACCCAGTCTTGAACCTCAATAGAGTTCAGCCCCCTTGAAATGAATGGGACTTGTGAGTCAAACCCTCCTGCGAGTTCCCCAGATTTCTGTAGGTCTACTCTAGTTGTAAATGGGACCTAGCCCGTGGAGGCGAGTCAACGTGGGTCGTTGTGAATGTTCCGTCCATTCTCTACCCATCCCTACTTACCCCCACAACCTTCCTGTAGGTCAGGCCGGGCCAAACCAGGTCTCCTGGAAGGCCACCTTATTTTAAGAAAAGCCGCACGTCAAGCCTTAACATCTTCATTTCCTCCAAGCAACGGCTTTGTCGCTAGCCATTGCATGCCACTTAACCACCGGCGTGTAGCTTTTCGGCGGCTTCCCCCCCCCCCCAACACTGTTGTTAAAAACACGCAACTGACCAATCTGCCTGCCCTTCCCCAAAAAAAGGGTCCTTTAGACCATGGTTTGAGTCATGTTATTACGGCCATCGTTGCCCTGCGCGAACGTGCTACCCTGCCTGGTGAGACTTCCATGCAGAGAGATGCTGGGACCGCGGCCGCCCATCCTCAGCCCTCTCTCCTCCTTTCTCCCCCCTCCTCGCGTGGTGCTTGCCGTGACCGTGCTCTCTCTCTTTCCAGGATGCTCGTGGACTGCGTGCCCTTGGTGGACGTGGAAGACATGATGATCATGGGGAAGCGTCCGGATGCCAAGTGCGTCTTCACCTACGTGCAGTCCCTCTACAACCACCTGCGGCGCCATGAGCTTCGGATGCGGCAGCAAAGCTTCTAGCCTCCGCCCCTCCCCAGAGACCCTCCTCTCTCCCCCAACCCCAGAAGCCCAGCCTCGCTTGGCTTCCCTCCCCCCCCCCCCAGGTGGGACTTTGGGGGAAGGCAGGACGTGCCCACACCTCTGGCCCCGATCCCTCCCTCCCCCTGGGAAGGAAACTCCGACCGTGAGATGGCGGAGGGGTGGTCCTCTCCCGCCCAACCCCTTCCCCATCACAGCCGGCGGGGCAGGCGGCCATACAAGCGAGCTCAGAGGTGGGGGGGGTGGGGCAGCTTGCATCACTTTGAGGAGAGGAACTACGTCCGCGCCTCCTCGTTCACACATGCTTTTTATGTTATTATTATTATTAATATTTTCTGTAAGTTATTTTCTTTTTTTTAAAAAGGTTTTGTAGCCTGCACCCTGCGCTTCCCCCACCTCCAAACCCTCCCAGCATGGCAGAACCTCCACAGGGAGAGATCTGGATGCGTGCCACCGACGGTCTGTGGTTCAGACTCACCACCGGAGTGTGTGTGTGTGTGTGTGTGTGTTGCTGTTGTTTTTAAACGACACACACAAAGGCCCTGTCCCTCCATGAAGGTCTGAATGGGGAGACAGAAGGTGCCAGTCCTTTACAAAGGAAACATGAGGCCCATTGGTGCTTCCTCCCTGAAGATGATGAGAGAGTAGAGGCCAGGAAGGGACTACCGAGCACCTCTTAGACCAGAGAAAAAGGGTCTTCAATGGAATCTGGTCTATCATCCAGCCTTATATTGCCATCTCTGACTGGTAGCAGTCTTTTCTAGCCCTTCCTGCCGTTCTGCTGTAGTCTCCCATCCAAAGACAAACCGGGCGCGACTCTACTTAGCTTCTGAAATGACGCCCTTGGGTCTTCTACAGAAAAGACTCTTGGCCTATCTAGACCAGTATTGTCGGCTCTGACTGGCAGCCGCAGGTCTCCAAAAATTTCAGGCGGAACTCTTCCCAGGCCGTGCTGGTGGTCTTTGTGCCCACCGGCCGTTTTTGTAGAAACCACCGCGTCCCTGACTGCACTCCGTTCCAGTAACTGGGACCTCACCTTGGACGCTTGGCTCCTTACGGTTCCCAGCTGGAAGGAACCCCCTTTGCATGACCACCCCCCCCCCCCACATCCCTTTTGCAAGGGGCGAACAAGGCAAGGCAGGTGGTGATGGTGGGTCACGCCAGGAGGGAACGATGGGGTTGCGGGCACAAGTGGACCATGGGCTGGGCTTCTTCTGCTGCACTGCTCTCAGCTCTTGACCACGCGCCGGATTGTAACCATTCTTACACTAGCACAAGAATGTTGGTATTGGGCACCAGCGAGACAATAAAAGGTTTGGATAGACCGATCCTTCCTGCCTCTGCTTGTCCTGCCTCATGCTCTTCTCCAGGGCCCGGCTCTCCTTTATAGGGTCGCTTGGACAGGCGTCAAGCTGGTCCTGGCACCCACCCTCCCAGGCAGCCCGAAGGGATTGGGGGGGGGGGTTCTCCACGGGCAAGGAAAAAAGGCCTCTTGGAAAGAAGAGGTCGCAAAACGTCCCCCGGGGTTTTCCCTTCCAAAAATGCACCTAATTCCATCTGAACGTCTCTACTTGGGACTCATGATAGCTTTGGCTTGTCGGTTCTATCAGACTGAAATAATTTGGCGTTATTGAAGCAGGCCGAAGAGGTTGCATCAACCGTGATGCTGATTTTCTGGACAAATACGCTCAGGGGTCCGCCTGGGAGCACCTCTGAGGCTCCTCAGCCACCCACCGGAGGTGGCAATGGTGGAAGTGCCGCTGTGGGAGCCCTTGATTCCCTGGGATTTTGCTGTCTTGATTTGTGCCTGGGGCACAAAGCGGGTATCAGAGTATGAAGGAAGCATGCTTCCTTCTGGGTCTCTTCAGCCCAAATTTAGGAATTGGGGGGGGGGGGGGTCATGTGCAGCTATTCTCCCTACACTGGGGTGATCTCGTAATGTTATTACCCCAATAGGGTTTTACCATTTCCCCCCCCCCCCCAGAACTTCCCAGGACTTGGGAGACCCGGAATTTGAACCCAAGTCCTGCACAGACACTCTGTCCACTGCATCACGGTGGCTTTTGACCTTATACAACTTCAGGGCTCATTTCCAAAGTGCCCCGCAACGCATCAGTTTAAAGGAGGCACCCTCCACATGTCCACGAATCATACTAGAATACAGAGAACGCATAATTCGGCAGACAATCCGATACCTTCATGGCAAACGCAGGCTTGGGGGAAATGGCAGGTAAGGTCAAATAAACCCCTTATTAGGGTAGAAACGTGGTGGATCGAGAGGGATCTGGTTTCAGTTAAGGAGCACCCCACTGCCCCTGGGTTAGAAGCCTTGTGCAAATGATCCACGCGGGCTTTGGCAAAAGCGAGCGATCCTTTCTTCCTGGAAGCAAAAAGACTGGCAGATAAAGGAAAAGAAGCACAGCTCAATTCAGCCCTGCTTATGCCCGGCATGCGCCCTCTTGAGAGAACGCCCCAAGGAGAGGTCACCCCGGGTGGAGGAAAGGGGCCCATCCACCACACCCAGCTGCTCTTCAGGGAGGTCCCGACTTGAGCATTCTGACCCCGGAGAAGCAACACAAACACATATACCAGCATTATGGACAAGCAGGACTTTTAAATGTTTTAATACACAATTGATGAGGGTTTTTTTGGGGGGGGGGGAAGTGGGTCATATTTCCCGGCATGCTTTGCTCCTGAGCCAGATGGGACGCTTTGTCTATCGGCCCTCTGCACCGGAGCTTTCTGCAAAGGGCTTCATCCTGTCCCTGGCCCATGGAGCTCAGCTGCAGGGGATTAAAACCCACTGCGACCCGTTCTTCAGATGGGGCGAGAGCGGAGGCCGTCTACGGGGCGAGCGGAAGCGAAGGCGTTTTAAGAGCGCTGGTGCAGCGGGACTGGCCGGGGGACGGCGGGTGGGCGATCTTGTGAACGGAGGGGCAGCCCAAAGAGGCAGCCTCAAGATTTAGTCTCCCGAAAGAAGTGGGGCAAGAGCCAGCTTCTGTGCCGCCAGACCTGGCTTGACGCCATGTGGTGGCCACTTTGCCCGAGCCCCCATAGGGCGCAGCTTCTTCAAAGGGTTTTTGGTGTGTTTTTTTAAAATGAAACCCAAATTTGGCAATGGCAGTGAGGGAGAACTGGAGGCTGCAACCTGTAGGACGCGTGCCCCTCGGCCTGATTTCAGGAAACACTATCCTTCCCTTATTTTGCATCATCACCGTTGTCGAAAAGCTGACGCCCCATACTTTGGACAAAACGTCAGCTGGTAGCGCACAAGCCTGTTCAAGTATGTCTCTGCAACGATGAGGACTAGAAACTGGTGGTGTTTTCCCCACGTGAAGGGCCACCTTTGCAGCCCACGCCCTGTTCTTTGGCTTACTTCCCTCCTGCAGCCACCCACAGCCCTAGTTGACGGATCCTGCCCCGATTCATCGCCCGGAATCCAAAAAAACGGCCCTCTTGCTGACCCACCTGGGCCCGGAGGTTTTCTAGAGCGCCCAGATCTCTAGAGCTCCAAAAGGTTTTCTAGAGCGCCCAGCTCTCTAGAGCTCCTCACCCGTAGCCCCCTTCTCCTCTGGCCTGGGGTTCTTCTTGGCTTCTTCAGAGGCAGGCCGGGGCTTGGCTGGGGCTCGCTGGAACTCTTCCGGGACGAGGCCGTCGGGGGTCTCCTTCCGGTAGAAGCCCAGCTCCTGGACCAGGCGGTTGATTTCCTCCCGGGTCATGTCACTGAGGGGGATCCTCTACAAAAAAAGGAAGGACCGGTGGCAGGAGCTGGCGCCACTCGGGCACGCTGAGATACCTCTGGTGCCTCCCCCCCCACAACCCGAATGGAGTGGAGCGGAAGCCTAGCTGGCTGGCAAGTCTCCAAAAGAGAGGACCGGTTTGCCAGTCCCATGGGTTTCCTTAGAACCCGTCATATGAGGGGCTCCTTTGCCTGGCATGGCCCTGACCGCTAAACCCCTTTTGGTGAGTTATACCAACCGCAAGGGTGACAAACCTGCTCTCACCTCCAGCTCTCTGTATCCAGAGCTGAGCAGCACCAGTTCAGGATCTGCCCCGGCAAGGTGTTTCATGACGAGGTTGTGACTGAGAGAGAGAGTTAAGGAGGCCTGTCAGGAGAGGCTGGATTGGGCCTTGGTGGGCACCGTTGCAGGGAAGTGCAGAGCATCACCCTCTAGGCCTGCGGCGGCCCAACCTGGGGTCCCCAGGTGTTCTTGGACTGCAACTCCCAGAAACTCCTTCACCACTTGCTGTGCTGGCCGGGGTTTCTGGGAGTTGTAGTCCAAGAACACCTGGGGGACCCCCGGTTGAGCAACCACTGATCTCTGCATTTCAGCTCTGTGGCTGCCCGTCTGGATTCTCACCAGTCGTGACCAGTAGGGTCACCGGATTAAATGCGGATTGAACCTGAGCACCTTTAAATGGCCTCTTCAATCAAATGACTGCTTAGAGGCAACAATAGAGAATGGGAAGTCCCTGGAGGTCATGTCGGGGGGCCCCCCTCACTTTTGGGGAGGGCTCAAGCAAGCCCCTCCTGGCTGTGAAATCTGCACATTCTCTGATCTAACCCTCGGCTTCTTCAATCACCTCCAGAAAATCCCTCGTGAGCCAGAAGATTTGCCTCAGGCCAGAATCTGAGAAAGTTACTTTTCCAAACCATAGGGCTCAAGGTCCCAACTGGCCATATAATCACTGGAGATTCTGGGAGGTGTAGTCTAAGAAAAATAACTTTCCTGACAATAATATAAGAATCACGTGTCGTCAAGTCAATACTGATTTATGGCAACCCTTTCCAAAGGTTTCTCAGTAAAGGAGACTCAGAAGCGGTTTCTCCTTCCCTTTTTCTCCTTCCCTTCTTCCTGGGTGGCCCTGGGACTCCTGTGCAACTGGCCCAAGGCCACCCAGGCTGGCCCTTCTCTCTCGAGTCACCATGGGGAATCAAACTCCCAACTTCTGGCTCCTCAGTAAGAGACCTACACCACTGAGCGATCCAACCAGCTCACTGCCCAGTTCCAAGCCTCTGGACCTGGGTCATGGGTGTCCCTTATCCTCTCCTCCTTCCCGCTCCAAGGCTTAGGAACTACATAACCCATGAAAAGGATACTAAAGAGGAAGGTCTTCCGTGATAAAGGCCTTCACCTGGAAGAGAAAGAAAAGAGAGAGAGAAACACAGTGGAATTCAGTTGCACATATATACTAGCTCTGTTTACTTCTTTAATGCAGGGGTATTCACACCAGTTACTGTACCAGCTTGACGCTGCTTTTCTAATTGAATCTGAAGGAATCCTGAGCTGCTCCCTTTGGTGCAGGGCTTAGATTTATTCCCTGCAGTTCAAGGACAGGGCGAAATAAAATCCGGCCACCCTTTTGGGATATGTGCTGAATTTGGTCGCTGACAGCTAAAAAGATAATCCGAATTCCATGCACTGCTTTGTGCTTCCATCACTCAGGCTCCTGCTCCATTTCTCCTGCCTCTCCCACCCTCGTCGTCAGTGCTACATACTGGGAGTGGGGGGGAAAGGGTTGTGACAGCGTAGCAGAGTGGTTGTAAAGGGCAACTGGGGGCTGGAAACAAGGCCCCCCTTCTTGCATCTCCCAGATCTCTCCCTCTGTGGGGAAAAAAACCCTGCAAAAAGTCACATTTCGCTCCAGGAAGCATCCGGACACAGTGGCTTTTGCAATATAATGGAGAAGAATTTCTGACGTTCTCGTTCCCAAATCTACAAAAATACAACTGGCAGCGGGCTTTCACAACGACATTTGGTTTTGATTTTTAGTGGGTTTTGCTCATTCAAAGTTCTTGGGTCCCATGAGCAGAAAACCGGCGTCCCGAAGCTTCAGAAGTTGGCCGCCCCTAGATTAGACCCAGCATTTATCCCGTAGGCCACATCCGGCCTGGGAAGCCGACACCCCTGAGCTATTTTTGCGGGCCAATGTTTCATCCCTGCTACTAAGTTTGTAACGCCAGAAAAATCTAAGCCTTTTTTTTTTGTCCCTGCATGTAAGAACTGTAAACCCAAATCTTCCAGAAAGTATGATTTCCCCTGAAAGCTGAGGTTTGTATTTAAAAAGTTAATTTTTTTCCCTTTAACCACAGCAGCAGACATGGGCGAACCTCTCTCTACCTCCATCTCTCTGGGTCACAACCCCAAATCCGAATTCTCCGATTGTTTTTTGTAATCTCTAAATACCTCTGGAGTTCCTGTCAAGTCTAACTTCACCCTCAAAGCCGGGAGACAATGCGTCCTTAGTCCCCATCAAATCAAATGTAGCATTTTAAATAACCCCTTAAAGTTTTCAGGGCAAATCAAATGGGTCTCTTCAATTCTACTCACAACGACCCTGCAAAGATGGCTGACATGAACATTATAACACTGGACCTTGGGATGGAAAGAAGGGGACTAAGATTATAAAACGGGGTAACACACTTCAGCATTAGCATGACCATATGGAAATTCTCTGCTTGGCTGGCTGCTGAACAACAGCCCTCCCTTTTATGGATTTATTTTATTTTATTTATTCACCCACCCCCCAACTAACCAAAGGCCACCCTGGGTGGTTTACAACAAAACGGAAGGCAAAACAGTAAACCAAACATCTAACCATGAAACCTCAATACGAGTATAAAGACGAATACAATGCAAAAAATCAGAATAAAACACAACAACAATATTAAAACGTTTAAGCCTTTTAAACAGCAGCCTTATGATCTTACTGGCTAAGAGTTTCATTGGGTTCAGTGGGTGAATCAGAATAAAATACCCGTCGGAAGAGCCAAGTTGTTAAAAAGCATCTTTAAAATTGCCAGCAAAGGAGCCAGGCGGATATCCGGAGGAAGTTGATCCGAGAGTCGGGAGCAGCCACCGAGAAGACCAGGTTTTCTCCCTCTGAGCTGCTCCCGGGGGTCAGCATCCTCCGACGTACGGCTGAAGCCCCTTCCATTCAAAGGGCAACCCAGTCCAAGAGTGGCTTAAAGAGAAAGCACCTCAAAGAGGGAGGAGATCGGCGGCCCCATCATCCACCGTGAGCACCACCTGAGCAAGCAGCAGGCACCGTGGTCACCTGGCCGCCATCCTCCCCACTCAGGTGAGAGGCCTTGCCATTCTGTTTCAAACCACAGAAAAATCGTTTCTAATTCTGCATCGCGCTCTCTCAATTTGCCGATATAATTTTCTGCAAATCCTCCCGGATCCTCTTTTCGAAAAGAGGGGGCGAGAAGAGCAGAGCTTAAGCCAGGCCTACCTCTTTCAGGCGGTTCAGCCGTCATCCTCCACAGCTCTGGGGGCCGGAAAAGAGAGAAGAAAGGAGATTTTTAAATGGGAGTGTGTGTTTGTGGCACATAGAAGCCCCTTCCCGTCCCTAGCAAAGACATTTTCCACAGTACAGCCAGGCCGCTTCATGGAGAGATGCACACATCCAACCTAAGAGTTAGGAGGACCTTTTGCCCTGTTGTGTCTCCCAACATCTTATTCAGATAGACTGCTGCTGACCATGGAGGCACGGCGTTCTCAACCACCAACCCCAGACCCACGGCCGTTACAGTGGGATCCAGCAGCTATCGCTGCCGAGTGCAGACGCTCTCCTGATGGGGAATGGCTTCTCATGGGACAGAAAAGACAAATACCCCCCACCCCATCAGGAAGGAGAAAAGTGCCAGCTTGTGGGGTCATACAGGGCCACTCAAGGCTCAAGCCAGCTCAGTGTGCTTGGGGAGAAATAACCCTGCATCGCACAGAGAAATGTGGCCTTTTTTTTTTTTTTTTAAAGCGTTTTTTAAGAAGGCCTCAAGGGAATTAATGCAAACTGAGCCAGATTGCATTTAACTGGATTTGAGCGAATTTATCTATTTAAAATATCTTTACCCCTGTCTTTCTCCTTAAAAGAACCCAAGGCGGCTTACGTCATTAAAAGGATGATATTTAAAAGCTAAAAAACAGGAAGTATACAAATATTTGAAAAGGATTAAAACAAGGATCCTATTAAAAACAGTAAACGAAACTAATATTAAAAACACATTTAAAAGCCACTGATTTTGTTCAGAAGAGCCTTTGGGGGAGTTGGACAGGAGGTCGTTCTAATTCGGCCACAGGACTGGATATTTTGTTCCGCCCTGGCGCCTGGTATCGCCTTCAAATCTTTGCAAAAACGGTACGCTGGTTTCACGCTGTTTTTAAAGCTGTGTGGCTTTGTGGAGAACACAGAAACACACCCGAATATTGCCAAACTGCCGCCCAAACGATGCCAGACACCCATTCGAATTATGGGCTACTTTGTGCCTTGAACCCCCCTTCTTTTGCGCTCCCCCCCCCCGTGCAAAATGGATGTCCCCCAGACCCCTAACAACATCCTGCCACCCCCCATTGCCAACCAAGCGTTTCTCAAAACTGCATAAGCAGAACCCATCCTCTCCCACACTCGCTCTCTGGGAACTGGCCCTTGCAGGTAGACTGCCTCTAATGCTAGAGGCTCTAATTCAGCTAAACGCTAATCTGTATTTCCAGAACCGAAAAGAATTTGGGTTTTGGACCACAACTCTGCCACGCTGACAGTGGGGCTCTGGAAGCCGCAGTTACTCCTTTTCTCAAGTCCCTTTTCCAAGATCCATGTGCCTGTAGACCCAGCACTCCCCATAAATGACAGCAATTTCCTTGCAGAGCGTGGGGTCCTTTTAAGGAGAAAGGCGGGGAATGAATGAATGAATAAAATAAAATCCTGACACCCACACCCCTCACCGGTTGCTTTCCATGGTTGGTCAAGGGCCCTCCGCGCCCCACATTTATCCCGACCCGCCCTCCCCATTGCATCCCGTTTCCATAGGAACGGGGAGGGGCAGCTTTAACCCCATGCTCCCCCCCTCCTGCCCTACCCCGGACGGCGCCACCGCTGACCGAAGGCACTCTGTACATGCTCGCGGGCACCGCCTCCTGTTGATGCGCAAGCATCGACTCCAGATCCCCCCTTTCCCCCTCCAGACCCCCATTTCCTGAGCCCCCCAACCCCCCCAAGGGGGTCCCCAAACCAGAGCCCGGAGGGCGGGCTGGGCGGAGGGGGGGGCTCACCTCCACCTTCCCCCTGGCCAGCCCCTCCAGGCGGCGCCAGTCGACCTCGAAGGCGCGCACCGGGCCCGGGCAGCCCCCCGCCAGCAGCAGCAGCAGCAGCAACAGTGGCCCAGGGGCAGCCCCAGGTGGCGGCCGCGGTAGTAGCCGGACCATCGCGCTCCGAGCCGCGACCAGGCGCGCAATGGGGGCCGCCCTGCCGGTGCTGCCGCCACCGCCGCTGCTGCCACGTCAGACCGGGCGGAGTCCCGGCGGAGACGAAGGCGAAGGCGGCTCCGGCTCGGGCCAGCCTCCTCCGGGCGCCAGAGGGGGAAAGGCGCGGCCGGGCCGCCTCCCCAGCCAGCGAGGAATCCTTTTTGGCCGGGGAGAGAAGGAGGAGGAGAGACGACAACTCCCACCCTCCCCCTCCCCTCCCTGGCGGCTTGGACTCCAGCTCCCATCGCCGCAGGCGAATTTGGGGACGCTCGTCTTTTTTTTTTTTTTGACTCCAGTGCCCAGCATCCCCTGTTTTTTTGGGGGGGGGGGCTGAGGCTTTTTCACACCCGGGGAGGGGGAGCAACTGTTTCAGTGCTGCTGGGAGGGAGGCCCCCCCGTTGTGGGGGGGCGGGGGGGGCGGGGAAGGGGAGACAGAAACACCCAGAGTTTGGGTTGGGGGAAAAAAAAAAACATATCCTTGTCTCAAATGTTTTGTTGGATGGGATTTCAGTTAGAATGTTTCATATCTGCCGTTGTTGTTACTTTAAAATGGATGTTGATATCATTGAAGGTTTGTTTTGTCAGAATGGTTGTCTGTTTATTTATTTTATTTATTAAACTTGTATCCCGCCCATCTAGACTATGTCTAATTCTGGGCGGCTCACAACGAATAGAGTAAAACAATTAAAATGTAACAACAATTTCGCAACGGTAAACAGTCATTCAAGATGGAAGAGAAAGATAAATTAAGTGGTGTCCGGGAGGGAAGGCCTGCCTAAATGGCCAGGTTTTAAGTTGGCTTTTGAAAATACCCAGCGAAGGGGCCAATCGGATCTCGGAGGGGAGATTATTCCAAAGACGGGGAGCCACTGCCGAGAAGGCCCGGTTTCTTGTTTTTTTCTTTCCCGGCCTCCCTCGGCGTTAGGCTCCCCTCCTGGCTAGATCGAGTGTTGTTATATTCTATTGGGACCCGCCCAGAGGGGCCCTTGGCCAAATAAATAAATATTATTTTTTTTCTTTGCTCCCTTCCCTTCCCTCTTTCCTTTCCTTTCCTTACAACTCACAGAGTCTCCCCCGCAGGCCAAGCCTTCTGAAGCTCAGGACAAATTGGAAGCCCGGAGAGAGGCTGCTCAGGGCCACCCCCCAACCCATGGGGCTGCCTGAGTTCCCCGTCCCCCCCTCCCTTCGCCATCTTTTTTCCTCTGTGCTTGGCAGAGTCCAAGGTAGGACCCTCAAACAGATGACCTAAGAATGCTATAAACCCTTGATAACACCCCTTGGAGTCTGCTGTGGTCCGTCACAGCTGCCGTTTATCCCCCCCCCCCCCCCAATAAACCAGTGTAAAAGCACAACGGTGGTGTTCAGACCCGTGCCGTTCAAAGGAGAAGTGTATAAAAGTGCGCCTTTCTGTGCCTGCGTGCCACGTTGAACGTCTGGCAGAAGGATGCATGTCCACAAAATCTGGGATACATGAGCAGAGACAAGTTTTCCTCTGGAATTTATCCCATAATAGCACACAAACACCCCTAATTTCTCCCCTCCCCACCTACTGAGCACCTGTCAAAGTCTGATTAGAGACTGACACAGATAGGGCATCCCTTAAATTATTCACGCTTTGGTCTCGGAGTGAAAACGCTAGCAAGATTTCAGAGGACGATCAAAGGATGGGAAGGAGAACAAAGTTATTATTATTTTTTAATGGCAACGAGAGAGGATGGAGATCAAGCCGAATCAACTCTTCACAGGCTGATGGGGGTGGCTTTTCTGGCATCAGGCAAGAGTTTTTTTTTTTTTTTTTAAAGGATGCTCCATCATCATGCCGGAGCCTCCAAAACCCTACCCGTCTCTCTCGCTGAGGAAGGCAAGAAGATATTTGGATCTGTGCTTTTGAATCCTCACCTCTGTTCCCATGCGGTAAAAACAACAGCAGTTCCAAGAATACATAGAGGACTCAGGACTCATCATCATCAATGTGCTGTCAAGTCAATTCTGACTTCTGGTGACTCTTTTCAGCGTTTTCCAGGTAGAGAAGACTCAGAAGTGGTCCCCCCTTCCCTTCTTCTGGGGATGCCCTGGGATTGTGTGCCGCTGGCCCAAGGCTACCCAGGTTGGCTCGTCTCCTGGGAGGCACAGGCAGGAATCGAACTCCCAGCCTCTGGCTCCGCCGCCGGAGACCTAAACCACTGAGCTATCCAGCCAGCTACCATCATAAGATAGGGGTCCAAAATGTTGGGGAAAATATTGCCTTGTTTGGCCTATGAACCATTTCTATGAGTTGACTATGTATGTGAACGTAGTTATATTTTTATTCTGGGGCAAAAAGTGAGGTCCTGAATTTACCAGGACAGAAGCAAAGGGTGGCCAAGGATGTGGACAGATCAATATTAGGGAAAACTTTGACAAAGCTGTTTGATTGCAGGACTCTCCTGTGGTGGAGGTTTGGGTGGCCCTCTGCCAGGGGTACTTTAAATACAGATTTCCTATTTAGCACCCTAAGATCCTCCCAACTGTACAATTGTACGATTCCGCAATCAAAACCAGTCTTAGAAAGTGACAGCTGTTTTTGGTTGCTCTGACACCACAATGGAGTACCCAGTGTGTGGTGTAGTAGATCGAGTGATAGACTAGGACTCAGGAGGCCTGGGTTCGGATCCTCACCCCCAGCCACAGAAACTCACTGCGGGTGTGGAACGGGTAAAACCACTCCTTAAATACCTTGAAAGTCTTAGTGGGGTTGCTATAAGTCAGTTTGGACTTGACGGCACCTAACAACAACACCACAAGGAGAACGAGGCTGAGGAAGGGGTGTATTGTGTCAGGCAAGGGGAGAGCTGAGTTCGAATTCCCCGTTTGGCTTTGGAAACAGACTGGGAAGTCAGAATGGGGAGCTCGAACGTTTCCTGTGCCTGGAAACCCCCGATTTGGAAGAGCTTTGATGAGATATATTAACAACCGTGGCACGATACACCTCCTAGGCTTTCGGGAAGGATCAGCCCTTGGGGGTAGGATGATGTCCTCCAGGCCGACTGGCTCAACTCCGGGGATTTCCCTGGCACAGCTGGCTGCACTAATAAGGCCCACGAGCAAAGGTGATTATCGCTTCCTTCCTTCTGCTGCCTTTCAATAATCACCTGCAGTGCCTGTGATTATTATTTTTTTCTGTTCTAATGAAAAGAAAAAAAAACCAATGCAGTTGTTGTTCTGGAGCCAGGAGGTAGGCTGGTTCCCTCGGGGGGGCTGCTTTTCCATAACACGGGTTTCAAAAACAGGGGCTGAGCTTCCATGATGGCCTTGTGCAAAATACAGGTGCCTACGTGCACGAAGCAGGGCTGGGAAGGCCAGAGTGTCAGAAACGACTAGAGTTTAGATTTTTAATTCATTAATAAGACTCAGGTACTGTCAAGTCAATTCCGACAGATCGTGACCCTTTTCAGGGTTTTCAGGTAGAGAATATACTTTTGTATATTTCCCTTCTTCTGGGTGTGTGTGTGTGTGTGTGTGTGTGTGTGTGTGTGTGTGTGTGTGTCCCTAGGATTGTGCAGCTGGCCCAAAGCGACCCAGGCGGGCTCTCCTCCCAGGAGGCCCAGTGAGGAATCGAACCCCCAGCCTAACTCACTGAGCTATCCAGCTAGCTCAATGGTCTCCTAAAGAGCCTCCCATGATTGCCCTGTTCAGGTCTTAGAAAGAAAGAAAGCCCATGGCTTCCTTTATGAAATCATGCCCAGCCTTCCTCATTTCCTGCTGCCATCCATCTTTCCTGGCATCATTCTTTTCTCTGGTGAGTCTTGTCTTCTCATGATGTGCCCAACCTATGAAAGCTTCAGGTGGCTCATTTTTGCCTCAAGGAACATTAATTAATAATAATCAAGGGCTGTCCATTCTGACTTATGGCGACCCTTTTCAGGGTTTTCCAGGTAGAGAAGACTCAGAACTGGTTCACCTTTCCCTTCTTCTGGAGTTCAACCTGGTACGGTGCAGAGCTGGCCCAAGGCCACCCAGGCTGGCTCTTCTCCCAGGAGGCACCGTGGGGGAATCAAACTCCCAACCTCTGGCTCCACAGCCAGAGACTTAAACCACTGAGCTATCCAGAAGAGCCAGCCTGGGTAGCCTTGGGCAAGCTGAACAGTCCCAGGGCAACCCAGAAGTAGGGAAGGGTCAACCACTTCTGAGTCTTCTCTACCTGGAAAACCCTGGAAAAGGTTCACCCTAAGTCAGAATCGACTTGATGGCGCATGATTTCTATTCATAAATTCATTATCCTTGGATTTTAACTGTCACAGGAGTTGACACCCCCCACCCACCCCCAAGAGAAGGGAAATGTTCCTTTTGTGGAGTACCAGCGCCTGCATTTTCAGCCCACATGGTCACTGGTTTCCTTTTCACCTCAGCCCTCTTATTCCCTCGTAGGCGGCCTCTGCCTCAGTTTCCCCCTTGGCTCTGCCCCAACGGCTAGTAGCTTCGCAACTCAAAGTGGGAAGTCTTGCACTCCCCCCCCCCCCCGCCAGGTGTTCCGGCTTGGCTCCCATTGAGAGAGAATGCTAAACTACTAATAATAACGCGGAGGATCATAAACACGCACCAACTCCTGGCTCGGCATCGGAGAGGGGATGAGTCACAGCGAACGTGGGGGAAATGTAGAAGCAGGCAAAGGATCCGTGAGTCAGACGGGATGGCAGGGGCCTGGCGAACGCTCTCTGGCTGAGCCTTGTCACAGGAGGGTGTCTCCACAGGGGGCGCTTTCCCCCTCTGAGTCACAGGGCGCACATGGTGTGCCTTGAACTCTGTGGTCTTTCCCCACAGATTATAGCCCACTGAAAAAAGAAGTGTGAAGCACAAAGGGCTGGTTTTATGCAACCAGCAAAGCAAAGGAGAAAGTTTTCCCAGGATTGCATGGCTTCAGGCCCCGTGTGGGGGTTGCACGTTTGAATGCTCTCTTCCACCCCACCTCTCCCCAAAAGCCCTCTCCCTAGCAGGAAAGAGCTAGCACATCAGGGAGAAGAAGGTTCAGGTGGGTTTCTCCTCAATGCCCTATTTTCCTGGGTGAGAATGGGACAGAAAGGGGATTCATGGGATAAAACCCAGGCTCATTTCGTAGAATCCTAGAATCATGGAGTTGGAAGGGGCCTCTTAAGGCCATCAAGTCCAACCCCCTGCTCAAGGCAGGAATCCAAACCAAAGCAGATTTGACAGAGAGTTGTCCAATTTCCCCTTGAAGGCCTCCAGCGTTGGAGCCCTCACCACCTCCTGAGGTCATGGGTTCCATTGTCGTACTGCTCTAACAGTTAAGAAGTTTTTCCCAATCTTCAGTCTAAATCTGGCTTCCTGTAACTTGAGCCTATTCTCATGCATCCTGCACTCTGGGAGGATCCAGAACAGATCCTGCCCCTCTTCTGCAGGGCAGCCTTTCAACTATTTGAAAAGTGCTCTCCTCTCTCCCGTCCGTCTTCTTTTCTCAAGGCTAAACATGCCCAGTTCTTTCAATCTTTCCTCGTGCTGTTGGGATATGTACCCTTGCTCTTCATCAAAGTTATTGGGTGATCAAATAGTTTTGATACCACAAAGCATGGGCTGTGCCAGGTACATAAAAAGTACAGCTCCCCTAAAAAAAAAAAAAAGAAGAATACAAGGGGGGGGGGAAATCAATTTGTTTGTGGAACAAGTGGGTCTGAGATGAAATCAAGCCTGAACTTCATCTGGAAGCAAAAGTGATTGTACAGAGGCTGTCCTACTTTGGGCACATCACAAGAAGACAGGATTCTCTGGAAAAGATAAATAACGCTGGGAAAGGTGGAAGGCAGCAGGAGAAGAGGAAGACCCAATACGAGATGGACTGACTCCCTAAAAGAAGCCACAACCTTGAGTTTTTAAGAGCTGAGCACGGCAGCTGAGGATAGGACCTGTTGGAGGTCACTTGGAGGGATGTCATTTCAACCAAGGACACACACACAAGCAAGAAGTCACCCCAAAGCAATGGAAAACTGCACCACAGAAGCAGGGGCAGCAGATCAGTTAAGAGACCCGGTGCTCTAATAATAACTAATCCAGGCTGTTCTCAAACAGCCATCAAACAGGGAAACAAATGGAGGTGGAGGGGGGCATGTACTTAGAGCGCCAGTACAGCACAGAAACCTCTAATTAGAGAAATATTGCAAGTAGCTGTATCAGGCCATTAGGAAAAAAAAGAAGTAAATAAAACCGAAACCAAGAAGAGGCCTTTGTTAGAACCAATTAAAGAGAAAGTGTGTGGAAAGCCATGCACGGATGGCGCATAGGGGGTTCACACATGACACACGGGACCCGCACCGTAACTACCCATTTTGGTGGCCTGGTGACTTTGCGGCCTTTGTGATGCTTCCTTCCACTCAGGGAGGAGAGAGAGGTGCGCAGGGCAGCTCATTTTGTGTCTTTCCAGCAGCGATATCGTGCACCTTCTAAATTTCAGTGCCCTGGGTCAAAACCCCAGTTGACCACCCGAGCTATAGCAATGCACACCCGAATCCTATAAGCTGTAAGTAAGGTCTGTTACCACCAATTAACACAAACATTTGTTAACGTGTACAATGATTCGTAAACAACACAGCATCGTCTTCCAGATTGGCTCAGTCACTGGGCAGAGTTAGGATGCAGTTCGCTTAGAGTCTTCTGGGGTAGTCTCTTCCCCACAACAAGTGGGCACGGCCCCATGGCTGGTGTTGGAAGATTCCGCTGGCCTTTGTACCCGGATTTGGAGCAGAGGGATGCCCTTCTGTCCTTTACCTCCGGCAGTAAAATGCTTGCATCTGGACTGATCGTCCGCCTTATGCAGGTGAATTAATTTTTAACTTGGTTAACTTCCTGTGTGTTCCCGTCCTGCAGTACTGCATAGTACAGCTTGCATCTGAGTGCAAGAATTAGCCTGAGGTGCAAATCAATGTCTTCCTTTTCATTGATGCACAAAACATCCGTGTTGATGTTGTTATGTGCCATCTAGTCATTTCCGACTTATGGCAACCCTACGAATGAGCCATCTCCAAAATCTCCTGCCCCCAAAAACCCTAGTCAGCTTTTACAAACTCAAGCCTGTGGCTTCCTTTTATTGAGTCAGTCCATCTCGTACTTGGTTTTCCTCTTTTCCTGCTTCCCATTTTTCCCAGCCTTAGTACACCCCCCCCCCCCGCCCTCAGAGAATCCTGCCTTCTCATGATGGGTCCAAAGTAGAACATCCCACATCATGCCACCCCCAAAGGATTTAGACATCCTTTTTAGGGCTGTCTAAGTGGGCACCAGCTGACATATCTTCCCCTGCCATCCCCAGGGTGTGAGGAACACGAAGCAGATCACTGAGTGGACAGAGAATATTCCCAGAGAGGAAGACACCTCCCGGAAAGATCATGCAATGTTCTTGCATCCAGTTGATAAGAAGAGTGGCTTAGGTGGGAGGAGCACTGGGAAGGGCTGACCCTTGGGTTCGTTTAGATCCTGGAGGTGTGATTGTAAAACAAGAGCGTTGGGTTACAATTAGAGACTACCCATAACCCACTTAGGATCCCAGAAGGCAGGTAAACCACAGAAGGCAAGTTTTCCTTAACCTCCTTCCCCACCCCCACCCCCAGAGCTTTGAAAACTGCTTACTAAAAGCCATTTGTTCCCATTGTTTGTTTGAAATGCAAACCACAACTGCAGGATGCTGAAAAGCAGACATGGTTGACATTGCGTTACCGAAAATTTTTTAGTTCTCCCCTACCTTTCTGGAAACAAAAATCTTCGGTTCGAGGAGAGGATGATGTAAAAATCCAAATAACAGGAAGCGTGGAACACCCCCTTCGAGTCTTATAAAGCCCTATTAAGGCCTCTGTTATAGCTGGCTGGATAGCTCAGTGGTTTAAATCTCTGGCTGCAGAGCCAGAGGTGGTGAGTTCAATTCCCCACTGGACCTCCTGGGAGAAGAGCCAACCTGTGTAGCCTTGGGCCAGCTGCACAGTCCCAGAGCAACCCTAGAGGAAAGCGTTGCCAAAAGTCAGAATTGACTGGACGGCACATGATTATTATGATTAAGTTGGAAGCAACTTGACGGTCCAAGAGAAACACAAAATCAATAAACAGCCAATGCCTGGGAAAACAGAATAGACCCGCTGAGTAGGAAGTCCACCTCTCAGCATCAGCAAAGCCTTAATTAACATGGGGGGGGGGGGACGACAACTGGGGCTTTGACCCAAGGCCACCCAGGTTGGCTCTTCTCCCAGGAGGCGCAGTGGAGAATTGAACTCCTAACCTCTGCCGAAATGGAGAGGGGGCGTTTTGGAGTGGGGAGCTGGAAAGGCCATGATCCTGCCCGTGGGTGTTTGCTACTGGAAGGGGACAAAGTGCCCAGGGTCAAGTGAAGTGCCCCATGCCGTCTACGGCCAGCTCACGTCCAGGTCAATGGAAGCACAAACTAGGCAAGCTCCTTGTGTGTATCCAGGGTGGAGTTTCTCCTTCCTCGGTCCCCCCCTCCCGAAGTAAGCCAATTGCAAGGGATTCCCAGTGCGGTGCCGTGGACAGAGCGATGGGCTAGGATTCCGGAGAACAGGCTTCGAAGATCGGCTGAGCCATGGAAACTCACTGGGGTGTGTGTGGAACTGGGAAAACCAGTTCTTAAGTATCTCACTGACCTTGAAAGTCCTCCGTTAAAGTACTGACTTGATAGCACAGAACAGCAACCTAAAGGAACAGGTTAAAAAAGCCCCAAGTGCCAAGATTGCTCCTCACAGCTCTGAGCATCAGATGTCTGGGAAACCAAGAAGACCAAAAGATGACCTCCCTACCCCCCTTTAAAAAGGGAGCTCCTAGGGACATCAACCAGGTGGCTAAAAGCAGAATAGGGACTAAAGAGCATGGGAAAGAGAACCTGAACCATTCCTACCCTTCAAGTGATTGCCTTCCTCATGTTCAGACCTTCGGTTGTATTGCCGGCTGGGGCTTCTGGGAGAAGTCAGCCTGAACATCTGGAGATCCAGAGGTGCCCCACCTCTAGTCAAAAGGGACCTGATCTGCAAAGGCAAGTTTGAGGATCCCATGGTTTTGTGTTTACAGAAGCATGGGGCCATGTATTGAACTTTGGGGAGTTGGCTAAACCCATTCTCGTGAAATAGGCCTGGGAAGAAAGAGTCCGGGGTCATACCCAAAGGTGGGAAGGCTGCTTTATTGGAAGGTGAGTCCTTGAATGCCATGCTGGCGCTCAGATTCCAGGAGCCATAAGGCTTGGTTAGACAGCTCAATTAGAATGGGCTGGATTGGGCTCTATAAGGTTGATTATGATGGCTGTATACAGGTCCATTATGCGATCTGGTGTAACCCTTGCATCCATTGGCATATTCACCTCAAATGGCCCTATTTGGCCTGCCTCCCCTATGAAAAGAAAGAGAGGAAAAAATAAAACAAATCAAAAATGCCCCCTCCTTGACCCCTTCTGTCTCCTCCTCCTTCTGGGAGAAAGCTTTTGATTTATTTTCAGTTTTTTTCCTAAAAGGTACAGCACATCAGCAGCGCCCTAGTAAGCTTTTAAAAAACACCCACACACGTTGTGTCTTCCCTCTGCCCCTCGACTTAATGCTATTGGGAAATGGAGGAGCAGAGAAGCTGTGGACTTCCCAATCTCATTAAGGGGCTAAACTGCATGATATTGGGAAATTGAAAGCGGATGGGAAAGTTAAATCTCCACTTTGGTGGCAGACTCTGGAAATGCAGCAAACTGGGGCAATCCGGACTGTCGCTGAAAAAGAATTCCTCCTGGCAGGGTACAGACCCCAAATGCTTTGGGGACAGACTGGTTCATGCTGGGACTTGTGATCACTTGCAAAAGAAGGGAACCAGGTACTGGAAAGCTAGAATGCAGCGAACGGAAGAGGGGTAAATGAATGAATAATTCCACCCTTGATAGGATAGACAGTGTCTGTTCTGCTCCTCTTGAAACCTGCCTAGCTGTTGGTTTTAACTTTTGCTAGAAGCCCAGATGGGGTAGAGGATGATCTGCTTATTTCTCACGGCACAATCTGGACCCAAGCGGACAGGGGCAAATCTCTCAACAGATGGGGACAGTTTGAGAGCAATGAAGAGATGGGAATGAGAAGGCCAAGCCAAGGCATTATGGGATGTGAGGCAGTGGGGATAAGATGGCAGCTCCTTCACCCGCTTTTCTTGGGTTTCTTGCCCCGCTGCTTAACCTTGCAGCCCATGAGCCTGGCACACGCAGGGGGAGGAGGGAGGGGGGGGAAATGGCCCTATGGGTTATATGAGGTTGCTGCCAGTTTTGTGAACTGCTGGATAGCTCAGTGGTTTAGGTCTCTGACTGCAGAGCCAGAGGTTGGAAGTTCGATTCCCCCACTGGGCCTCCTGGACAGGGACTGGACTCCATGATCCACAGCGTTCCTTCCGGCTCTGCTGTTCTAAGATGATTATTACATATTTGTGTCTCCTTCTGTCTGGGGAGGAGCAGCGGAAGGCGGTCTGCATGTATGGGGCTAGCAGCTTTTCCTCCTTCCAGCCGCTGGCACCAAAGAGCGGCTTGATGCCCTTCCACCCTCCAGTTCTGTGCCTCCTCCCCCACCCCCTTCAATGTACAACACCCAGTCGGATCGGACGCTGAGATTTCTTTCAGGATCGGCAATGGGGCAGGATCCATCCCCCTCCCCCCACACACACACTGGGTTGGGCTGGTTTAAGGGTGGCTGGGCTCTGCCCTTGAAGGGGGTGATGTGGCTCCCGGCCTTCTGAAGCTGCTTCCTCTCTCTCTGCCTGGCCTGGGAAATGCCCACCGATCCATCGCAAATGTAAATCAGAAGCCCGTGGCCGGGGAACGAAGTCAAAGTGGGATTTGTCCACAGTGGCTTTCAATGGAATTGAATTGGAGGCGAAAGGGTGCGCCAGAGTCTGGCTCGGAAAAGGTGGCAGTCACAGGAGCTGATGCGATGGGATGGGTGAGGAGTCGTGTGATTTAACGCTGAAAGGCTGAACCGGGAAGAACGACACCCCCCCCTCCTTCCTCCTCTTCTAAACGGTGACCTAGTTTGAGGTATAAACAACAGAAGGGAGGGAGGAGGGAGCCCCAGAGAGGAGCAGAACCTGCCCTACCACTGGGCAGGGGAGGCAGCTGGCTCAAGACACCGTCAAAGGGTAGTATAGCGTGGTATATTTAATTTATTCTTGTTTGTTTTTCTACTACCAAAACAAGCACCGATTTTTCTGTTTCAGGTCCTCAAATATCATGTTGGGTTCTCACACATCCTCAGTTTGAGGTGACGGTGTAATGGAGCTGCCGCTTTCAGGATCAAAGCCCTGAGATTTCTTGATGGACAGGGGCTGTGACATCCTCTACTCTCCCCCACCCACCCGCAGCTTCCCTGTTCCTATGCTTAGTTGCAGTCCTCACCGTGCTTAGGAGAGAAATCTGGTTTAACTGATGAAAAACAACTCATTTGAGGGCGATTTATCTTGAATCAAGAGCTGCTAACTTTACAAAAGACCTGCTCCCAATTGTTGATATGGACTGATCCAGCTGCCTGCCTCCTTATTGAGGGCCGTGGGGTTGGCTATGGGGACTCTCATCATGCTCTTCCAAGTCTACCCCTGCATCACTGTGTATATGTGTGGGTCAACTTGTCTTATTTCCAATCTAGGCCTCAAACGTTCTTGATCGCTCCCTGGGGAAAAGTGGTGGGACTCACGGAGGCCCTGCAGCGTGGGTGGCCTCCAGTGAAAACTGACTGGCTGGAGATTTAAGGATTAAGGTTTGCCCACAACCATGAATGGGGCTGAAGTTTTCCCCTGGAAATTTTGGAGTGATTCATTCCCATTCTTCCACAACCTAGTTTTGTTCACAACTCCAAATTAATGTATGGAATTAGGGAATGTACTGCTGTGGTCCCCTTCATGGATTGCTGCCTTGTCGTGGCGAAGGGGCTTGAGTAATTCAGAGAAGCTATGGGATATGCCATGCAGGGACACCCAAGACGGACAGGTCATAGTGGAGAGTTCTGACTAAACGCGATCCACCTGGAGCAGATGATACCACTCTGATGGCAGAAAGTGAGGAAGAATTAAAGAACCTCTTAATGAGGGTGAAAGAGGAGAGCGCCAAAAATGGTCTGAAGCTCAACATCAAAAAAACTAAGATCATGGCCACTGGTCCCATCACCGCCTGGCAAATCAAAGGGGAAGATATGGAGGCAGTGACAGATTTTACTTTCCTGGGCTCCATGATCACTGCAGATGGTGACAGCAGCCAAGAAATTAAAAGACGCCTGCTTCTTGGGAGGAAAGCGATGACAAACCTAGACAGCATCTTAAAAAGCAGAGACATCACCTTGCCGACAAAGGTCCGCATAGTCAAAGCTATGGTTTTTCCAGTAGCGATGTATGGAAGCGAGAGCTGGACCATAAAGAAGGCTGACCGCCAAAGAATTGATGCTTTTGAATTGTGGTGCTGGAGGAGACTCTTGAGAGTCCCCTAGACTGCAAGGAGAACAAACATATCCATTCTGAAGGAAATCAACCCTGAGTGCTCACTGGAAGGACAGATCCTGAAGCTGAGGCTCCAATACTTTGGCCATCTCATGAGAAGAGAAGACTCCCTGGAAAAGACCCTGATGTTGGGAAAGTGTGAGGGCAAGAGGAGAAGGGGACGACAGAGGACAAGATGGTTGGACAGTGTCATCGAAGCGACCAACATGAATTTGACCCAACTCCAGGAGGCAGTGGAAGACAGGAGGGCCTGGCGTGCTCTGGTCCATGAGGTCACGAAGAGTCGGACACGACTTAACGACTAAACAACAAGAACAACAACTGCTGTGGTGTGGCCACAGGGCTCCTCAGAAAAGGGGATTAGACAGTTCAGTGGAGGAGGACAAGCGATAAATCCATGATAAAACCCCTAGTCCTGATGGCTCGATGGAACCTCCAGGTTTAAAGGCAGTCTACCTCTCAGGAATGGTAGCTATGAGGCAGCAAGGGGAGGGTGCCATTCCATGCCTATCCTGGTGGAAGGCTTACCAGAAGCACCTCATGCTCCTTGACAAGAAGCAATGTTCTGGATCCAACCCCACAGGGCTCTTCCGAGCTTTCCCACCTCTGAGCCTCTGCTGTAGGCTCAGAGGTGGACTGGGGGGGGGGGGCTGAGGAGGGCGAGGGCTCTGCAGTAGGCAGAGCTGTGGAAGATGAAGCTTCTCACCCAAGCACTGGGAAAAGCTTCTACAGTACATTGCAGCCTTTTTGCAGCTCAGATCAAAAGACAGGTTAAAATAAAGAAAAAGCAGAGGAAAAAAAGCAGAGAGGAGGCAGACAGAACCGGGCTGCCCGTATAAATCATGCAAATGTGGCTTTTCCCCAAGATGCATTCAGTTTACTACTTTGCTTACTTTTCAGCTGCTTTGCCTAATGGGGTGGGAAGGGCTGGAAACCGGACCTCGATGCCAGGAGCACCAACAAAAGAGGCCACAGGAATTTTTCCTGTGTGTGGTGTGTAGGCGTATGGTGTGTGCCTGCATAAATGCAAAGTTGCATCCTCACTGCCGTGGCTGGGAAGTCAGACTACGACTCAGGAAAGCCCCGTGTTCAAATCCTCACTTGGCTGTGAAACTCGCCGGGTGCCCTTAGGCTGGGTGCAACTCTCTGACCCACCTCCTAGGGTTGTTGTGAAAATAAAGTAGGGAAGAAGACCGCAGGGCAGGCCATCTTGATCTCTGCGGACAGAAAGGGAGGACATAACAGGAACAAATAATAAACAGACGGGTTTACAATGTTTGCACAACTGCCGCATAGGGCACATGCAGCTGCTACACAAAGGCGCATGTCAGAGCGCATTAAAATAATATGGTGTGAGTGGCCCCACAAAACAGCGGCTGGTGAATAAGATGCGGGTTGTGCACCTGCTCTCATGACCTGTTCAGGGCCAGACACACAACGGGCACCTTGTTAACTAATGAAGATTTCTGGCCAGGAGTTAAGACTATTTATAATCTTAGAACTGCGGAGCTGGAAGGGACCCTCTGGATCATCTAGTCCAGCCTCTGTCAAGGAGACGTATTGGGGGGGGAATCGAACTCCCGATCTCTGACTCCGCAGCCAGGGAGCTAAACCCCTGAGCTTGTCAGCAGCCCATGGGCTCCTTGGGCCAAAGGATTCGGGCAGCCATAAGACTGGACGGAGGGAGCGGGGCGGGCATCCTTGCCCCCAAACCTCAGGAGGCCCGTCCTGCTGTTCCACTCGCCCCATTCCCTCGCCCAGCTTCAGCTGGCCTTCCTGAGGACTAGAAGCTTGACCCGCGCCTGCCGGGCAACGCTGCCTGCCTGCCTGCCTCTCTGTCTAGCCCGGCGGCCCGGGGTCCCCCGCGCCTTCCCGCGCCCGGGCGCGCCCCCGGCCCCGCTCCTGGGCCGCCGAGCGAGGGCCGGCGGCGCGGGCGCTCGTGCGCCTTTAAATGCGCCGGCAGGTGGAGGCGCCGATGACGCCACCGCTCGCCCGGCTCGGCGGAGGGAGGCTCGGCGCCGCCGCCGCCGCCGCCGCCGCGCCGCGAGGATGGAGCTGCCCGCGACCGGCGCCAGCAGCCGGGCGAGGGATCGGGCGAGGGATCGGGCCAGCTCGAGCGGCTCCGGGGAGCCCGGCGGCCGGCGGCAGGTGAGCGAAGGGGCCGGGCCGGGCCGGGCCGGGGGCACGCCGGGCACCGGAGGCAGCCAAGCAGGCTGGGGAGAGGCGAGGCCCGGAGAGGGGCCGGTCGCGCCCTGTGCCCTTCCCAAGGACCTGGGCAGATCCGGGGCGCGGGACCCCCGCTTCGCCCTGGGCGCCGAGGCCGAGAGGCCAGATCCCTCCCCAGGGGGCTCTCTTTTGGGGGAAGGGGGATGCTGAAGTCCTTGAGGGGCGCCCTCGTCCTTGGACGGCTGGAAAGAGAGCCGGAGCGCGCGAGAGAACGGTCCGGGCGCTGGGACGCCCCGGCGGAAGGAGGAGCGCCTGCCGCTCGCCTCTTCCCAGCTGGGAAATGGGCGCAACTCGCCTCCCGCGAGCCAGGAGGCAGCCTGAGCCGCCCCCTCGCCTCGCCAGCCGCGCGTGTGGGCGCGCGTGTGTCTGACTCCCTCGGCTCGGTGTGCGGGCGGCGGGGGGGGGGGGGGGAGAGAGATGCACGTGCTACTCCGGCGTGGCGCATCTCCGGGTCGTTGGTGCACCGGCAAAGCGAGGCAAGGCGAGGAGGAGGGACCCCCTAGCGATCTCTCCTTCCTTCCTTCCTTCCTTCCTTCCTTCTTACGTAAGGGAGAGCCACGGGATTGCCAGAAGTGCGTGGCTGGACAGCTGTGGGACAGGGGAGTGTGGCAACGAACCCCTTTTCCGGACAGGACTGTGGAGGAAGGAGTCCACCCGCATCCCACTCATAACCTGGGAGCAAGGATCTGCTTTTCGGAGCCACGAAGCCGGGCTCGGGGAGGAGGTGGTGGTCAAGAGGTCTGGGGGGTGGGGGCTTGCCCTTCCCACTCCTGCGCCTGGGCTGCCCTCCCTGATGGGCCAAAGGTGGGCCCTCCTCCTCCTCCTCCTCCCTCTGCGCATGCAGGGAGTGCATCCTCCTTACTTGCTGAGGCTCTTTATGGTTATCTGTTGCTGTTGTAGAACGACAGCTCCCAGAATGGCTCAGATGCAGCTTATGGCTGCAGGGGTGTGGGTGTGTGTGTGTGTGTGAGAGAGAGAGAGAGAGCGAGAGGGGGGGAGAGACTACCTCACTCCAAAACCCCCAGGGAGGAGATTGCCCCCCCATCTCCGTGTCCCTGGACCTTTGCAGAGCAACAGATGCCAAGAGCAGTGCTCTGCCCCAAACCGCTTGCAGTCCACATTTTCACCTCCTTCCACAGGGACAAGCTAAGCTTTTGGGGAAAGGGAGCGTTCTTCCCTCAGAGGAGGGAGGGAGCAGAGGCAGGCCCCGAGAGCCCAGACCGAACAGAATCAATTCTATTTTCAAAGGCTTTCATGGCCAGGATCTGATGGTTGTTGTGGGTTTTCCGGGCTGTCTGGCCGTGTTCTTAAGGTTTTTCTTCCTAATGACAGAGTTCTGACTCCTGTCCTCTGAAGATGCCAGCCACAGAGACGGGCGAAACGTTAGGAAGAAAAAACCTTAAGAACACGGTCCAAACAGCCCGGAAAACCCACAACAACCATCACAATCAATTCTCTTTCCTAAGACTGGTTAGGAAGACGGCTCTGCCCTGCCAGGGCATGGCAAGGTGCATTGGCCGGCTGTGTGTATGTGGTGGTGGTGGTGGGGGGCAAGGCTCCCTGTTTTTGCCACAGTGAATGAACCCAGCTCACCCGCCTCTGAGCCGGTCTAAATTTGGAGTTCTGGGGTGCCAAGGTAAGGCGAGATTAAGTGGAGAGTGCAGAGCAGCAATTCCAACAGAGTTTCGGTGTTGATGAAGACAAAAGGCTTACATCAGAATTGTTGAGGGTCGCCAGGTCACGGTGGGCATGGCCTTTCCCCTCCTCCTGCTGCTTGCCCCCATCTTCTCATCTGCACACACACACACACACCGGGTCTCTCTCTTGCCCTCTTTCCTGGGCCTGGCACCGCTTTGCCCACGAGAGGTGGTAGCTGGACCATTGACCATCCGCCCCCCTCTTGGGCTCTGCCAAGCCTCCCCCATGCAAAGCGTTGCCCTGCTGCCTGGCCCTTGGCTTCCTCCCTCCTTCCCCAAGAACAGAGCCAGGAGGGGATGATGGGCCCTCTGGGGGCAGCGGAGGAGGAGGAGGTGGCGGCGGCTGAGAGCGATGTCCTCTGTCGACCCTGTCAGCATTTCAAGGATCCTTTTTCGCATCCAGCTTGGCCGTGCCGGAGAGAGCGGGGAAATGAAGGGCATATCAGAGAGCACAGGATGCCCGCCATCCTCTTGATCGGAGATCAAGAGGTCCTTCTGCAAGAATCTGTTTCCCAGTTAGGGAAGCTGAGTCAGGAGTAGCTCTTGCCATGCATTTCTTAGTAATAATTGCATGCCATCAAGTCAACTCTGACTTATGCCGACCCTTTTTAGGTAGAGAATGCTCAGAAATGGTTGAGCACTCCCTTTTCCTGGAGGCGTTCTGGGAGCAGGCAGCTGGTCCAAGGCTTCACAGGTTGGCTTTTCTCCCAGGAGACCCAGTGGGGGAATCGAACTCATAACCTCTGACTCCGCAGCCGGAGACCTAAACCACTTAACATAGTGGAGCATAAAGCAGAATCATTTCCCCATAGGACTGAAGTCTGTTCTCTGTGTGTGAATGTGAGGAGGAGGAGGGTCAACTAACGCAAGATTTCTCCTCCAAAAGATAGGAGTATTTGTGAAGAGTTTCGTTTAAAGACATTTATTTCAGCCGTTATTCTAGGATTCGTTTCCAGTAGGAAAGGGATGGGACAAGGAGCAGTCTTAGTAATCGGTTGTGCAGAAAATGGCAGAGCCTCACGGCGCCTTGAAGACTCACCCATAGACTGATCATGCGAGGAAAGCATTAGAACATCTTCTGGGATAGGCCCAGAAACCAGATATTTTAGCAAGGCCAGAATGCTCCCTGGATTTTAGCAATGCGTGGTTGTTATGATCGCTTCAGTGCCTTGAACTTCAGCGGTGTACAATCTGTGACATCCTGTCATGAGCACGGAGGGTTTGGGTATTGTGACCTCCAGATGCATCTCACGAAGCGTCCTGCCGCAGTTTACGAAAGCTTAATTCCCTTTCCCCACAACCTCCTGCACCTTGCCTGGGTTTCCCCTTTACTCTTCCCCCACCCCCGCAAGGAGAAAGGGAGCTGGCAGGCACCAGTTCTGTCCCAGCTCTGCAGGGCTCAGATAGTGCCCACTTTAGCTACCGTGTCTCAGGCCCAGCTAACAAATGAGATGGCTGTTAGAGAGGGAGGAGGGGAGGGTGTTAGAACATGTGCAGAGTGCTTTTCTCTTGTGCTACGCAACTCCGAGCTCCTTCAAATGGAAGTGTTGATGGGATGCCCAAGCAAACTCAGGCTCCCTGGAGGGAAGGCTCAATTGTGTATCCTCAGTCCTATTAAAAAATGCTCAATGTTCAATTCTTGTTGAATCCAGATGGAAATGTTTGGAGGGTCGGGGTGGAGGTGGGCAGCCATGTTAATCTTCACATCAAAATAACTGTGCATACGGGTGGGGGGTTTAAGATCAGAGGGCAATTATGGGGTCAGAGGGAAATGAAAAACAAAGATGTAGATAATAGCAACTATATTGAAGTGGAAACCTTTATAAAAGCAATCTTCATTCACATGAGCAATAACTGATGGCAGCTCAAATGTCCTGATGTTGTGGCTTTATCGCAGGATGCTGTGAATTTCCTGGATCGAGAGAGTGGCCGAGGAAGAAGTGCTAAAGTAAATGAGTAAAGATGAAGAAATAATATAATGCATAAAATCCAGAAAGCTGGAATACTTGAATGCAAAACAAATAATGCAGATTGTCACCAGCTGATCACAACAAGTGAAATAAGTTGGGATAGAATTTCGGGAAGTAGGAAGACTCAGCGCCTTGAGGACTGGTTTGGATTCAGCAGTTCAAAGTTCTTATTTAGAGGTTCCACCTCCAAAGTGAGGAAAAGTCACAATGACATTCAGTCTCCAGTAGGAGAGCAATATCATCATGAAGAAAAAATAAATCCAAGATTGCTTAGCAGGTTGTTTCATGATAAATTGCTGGGTTCCCGGAGAGCTCCTGCCAGCTGGAGGAGACCATACTAAGCTTGATGTACAAATTGTCTGTTTTATATAAGGATGTGACTACACCATACAGGGAAAATGTGCATTTATCCAATATACATTCACACCTGGAAAGTTGGGTTGCCCTGGGTGAATTTGCTTTAGTTGACCAGACAACAGTCAGCAGAAAGAGAGAGGAGGAAATTGCCTGTCAGCCCTTGTTTGCAGCTTGTTAAGGCAGCTTCTGCTGTAGCTGTCCAGATCTGAGGAGGCTTGCCTAAAGCGGATACTGCCTTTGTTGTTGTTTAGTTGTTAAGTTGTGTCGGACTCTTCGTGACCCCATGGACCAGAGCATGCCAGGCCCTCCTGTCTTCCACTGCCTCCCGGAGTTGGGTCAAATTCATCTTGGTCACTTCAGTGACACTGTCCAACCATCTCGTCCTCTGTCGTCCCCTTCTCCTCTTGCCTTCACATTTTCCCAACATCAGGGTCCTTTCCAGGGAGTCTTCTCTTCTCATGAGATGGCCAAAGTATTGGAGCCTCAGCTTCAGGATCTGTCCTTCCAGTGAGCACTCAGGGTTGATTTCCTTCAGAATGGATAGGTTTGTTCTCCTTGCAGTCCAGGGGACTCTCAAGAGCCTCCTCCAGCACCACAATTCAAAAGCATCAATTCTTCAGCGGTCAGCCTTCTTTATGGTCCAGCTCTCACTTCCATACATCGCTACTGGAAAAACCATAGCTTTGACTATGCGGACCTTTGTCGACAAGGTGATGTCTCTGCTTTTTAAGATGTTGTCTAGATTTGTCATCGCTTTCCTCCCAAGAAGCAGGCATCTTTTAATTTCATGGCTGCTGTCACCATCTGCAGTGATCATGGAGCCCAAGAGTGTAAAATCTGTCACTGCCTCCATATCTTTCCCTTCTATTTGCCAGGAGGTGATGGGACTAGTGGCCATGAGCTTAGTTTTTTTGATGTTGAGCTTCAGACAATTTTTTGCGCTCTCTTTCACCCTCATTAAGAGGTTCTTTCATTCCTCCTCACTTTCTGCCATCAGAGTGGTATCATCTGCATATCTCAGGTTATTGATATTTCTTCCGGCAATCTTAATTCGCCTTGGGATTCATCCAGTCCAGCCTTTCGCATGATACTGCCTTAACAAGCTACAAACAAGGGCTGACTGGCAATTTCCTCCTCTCTCACTTTTCGTCCCCTTAGCTGCTGTAGTGCAACTTGGTTCCACACTGGTACCACCTTTTTTTTTTTTTTTAAAAAAATAAATGGTTTAGAGAGGTGCTCAGTTGAGGGGAACTGATATCCCTGTGAGTGCCTCTTTGCTTTCTCTCTCTCCACCCTGCCGGTTTCCAGCACGCTTGCAAGGACCAGAGGCAACCGAGGCACATTTAAGAACAACTTATTTTCCCTCTTCTGACCCCGCTCATAATTACGGCTATATATTCAACGTTTGTATAAGCAAGCAAACAAGCACACGATTTCCGTTTGCTTGAGACAGTTGCTGGAATTACTGGCTTTGCCTTTCTTTTGTGTGTGTGTGTGGGGGGGGAGGGGGTAGAAAGGAGCTCACCCTTAACTCTCTGGAATAATTGCATGAATAATTAATAATTAATGAAATAATTAATGAAACAATCACTTCGAGCTAAGAAGCTGGGAAAGCCAGCTTCTGGTTTGTCTGCTCAGCCACGAAGCTGGATCGGCTCAAGCCATTCCACCGTCGGCACCAATACAAAAGCTTTTGCTTACAAATGAGTAGAAGCCCCAGCAGTGGGGGCGGGGGGGGGGAGAGTATGGGACTGCAGAGCAAAAACTCAGAGCGAATTCGCAACGACTGGCCTGCTGGATAACTCAGTGGTATAGGCATCGGGCTGTGGAGCCAGACTTTGGGAGTTCGATTCCCCACCATGGATGGGCCTCCTAGACAGGGGCTGGATTTGATGATCCCCTTATTTCATTTATTTGTTTGTTTTATTTAAAGGGCACCTTTTTCCCAATCGGGACGTTCCAGCTCTGCGGCTCTAAGGCTAAAATTAAAATTAAGACTCATACGTCATGTAGTCCATGGAAAATAACATGAATCTGACCGTCCCAATAAAGCAGCATTTCGTATATTATTTGTCCATGTAAATCACCCCCTGAGGCAAGTTTCCCTGTTACTGTGTGCTTAAAAATTAACTATGCTGGCAAGCCAGGGAATTGACTCTGGTTACAAAGGTGTCCTTTCCGGAACAGGTGGTGTGCTTTTCCTGCCATGGTTTTATTGCTGTCGGAGAAACCCACGGAGCAGTCTTGCCCCCTTTAAGTCCCTTCCCACCCCACCTCTCACTGTTCCGAACAGAGCCACGGTTGTGATTCTGTGGACTCTTTCCTCCCTCCAAGAGGACAGATTCTGTGGTTCCAAGATTCCATAGAACCTCAGGTTCTATGGCTGTTGGACGCGGTAAAGAGACACCAACCCCCAGCTCCTGGCACAAGCTGGGCATGGTGGTATGGAAAGAGACTCCTCGGAAGAGGACCCCGGCACCCCTGAGTTGGGATGGCTTTCGGTATTATGCTGGCGGATGAAAAAAATAGGACCCTCTACCCACTACCCCATAACCATTCAAAATGGGCTCCATGTTCATGGCCCTCATTTCCCTGCTGTCACGCTGGGCTGTGGGAGGCCATAGAAGGTCAATATCAGGAAAAACTTCTTAACTGTTAGAGCAGTACGACAGTGGAACCCATGACTTTGGGAGGCGGTGAGCGCTCCAACGCTGGAGGCCTCTGCCAGAGAAAACTGGACCACCGTCTGTCCGGATCTGCCTTGATGTGGAGTCCTGCCTTGACTAGGGGGTTGGACTGGATGGCCTTAGAGGCCCCCTTCCGACTCCATCCTTCTAGGATTCCGTGATCCACCTTGTGCTGTAAAAGGGGTCCTTAGAAGAAGGAGCAGGTTAACAGCTTCTCTAACTTTCACTGAAAAGGGACTGAAAGCTTTTTGTCTTAATTGGGCAGAATTCATGCTCCAGATGTTGCTGCAATGCCCCTTTTTATATTTATTTGCAAATATTTGTAACCCACTGACCTGCTCTCTTGAAAGTAGTATAAAATAATAATAATTTTTTTAAAAGGCACTTCAGTGCGATCCGCAGAATTCAAATACCTCATTGATCTCCGTCAGATGGATGGGAGGTTGAGCTACGAAGGGGAGGCTAACACAAATAGTTACCTTTTTAATGTGTATAAAACCCACAAGGATGACATCCCACAAGGAGCCTCATGGCACAGTGGCTAAATTGCAGTACTGCACTCAAGATTCTGCTCACCACCTGAGTTCAATTCCGGGCTCAGGGAGCTGGCTTCAAGGTTGACTCAACTTTCCATTCTTCTGAGGTCGGTAAATTAAGTACCCAGCTTGCTGGGGGTGGGGGTGGGGAAGCGATGTGTAAACTGCATAATTAAATCGTAAACTTCCCATGGAGTGCTATGAGGTGATGTACAAGTAGCGGACTTTACATAGAGAGGATTCTTGGAACAGCCTTCCTCTCCTTGTGCTCTTGGATGGTTCCACCTACTTCCCTCGAGAGCTTGTACAGAATTTGCTGTTGAACCCGCGCCTCCCATTGCCCAAGGGTCCCGCCGAGATACTATAAAAAGCAGTTAAAGTTACACAGCCGAAAAAGAGTATAATTCCTCCTTCTTAAAATCAGTAACCCATTGCAAATGACATGTTAATCAGTTCCTTCTTTTTCAGTAACTAAGGTATAACTAGGTTACCTCATGTTTAAATCATAATGGTACTCAATTCCTTCTTTGCAGCAACTGAGGTATAACTAAAGTTACCTTACATTTTTAACCTAAGGTAACTTAGTTATACTTTAGTTACTGAAGGAATTGATTACCCTCGTTTGCAAGTGATTTACTGTTAAGCTCTGAGCGAACAAAATGTCTGCAGGCCGCAAAGCTGTCTAATGTGCTTTTTCTGTTTGTTTTGTCCAAGATGGAGACGAGTCGCCATGGCAAATGGGATCAAGGCCCAGCTTCTCCCGTCGGGTCCCAGCCGGTGTCTCCTCGGGGCAGCATCACGGGTTTGGCAGCTCTGGGGTTATTCTCTCCTGTCGCCAACCCGTTCGGCTCTGACGGTCCGACCCGGTTCCAGCTGGAGGGATCCAGCCACGCCGCTTACGCCGGCGGGACCCGGCCAGACTCTCTCTTTGACCCTTTCCAAGGCCGGCTGCAGGCGGACGGATCTCACCAGGCGGGGCCGGAGGAGCGGACGCTCGGTAGACCCAACCCGCCTCTTTCCTTGGAGATTGGCAGAGCTCAGCCCGAGGGCTCTGGCGGGAAGGGTGGGTTCCACAGCCCGACTTTGCGCTCTCCGGTAGAACTACGCCCATTGTCTCCTGCCTCGGGGAGTTCCTCCACTACTTTCTCCAGCATGTCTCCCTCCATGAAACTCAACCCGTCGCCTAGCAGGGGGGTCATCCCGGAGCTGTGCACCCTGGACACCGTGACCTCGGGCAGCCTGACCCTGGCGGAACGGAAGGAATCCATCCCAAAAGCTGAATCCAGCGACAACATCTGCCTGACCCGCTCTGCTTCCTCGAACCGACCCATCTCTCTCCCCAAAGCCGTCTCCAGCGAGTACATCTCCAGCGGGAGGGTCGCCCCATCCAGAACATCCATGCTCTCCAAGGCCGAGTCGGAGGAACTGGTCTCCTATGCACGGGTGAGGCATTGCCCCAAATCACAGGACCTGAGCGCCAGCGGCCACAAAAACTCCAAAGAACGATTTCCGGCCACCCTCAGCAACTCCCAGACCAAGCAGGACAACGAATTTCGGTGAGGAAGGCTCAAGTGGGGGTCGGGAGGAGCAGTCTGGGTCCGTCTTTGGGTAGGTGGGTGTGAAAACTGGACACGAGGAAGCCTGCATGGTGGAGGAAGGAGGGAAGGTAGAATCCACAGGGATCCTTGGTCAGAGGTGGGATTGGATTGGTTGATTTTCTGGAGAAGGGCAAAGAGAGAACCTGCTGTGGATTTTGGTCTGAACTGTGCAAGAACTCCCCAAGAGGCTGGAGCCGGCCACCTATAAAGTTCAAACCAAAACTTGGAGCAGACCCACAACCTCGTGAAATTGGAGTCGCTAGCCCCCGAAGAGATGAAGTGGGTTGGGGGGGGGCACATCTTCAAGCCACCCACCACGGACCTCCTGAGTCCCCAACCAATCCGAAGTGCTAGACTAGGCACCTTGGACAGTGCATATAAAGTTTGGACTAAAACCCAAAGCAGGCTCACAGAGCCTCCCCCAGAAAACTCATATCCTTAGCCTTTCCTGGCATCATCCCCAATATCTGAGGTGACGTTATTTCCCTTGCATGGTCTATGGACAACTTACGTCCGGGAGTACCATGTGGTTTGAGGTTTTGCCAGGATTTCCCCCCTTGAGAAATGCATGAGCCCCAAGGGGAAGGTTAATGAGGTTTTAACTGGAGTGGCTCCAGATTTAAAGAGCTACACTTAGCTACATGAATGACCATGGTTGCAAGGTTATGAGTACTTATTCCATTAAACTCGGTGTGACGTATTGGTTATCAAGGGTTGCCAGCATATTATACGAGTGTGTATGAGAGAGTGTGTGCAGGATCTTAACGATACTCTTGTGTGATTATTTTTAAGAGCTCATTGTTGTGCACCTTAGAGGAACGGCTGCAGTATAAGGAAGGTCGTACTCTGTCCTCATTTTCAAACCACTGGCATTTATGCCTGATGCTAATCCCTCCCTGTCTAGAACTGGTACATTGGTTAGATCATGTGTTCATGTCCCTTCGGGATAACTGTGTGTTGCAGCAAGTGTGTATCTGCACAACATGGTTAGAGCAGTTTCATACAGCCTTGCCTCTCACGGTTGCATCCTACAGTGTTCTGGGATTCGTCGTTTGGTGAGGTACATCCAACATGCCCCGAAAGGTGGAAAAAAAGGTGGGCTAGAGGTTGGGACACCTTTGTTCATGTTACACGGATCCTTTTCAAATGTTCATGGACGTCCCTCGGTTGTCTCACGTCTTTGGATTCTCTCCAACGCCTGGCTTTAGGCAGAAGTGCGGAATGGAAGTTGGAGAGTCTGGTTTCACAGGGCTGGTGAAGCCGCTCCAAGTTTCAGCCCGAACTTTACGGGCCCCATCCAAAGTGCTGAATCCTACCTGTGAAAAAAGATTCAGCACCTTGGAGAGAGTTCCTGCAGAGTTTGGACCCAGAAGGTTCAAACCCTCTCAGGTTTGATGGCTGGTATCTTCAGGCACATGGGGTTCCTTGAAAGAAGAAGGAGCAAGTGACATCAGAAGCATTTGCTGAAAACCCAAAGAGCAGCTGCCAGTCAGAGCAGACCATATAAAGTTAAATGGACAATTGTCTGAACTGATGGAAAGCTGCTCCTAGGATATATTGATATACTGTATATTAATTTGCTGAATTATGCAGCTCAGGTTGCAAGGTCTCGGGTTTCACTTGTGATCTCAGGGAACTTTCCGAGGTGTTGAACCTATTTTGGGGGATGGGTCAGCAGCCCCTTAGACCATGCCTATAAGATGGATCTCACGATGAGCAGTGCCAGTCGAGGAGGAAGTTTGATCCCCTTGTGGAGTACGTCTTCCTCCACCCTTCCGATGGGTGCCAGGGCTCTCTGGCATGAATGTGTGCTTTTGCACGTAATGTTTATAGAGTGCAGGAATCTTGCCTGTTTTGGCAAAGATACCGGAAACTCCTGTGCATGCACACAGAGATATATTGTTGCAGAATCTGAATTTTGCCTAAACACGTCTAGCTGCACTTACAGAGGAGAATTAGTTTCACCTCTTCCCAGAGCAGACCACTCCTAATTGTCTCATCAACTGGCACTTACAGTCTCAGTAACTCAGAGACATTGGTAAGAGAAAGACTATAAAAGGTTTCATTTACTCACAGTTCTGTACAAAAACGACTGCTTACAACAACAGGCCTTCACAAATTCACAGCCTGCTTCCAGCGGGGGGCGGGAGGTCTGTCTCCGCGGCCCGGTCAGTCTCAGGCCATGGACCGGCACTGGGCCGCGGACTGGGGGTTGACGACCTCTGCTTTGGAATCAGTGGCAGGGAAGGAACAATTGGTTACTGCTGTTTGGATGGATGGTCACCCCAGCCTAGAAAGGTGGTGATTCTAATCACAGCTGCAGGTCATGGGCTTTCCCTTTTCCTGGACCAATGGGGCTGCCAGACTCCGTGGCCTATGATGCTTCTTTAGGTGCCGGGTTTTCCTGCATAGTTCAGGCAGCCCTTCTTCCAGCACTGCCTCTGCAGCAAAGCTTCTGCCAGCCTCGGCTGCCAGCCGGCACATTTCTCTATGGAAACAGTTTAATTGTGCTAATGCCCCAGGATTAATCACTCCAGCCGCACCAGCAGACTTGTGATCTTGGGACAGCTGATGGCCCTTGGTGGGTTTATTCTGCCAAGTATATTTTTTCCCCTAAAGAACCCAGCCAGCCAGGCTAATGATATTAATAGTCGACAGCCGTGTGCCAAGCACTCCATGCCTCCGTCCTGCAGCATTGGGGGAACCCTTCCAAGCCAGCCCCGGCCCAGTCATTTGGCAAAGTGGAGGAGAACTGTCTCAGGCGGCAGGTTCAAGGGGGTGGCAACAGCAATCCTGGGAGGGTTCCTCCTGAGCCAGGTTGCTCGTTATATTCCCCCCTCAAGTGGCCTGTTCTGCAGACTCCCTTGGTGAACCTGTTTTTACAGTTCTCAGCTTGTCCTTGGCCTCAGGCGGCAAAATCTCTTGGGCCAGGCCCACTTGCAACCGTCCTGCAGTGTAGGTTAAGAGAGCAGCTTGTCTAGCAAGAACTGGAATATTTCTTGGCACACAAGTTCAGCTGCTGTGGTGCTGGAAAAAGTCTGTATAAGATGTCCCACCTCCTGTTTTTGTGTGCTTCCTTTGTCATAGACCCCAACTGAAAAATTGAAAACTTCCTCCCAGAAAGGGGAGGGGGCAGAAGGGGGCAAAGCGGGGGATTCCCCCCCTTCTTTCCTTAAGGGAGGCAGGCTAAATAGGGTCGCTTGAGATGCACAGGCCATGTGGATGCAAAGATCACACCGAACCTCTATGCAACCTTACGCCACCCTGTTTAACCCCCTGCAGCCCGGTCCAATTGAGGCGTGCAGCTAAGCCCTGCCTTACAAATTTTTAATGATGACCGTCGACTTCTCGGCTCTCCTTTCACAGAATAAAGATCACCTGGCTCTTCCAACAGAGCCAGGAAGAGCAAGATGGGGTTGAAGAGACTGACGTGAAGAGGCTCTGGGTGGCTTCCCCCATCTGCCCATTCCCCTAAGCAAAAAGAATATTTTTATATATATGTCTAATGTTAAGTTCTCAAAGCAGCTAGCCTCAACCGCCTCTTAACCCCTGTCCTCCCTATGGGGGGCGATTTTGTACAGGATATTTTAATGTCAGGCTCAGCATGCTGGAAAAAAAATTAAATACTCTCTGGAAAGCTACCAGTTTGAAAGAAGCAAAGGCGCTCATCATCTGCATGCTTCTTGTGCTATTGTAAAGACCCGGAATGTCATTTTTTCAAAAACCTCTTTGCCTGCCATTAGAGCACTTCCTGTGTGTCTCTGTCTCTATTTTTGGACTTCTGTACCCAGAAATAATGTGCTCGAGGGACACTTGCCTGCTCTTGGCCATATTGGGAGTGCGGGAGGAGAGGAGCAGGGATCTAAAACCATTGGGAAAGACCGGGTGCAGAATGGGGCCGTCCCAGGAGATTGTGCTGCCTGAAGGTGACGGAAAAGAGGACAGCCCTTCCCATGCCAGTTATCCAAGCGAGCTTGAAGGGTGGAGTAAACTGCCTTGAACCCTGATTCCAAGACTATTCATAACATGAAAACGCTTTGCCCAAATCTCCCCATATTTGGCACAGAGCAAGAACAGACTTTCCGCTACATCTGTGCTAAATTGGATGCCAATCCAAGGTCCAGTTTCATAGGTATAGTTTTTTGTTTGGGGCACCCTCTTTTTTGAGTTGACCAACGGAATGCTGAATCCTACTGTCAGCACAATATATTGGTGCCCTCCCGGGCACCGATAATAACACACGTTTCCTAGCTTAGGGCTTGCTAGGCAAGTCCCATGAGATCAGAGCCTGGACATAATACTTTTTTTGGACTGCAACTCCCATCACCCACAGCTAGGGGATTGTGGGACCTTGTAGACCGAAAAGGAGCCTTTCCAAGCTCTGTGTGGGTCACAGCAATTTCCTCCAACATTTTTGTGCTGCCTTCTAGCCTCTACCTCCAGAGGCCACTGCCTTTCTCTGCCTAACGCTTGAGCCGGCCCCGGTTGGAGGTAGTGATTGTTCACCTGGGCAAGATTTTACTTTTTCCCAGGTTTCTGATCTGGGTGAGGATGTATAGCAGAGCGCTCTTCACTGCAGGTGTGTGATGCTGTTGATGATAATAACGTCCAGTTTAGGTATAATAACAAAATAATTAAAATACTTGTGAGCTTTCTTTATAAACATTGGGAACATATAAGGATATAAGTGTATATTGCTATTGAACAGGGGATGAGAAGTGTTTGTTTTTATCAATTTTGCATCTTTTCAGCCGGAAACAAAGCCTGCGTGGCGCTGATGGGGGTGCCCTCTTCTCTAGTCGCCTGTATACTTCCGGATTTCTCAAATTCCCAACCTCTTGTGAAACCACTGAGATAGCCAGCAGTTCTATCGTCATAGGCTGCTTTCAATTGAAAAGGCCACTTAAGAGAGGAAGCAGACAGGCATCTCAGCTCAGAAAAGTGAGGGGCTGGGAGTTGAACCCATAAAATTCCCCAAGCCAACCCCCACCTTTTCCAAGATTTCACACATGCACAAACATTGTGTAATGTCTCATAGGCACTGCAGAGGGAAGAGTTAGGTACGGTTGGAAGCTGGTGCATGCACACACCCCACCGCTCTCTGCCTCCTGTATGTGGAAAATCAGCCCATACTAGGGAGACACCCAGTGAAGTGCAGGGGAGAGAGTCAGACTGGTACTTAGGAGGCTTGAGTTCGAATCTCTGCTCAGCCATGGAAACTCACTGTATTTCATATGCAAATTTCTTCATCTTCTACATAGAAAAACCCATTTTTTGGGGGGGGGGGGTTTTAAAAAAAATCTATATGGGAGAAAGCAAAGTGGATAGCTTTCCCCATCCAAGATCCACAGGACAATGCCACAGTATTTTCTGTGTTAAGAAAAGGAAAATAGCTGTGCGTGATCTGTGTGCAGAAGGAAAAACTCTGGGTTGAGTTGAATCTGTTGAAAATTACAAATAAGGTGAACGTTTGAATCCTTGAGAAATCTCCATCAAGTGATAAAGTCAGGTAGACTGGGGAAGAAACAGAGGGTCTTCCAGACTCCCAAAACCTAGCTAAATGCAGTATCCATTGGATTTGAAAGCAGACCATTGGCAAGGCCAAGCTGGGGGGGGGGGGTAGGGGGGGTTTGCAGATCTGGTGCCCTCCCTGTCGACGACGAGAGACCACCTAAGCCTCCCCCTTCCTGCCACGGCCTTGGAAAGACACTCCGGCTCTTTCTTTTTGGCTCAGAGCAGAGAACTGGGGAGCGCAAGGTTACCCCTATGACTGGCCCTTGATGCTGGTCTCCCTTCTGCTGCTTCCCAGCATCACGGTGGTCACCTGGAATGTCGGCACAGCCATGCCTCCGAGCGACGTGACGTCCCTCCTCCACCTCAACACGGGAGACTCCAACGACACAGACATCATCTCCATTGGGTAAGGAAGGGGGAACCTGGGAAGGACAGAACCCCCCCCCCTCCTTTTTTTCTGTGTCTGAATCCCTACCCAGCGCAGTTTCCCACTGTGGATCTATGCAGCATGGACTATGGGGCGCGCGGGTATGCCCTGGACATGGGGCTGGAGCAAGGGGGGGGGCATGTATCTTTGCCTATAGAGGGTGGCCTTTTATTTGAAAAGAATTGTTTGTTTGTTTGTTGATTGATTGATTTTTAATCTAACTTTCTCCTTAAAAGAGAACCAAGGTGGCTTTCAACAATTAAAAGAAAGCATTTAAGTTAGTAGCAATGAGTACACAATAACTAAAAGGGTCAATTAATATGATACCAACAAACATAAGCAATGTAAGTAAGGTGCAGTAAACAATGTAAACACATGCAGTAAGGTGCCCCAATCCATTTAAAAAAACCCATTCCGCAGCCATTCAATGGGGGAAAGCTTGCCTGAAGAGAGAGGTCTTGGCCTGCTTGTGGAAGGACAGCACAGAGGGAGCCAGGTTGGCTTCCAGTGGGAGGGAGTTCCAGAGGCTGGGAGCAGCCACAGAGAAGGCCCTCTCCCATGTCCCCATCAGACGTACCTGAGAAGGTGGAGGGACTGAGAGAAAGGCCAACCCTGATGATTTTAACACCCCAGCAGGCTCATAAAGTGTGACATGGTCTTTGCGGTAGCTTGGACTCAAAGCCATTTAGGGCTTTATAAGTTAGAACCAGCTCTTTGAATTGTGCCTGGAAACGGATCCTGTTTTGAAGGTGTTGTTCATTTGATGTCACGATAAAGGGCCAAATAGAGGGAGATCAAGGACCTTCATGTTACCCATCATCCACTGTGAGCAGCATCTGGGCAGCAGGCACATGGGTCTCCATGCCACAGTTTCCCCCATTCTGGATGCGACCCACCGTAATTCCATTCAAATGACAAAACCCGTGCTTGGTTTATATTTGTACCTAAGTCCGCACATGCAGCTTTGTGGAAATTGGTGCCCTCTTAGGAGGATGATGCGTGTCCTCTTCTTTTCAGGGGATGCGCCTGCTCCCACCTGTATTGATCCCCGCTGGATGGGGATGATGGCAGTTGTAGTGTCTCTGCTCCACCCCTGTAACGGAGGGCAGGGGACCTCATGGTGTGTTCTGGCTGGCGATGGTGGTTTTTGCTTTGCAGGCTGCAGGAGGTGAACTCCATGATCAACAAGCGGCTGAAGGATGCCCTCTTCACGGACCAGTGGAGCGAACTTTTCATGGAGGTGCTGAGCCCTTTCAATTTTGTCCTGGTGAGCATCACTGGGGGAGACCGGGCAGCAAGGTAAAGGTGGACAGACGACAAGAAGGCCTTTCAGCGCCTGTCAGGAACGATCCTTTAAGTGAACTGCTGGATAGCCCAGTGGTTTCGGCATCTGGCCGTGGAGCTGGAGGTTGAGAGTTCGATTCCCCCGCCGGGCCTCTTTGACAGGGGCTGGACTGGATGATCCAGAGGGTTCCTTCCAGCTTTGCAGTTCTAAGATTATTATTACGAATAGTGTAAGCCAAAGGGAATTTGTAGCTGACTTACGGGTGGTCTGGAGGAACGTTGATCATTCTCAGACGCATCGCTCTTTCGAAAGCACAAACACTGATGGGAGAACATGGGGCAGAAACAGAAGAGAAGCCAGCTTCTCAGTTAGAATTGGAAATACCATAAGAGTTCAAAGATGTTCATTCCCCCCCCCCCCCCCCCCACTTACAATAAGATTTTGCATCTCTGCAGGTTGGGAAGTAGTTTTGTCCAGTGACTGCAGAAGACTCCGTGTATGTGGCATCTTTGAAAGATGGTGTCTTTGGAGGGAGAATGCTGTATCACTTTCTAATTGGGAAGCTGGTGTTTCATCTGTTCCTGCCCTGGTAGGGCTTTCACAGCTGGTAGCTCACACTCTGCCTGCTTTTCTCACGCAACAGAGAATGATGGTAATGATGATAATATGAGCGCGTGGCATTCATCCGTGGGATACTTTGTAGAATATAAGAGGACAGTTCCCTGCCCCAAGGATCATGCAGTGCTGAAATTATTGAGGCGATAAGATGGCTGAAGAGGTGGCAGCATTTTGATTATAGCACGGAGTGATGCTCCTCAGTATGACTTTAAACGAAAAGAAAAGAAGAAGAAGAAAAGGCCTGTTTGTAGGCCGGTCAAGATGGCTTCTCTCCCTGCCTTTTCTCTCTCCAGGTGAGCACGGTGCGAATGCAGGGGGTCATCCTGATGGTCTTTGCAAAGTACTACCACCTGCCATTTCTGCAGGACATCCAGACGGACTGCACCAGGACGGGGCTGGGAGGATACTGGGTGAGTGTGTGTGTGTGTGTGTGTGTGTGTGTGTTTGCACCTGGACCCTCGTTAACGCCACCTGTGCGGGGGTATTTGTCTCCCCCCGTCTCTAGCCAGGACACAAAGGTGGCCTATTCTGGCTATGAGTCGGTTGGCCCCATTCAGGGTGTGGGGGAGGCATTCACATCCTCAGGAGGTTCAGGAAATACACAAACCACTGCTAGTTCTAGTCCTTTTGCTAACCCTAATCCTAATCCCCTTTGCTAAACCTCAGTATTTCAGAATTTGCATCAGAAAATATCCAGAATTATTTATTACTACTTATTATTATTACTTCTTCTTCTTATGATTATGATAATTCCAAAAATACCAGGCACAGTCCATCAAAATTATAAAAACATGGACTGGTATTATATAACAGATACAAGTTTTAACTGAAAACCTAAGTACCTCATACATGTATGCTGTTCCTGATACTGCCGTTTTTTGTAGCTCTGATGGTGTTATTTCTGGGACCTACAACTGCTTATAATACTGCATGAAATTTCTTGATATTGTTCCCAAAACCCCGATGACTACGGGGACCACTGAAGTGTGTTTCTTCCAGAGGCGAGATGTTTCGATGACCAGGTCTCTGTCCTTTGTTAGTTTTTCCAATTCTTTCTTTTCAACTCTGGCATCCCCTGGAATTGCCATGTCGATGATCCAGAGACATTTCTTCATTCTATTACTACTATGTCTGGTGTGTTATATTCAAGGTGTCTTATCAGTTTGGATCCGGAAATCCCACACAATCTTGACATCATCCTTTTCTGACACCTTTTCTGCCTGATGTTCCCATGGGTTTTTGGAGGCTGGCAAGTTCTATTTTTTGCAGAGTGACCAGTGCACTAATTTTACCGCTCTATTTTGTTTAATTTTGTAACTGGTTTGTGCAATCTTTGGACCTTTATAGATTCTTCTTCTTCTTCTTCACATTTATACCCTTCCATTCAACGAGAAGATGGTGCTGCAGGTGACCTGATGCAGCAAGTTGCATGAGAAATTTCTTTTTTTGACAAAAGGAACTTTAAGCCTTCCGAGCCCTGACCGATGCCCCTGACTGATGCAGGCCGTGGCACTGGGCTTCCTCCCAAGCCCTTTCAAACCTGCAGCCATACTTCTCCCTGAGAAGGATGGCTGCTTGCTAGCACACCAGAACTGGAGCAAGGAGGGCTGCTTGCTTACTTGGTTGGTTTGTAACACACACACACCCCTTTCAGCGCTCCTGCAAACCGTCTGTCCACCTTCTTCTTCCCTGCTGTAGGGCAACAAGGGTGGGGTGAGTGTGCGCCTCTCCATCTTCGGCCACATGGTCTGCTTCCTGAACTGCCACCTGCCGGCGCACATGGAGAAAGCCGAGCAGCGCCGGGAGGACTTCACCACCATCCTTCACCTGCAGCAGTTCGAGGGGCCGTCAGCCAACGGGATCCTGGACCATGAGTGAGTGTGTTGCCTCGGATCTCCCCCACCACCACCCAGCACGGGAGAGAAAGACAGATCCCAAATCCTGGAACGTCAGGGGGTTGTAGGGCGATGGAAGCATCTGGAAAGGCTTAGCTTAGGCTGCTCTCTAGCGCATCTTTCCTACATCTGCTACCCATCACCTAAGGGGCTGGAGGACAACTCCCAGCGGTTTTGCTGACTAGGGATAATGGGTGTTGTAATTCTGGCCACTGGGTCACCTGCACCTCTTTGCCTGAGATTCACAGCCAAACCTGAAACCAGGGTGTGTGGTGGACATCTTAATGTCTCATGGGTGGGAGGCTGGTTGGTTGCAGGAGGATGTGTGTGTGTGTAAAGTGGTTTTTGGGCAGTGGCCTTGTCCAGCTTTGCTGTGTGGGATCCTTTTGACCCAGAGCTCCTGGTGATGGATTCGGTTCCCTTCCTAAACTGCAAGCAAAGCGACTTCTCTTTTTCAGGCCACACGGCACCTCCTCTGTTCTGTTCTTCCTCTCTTCAACCCTCGTGCCTTTGTCAAAATTCTAAATTGTCGGAATTATTTATGGATCTGCAGCCTTTTCTGGGGAGGAAAGGGCAGCCACCCAAAAGCAGAGTCCTCTTGCATCCAATGAGACTGTCTTGTAGTTGCTTTCTGACATTAAAAAGGCCAGGGAGAATCGCGTTGGGGAGACGGTGTGGGCGCATTCCCCCCCCCTCTTCCCTGCTGCCATCTGTGCGAACCAGGCTTGCCATCTGATCTGACCGGTCTCCGCGGGTGGGAAGCGTTGCATGGGCATGCGCACACATGGGTGTGCATGCCCCCAGATGGATAGACAATGCGCCGTGAGGTTTGCCACTTGCGTAACGTCAGTGGGGTTTGGCACAAGGGGCTGGGGAGCGGGCGACATCCGGCTGGAGCTGCTGCACCCGGCGCCCCATGCATCCAGCCGCAGAGCTGGCTGGAAGGGAGCCAGAAGGCTGCCAGCGCTGTGCTGACCTACATTCCCCTGGAGAATCAGCTTTACAAAGCGACCTCCCTTTCTCTTCTGCCTCATGTGAGGCTTTGGCTCTCCTTGAGCCCTCCCCAGTGACGGGAACGTGTGTCCCTGAGGATCATGCCAGCCCCAGGCTGCTGCATGTGGAGCTGACCTTCCCACTAGGCCGGCCTGCCCTTTTTCAGCGAGGAGGCCTTACTTCACTTCTCTGTGTTCTTTGGGATCCCTGAAGCTGCTTCCTCAGGAAGGCTTCAAGAGGGGGAAATTCTCTGAGCTAACCTAGGCTCCTCTCCTGGAATTGCCCATTTCTCTCTCTCTCTCTTTCTCAAAGAAGGTCGGGGTGGGGGTGATAATGAACGAGTCATTCCTTCAAAGTAGTTATTCATCACTTTTCTGCCCACCTGGGCTCCCAGAGCTATGAACAATAGACCAAAAAATTATCTAAAACAGATCAAAGCGGATTTTAAAAGCCAATCTTTAAAGCTAGCTTTAAAAGCCAAAGGCCAGACACTGTTAATGCAGGTTGAAGTGTCCACCTGTAACTGCTGCAAGACAACATGTGTACCTCTCTCTGTATGCATGAGTGAAACAGACAAGGTGGAATTACTGCACTATCATTTGAATAGGCAATGGGATTTGCATACCTTTTTGGACTACAGATCCCATCATTCTCCATTTTGGGAGTTCCAGCGGGCAGCCCCACACCTAAATGGGGCTCACCTGGAGAGAAGGCCTAGCTGGGCCTAGCTTCCTGTGCAGAAAGGAAGCTGCCCTATTGCTACGCTTTTCCTTTCTGCACAGGAAGCTAGGCCTATGCCGTCCCAGCTAGGCCTTCTCTTCAGGTGAGCCACATTTAGGTGTCTGTAAGGTGCCCATCTATCAGGTGCAACTCCCAGAATGGAGAATGATGGGATCTGTAATATATATATATAAAATCTCCCAATCCCATACCTACTTCTGAACAAATAAGTGCACAATCCATGCAAACAATTTTCTCCACAGTCAACCAGTTGAGTCCCAGTTAAGAACAGGGAGGAGATGAGTGTCCAGCTTTAAAGCCAACAAACAGTGTCGTCTTCAGCCACCGCCCATATTAGATATGTCTCACTGGCTGGAGATCCGAGGAAGAGGAGCCCGGAGACTTGGCAGCTCTTTCTGAACGGGTCTCCTTTTACTTTCTCTCTGGTTCGGTTCACCTTCTCTCCCGGGTGGGGCTGGGGACCATGCCCTGGTCTCATCTCTTCTCTCATCCCCTTCTCTTCCCACCAGCCTCGTCTTTTGGTTTGGGGATCTCAACTTCCGTATCGAAAGCCTGGACATCCGCTTTGTGAAATACGCCATCGACAACAATATCCTCCACCAGCTCTGGGAGAAGGACCAGGTGAGGTCCGGCGCCTTGACTTCAGGGGACAGGTCTGGTTTTTTGGACTGCAAATCCCACAGTCTCCGGCAGTGGGGTTTTGGGGTTTGCAGTCCAAAATCCAAACATTTCCCATCTGCTGGCTATTTGGGAGTTTCCTGGAGAAGAGAGGGGGCAGCTTTAATTCTTGGCCAGCCCATGAGATTTTGCTGTCTGAGGCTGAACATAAAATGGCACCACATCCCTGCTGATGGCAAACGTCTATTAGTAGTCTTCCTATCCCTGGGAGTAAGAAATAAAGTCATCACCCATTAAATAAATAGCAATACGTTACCCTTGGGAGCCCTAAAATATGCTGCCCTAAGCAGCCACCCAGCTGTTTCCAAGGGTTAAGTCCGGCCATGCTTCAGATGTAGCTCTTCTTGTTTTGTGCCGTCAAGTCACCTCCGACTCATGGTGACCCTATCGAGGAGTGATCTCCAAAATGTCCTGCCTTCAACGGCCCTGCTCAGCTCTTGCAAACCCAAGCCTGTGGTTTCCTTGAGGGAGTCAATCCATCTCGTATTGGGTCTTCCTCTTTTCCTGCTGCCTTCCACCTTTCCCAGCCTTATTGTCTTTTTCCAGAGAACCCTGCCTTCTCAGGATGTGCCCAACGTAGGACAGCCTCAGTTTCAACCTTTTTACCTCCAGAGAGAGTTCAGGCTTGATTTGATCTAGGACCCCCTTGTTCGTGTGCCTGGCAGCCCAGGGTATCTGCAAAGCTCTCCTCCAGCACCACATTTCAAACAAATCAGTTTTTCCCTGACAGCTTTCTTAACTGTCCAGCTTTCACACCCATTCACAGTGATCGGGAGTACAAGAGTATGTAGTTACCAAAGGCCAAATAATATGAAATGGGGAATGACCCATAAGTGGTCCTCTCCGCTGTGTCCAGTTTGAGTCAAAAGAAGCCTTCAGGGCCTTTTTTGGTGTGGAGACAGAGAAGAATTTAGTCTTGTGCCATTTTCCATATAGTTTCTGGAGAGGCTTGCTCTCATTGTGTGGGAGATTCGAGATGAGTGCGCTAGCATTTTGCATTTATTATGGATGTGTTTTCAAAGCAAAAATCATATTCGTGTTGTTTTGCTTCACATATTAAAAAGGCTTTCTGCCTCTCTCTCTCTCTTTTACAAGCATGAAATAAGAGACATAAATAAAGCATTATCTTCCTTTGAGGAGCATTTGATCAAGACATAGTGTGCGCCGACAGTGATAAAAAAATTCAATTCATTCATTCATTTTTATTTATTATTTATTTAAAATATTTTTACCCTGCCTTTCTCGTTGGAAAGGACCCAAGGCGGCTTAAAGCAATGAAAGACCATATTTAAAGTTGAAAACATTGAGTATACAATGATGGTTAACATAATTAAAAGACAGTATGTAAAACTACAGACAATGAATAAGGAGGCGTCTTACATCATTAACAGGCAATATTAGGGCAAATATCAATAAATAAGAAAGAAAGAAAAAGAGAGGAAGGAAGGAAGGAAGGAAAGAAGGGAGGGAGGGAAGGAGGGAGGGAGGGAGGGAGGGAAGGAAGGAAGGAAGGAAGGAAGGAAGGAAGGAAGGAAGGAAGGAAGGAAGGAAGGAAGATCTGAACAATTGTCACTGTGGGTGGTTTACAAATCTAGCAATACAAAAAATAACATAACCATAATCATAGTGAAAATTAAAATTAAGTTACTATTACATTAAAAAGCAGGCAGCAATTAAAAATGGTAGGATGGTACTCTCTGCGGCTATTCAGATGGCGTGTTTTTATGTGAGTAAAAAGGAAGTCCCAGATGGGTGCTTCATCTAGATTTGCTGTTTTCTTGTGCATTTTGTAATCCTGTGCTTTGCACATGGGTTCACCTGAACCTTGTGGCTGAAATCTCTCTTTTCTGTTTCTCTTTCTTGAGCTATGAGAAAAAAAGAGGGAGGAGGCCAGCCTGGTGCCTGGGGCCATCAGAAGCGGGGGTGAGGTGGGGTGTGTGGAAACAACAACAACCACAGGCTGTCATGTCGGTCTCTTGACCTCCCCAGTGCGGGCGATGCCTCATGCGCCGTCTCCCTTTTGCCTCTGATGCAGCTGAACATTGCGAAGAGCACGTGGCCCATCCTGAAGGGTTTCCAGGAAGGCGCCCTGAACTTCCCTCCGACCTTCAAGTTTGACGTGGGGACAAACATGTATGACACCAGGTACGGAAGGGGGGAGGCAGGAGGGGGGTGGTAGTCCAAATGTAACCAGGGGGAGAGAAGGCAAAGCAAACTGCACATGTTGCCGGTATTGATTTATCTAGAAAAGGGAGGGCCAAATGCCAATTAATTTTTCAATCCCCCCCTTTTACTTTTTTTTTTTTTTTAAAGGAAGGTTAGGATTAAGGGGAAATTGCTGTGTTTTTTTTTTTTATCTCCCTGAATTGTCTTAGGGTGGCTCTGTTTTGCTGTTACATGCTGTCAGGTTGCATACACCTTATGAGGACATGAAGAGGAATTTCAAGGCCCATGAGACACTGGAAGAGGGGCTTCCATTTTTCTCATCCTGGCCCCACTGGATTTCCATGGCTAAACAGAGATTTGAACTCAGGTCTCCTGAGTCCTGACACTCAAAACCTCTATCCACTACACCATACTGTCTCTTCATGTCATAAATTTGCAGGGCTCCCCAGCCCAGCCCCAAGAAAACTGGAAGTGCTTTAGAACGGATCCCCACAGTCACAGGAAGTCGTATGAGGGCTATTTCCATTAAAAGGAAAAAACAACAATAGAGATTTCTGAATAGTGCTGTCTCTGAACTTGAACCATTGACATCATATTGGTATTCATATCCTAGAGTGGTTGACCATGTCGGTGAAAATTAAAGAGAAAGAGAAAGATGAAGAGAAAAAAAAGAGAGAGAAGCTCTCAGAACAGTTTACTCCGGGTTAGGCTATAGGGCTACTGGACTCCCCGACCCCTTGCTATGGACACGTCTGGCTGCAGAATTCCGGGAGATAGAGCTGAAACACATCTGGACGCTCATCGTCATCCACCTTGTTTGCATGGGACAGAGGGAGCGGCTCCATCGGAGCGTCATGGTTTAGAAATAGCGAGTTTGCAAAATGTAAGAAGTAGGGGAAGGTTTTGCCTGGTCACGGGGTCCATTGGCGACACCAGCCTTGCTGGCGGTGGGCGATCTGCTGAGCCATCCAGGAGCTGTCCAGGAGCTGAATCATAATCCTCAAATAAGATCAGAACCTTGGAGAGCTCCTCTGCCATTCAGACTGGCTCTTAACCCTAGGCTTCAGATATGATAATGATGACGATGACGACAATAACAACAACAACAAAGTCAAGATCTTGTGGGATTTCTGGATCCAAATAGATAGAACACCTTGAACATAACACACCAGACATAGTAGTAATAGAACAAAGAAATGTCTGGATCGTCGACATTGCAATTCCAGGGGATGCCAGAGTTGAAAATAAAGAATTGGAAAAACTGACAAAGTACTGAGACCTGGCCATCGAAACATCTCGCCTCTGGAAGAAACACACTTCAGTGGTCCCCGTAGTTATGGGAGCTTTGGGAACAATATCAAGAAATTTCACTCAGTACTGTAAGCAGTTGCAGATCTCAGAAATTACGCCATCAGAGCTAAAAAACAAACAAACCCCAAAACAGCAGTATCAGGAACAGCACACATCCTGTGCCGATATTTAGCAGATACTTAGGTTTTTGGTTTAGACTTGTATCTGTTCTATAATACCAGTCAGTGTTTTTATAATGTTGATTGACTGTGCCTGGTATTTTTGAATAATAATAATCTTAGAACGGCAGAGGTGGAAGGGACCCTCTGGATCACTGAGTCCACCCCTGTCAAGGAGGCCCAGCGGGGGAATTTTAAAAATATATCTTTTTTAAATGGGATCGAAACTCCCATCCCTAGTTAATTGCCCTGAAATAATTATAACGGAAAGTATCCTGAAGCTACTGCTGTTGCTAAAGAAACGTAGAATATACATGCATCCCTGTCCTGGGGTTCTCCAGTTACAAAAGGCAGCTCCTCTTCTATGTCTCGGATGGCCACATTTTATCTCTTTTCGTACAGTACCTGGATGTAGCGTAAATGGAGAGATTCCGGACTTTGCAGATGGCACGTGGAGCTGATTCCCAGATATTGGGCTGGGCACAAATTGCAGTTGCAAGAGAACAGTTAATGTGCTGTGAATACCATGGTTTAGTCGAATAATTTTATTTATTTATTAATTTATTTTATTAGATTTATACCCCGCCCATCTAGACAGTCTACTCTGGGCGGCATTACAAAATTTAAAAACAATAGAAACAATGAGCATGCAAAATCCAAGATGTAAAAATGTAAATATTAAAATATTTAATAATGAGAGATTTAGGTGAGCTCACCTTAGTCATCGATGGAGGAGTCTTTCTGTTCCCTCTCTGTATGAGCCACTGATCTGGCCTTGCCTCATTCCCGTCGTCCAGCTGTTTGGTTGTTTGGTTGTTGCAACTCCCAGAAATCCTGGCCGGCACAGCTGGAGAGGAAGGCTTCTGGGAGTTGTAGTCCAAGAACATCTGGGGACCCAAGGTTAGGAACGACTGATCTAGACAAAGAGAGGCGCAGGGCTGCAGGAGGAGTCTGTAGGAGACTTCTCTGTATGAACCACTGTGGTGAGCTTGCCTTCATCAAATCAGGAGAGCAAACCCTCACGGAAACGTTGGCAGCAGCTTGCACTAGGAGGGAATATTTCGTACAACTGCAGAGTGGGAGTACACCTCATGGGCGCTGGAGGTGTGCAAAGGCCCATGGCATAAAAGTTAGTCCAGGCCCGTTGGCTGCCACTGAGCCCTTGATGATCAGTTTGCTTTCTGGCACACTCCACAGTGCAAAGAAGCGGAAGCCAGCCTGGACGGATCGCATCCTCTGGAAGATTAAAGGCTCCGGAGGCCCATCCCATCCCGGGAGATCCAGCTGTGGTGTCCTGGCTGTGACCCAGCTTTGCTACTGCAGCCACATGGAGTACACCGTGAGTGACCACAAGCCTGTGGTCTCCATCTTTGCTGTGCAGGTGAGTCCGACGGGAGGCCGTCCAAGAGGAAGCGGAGGGCCCAGTTAGGTCAGAATCATTGGGGTAAAGGAGGCTGCAGGAAAGCACGTGTCAGTCCTAGCAAACGGGCACTTCTAGAGCAAGCCCGACCTTCTTACGAGCTGCATTTGGATAGTTGCTTCAGTTTACAGCATCCTTAATTCATATTCTCACTGAGAGATGTTCCACATCTTCAGGCACAACACATGAGACAATAATTTCTGGACAGTACCATTTAGCAACACAACCTCTATTAAATCCATTTAATGCAGTACACTAGGACCCCCATATCCATGGGAGATTGGTTGCAAGCCCCTGCGCACATGCTGAAAACTGCAGATAATAGCGAACACTATACGTAGCATGGTTAAAAAAAGAAAGCCAGAAATATATATTTTCACCATGTATTACCAGAACCGGCCATTAGAGGGGGCCAGAGACCATGTTCTATAGTCTTCAATAACAAAAATACATAGCATTGTCTCTGGCTCTCTATAGTGGCCAATTCTGGTAATACATGGTGAAAATATTTTTTCTGCTTTTTTTCTGCTTTTTTTTAAACCATGCATTTTGCTGCATTTTTTCTTTTACCATGCAATGTATAGAATGCATGCATCCTTCTGCAGTCAGACTGTTACAGACTGTTGCTGTATACAAGGGGGTCAGGATCTGCTCTTGATCATCCCAGAGTGCAGAACACATAATAGTGGGCTCAAGTTATAGGAAGCCAGATTTAGACTGAATTTAGGAAGAACTTCCTAATTGTTAGAGCAGTACGACAATAGAACCAATGACCTTGGGAGGTGGTGAGCGCTCCAACGCTGGAGGCCTTTAAGAGAGAACTGGACAACCATCTGCCAGATGTGCTTTGACTTGGATTCCTGCCTTGAGGAAGGGGTTGGACTCGATGGCCTTAGAGGCCCCTTTCAACTTTATTATTCTAGGATTCTGTGATTCTGGGTTCAGGATTGTCTGCTCTTCAGTAGCTGCGTCCAACAGTGGCCTACAGTTCCATAAATCTATGATTCCGTGATTCCTCCTGTGGTAGTACACGTTGTCTCAACGCTGGCTCATATCTCTGGTGGTGGCCCTTCTCCTTTTCACTCCCTCTTGCTTTCAGTTTGCCTCCAGGGCGGATGCCCCACTGGTAGAGATGCAAGTGGCAGATGAGTGGACAAAGCCAGAGCAAGCTGTTGTCCGGTACAAGACCTCCCTGGTTTATCCTCGCAGCTCGTGGGACTGGATTGCCCTTTACCGGGTAAGAGCTGACGACTGTGTGGGGAATGTTTTATGGTTTTATGGGGACATCTCTCTACCCAGTACCATGAAGTGTGCAAACAGGTAAACCGGAAGTGTGGATTGCAGCGATGAAAGAAGAAAAGGGCTTGGTAGGGTGGTGCCTTTGTTTGTAAAAATATAATCGGGTATGTTTTGGCACAGGCAGCTGTGAAAACAAAGGTGTGGAAAGTGCAACGCTGAGGATTCAGGAGCCCCGCCCTAAGCCTGTTCGGGTGACCCCTGGCCTCATTGACCTTCTCTGCCCCTACCCCTAAAAAAGAGGGTTTCCCCAGGGGGGAAAAATACATCTCCTCCTGGAAACCTCCAGGAGAAATGATCCATCATTTATAAGTGGTATTTATTGGATCCGTTTAAAGTATTTGTATACTTGCTGTTCCTCAACAACAAGAATATATAACACGGTCTCTGGTTCCCTCTAAGGGCCAGTTCTAGTCAATACATCATGAAAATACATATTTCTAATAGACACGGCCTATTTGTATCCCTGGGAATACAAATATTAATAGCCGCACCACAGGTGCCATGGTTACCATTCACAGCACAACACTCGGCTCCGTTTTTGTCGTCATTTCGACCATTGCAGAAGGAGCCCAGCCGTCTCTTCCCTGCCTTGCCACGCAGCTGACCACTGTGGTGTGGAGGCGGGGTGGGGAGTCTCCCTGCTCGGCTGAGGAGGGGTCAGCTGCGCGGGGAGGCAGGGAAGAGCCGGCTGCCATTGGCTCAACGATGACCACAACGGAGCCGAGTGCCGCCCTGTGAACGGTAAGTGGACTGGCCAGTTCTGGAGGGAGGGAATGGGCCTATAGGGCACTTTTGATGCCACTCTACCAGTGCTTACAAATACAAATAGCCCATGTCTAATTTCTAGGTTTTTTTCTTTTAACATTTTTAATATTTTCAGACCGTGGGTGAGTGAAACCGTGGATACTGATCCTGTGGATACGGGGGTCCTATTGTATGTGTTAAAGGAATGGATTGGAATGGATTGTATTATTTTTACTCCTAAATATATTGCTGAGTGGGTGATCGTATTAAGAACTGGGTTATAAAATAAAGTAATTAAAAAAATCCCCTCTCCTAATAGCTCCCCCAACCTATTTTCCCTTTAGGTGGGCTTCCGGCACTGCAAGGACTACGTGGCCTATATGTGGGCCAAGCAAGAAGACACAGAAAGCAACATTTTCCAGGTATGGGGACGTGGGGATGGACGCGAGCAGCACAGAACACATACCCATTCAGGGAGTTAGGTGGAGTAGCAGGGGGTTGAGGCTGGTGGCTCTCGTTGTCTGTCTGTGTCTCTCTCTGTGTGTGTTTTTGTGTACTGGGAGAATGAGTCTGCTCTGGGTTTCAGTCCAAAATTTACAGGAGCTCCCCAAGGTGCTGAATCCCCATTTCCTCCTTTCGCCAAACAGGTTCAGCACCTCAGGCAGCACCCATACGCTTTGGACGGTGCCCTTCTATGGACTCCTCCTTCTGCCCCTCACTATGAAATCTGAGCCCCCCAGCCTCCATTTCCCCAGTGTGGGCTGTCGTGGTGGGGAGGGCAATAGGCCTATGGGCAGGCCAGGTACCTCCATGCCCGCTGGGGATTTGGGGACTGGTAGTCTAAAAGAATAATTCTGCCTCACCCTTGATTGCCTTTTGTGGCCTGCGAATGCCCTTCATTGACTCTGCTCGTTCTTCTCTTTAAACCTCTTAGCTAATGTTTCCGGAAGAGTCCCTGCCCAAAGGGAAAGGCGAGTACATCCTCGGTTACTATAGCAACAACTACAGCTGTATGGTGGGCGTGACAGAACCTTTCCAGGTGAGTCCCGAGATGGGGATGGGGGGTGGGTGGGATGATGTTCTAACAAGGCAGGTGGTGCAGCCCAGTTGAATAAAAATGTCCTCCTTTCGTCCCACGCTTGCTCAGTTTACACCCTGCGATGCCAGGTGGATGGTGTGAGAGATGAAAGGGGGTCCTTTCCGCCCCAAATCCTGTGGGTGTCCACGTAAAGTTTGCGTTGATTGGCCAGGGTTAATTGTAGGTAATTGATGAGGGGCAAGGGTGTGTCTGTGTTGCATTTCTGGGTCCCCCCCCCCCCCAGCTGTTTGGGCAACCGAGATGTGCCTTGGCATTTTGCAAATTATTGAGCCAGAGCACGTTAGGCTGACCGTGGTCCAACACCCAGAAGATTCTGGCCATAGAAGCATAAAGTTAGCAAGAACCTCCAAAGATCGTCTGGTCCAACTCCCTGCGGCCACAGGAAATGCACAACCAAAGTATCCTGGACAGACTTTATGTCATAGAGTCATAGAATGGCGGAGTCGGAAGGGGGCCTCTAAGGCCATCCAGTCCAACCCCCTGCTCAAGGCACGAATCCAAACCAAAGCAGATCTGACAGGTGGTGGTCCATTTTTTTCTTGAAGGCTTCCCGCATGGGCGTGCTCGACACCTCCCGAGGTCTTTGGTTCCGTTGTCATACTGCTCTAACAGTTAAGAAGCTTTTCCTGATATTCAGCCTGAATCTGGCTTCCTGTCACTTGAGCCCCATTGTTGTGTGTCCTGCCCTCTGGGATCATCGAGGACAGATCCTGCCCCTCCTCTAGATGACAGCCTTTCAAGTCTTTGAAGAGTGCTCTCCTATCTCCCCTCAGTCTTCTTTTCTCAAGGCTAAGCGTGCCCAATTCTTTCAGTCTTTCCTCCTAGGGCTTGGTTTCCAGTCCCCTGATCCTCCACATTGCCCTCCTCTGAACTTGCTCCAGTTTGTGGGCATCCTTCTTCAAGTATCGCATCCCAAACGGGACACAGGATTCAAGATGAGGCCCAACCATTGCCTAACAGGGACAAGGACTTCACGGGGCCATCTGTTAATGAAGCCTAAAATGGCATTTGCCTTTTTTGCAGCCACATCACCCTGTTGGCTCATTTAAGCTTGTGATCGACAACAATTCCAAGCTCCTTCTCGCTCCTAGTATTGCTGAGCCAGGTCTCCCCCCATCTTGTCACGGTGTGTTTGCTTCCGCCCCCCCCCCCCCCCAGTGCAGTCCTTTGCCTTCACCCCTCTTGAATTCAATTCTGTTCTTTTCAGCCCAGTGCTCTAGCCTTTCCGGATCATTTTGCATTTTCCCCCCCTGACATTTCCTTCTCTCTCTCCCCCCCCCCTTTTTAGATTTCTCTGCCTTCCTCAGAGCAGGCCACCAGCCCCACGGACAGTTCGAGCCCCAGCTCCGAGGACGAGGATAACAGCACGCTGGGGCTCCTGGGTTCGAAATCCCGCAGCCCCAGCCCGGCCAAGACGAAGCGCCACCGCAGCCGCAGCCCCAGCCTGGCCAAGTTCCAGGGCCTGATGCTGCGCTCCTCCAGCCGGGACCAGGGCACCAGCCGCAGCCCCTCCCCCCAGGGCCGGCGCGGCACGGCCCTCCTGAAGGGCGAGATCCCGAGCATCCAGTTCTCCAAGGACAGCGCTCGGCAGCGCTCCAAATCGCGGGAGCCGGCCTCCGGCGCCGACGCCCCCCGCTTCCAGGCCGCCTGGTGCTTTGAGGAGAACCCCCTGGCCCGGGCGGCCGACCCCCGCAATCTGGGCCTGCTGCCGGCCGTGCGGCTGGAGACCCTCGACCAAGTCCTGGGCAGGCGACGGGACAGCGCCGACCAGGGGCCGGCTCCTCGGCGCATGAGCCCCACCAGCCCTACCTCGGGGCTGGCGGCCCTTTTCGGCACCTCCCCCCAGGAGGGGGGAGCCCAGGGCCCAAACGGCCAGAGCCACGAGGCGGGACACTGAGGGGTCGGAACCCACCCACTGCGAGCCGTCCACCCTCCGAGCCTCCTGTACCGTGCCCTTGCAGCCTCGCTCCCGGTGCCCTCGCCTGCCGGCGCTCCGCTCTCTCTGTGTGCGTGTCTCTCTCATCGTGTGATGCAAGACCCGGGCAGGGGGCCACCGCTGGGGCCCCTGTCCACTTGACAATCAGCCCTCCCTGTCTTGGGGTGGCCAGTTCTCTCCTGTTGTCAGCCATATGATACCCCCCAACCCCTCGCAGTGTCCTGTGCAGAATCATCCCCTTCCCACCAAGTCACAACCAGTTGGGTGCTGGTCACAGCCTGCTTATCCTTCTCTTCCCACCTCTGCTCTTGGCCCGTGGCAGCCCACGGAGGGTGGGAGATCTCCTTCCCCTCCAGAGCCATGGTGGAGGCTGCAGGATGAGCCACCCGTGAGGACCAGGAGCTTCATGGGCTTGGGGGGGGGAAGCTCACCCTAGTTTGGAGTGTCCCCGAGCCCGGCACCCAATTCCTTCTGAGCAGAAGCCAACCCGTCAGTTTTTGGACCGCTGCTGGTGCTTCCCAGGGTCGGGCTTCCCACCACTTGCAGGAAGCTGCCGAAGACGGAGCTAAAGCAGGACGTGAGGAAGGCAGCGTGGCTGGGGGGTTGGCAAAGGCCGTCCAAAGCCAGGAGAGGCCCTACCCGGAAAGGAGACGGAGAGAGAGCAGGCACCTGAGCCAGCCTGTTCCTACACCGGTAGCCCTTCCGGCAACTTCATGCTTGGGTAGGGCCGACCATGGTACCAGCGGGCCAGGGATCAGGGGAACCCAGACGTTCCTGCTAGACACGGGCGAGGTGGACGCAGTCCAGATTTGGGACCTTGATGGCAGCAGCCATCTGGCTGTTGCTGTTGAAGGCACCGAAGGAGGGAGAGCCTGGAAGAGGTTTGGGTCCCCTTGGGTGAAATGTGCCCCTGCCCTGTGTGCCTTGGATTTTTGGACCTGGAAGAAGAAAGCCAGGGAGGTGGGGAGGAAGGGGGGGGGCTGGTCTCCCCGCAGACAGATCCATGACCTTCGCTGGGACGAGTTCAGAGTTGATGCCATCTGTCCTGCCTCCCTCCCCAATAAATTATCTACAGACTCGAGGATGCAGCTGTGTGGTAGCTCTTTGCCGAGGGAAAGACTAGGTCTCTGGATGGGAGACCTGTCTCCGGGCGTGGAGGAGGAGATGGGAGCCTCGCTGCGTGTTGCCGTGGGCTTTGAAAGCTCCCTGGCGGAGGCCTCAGTTCTGAAACGCCTCTCCTCATGCGCCCCAAAGCTAAGAACAGACTCGGGTGGAAACCGGTGGGCACAGGCATCTGGACCTCTTGGTCTTATTTGGAGCGAAGCCAGGGGTCGGTCAATAGCACTGTGACTCACGAGCCTTCTTGCTGAACAAGCCCTACCATGTGCCACTGTAGGGAAGACCCGACGGTGCTCACTGTAGCTGCCAGGCTCATGTTGGTGACCCCGTAAAACCCCCCCCCCCCCACTGCTGGGGGAAGCAACCCTGCTCCCCCTTCCCACTCAAGGCTGTGCTATTACCTTGGGAAGCCTGATTTTACCCAGATGATGAGCCCGGAAGCCTGGCTTCTCCCTTAGGTCTGTTTCTCTGTCAGCCACCCCATAAAGTAGTTCAAAACGCCCTCCCACTTCCTGCTAATCTTTTGTTCGTAGAGATCGAAAAAGATGAGGGATCCCAAAGTAGCAAATTCTCTCTCTCTCCCCTCCCCACCGACCATCTAGGACATTTTTAAACCCATGTCAGATAAGAGGGTGCATCCCTTCTCAACAAGCCGTTTTTTAAAAAAAACTCGAGCCTGCTTCTCGCTGTGAAACAGGGTTCAGCTTCATGTGTCTGGTGGCGGAGGGGTGAATTTGGCACATTGGCATTAAAAGATAATTGGGACTAATTCATCCATCGTTAGCCCAGGGTATGGCTGGCACTACCAGGTTGGGGGTGGAAAGAGGGTGCTAAAGTTAGGATGAGGAACGGGGTGTGTGTGTTTCTGCCAGGATCTACTGGGACCCCCAACACACACATCAGACTGAAAACAAGCTCACTTTTGAGTTTCAAACATCTCCTGCCTCAGATATTTTTCTAAAACCAGGGCTGAAACCCTGTTGTCACAGCTTCAGGCCTGCACCGGTGGATTATGCCGTCATCGTCATCACGAAATCAGCAGTGATTTAAGTCTTCCTTTGAGCTGGCTGGATAGCTTTGTGGTTTAGGTATCTGACGTGGAGCCAGAAGTTGGAAGTTCGATTCCCCACTTGTGCCTCCTGGGAGAAGAGCCAGCCTGTGCAACCTTGGGCCAGCTGCAGAGTCCCAGGGCTGCCCCAGAAGAAGGGAAGGGGAAACCACTTCTGAGTCTTCTCTACCTGGAAAACCTTGAAAAGGGTTGCCATAAGCAGGACTGACTTGGCGGCACATGAATATTATTATTATTAAGGATTCTAGGGTGCATGAGTTGTGTCCACAATGCAATGAAGTCATGCATTCCCTGAAATTCCCCCATGAAGTCTTTAATCAGTGCTATTTTGCCATGAACGAAGCCATCATCTCCATTTTGCACACGGACTTCACCCTAGGTGCGCTTCCCCCCCCCCCCCCCGTGCTTTGTTTTAAAGGTGGATCCTGCCCTCTAGAGCCATGCCTCTCCCATTTGGGGAAGGTACTGTAAAATCTACTTTTTTACAGTTTAAATTTTGTTTCTTCACTTTACAGGGCCACAAAAAGAGAGAGAGAGAGAGAGAGAGAGAGGTGTTGGTGGGCCCTGTTGTGGCGACAGGGCTCAGTATTTTCAGATTCCTACACGTCACACCATCAATTACTTTCTTTTTTTTAAAGGAAAGGAGTAACGTAGCCGTCCATCCCACTGTAGGAAAGCTTCATTTACTGCAATTTTATTTACAAACCCATCCCCACCTCCAGTCCTTTTTTCTCCTAATAAATTACTAGCAAAAATGCAGAGCATCTGTCCCTGCTCAGTAGAAGAGTCTCAAGCCATGCATCCTTGAACGAACAACTTCAGTGCAACAGGACACCTTGAACGAGACAGTTCCTAGCCGCTTTTGGCAACCCCGTCGGTGGTTTGGGTCGGAAGACATCATGATGATGCCACGCCTACGGAAGGCGCTGGGTTGCATCCTGAATCTCAGAGAGCCCACTGTGAGACAAGGGGGCCACCTTCTTTAGACTGAGCGGACCACCTGGGCCACAATGTGCAGGATCCGTCCCTTCAGCTCAGGGCCCAACGGCATCATTCAAAAGACAAGTGTCTTCCAGACACATTGAGTCTGGGTTCACAGCGGGAGCCACCTTTGCCGGCCACAAAAACAGCACCAAGTGGCAGCCCGTGGGTTACGCCAGAGTCCGTGGCACAAGGCGGGTTCCTCCAGGGAAAGCCCTCTCGGGTCTGATCCCTCCAAGCTGGGCTCGGCCACAGCCTGGCCCCGGACCATGTGCCCTCCGTGTCCACGTGGAAAGAGGAAGATCGAAGGAGCGAGGCTCGACTCGGCTCAGCGGGACCCCGCACGGCGGGCAGACTGCGCCAGCTGCATGCATCTGTCAAACAGGCGGAAGGACCCGCCGGGAGGTGCCGGCTGCTCCTGCCGCTTCACTTTGAGGGAGGGGCCCGGGTGCCTGCGCATCAAGCGGTTGGTGAGGTGGCGGGCGGGAGCCAGGATGGCCCTCCCCACATCAATGCAGCTGCAAGGGAAAATGAGAGAGAGAAGATCAACCTCTGGAAGTTCTCCTGACACCTCCTCTTTAGAGCAGGGGCGGGCCACAAGGGCCCTCCAGATAAAATGGCCTTCCGCTCCCAACAATTCCAGCTAACCCAGTCCTTGGTAAGGCATCATGGGACCTGTAGTCCAACCACATCTGGAAGTCCACACGTCGACCCACTGATGAACCCAGAAACTGAAGCAGCGGCTCTAATGAACTGCTGGGGAGCTCGGTGGTTTTGGTCTCTGGCCACAGAGCCAGAGGTTGGGAGTTCAATTCCCCCACTGGGCTTCCTTGATAGGGGCTGGACTGGATGACCCAGACGGTCCCTTCCAGCTCTGCAGGTCTGTGATTATTTAACTGCCAGAGAGTCCAGGGGTTGAGGTCTCTGGCTTCAGAGCGTGAGGTTGGGCATTCGATTCCCCCCTGGGGCCTCCTTGACAGACCACGCTCAATAATCCCTCAGGGTCCCTCTGAGCTGTGTGCTTCTAAACCGATGGTTCTTATTACCACTGATGGAGCGGTTCATTCTGAGTGCCAGCTGGCCCAGCCGAGGGCCTGGCAGAAGACCTTGAGGGCTGGCACTCCGGAAGGGGTGCACCAGCACCGCTTCCGATGCGGGGGTGTCCGTCTCAGATGACATGCAGCGGCGTATGATCTTAAAACCTGGTGGCTACCTGCCTTCCATCAACCCTGCTTCCAAACCCCCTCTCTGGCTTTTTCGATGGAAGCTCAAGCTCAGCCTGTAGCTTCCCTCCCTCCCTCCGTGGCATGCACAGCCGTTGCACTCACTTGGGCCATTCTTCCTGCCCCTCCAGGCAACCGGGAGGGGGTTGCAAGACGAAACAGGAGGAGGAGACGTAGCTGGAAAGCACCTCCCCTTCGACCTCGTTGGGACCGTGGTTTCGTCGCAGGAACCGGGCCAGCCTAGGAGAAGAAAGAAGGGGGTCAGGTTCAAACAGGGAGCACCTTTTCTCCTCTTGGCCGTGCGGAAGAAAAAGGAAATCTGCCCATCACATGATTTGCTGAGTGCAAAAAAAGGGACCCCCGGTTCTCGCCCACTTCTGCTCAAGACAGATCCACTGAACTGTTGCATTTATATCTCGCTTAAATTCCAATAAGCCTCTGGGAAGTCAGGAAGCAAAGTAGGAAGTGGACAATGGGTGGGTCCAGGAAGAACCCATTTCCATCGTCCCCCAACTGGGGCCACCCACAAATGTACAGGCCATCAAAAATAACCACTCCCCACACAAACCACTCTGAAATCTGGATTGGCTAGCAATCCACTTCCAAATCTGAAATCTACAGTAGGCCCCCCTTATCCACGGGATCAGTATCCCCTGATTCACTAATACACGGTCTAAAAATATTAAAAGAAAAATCCTATAAATGCATGTTTCTAAAGTGGACGGTATCTGAACTGGCCGCTAGTGGTAGCAAGAGACGATGCTATGTATAGAATTGCTAATATAACAGGGTTCACTATAATCCACATTTTTCAGCATCCGCGGGAGCAGGCTTGGAACCCATCCCCCGTGGATGTAGGAGTCCTACTATAGTTTTTTTTTTAAATGTTCAATGATGCTGAAGAAGCTCCTGTTGCCTGATTTAACAGTTGGACTGCTGCTACTGCTGGAGGCTTCCAGCATTGAAGAGTCACTTGCCATTGCTGGATGAAGCGTTTCCAGCCCAAAGCCCCTCTATGGAGTGTGTGTTTTTCTCTAAAATTTGTATGCCCCCAAACCTTATACGCACACATACATGTCGTTAACATGTCATAAGAAAAGCAGAAGTGGTTTCTTCCAGGAGCTGAGGCTGTCCAAATGGGCCCCGGGTGTCTAGGACCTGCTGGCAGGGGTCTGCAGCATCCCATCTCCAGTGGTAGGGAAGGTGGGGGGTTCGCTCCTCCGTTCTCCCCCCCCCCAACCCCGCTTTTTGGTCCTCAAGCAGAGGCTGGACTACCATCAGCTTTGAATATCTTTAGCTAGTCTAGGCAGGCCTAGACGGACAAGACATTCGCACCTGTCTGGAACCCCAGTGCAATGGGTTCTCTTTGCTCCTTCCACAGAATCATGAATCACAGGACTGTAGGGCTGGAGCGGATGCCAAGGGTAGCTCATCCTCAGTCCCAGCTGAAGCAGGAAATTTGCAGCTCACACTTCCTTGGCAGGTGGTCCTCCAACCTCTGCTTAAAAGCCTCCAGTGATGGAGAGTCCAACCCCCCCCCCTGCCCCCCAAGGCAGCCCCTTCCATTGCCAAACAGCTCTTATTGCCAAGAAGGTCTTCCTAATGTTTAGTCCAAATCACTTATTTAGTCATTTGAATCCAGAGCCCCGAGCCCTACTCTCTGGAATTGGAGGAGACAAGCTTGCTCCGTCTTCCACGTGACAGTTCTTTATATACGTAGCTTTCATGTCACCTCTCCGTCTTCTCTTCAGTGGCAGTGGTCGGGTCCCCAGATGTTCTTGGACTGCAACTCCCAGAAATCCTGGCCAGCACAGCGAGTGGTGAAGGCTTCTGGGAGTTGCAGTCCAAGAAGACCTGGGGACCCCAGGTTGGGCAACCACTGGTCTAAGGCTTAACAGGCCCAGTTCTCGCAACTGGCCTTCAGAGGGTTTGGCTTCCATCATCTTGGTTGTCTCCTAAAATCATATACCAGCTTCTCAATATTTTTCTTACACTTCTGTAACCCTCTTTCCAGCTCACTCAGCCCCTGGGATGGGTCCATAATTAGGAGACCCTCGTCACTCACCGGCGGGTACAGTTGCAGTGGAAGAGCGTACGGGAATCCATGTTGTGCAGCTGGTATTTGACCTCGTGGGGAGCAATCCTGTACGGGCACTGATCCAAGCATCGGTAGCAGCTGCAGCTCTGGGACGGACCTGGAGAGAAAAACCAGCAGGGGAAAGGAGGATGCTGAATTTGGGGTTGCAACAGAAGTCAAACACCAGTCTTGGCCGCACTGGACCATCCATCTCCTCTGGTCTTGGAAGCTAAACACAACTGGAACATAACTATATTGCAGGTGGCTGGAAGTGTACCTCTGGCTTTGAAAAATAAGGATTATTATATAAAAGGGGAATCACTGCGCTTGGAAGTTTAAGAGAGCAGTTAGACAAAACTCTCTTGCTGCGGAATTGAGGTGCTATGTGTGCGTGCGTGCAGAGAAACCACGAAAGCAGGTTTGGGGGCTGTGTCCCATCTGCCACAGCTTACTCAGCGCCTTTGGAAAGACTGGTGGTGGGATAACGTCATTTCTCCCGTTTGTCCTGAAACAGAGGTACACTGCCTCTGTGGAGGAAGGCTCGATTTTGGCAACACAGGGACCGTAGCCAGGGGTGGTGGTGTAGCTATGGAAGTTCCTGGGTGACCTCTTTCAGCCCGACCTACCTCACAGGCTTGTTGTGAGGACAGGAAGAGGAAAGGTACGCATGTTGCTTTGAGCTCACAAGGTGGGAGTCATCCGGTGACTCCAGTTCCAGAGGTGCCAGGAATCCACCTCAGGTTTTCCCAGGGGGGTTTCCAGGAGTTGTCCAACGTACTGAACCGATGGGTGGGATAGGATTCAGCACTCTGGACAGCAGCTGAAAAGTTTCCCCCTTATCAATTTCTTGAAATTCTTCAATTCCCTTCTAACGCCATCTTGTTGCATCCAGTTCTGTCAGGTGGCTAGGATTTGTGCAAAGGAGAGCTTACTTTTGGCAAACAAAGATCCTTTACTGGATCTTGAACCCCAGGAGACCCCGAGTTCCAATCCTGAGACAGACTCAAGATTTCCACCTTTCCGGCCCGCTCGCAACAACTTAGTCCCCAACGAAACGAGTGCCCTGCAACCACCCACACACCTGAACTGCTTGAGGTAACAGCATCTCCATGCCCACCAGCACCAGAGACGGGCTTCCCTTTCTGCCCCACGTCCTTGGGTAGCCCGGAAACATCTGTGTGGGCTTGCTGGATGTTCTGGGGCTCCGTGGGGAGACCCACACCCGTCTTCCACAGGCCTGGTTCTGACGTGCCCTCGAGGGTGGGTTGCCGTGGCGGTAGAGTCCCCCTCCTCCCAGGGGCTGCTCCCGAGCTTGAGACCACTGGGGACCACGTGATCAGATCTGACTCCAAGACAGGGGTCGGGGCAGCAACAGAACCCCACGGCACAGAAGGTTCCGGATGCAGACCACCGGGCGCCTCCGTGGCCTTTGATCTGAAGCGCTTCCGGTTCTTTCGGTTCTTCCGATGGTGCTTCGGGCCCTTTCCCTTGCGTTTTCTGGGCCGGGCTGGTGTTGTGGCTGGGCCGGGTCCTTCCGTGGACAACAAGAGGGGCTGGTAGTGAGTCTGCGAAACTAGGTGAGCCAAAGGCATGAGGCCGTACGCCTTACACCTAGGAAGGGGAGGAAGAAGACCAGCCAGTCATCCACAGGATTGGTGCCTCCCCCATAGCCTTCAGGCAGGGGCTAATTTCAAATTAACAGGAGGTGTTCTGTGTATCTACCTATCTATCATCAAGTCACTATCTATCCATCAATCATGAATTCATTATTTATTTATCTATCATCAACATCTATCTATCTATCTATCTATCTATCTATCTATCTATCTATCTATCATCATGAATTCATTATCTATCATCAACTCATTCTATCCATCCATCCATCTATCCATTCATCTATCCATCTTGAATTCATTATCTATCTATCTATCTATCTATCTATCTATCTATCTATCTATCTATCTATCTATCTATCTATCTATCTATCTATCTATCTATCTATCTGTCATGAACTCCTTATCTACCTACATATCAGTCATCAATTCATAATTTCTCTATGTGGAATTCATTATTTATCATTCATCCATTCTATCTCTCAGTCTCTCTACCTACCGACTCTCTATCTATCCAACTCTCTCACTAACAGGATACAACCCCCCCCCCCCCACAGCTCTTTCGTCCCCACAGCAACAAAGCAAAAACAACACCCGGAGGTGGTGCACAAAGCCGTCGTCTCCCCCCCCCCCCGTGCCCAGTCACTCACCCGCCCCACCAGTGCCACTCCAGGCACTCTTCGCTCTCCTCCAGGACAAAGCAGGGCACCTCCAGCAGGTTGAAGAAGCTGATCCCAATGAAGTTGGAGATGGGGTCGTTGAGGTCCCTCAGGCACTGCCGGAACCTGTCAAGGGAGACGGATCCGTCACGGTGGGGGCAGCCGCTGGGGACCTGAAGCCCTTGCGCCCAGTCTTGGATGGATCGTTTTTCAGCCGAACGGATTTTCTGCCCTTCCCAGCCCTGCCTCCTCCAGTGAGCGCCCACTCAGAGGCTGGGAAGTGCTGGCACGAACCACTGGTTCGGTGGTTTCTGCCCATCTCTAAGGGAACTTAATCAGCCCAGCATCGTCCCATGAGCAGAAGTGATGGTTCAAAGGATCTCCACCAGCCAATTGATTATGGATTGTTTCCAACCTGGTTTGTGCCACATCTTGACTGGATTACTAACAAGGCAAGGTTTTGAGACCCACCCCCTCAGAAGCCCCCCCAGAAATGATCTCAACCAGCCTACAAAGCTGGCTATGAGCAGCCCCACAGGGAGAACCTTATGCACAGAACCAACATTCACAATCACTGATCTCCAGATCCTGTTGCACTACAAACCCCATTATCCTTGACCAGGTGCCCCGCTGGGGGTGATGGAAATTGCAGTCAAACCTTCACCCAGGGCACGAGCGGTGAGAGGATCAACAAGCCCGCCATCCCTGGCCAACGGCCATGAAGAGAAGGATGGGCCATGCCGTCCAAGGTCAGCGGCTACTAAGGAGCCATAAAGCATGGGAAGGTTGCCCTGCCCGACTACTCACCGTTCATCACAGTCACAATGAGAGATGGTGTGCAGGCGATAATTCCGCATCCCATACTTGTACCCCAGGGCGGCGATCTGAGCCTCACACAGATCATGTTCCCGGCAACACACATCTGGGCCCTGAAAAACACCTGAAAAACAAGAGAGACCGGATCAGACCCATGGGATCACCTGGAGCCTATGTTTGCATCGCAGCTGGACAGGGCACGGATCCTTACGGAGAGGAGCAGGATAAGCAGAGGAAAAGGGGCTATGTGGACTTGGAGCATGTGCCTTTCTGGCTGTCTCGGGCCACCCTTAGAGCCCCCAGAAGCAAAGGTAGGGAATGTTAACTGTTTGGACCACAACTCCCATGCCAGGCATGAGAATGATCGGAGCCAAGGTCTTTCCCTGTCCCTGACCACGAGTAGGGCAGGCACCTGGCTGGTTGCAGAGCCAAAGGTTGGGAGTTCGATTCCCCCACCAGGGGCTGGACTCCATGGTCCAGAGGTCCCTTCCAGCTCTGCCATTCTAAGATGATGATAAACAAAGCTGTGGTGTGGGACTGTGAGATCAAATCGAAGTCCTGTTACCGATTTTTAAAAATATATATTTTGGGGGAACCTGCAGCTCCTCCCTGAAAGAGCTTTACATCGGGGGGGGGGCAACTTGGAAGGTCCAGGGGCCAGTTTCACCTTCTTGAGTCCCACCACAGGCTGCATTGCCTCCAAGAAAATGGGTGGGTCTTGCACTTCTTTGTCACAATGAGAAAGTCACTTTCTATATAAATAAAAAAGAAAGACAACCCCCCAACCTCTAAGAAAAGGCTTCCCCCAATGGAAATAAAACCCTAGACTTTGCTTCAGAGCAGAACTGCAGCAATTAGCTGCTTTGAGGAATGAAAAAAATGCATTTTTAAACGGGGATGTCTGTGTCTAGATCTTTGTTTTAAAAAAACAGCTACAGGGGAGAGAACCCCACGCATCAACCACTCCATCTTCCAGGACTCAGAATATTATTTTCCATTTTAAGAAGTTGTTTGCAGGAAGGTGGATCTTGAGGTCCTCATAAAAACAAAACACAGACCTCTTCTGACCAGGGTGAACTCTACAGGGCTGATGTTCTGCAATAGCAGCTCCACGACTGCTCCCTACAGGTGATGGAGAGAGTTTGCAAAAGGATATTTCTCCGGTCCCTGCTAAGCAGAGGGTGCAGCAACATCTTGATTTTGATCTGGATGCAGAAGCCCGCCAAAGGTGGTTTCTCCCTATTTCGAGGGAATGGGGGTGCATCTTGTTTGTTCTCTGGGGGGGGGGGCTTTAGGTGAGGGTGAGCTGAAGAAGGAGATGGGGTCTCCTTTTATCCCTTCAGCTAGAAGGTTCTGGCTGCTGTAACCACATGAACAGCACGGGAGAATCGCCTCCCTGGATGAGACCCAAAGGGGCCCAGCACCCAGCTTCTGCCAGCTATCAGCCGAAACCCAGTGGGAAGCTTCTGAACAGCGCTGGCCCCTTGTTCTTTACCTGGCCGCTGTTGCCAACCCAAGATAGACTGCCTCTGCATATGGAGGTTGTTTACCCCTCCGTCTCAGCTGAACTACGGGCATGATCCTTTTTCAAAGCTATCTAGGTGATCCCCAACCACCCAGGGGTTCCTAACCTTGGGTAACTCTGGTGTTCTTAGACTGCAATTCCCAGAAGCCTTCACCACCAGCTGTGCTGGCCAGGATTTCTGGGAGTTGCAGTCCAAGAACACCCGGGGGACACCACGGTTGGGAAGCACTGCCAACCACCACTTCTGGTGGCCACGAGTCTTGTATGTCGATCATTCCTTCTGCTTACCGACCCTTCCCTGTTGTCTACGTCAAAGACTCCTCTTCTACTTTACCCCTGCAAATACAATATATGCAGAAACTGCTAGATCCCCGGGATATTTTAAAAGGAAAGGAAGGCTCTGCTGGAGATCCCGCCTTAAGCCTTAACCCCATTGGCTGCTCCCCTCCCCCAGTAATACAGCAGGACCACGGTATCTGCAGGGGAATCGGTTCCAAGCCCCTCCCCCCCCGCGGATGCTGAAAAACGCGGATGTATCGAGACGCCGCTATACATGCGTGCTCTCTGGATCCCTCTAGTAGCCCGTTGCGATAAATGCACCCTGGAAACACGTACGAATAAGTATTCCCGGGGCTTTTTATGTAATATTTAGTATTTTGAGCCCTCGGATAAGTGACTCAGCGGATAGTGATCCCGCGGATAGGGGGTCCTCCCTGTACATGCTCGCGTGCTTTTATTTGCCCTGCGCCGGCCAGGGCTCCGGCGTCAAGGTCGTGTCCCTCGTGGCTCGGCCCGGCCGTTCCCCGGCTTCCGTCCCCTCCTCGACGGCGGGCCAACGAGGCTCGGCGGAGGCTCCAAGCCCGGCGCGACCCGTCTCACCTACCGAGCTCCGAAGTGTTGGCCGCCGAGTCGCCGGCGCCGCACCAAAGCGTCCCGGGCATGGTCCAGCCGCGTCGGACCCGCGGGCGCCCCCTCGGCTCCCTCCTTCCCGGGGGCGCCGGTGGGCCAAGCGCCCCTTGGGGCTCCTCCTCCTCCCCCGAAGGAGGATGCTGGGCTCCCCTGCAGGCGCTCTTGTGCGCCTCCAACGCCTCCAGCCACCGCGCCAGCTCCGGCCCCCAGACGGCGCGTCCCAGCCGCGGGTGGCCACCGGGGCTCCCCGCCGCGCACCAGCCCCGGTACCAGCGGATCGCCGGCGCCTCCGTCCGCCAAGCGCAGGCCAGGAGCCGCCCGCGCGGATCCCACACGCTCTGCACCACGGCCGGCGGCCGCCCGTCGGGGCGCCGCCACAGGAAACTCAGCCACTTGGAGCCGCCGGCCGCCGTGGCCACCGTCGGGCAGGAGGTCGTGGCCCGGCTCCACCAGCCCCTCGCCTCGCCGGGCTCGGGCAGAGCCAGGGCGGCCAGCAGCAAAGGCAGCAGGAGCCGCGCCGACGCCACCATGCCGGCCGCGGGCGGAAGGACGGGCGGAGGAGCGGGCGGCCGCGCTCGCAGGCCGGTCGGGCGCCGAATGAATGGAGCGCTCCCGCTCCCGGCCGCGCTCTTTACCCGGGAAGGGCCTGGCCCCAACGGCGCCCCGGGATTGGGCGGCTGGGCGGCACGCCCCCTCAGCCCAGCCACGCCCCCCCCCGCGCGCAAGCCGGCTCAAGCGCACACAAAGCGCGGCAGGGCTGGGCGTGGGAACGGCGTCCGGAACGACGCCCCCGCGAGGTTGCCTTGGGCCTTCCCAAGGGGTCGGAGGTTCCGCCTCTGCAGCCCCGGTTGCCTCCCGGACCCTCGGCCATCCTCCGCTACGGACATCAGCCGCAGCTTGCTTGGTCGGTGGATCGGGCCCCCCTGGGGCGCCTTGGGCTCCGCGCCCTGCCTCCAGCCGGTGGGCGCCTCTTGGCCAATCACGGGCATCCTCTCCTTTTTTAAAAAAGATGACACCTCCCACCATGCTTCAGCACTCTAGTCGGGGCTTTGGGGCTTTGTAGTCACCCACCTCAAAGGCGCCTTCTCCAGGCTCTGGGCCTCTCCCAGTGCTTGCAAGCAGGGCTCTGGGGGCATCACAGACCTCCTTCCGCTGTTGGCGGCATCCAGAGGTAGACTGTCCCTTTTAATGGAGGCTCCCTTCTTTGCCATCAGAACAGCAGCATGACTGTCCGGGAGCAGATCTCAGGCCCGCGCGGTTTGCGCCTCTCGTCCTTCCAGGTTATTCATAAGATGTACAAGACCATCACCTGTACCCAGTACTCCGAGGTAGACTGTACCTGGCCATGAAGGTTTTGCTCCTTTCTACTGTGGATAATAAAAGCACCCATGGCCCTCTCCTCAGCCAAGCAGCTGTTTTCATAGGTATGTGTATATACATGTATGTGTGTGTGTGTAATGTATATCAAATATACTTCCATGCCTCTATAGATACACATGCATGTGTATGTAGGTGCACAATAGACATAAAATGCTTTTCCCCCTTCCAAACTTCAGACTGAAAACATTACCCCAGTCAGCTCTGCCTGAAAGACCCAGAGAGTTGCTTGGCTTTCCACCCCTGTGCTAATTCAGCAATTAGATGAATTTGCATATTGCCGAACCCTGAAAGGAGCTGCTTTCCTCAGCCTTCTTAAAAGGGGAAGGGAGCGAAAGGGAGCAGGAAGAGGAGGCAATGGGTCCCCACAGAGGCTCTTGGGGGGCGTGGCAGAAGGGCTCCCCACCCGACCCCAGGTGCCAGGGAGGCGAAAAGGTCCCCACTTGGGATGGTCCCCATCCTGCTCCGATGCCTAGCGCAGAGCCTCTGAATCCAGCCGCTTTCTCCTCCCCTTGGCCCAAAACAGGCCAGGGGTGACTCACCTGCATCATCCGATGGTGATGTTTGGGAAAAGGCCCGCCCAGAAAAGGTGAGTCAGGAGCTGGAAGAACAAGTGAAGAAAGAAAAAGAGAGGGCGGGGGGGGGGGGGGAGAGAGAGAGAGAGCATGCCCTTCCAAACCAGTGCCAGCTGCTAGAGAAATCTTCTCCAGAAATCCTACTCCAGAGAAGAACTGCAGGAGAGAAGACTTTGGAATTTTGACGGCAATTGTATTTTTGGACCCCAAACGTCTCTTTCAGGGGGATGGCCGAGGAAGGTCAGTTCTGGCCAGTGGAGGCTGGTCCCTGACGGCCACGAGGGCATTGCCCATCTGAGGCGAAGGGCACTCCTGGGCAAACCCACCTCTGCCTCTGCTTCCTTTCCATCCACGCTCAGGGAGGTTGGCACGTCCTTGGTGCCAAGTCCCGAGTCCCAACTCTGAGTCCCTATTAAAAAGAAGCTCTCCCCCCCCCCCCACTGAAAAAAAGGGACGGGTGGGTGATTTCCAAGATGCGAATTGAGTCTGAGGCATTAAAAAAAATTTTTTAACTGAGTCGAGTGGCCAGTATGACTTGACAGCGGGTCCCATGACCTGAGTCCACTCCCTGCCCATGCAGGTGTGAATGCCTTCTTGTCTGTGTCTGCTGCTCTTTCTCTCTGTGTGTGTCTCTTTCTCTGCGTGTGTCTGAATACCCCGTTTCTGCCCTGCCCTCTGCCCGCCCTAGTCTCCACCCACGTTCCTTCCACCCTGCCGACCACCGTGGGCACCAGCTGTTGTGGGTGCCTGCGTCGGGAGATCAGCAAGACCATCACGAAGAGAACATTTATGCTTTTTCAAGAAAAGGGACTGAGGCTGAAAGCTCCACCATCTAATTTTCCTCAAATTCATCCGTAGATTTGTTAAAAAATCTTAAAACCTCCATCACAGAGCAGTTCTCCAACTGCTTTCAATTTATCTGGGTCACACCCAAGTCAGAGGTTGGGTCCCCAGATGTTCTTGGACTACAACTCCCAGAAATCCTGGCCAGCACAGCTGCTTCTGAAGGCTTCTGGGAGTTTATGTCCAAGAATATCTGGGGACCCCAGGTTGGGAACCACTGCTAGAAGCTGAAAGGCAAATCACATTCTGAAAACAGCCAAGTAATATAGTTTAATTCTTCCTAAACCATAAATGAACTTCTCCTTTCAGGGTTACATTCAGTGGTTTCCCTTCTCGGCTGCTGTCCTCATACACCTGTTTAAGGTTCTTCTTTTTATTTCCGACAAACTCAACGGCCACCCTTGCTCAATGATTTACCAACAAAACCACAGTGTCCACACTTGGGGAGCCTGAAGGTCACAGCCAAGCAGATTCATATTACTGCATTTTATATCAAACATAGTATATTGGGTAGTTATTGATGAATCTACACTTGATCAAATATTTATTCTCAGAGATTCAGCTCTAGATTCAGGTGCCCTCTAAATTTTCAGGGCAAAGCCCTATTTTCTCCACCTGAATTACGGCCCTGGAAAAGTTTTATTTATTTATCTGACCCTTTGTTTATATTGTGGCTACCCAGTTGTTTTCTACCTTCTCTGTCCCTGCAGGGAAAGCTGCTCTGTGTTCAAAAGCTTGGTGATGTGGCGCTTTGGGTGATAAGAGGCAGATAACAGTTATCAGCCTTGGAGTGGTTTGTGTTGGCTGGAAAGAGTTGTGTGAACCTCAGGTGACTCTCAGATGTTAGTGGCGGGGCTGTAAAATGGTTTTTCAAGACGGTCAACGCGTATCTTTTAATCTGCCACTGAATCAAGAGATGGAATAATGTTCCCCTCAACACATGTCAAGTTTTCCATGTTTATTATGTGCAGCAGCTTTTTAGCTGATGTGCACCATCGTTACAGATTTTCTAACCATGCATAATAAAAACTAGGGAAGAGGTTATAATAATAATAATCTGAGAACTGAACAGGTGGAAGGGATCCTATGGATCCCCAAATTCAGACCCTGCCAGGGAGGTACCGTGGGGGAAATAAACTCCCAACCAGATTACCTAAATCACTGAGCTATCTGGCAGGCTTGGGGGGTCTGTGTTTTCCTGTACCCATGCCAGCCAGGAAAACATGTTACGCTTGTTAAATGTTTGCCTGCTGCGTCTGTACACTTGTCCTATTCACCTTCTGCTAACTGTGTTTGTCTATTTTCTCCAGCGGGATGTGATTTCTGTCTTGTTCTGAAAGAGAGCCAGCACACGGCGGCGAAGCCTCTAGTCCAGGTTCAGGAATGGCCTTCCAGAACTTTTTGGACTGCAAAATAACTCGTATTTCGCTTTGATGAGAGCTGTAGGTCAACATTCAGAGTCAGACTATGCAACACCGAGGTCTTCTCTCTCTCTTTAAAGTTTTCAAGGGTCTAACCCAAGGTTCCCTCAGCTCTCTGAGGCATCTGGGCACTTCAGGACTGGAAACCAAGTCCTATATGGCAGATCCGGGCATGTTTCGCCTTGAGAAAAAAGGATTGAGAGGAGATAGGATAGCACTTTTCGAAGACTTGAAAGAGAGCGGAGGGTAGAATCTGTTCTTGATCATGCCAGAGTGCAGGGCACGTCAGAATGGGCTCAAGCAACAGGAAGCCAGATTTAGGCTGAATATCATGAAAAAGTCTTAACTGTTAGAGCAGTACGGCCATGGAACCAATGACCTCGGGAGGTGGTGAGCGCTCCAGCGCTGGAGGCCGTCAAGAGAGAATGAGGCAACCCTCTGTCGACACATCCAGATCTGTTTTGATACGGATTCCTGCACTGATCAGGGGTTTGGACCCGATGGCCTTAGAGGCCCCTTCCCACTCTGTTATGCTGTTCTACGATTTGGGATTCTAAGAATCTGGGATTTTTGTCCTTCACAGAATGGCTGCCCTGGGGTGCACGTGGCGATGCACACCGCAGAAGGCAAACTGGTAAAGCTAAGAGACAAGTAACTTACCTGCCTAAGAAATGGATTCCAATGAAAAGATGGGGGTCTGAGCCCTGAAATAAATCCCTGGTTTTTCTTCTCCGTGAGACGCCCACTTTCTAAACCCGAGGTCCCCATTCCACTGAGGGCTTATCTCTCCCCGGGCCTCTCTCTTTGTGCCAGGCACACACCCATCTCTTTCTGCACACCAGCCAATGTATACCTAGCCTCTCTCTTGCGTGCCAGTCTGTTCCTCTCAAAACCTGTCTGTGCCAGCCGACCCACTTCTGTCATCTCTCCAGATCAGCCAGACAAGCTGCAAAAGATTTTGTCTCCGGTGTGTGGCGCCAGGCAACACCCCCCCCCACACACCTGTTTTTCTCTCGATCTTTGCCAAGAAACAGGTGCCCGGATTGTGATGCTGCTTACCCAACCAACACATCCACCCCATGCCCTTCCCATGTCGGTCACGTCACAGTTCCACATCACCGTGGGTCTGCCGCCCCACACATCCAAAGTCTCTGCGCTACCCAGCTCCACCGTTGCCTGTCTTGCCTTCTTTCCTTCATTGTCTATTTGGTCCTCCCTCTGCTGTGGCCTCATCCATTTCTGTATCATCTCCCCTTGAGCCCCTTGGTTTTTCTCATCACCCAGGGATGCCTTTGATATAGATCAGCAGTAATGTGGGGTTGGGTTTAGGGAAATTTACACTGGGTGCGCCACGCAGTTATATCTACCTACTTCTTTCCAGTGGAATTCTGGAGGTTGTAGTTTGCTGACTTCCACAGCTACAGTACTGCAGTTTGTGTTATGGATCCTGGGCTCACTTCATCACAACTCTGGAAATTTTGGATTGGCAGGGACTGTGACATCATCATCCTTGTTGGGAGAAATGCGGCATATAAATAAAACTAATCATCATCATTGTCTTAATGCTGCAGAGCTGGGAGAGGTCATCGAGTCCAGCTTCTGTCAAGGAGGTACATTGGGGGAATCGAACTCCCAGCTTCTGCCTCCATCACCATCCTCTACCATCCCTCTTGTTCACTCGTCGTATAGCTGTTATCCTGAGAGTAGCTGGAGCAGAAATAGGGTTTTTCCAGAAACACTATACGGTTGCAAGCTATCCCATTGGCCGGGCAAAGTATTTCAGGGCGGTTTGGTCTTGAAAGGGCAATCAAAAGCCATTAGCTTTACAAAAGACCGAGTCCTCGGTTGTCCTGCTCTCCTACAGGTAGGTCGCCATGTGGACTATCATGATATGTGCCCGTTCTTCCAAATTCATTGCTAACTCATAGTTTACACATGTGTTTACGTTTGCATCCGCAGAACTGGGGGACAGAGATTGAGAGAGAGAGGCTTGGCTTGACTTTTCTTTCAATGCCAGTCACAACTAGACTCCTTCGCTGTGCCTTTAGCACATGGTGAGATCCTGAGACTTGCCCTTTTGGCTTCCTCAGGATCTCTCTCTTGATTTGCTAAGTTTTTCAAAGCGTTTTACATGGTTTTCCAGTCCTGCCACAATTTTAGATTCTTGTAATGCGAGACCACTGTTTGCACTCTGCTCTGCGATCCGTCCCTCTTGGGTGGGTTAGAAATACTTAACGAACGAAGAAATTAACACAGAATAGCTGCCCCCACGTGCCGCTGGGCCTCTCAAAGGTATACTCAGGAGGACTCCAGGCGTGCGGGGGAAGGATGAGGCCAGGCACAGCAGCTAACCCATCCCATCCCAGGCGGATCGCTCCGCGTTACGCAAGAGGTGGACTTCCCTTCTTTAGGAGGGGCTCTGCCCTCCGCCCTCCTTCTGGGACCTACGAGGCCATAGGCTGGGTGAGGTGGTGCCACAAGGAGGAGGCGAGCCATCGGCTTCCAGCTTCGCGGTTGAGGCTCAAGGGGGATTAAATTTGATCCCCTTTGAGATTTGGCAAGAAAAACCTGTCCTGGCTACACGAACGGATTTGCAGGGGGCGTTTCCCGTGCCTAGCAGTGGATCGGGCCCCCTGTTTTCCTCTTGCAGTGCTTCTCTGGGTCTTCATAGGGAAAGATACATTTGTTTGTTTGTTTATTTCTTTAAAATCTTTTTACCCCACCTTTTTCCTTAAAAAAAAAAAAAGACCCAAGGCAGCTTACATTCTTGAAAGGCACTACTTAAAGCTGAAAACAGTAAGAATTCAAATACAAAAAAAGGATCCAATGGATGCCATACTGAAAGACGGTCAACAAAAGCAACACCAAAAACACATTCAAAGCAGTAAAGCACAACAGTGCAATTAAAATAAAAAACCCACTCAGGCAGCCGGTCACTCAGGGAAAGCCTGCCTGAAGAGAGAGGCCTTCGCCTGCTCGCAGAAGGACAGCCAAGACGGGGCCAGGCTGGCCTCCAGTGGGAGGGAGTTCCAGAGTATAAAGGAGCAGCCACAGAGAAGGCCCTCTTCCCGTATCCCCCCACCAGGTGCACTTGTGAGGGTGGTGGGGCCGAGAGAAAGGCCTCTGTGGATGATCTTAATGCCCAGGCAGGCTCATAGAGGGAGATGCGGTCTTTTAGACAGCTTGGACCCAGGCCATTTAGGGCTTTACTGGTTACAACCAGCACTTTGAATTTTGCCAGGAAATGGATCGGCTGCCAGTGGAGCTGCTGTAACGGGGTGTGTGTGTGTGTGTGTGCAACATGCAGGGAAATGCGCTCCAGCCCGACCCCATTCTGTGCACAAACTGAACCTTTTGGGTCCAGCTATTGGGCTTCTCCTTTTTTGAGTCCAGGGTGGAGCAATTCCCTGTCAGATGGAAAGCTCGCTTTAAGGGAGATTGCTCCGGGTAACACAACGCTTTCTGGTGTGATCGGACATGCACCTTTCCAACCGTCTGATCACACCCCAAGTCAGCCAGTGAGCCATAGGGAACCGGATCGGATCCTTGGAGTCTTGGAGGATGCCATCAACCAGATGGCTTTCCTGCCCTTCCTTCCCGCTCAGTCCTCCTTGGACTGTTTTGGGTTGCCAGTTTTGGAAGAAGACATTCTGCACTTTTATCAGCCTCTGCTTCTCTCCCAAGCATCCTCTCTCTCTCTCTCACACACACACACACACCCTTGCCTCTCTCCATGACCTTGTTTTGTTCCTCTGCAACCTTGTTTTGTTTCTCCGTGACCTTGTTGGCCTTCTCTGTTCGTCATCCAGTTGCGATATGACAGGGAGCGAAACAAACCGAATTCCTGGCTCTAGCCCGCAAAATGTCACTTTCCTGGACCACACATCTGCCAGAATCCAGGAATTCTGGGGGTTGTTGTGGAAAAAAAACAAGAGAGCAATTTTTAAAAACTCTGTCCCTGCCACTGATGGAGACCTTCTGACAACCCTCTTCATGTGGAGCAAATATTTGCCGAATCCTTTTACAGAACTTGCCTTCTTCTGTAGGTATCAAAAGCGAGAGTCCGTAAGGAATGGATAATATGATTTGACTTCAGGTTTAAGTGGGCCATGCCTGCTGGAAAAAACTAACCGTTTTGATCTTGATCTCGAGGGTGTAACTCTTTGAGAACCTTGGACAATACAATAGGAACTTTGTAGTCTGTTATTTCCCCCTCTCCTCCATCATCCTGGCCTTCGTAAAGATTAGTTCTCTGCCAGATTGGAGGGAGACCTTCCAGCTCCTCAGTTCCAAGATTATTATTATTGGTTGTTGTAGGTTTTTCGGGCTGTTTGGCTGTGTTCTGAGGGTTTTTCTTCCTAACGTTTCGCCCGTCTCTGTGGCCGGCATCTTCAGAGGATGCACAAACTGCACCAGAGCACAGACAGAGTTCTGACTCCTGTCCTCTGAAGATGCCGGCCACAGAGACTGGCGAAACGTCAGGAAGAACAACCCTCAGAACACGGCCAAACAGCCCGAAAAACCTACAACAACCATCGGATCCCGGCCGTGAAAGCCTTCGAGAATACATTATTATTATTATTTGATTTAAGCTGCTCTGGACGCATTTATAGCACCACAGCCATCCATATAAGGCTGGCCGCTAGTCCGGAGAGTGACCTGCGGGGTGAATCAATGAAGCAAAATGTCTGGTGTGGAAAGCAAAGAACCCAACCATCGTTGATATGGAGGAAACCTTGGTTGTGGCGCACCATGTTTTGCGTGGCATCCTCTGTGTCCAACTTGACTCAAGTGGCGAACTTCCTGGCGGGCTTCCTTTCTTTCAAGAGAGCGTCGGATGCGCCTTTGGTTCCAGTAGCCCTGTTGAGAAAAAGGGACATGAACCCTCTACAGAGGCATTCTTTGGAAATGACACTCCGTGATGGATTGCAGCATCAACGGCCGGGGATGCCCACCGAAGGGGTGGAGGGTGAGGGTCACAACAGGGGAAACTGAGGACTCAGCCAGTTTCCTACCTATCCCGCCCCCTTGCAGTTTGTACCTTCCTGGTGGGTGGGAGAAATGTTGGGGGGGGCATGCCGTATGCAAAACCAGCCACGGAGTCATAGCCCCAGCTTGGTCCACAAAATCCAGAACTGAAACATTGCCAGTGGCTGGTTTCCTTCCCTTTGTCTGATGGCCTCAACCAAGCTATCTTATGGACTGCCTCTCCCTTCATGAGCCTGCCCAAGAGTTAAGATCGTCAGGAGAGGTCTTCCTCTCGGTCCCATCATCCTCACAGATGCATTTGGTGGGGACACAAGTGAGGGCCTTCTCGGTGGCTGCTCCCAGAGACTCTGGAACTCCCTCCCACTGGAGGCCAGCCTGGCCCCGTCTCGGCTCTCCTTCCGCAAGCAGGCGAAGACCTCTCTCTTCAGGCAGGCTTTCCCTGAGTGACTGCCTGCCTAAGAGGGGTTTTTTAAGGGACTGTTGTGCCTTGTGGCTTTGAATGTGTTTTGGTGTTGCTTTTGTTTACCATTTTTCATGTGGTGTTTGCCTGATTCTTTTTAAATACTTGCATAGGTAACCATTTTAAACATTGTCTTCTAACAGTGTAAGCCACCTTGGGTCTTTTTCAAAGAGAAAGGTGGGGTAAAAATATTTTAAACAAAATAAGTAATAAATATTTATAAGTAAACTAACTGGCAATTGTTATTGGTGGATGAGGAACTCAGACTCTGGATTCGCCTGTACTTGTGATCAGAACAACATCTCTCGTCTGGGGGATACTGAGCCAGTAGCTGGAATGCACTATAAACTTCGTTGTGAGGCATCATTTCCCCCCCCCCCCCTTCTGCCTTCAAGGCAGGTGGCTCTCTCATGCCCCACCTTTTAGCTGGAGCGAGAAAAGATGCCCAGAAAAGATTTAGCTTTGCTCCTTGCACAAGGGTACCCATAGAAGTCAAAGTTTGCTGAGGGTGCCCTTATCAGCCATCCACGGGTGCATTATCATTGGAGGCCTGCGATCATAGTTTCCCTCTCAGGTGGCAGACGGAAGCCATAGAGCAGTGGCAGAAGCGAGTCCAGAGTCCGGCCGCCGGGTGGTGATATGGCTATCAAGGTCTGTCCCTTTTCCTCGCCTGAGGTATCACAAAGGTTCCCCCAGCTGCCATGTCACGGGCGGCCAGGTGGAAGGGACTCACCTTGACCGCGATCAGGCCTTCTTCTGGGAGAGGAGGGGAAAGAAAAAAGGCTGGCCAGCGCTCCCGGGATGTGTGTTTGCAAACACAAGGAAACATTGAGATGGGAAAGGCTCCTTTTAAGAAAGACACTTCCCAGAATTCCCCAGCGGACGGGGATAATTCTGGGGGTTGTTGCTCAAACAGTTAACATCCCCCCCACCTCTTGTAAATTATTATTCTTATTTAAAACATTTTTACTCCACTTCTCTCTTTAAGAAAGACCCAAAGCGGCTTACATCATTGAAAGACTATATTTAAAGCGAAGAACAATGAGTATGAAGAGGCAGTGTACATCATTAAGAGCTTTAAATATTAAAGCTGAAACAATAAGGATACAAATATTTAAAAGGAGCAAACAAATGCCACTCTGAGAAATGGTAAACAAAAGCAATACTAAAAAGCATTCAAACCCACAAGGCACAACAATCCATTTAAAAAACCCCACTCAGGCAGCCAGTCATTAAGAGAAAGCTTGCCTGAAGAGAAAGGTCTTGGCCTGCTTGTGGAAGGACAGCCAAGACGGGGCCAGGCTGGCCTCCAGTGGGAGGGAGTTCCAGAGTCTCTGGGAGCAGCCACGGAGAAGGCTCTCCTCTCCCCCATGTCCCCATCAGATGCACTGTGAAGTCTTGCACTGACCTGGAATCCTCACCAAGAGGGTTGGCACTCCAACCTAGCAGGGCCCCTGCCATCTTGAACTGTTAGGACAGGATATGTGCCAGTCCAACAGGTATAGCATTCTGTCTCAGGGACATCTCAAGGCCAGGATAAAGTTGCATTGGTTGAATCTGGGCCCCTTGGGCAAAAATGCATTTGCCTCGTGAAGCAGAAAACTGACCTGTGCAGGGAAGCAGCAGGCAGCTGCCTTCCTTCGATACCGACCTGGGTTTGTCATGCACTGTGGTTTCTCAGATCCATAAATCAGAGCTTGGCAAATTACTTTTAAGAAGTAATTAGTTACAATTATAGTTCCGAGGCTACCCCTAAGTAATTGACTTGTTATATTTGGAATTAAAAAGAACAACACACGGACTTCTCATTTTCACATTTCTTTGATGTGAGAAAGGTAGTTAGTTCATAAAGCAAAAAGCAAATTGTGCTGCTTTTATACTGCCCCATAGTGCTTAATGCACTCTCTGGGCAGTTTTCAATGTAATTACGGAAGCAACACTTTGCCCCCCCCCCCCCCCCGGTGAGCTGAGACCTCGGAAGGATGGCAGGTGGAGTCAACCTCAAACCGGCTCCTTGAGCCTGTTGGGACTGAGTTCAGGTTATGAGCAGAGTCTTGCCTGCAGTGCTGCAGTTTAACCTCTGTGCCATGATGCTCTTTGTAGTTACCAAATGTTATAAGCCACTGACTTGTGGTGCAAACATGCTTCCCCTGCATCTACTATGCCTTTGCAGCAACATGGATAGCTCAGGGCTTGAGGTCTCTGGCTGCAGAAGCAGAGACTGGGAGTTCGATTCCCCCACTGGGCCTCCTTGACAGGGGCTGGACTTGATGATCTAGAGGGTCCCTTCCAGCTCTGCAGGTCTAAGATCATGATGTTTATTTGCTGCAGTGTATTTTGCTTTTCCAATTTTGATGTCTATGCGTCTGGACCTCACTGGCTGCCTGCCTTGGATGCTATTTTATAGTGCAGAGGTGAAAGATAATTTCCCCTAACAAAATAATCCATGGTCTCCTTCTATATTACCTTGGCTTTCTCCAAAGTGTTGATAAGAAGTTGCTATCGGAAGCTTTTCTTAGCAGGGAGCTAAAGAGATGGTCTGAGAATGACCTGCAGTGATTGTTTGTAGAGAGGATGCAGCTATTAAATGCACAAATAGCGGAAACTTATTCAAAAGTTTGCAAAATTTGGCATGAGTGACTGTCCCCTGACTCAGCTCAGACTACAATTTATATAAACCACCCAAACATCATACACTGATCTGCATAAAACTATTTTTGTTATGTGCCATCAAGTCGCCTCCGACTCACGGTGACCCTATGAATGAGCAATCACCAGTGTTTTCTGTCCTCAACTGCCCTTTTCTGCTTTTGCAAACTGAAGCCTGTGGCTTCCTTTAGGAGGTCTGTCCATCTCGTATTTGGCCTTCCTCTTTTCCTGCTGCCTTCCACCTTTCCCAACATCCTTGTCTTTTCCAGAGAATCCTGCCTTCTCAGGATGAGCCCAAAGCAGGACAGCCTCAGTTTCAACCTTTTGCCCTCCAGAGAGAGTTCAGGCTTGATTTGATCGAGGACCCCCTTGTTCGTCTTTCTGGCAGTTCAGGGTCTCTGCAAAGCTCTCCTCCAGCACCACATTTTGAACAAATCATTTCCCCCCCTGTCAGCTTTCTTTGCTGTCCAGCTTTCGCACCCATAGAGGGTGATCAGAAATACAAGAGTGTGGATAATGTTGGCCTTGGTCTCTTAGCGATACATCCTTACACTGGATATAATCATGCATTCAAAACTGCATATGCTAATTTATATGGTACAGATGCAAAACTAGAAATGATTTTAAAGAATGTAAACAGTATTGCAATGGATCTCAGTGAAGTAGAGAAGAGTGTGGCCAGCCTGCTTGCTGATGCATCCATTAGCCTGCTGCTGCTCCCAGAGGATGATGGACAGCTTCAAAGATCTGGCTCTTTCTCCTCCTTATATTTCTTATTTTGAAATCAAACATGGACTAGATGGGCCTGAAAGGGGAAGACACTTTCAAATGAAGGACTGTTCTTTGACAGGCCTTCAAAGAGAATAATAATAGAATAATAGTGGGTTGAACTAGCATGCCCTGGTCTACCTCCTAGGGCTGTTGTGAGCATAGAGAGGCGAGAAGGAAAGCTTTCGTCTGTGAGAGAGGATGTAAGCCACACTCACCCCACTTGGCCGGTGTCGTATTTGCCAGTCAAATCTGGAAACTGCTGTTGGCCCAGTGGTGTGTCATAGGTTGGAAAAGTTACTTTAAAAATTACAAATGCCAGATTCTCACATCCGGAGCATGTCATTTTAAGACTTGTATTAAAAACATAACAACATAACACACACCGCTCCCCTAATCTCTGGTTTTGACTGGGACATCAAGACCTATTAGCTTTACTAAAGACCCATTCCGGGTGGGAATGAAAACTGCAAGCACCGGTTGGGTGTCTGCCTTCATTTTAAGCTCCCTTTGGCATCTGGGCCGCTCTGAGAAAGATCCGCCCTTTTCACTCGGACTTTGCAACACTCCCCACACATTCCCGCAAAGCAACATTTCTCCGGCAATGTGGCTGCCGGTGTTCTTGGCCCGGGGTGACGAAGGGCCAAGGGAACAGCCCTTCTGGTGTGCCGAGGCCGCGCTTGCAACAGGGACTCCTCCGGGCTCAACGTTTGGGTTTCTCTGCCCAGTAACAAAGTGGCCCAGAAGCTCTTTAGCCTTCAACTTTCCCCAGGATTATTATCGCATGGGAGGCAGTCATGTTCCCGTCAGTTTGACAGAGAGAAAACCTCTCCTCTCCACACTGTCTCTTGACGCTATCTCATATGGGGAAGGCCTGTTGATGCAATATTTAAAATGGCAGGACTCCAGCAAGTTGCCGTGATAGGACGGCTGCTTTTTACAGCACGATTGTTCTGCGGCTTTTCACCTCTCCTTGATCTCTAGCCATACAACAGGGGTAGCTGTCCCCATCGATGCACGTCTTATGCTTGTAGGAAGGGTCCTTGGCTGCATTCTTGGTTGTCATGCCCATTTCCTTGCAGCTGCCACTGAGGCTGAGAAGGTAAGGCAGGTGATGGACGGTACCATTATGAGGAGCTAAGCCCTAGATTACAGTGGCTCCCCCCCCCCGGGTCCCCAGATGTTCTTGGACTGCAACTCCCAGAAATCCAGGCCTGCACACCTAGTGGTGAAGGCTTCTGGGAGTTGTAGTCCAAGAACATCTGGGAAACCGAGGTTGAGAACCACGGTCCTAGAACAAGCAGCAGTTGGCACAGCTTGGCTTAGAACAAAAGCTGTGTGGAACTGTTCAAGTGGGAAAATAGTGTGTTGCATGCTGTTCAGTTGCTTCCATCGTATGGCGGCCCTGTGTGAGATGTTCAAGGAATTGTTTCACATCTCCACTCCCAGTGATTTTTTTTGTGGCTGAGTGCTGATTCAAACCCAGGTCTCCAGAGTCATAGCCTAAGGGTGCGACGACGCAGGGAGGGAAATGTCAGTTCACCTGTTCTGAAGTTGCACCAGGACGTTCGGGTTTCTCTGGCTCTGTCCAAATTAACTGGCCACCTAAGGAGAGGGGGAAATTGATTAAATAGTCTTGTTTGCAGCTTGGTCATGTCATTCTCTTGCAGCCCTGCAGGAGGTGCAGCTGCAGAAGAGCTGCTCATAAGGTGTAAACAAGGACAGAGTGCTGATTTCCTCTTCTTGTTTCCTTTTCTCATTCTTTACAAATTTCTTTTCTTTTCATGTCCAGGTGTTCCAGTGTGACAGCGCTGGCACTGAACTGTTTAAACAAAAGAAAAAGAGAAAGAAACAGCACATGGTATCCTGAGGGTAACAATGAAGAGCGAGGGATCATTTTCTGGATCTGTTCGTGATCACACTGCCAGCACTGAAGTGGATAGATCTAATATTAAAAAGCAGAAGCCCCAGAGGTGGAGGCGAAAACTATAGAGGGAAGGGAACTCTCGGCTGATCCACATTTCCTTTTACATCATGTGGTCACTGGGAAAAAAAATGCAATTCAGGCCCTCCCAAACCCCGAGGATTTCCCACTTTTTTTTTCATTAATGTGGTTGCACCTTGATGCTCTATCCACTACACCACACTGCCTCACACTGCTACTCTCTGTTTAAAGTTAACAGTTCCCCCTGAGGAAGAGAGAGGAACATGTGGCTGCCCATCAGTGTTGGTTCTTTAGGTTTTTTTTACCTGGGAGGGGGAATGTTACTCCTGTTAGGGGGAAAGGCAACGCCAAGGCAAGTCCAACTGATGAGGACAAAAATTGGCAACGCTCAGTCTGTTTAAGTCCACAACAAGTTGTGGGTTTTGGGTTTTTTTTTTTTGTGTGTGTGTGTGTAAACATGCTAGCCTGAATTTCTGGCGAGATCAGTGCCGGCGTGGATGGTCTTGTTATTCTGATTTCTGTGGCAGCTGTGCGTGCTTTTGGAAGCTGGTCAGTTAGGGCCGTTTCTCACCTTTGCTGCGTTTGTAACCTATGTTGGAAATGCAGGAGAAGCATTTCGCACCAGGAATGCTTCCTTGGGAGGACGACGCTGTCCCCCTAACCCAGTGGTTCCCAAACTGTGTGCCACGACACCCCAGGGTGCCACCAAACCCAGCCAGGGGCACCATGAAATCCTTAGAAATACTCCTGTGGAAATACTACTCAGGCCACGCTTCCTCCACCCTTCTCCTCCCGCAAAGTATCATCCTGAGGGAGCCACGGCTAGTGGCCAGAATGTCAAGGCAGCCATGAGTCGAAAAAGTTTGGGAACCACTGCCATAACAGACCTCGGAAGGCCCATCGGGAGACAGGAGACTCCCCCTATGGATGTGTCAAGGCTCCTAGTGGTCACCTCCAGTCCGAGGGCCTGCTGGTGGGGAGGATGGGTTTTGTAGTTCAGCGTGGCTGGAGAAGGCAACCTTAGCCCATCTCTGGAATGCAACTGGGGGTCTCCTGCAGATCTTTTCCCCGTGGTGACCTTGGACCCCCCCCCCCGGGCTCTGTAGGGAGCAGGAGCTTTGGGTGCAACGCAGAAGATTAAGCCGAGCCGTGCCAGGCACGGCCGCCTTCCCCAAGGGCTTAACACGTCTCCCACATTGCCTGGATTCGGATCACCCTTCTCAGCCTCTGTGGAATCCAGGAGGAAAATCCTTCTCCTTATATCATGGGGGGGGGGGGGGGAAGCCTGGCAGGTCTTCGGATGGACCCCCCCCTGCTCAAAACAAGCAGCTCTGCTCTCTGCACCAGCCTGCTGAGAGGCATCGCAGGCCGAGAAGATGGCCAGAAGCTGCTTTTTTTTTTTTAAATTAAATTCTATTTAAATTCAAAACAATCCACCCCACCTCAAAGCTGGTCCTATGAAGGTTGCACCAAAGTGCAGAAGAAACAAGAAAGACTGGGAGGTGGTCTGTAGAGGATGTCAAGGTTCCTGTAATTAAAAGGTCCAGGGAGTTTGACTATGCAGGTCGGATTAAACGGAAGAAGCAGCCCATCAGATACTACTCGCGTGACCTCTCTCTTCTCATAAGGACAGAGGCGAAGGAAGGGTGGCTCTCTACCCCTCGGGGAAACTTCAGGGCATGGGGTGCTTTATTCAAAAGTGCATGCTGCTATTCTTCTTCTTCTTGAAATGCCAAGGGCACGGTCAACCAAAATTATAGAAACATTGACTGGTACAGTATTACATAAGAGACACAAATTTTAACCAAAAATCTAAGCATCTGTTAAATATTGGCGCAGGATGTGTGCTGTTCCTAATATTGCCATTTTTGTGTGTGTAACTCTGTTGACGTTATTTCTGGAATCTGTAACTGCTTATAATACTGTGTGATGATTCTTGTTATTCAGAAACACGAGCAATCAAAATTGTAAAAACCTTGGCTGGATTGTATCATGTCATCATCATCATTTACAAAACTGGCTCCAGAATCTTGCCGTAGGGGAACTGGAAGGTGGCCGTGAAGGGTCGGTCCCTTCTGTGATGCAGGAGATTTGAGGCCATGGGGTGGAGAGACGGGGGGGCCTCTGCCCTCTGGTTCTGTCGGGGTCGTGCTCTTGCGGTCAATCGGAGCGGCCTCGCTCAAGGCCGCCTGCCTCTTATGTAACCGCCTGGGTCGGAATTTGCAGCAGAGGGCTTGCCAGCTTCGAAGCCCGGCCCTCCTCGGCTCCAGCCCCTTCCTGAAAAGAGCAACCTGATTTGGAGAAATTAGCAGTTCGAGGAATTAGGGTTGTCTCCAGATGTTTTTTTGTAGCACAACAGATCGGAGGCCACCTCGGAAAACCAGCAGCTCTGCAGCCCAGCTGTCACCAAACCGTGCCACATGTGCTGATCAAATAAATGCCCTGAGCAAGACGAAAAGATGGGCCGTCTGGCGTTGCTAAATGATGCAACACAGCCTTGCTCTTGTGCCGTGGTGCCCTGCGCCTTATCTTGACTTTCTCTTTCCCCAGCAGAACTGCAGGAATCTGTTGCAGAGTTTTGAATTTCTGGTTAGATCCCTCTAGCTGTGCAGCAGAAGTGCGAGGACGCACAGAGCAAAATTAGCTTCAAGTCCCCCGGAACAGACCACCCCTTTCTCTCATTAGCTGGCATTTACAGTCTCAGTAACTAATTCTGAGACATTAGTAGTAGAAAGCTCCGTGGTTTAGGCCTCTGGCGGCAGAGCCAGAGGTTGGGAGTTCGATCCCCCCCACGGGGCCTCCTTGACAGGGGCTGGACTGGATGATCCCGAGGGTCCCTTCCAGCTCTGCAGTTCTGAGATTATTATTATAGAGTAAAAAGTTTATTTACTTACAGTGAACAGATAACAGCAAGCTAAAAACATAACTGCTTTGAGCAACAGGTCTCAACACTCAGTGCTTTTAAGAGGCAAAGGAGAGGGAAAGAGACCCAGAACAAAGAGGCAGGACTCTCTTTGAATTTGAGGAAGGATGGGACAATTGGTTAGTACTGTTGGTGACTGACAGTCACCCCAGCTGGGAAAGGTCTCTTCCAGCCAAGCCTACTAAAGTAACCGTGCGAGGTTGCAAAAAAAAAAAAAAAAAAGGGACTTACACCATTTAACACCTCAAGATACCCTTTCCCCCCTTCCAAACCCAAAGGTGGACTTCTCACCACTTGAAGCCCTAGCATTTTTTTTGGTGCCCTCTAAATGTTGGCCACCAGGGGCCAAGGCTCAGTTACCCCTTCCTTCTTTCCATAGGGCCTTGCTTTCAGTTTCTTGAGCCAGGCCTGAGTCTGACCAAGAGACGGTGGTGCCTGAGGCTCTTCCCACTCCCTATCCCATAGAACAACTCCCAACTGGGTTGACCAAAGAATCTTACTTCAGCTCGGCCTCTGGGAGGGTCCTGAAGTCACAGGCTGCGAGATGGTTTATGGCGCTCAGAGCAGGCCACAGGGCTTGCTACGTTCTCTACTGATATCTTGTTGCCACCTCCCAACTGTTTGAGTTTTTACAACCTCGCATGCTGCCTTTAGCAGGTTTGTCTGGGAGGGACCTTTCTGGGCTGGGGTGCCCATCAATATATCAGCACTAACCAATCATTCCTTCTCTATTTCTGAATTTAAAGAGAGCCCCGCCCCTCTGCTTTTGAGCTCTTTCTCTCTCTACAGAGTTTGTTGAAGTCTGTTGTCGAAAGCAGTCATATTTGTCTGTTTGCTGTTGATCTGTAAGTGAAATTTTTTTTTAAAAAAATTCTTTCTTCTACTAATGTCTCAGAGTGAATGACTGAGACTGTACATGCCAGTTAGTGAGGAAAAAGGGGTGGTCTACTCTGGGGAACCTGAAGCTATTCTGCTCTGTCGATCCCTGCACTTCTCCTGCGCATCCAGAGGAATTTCAGCAAAAATTCAAAACTCTGCAGCAACAACATATGCCGCTGGATCCAGCTGCCTCACTTTGGGAGGTGCGCAGCCCTGTTGTCCTGGCTGGGAAAAGACGGGGTATGTGGAAACCAGCAGGGTGTCAAAATGTACCTCCCTGGCTAAGTAGCTTTCTTGAGTCTGGGGAAAGGAGGTTCATTAGTGGGATTCCCGCTGTGCTATTTCTTCCTTTGTCTCAAAACACCACTTTCCCCCTTTTTCAGATCCTGTCAAGTTAATCGACAGGCATTGACTGGACTGTCATCTCCCCAAAGAACTGTAAGGAGGGATAAAGGTTTAGCTGCAGGGGAGAAAAATACCATTTATCCCTTCCTTGTCTTTAGTTTCACTGGGGCCTGTTCATTGTGCTACCCCCCCCCCAACCCCATGGGCTCTATTTAACAAACGGATGTATTCCCCAGGACAAACCGAGTCTTCCTGGGCTCTTGGGAAAAGTCTTGGCATCTCTCTGGACCCCCTTGTTCCCTTGTGTGCAAAGGAAGGAAGGAAGGAAGGAAGGAAGGAAGGAAGGAAGGAAGGAAGGAAGGAAGGAAGGAAGGAAGGAAGGAAGGAAGGACTGTTCACCTCCAGAGATAGGAGTCAATTGTCAAGGACATGAATACACCAGGATCCATTGAAAAATAAATAAAATGACAGGGACATGACCTGGTTGGGGGTTCCCAGGTCTTAGAGGACCTTCTGAAGACTTTGGGAATTGCTAAGCCTCTCCAGGTGCCCAAGAAGGGACACGCCTCCAGGAGAAAAATATTGATTTTTTGGTTGGGTGTGGCTTTGATGCCTGGCCACTCCCCTCTTTCGCACTTACAGCTGGCACCCAGGCTCACTGGCTGAGCTGGAAGGTGTTTGTCTATGTGCCGTGCCCATAATATTTGTTTAGGAGGCAGGGCAGGAAATCCATTCGGTCTTCCTATGCACACAGGCGTTCACACGCCGTTTTGCAATCCTTACACAAGGGCCCCCTTGACGTGGTCGCAGGAGGACCCGCCTTCCGTGGGAAGTGACGGACCTGGTAAACCCAGCATCTGGCTAGGATGAAGACTGAAAATATTCTCCTTGATCGAGCAAGGATTCCTAGCTGGTGGTAGGCTCACCAGCAGAGGGACGTCAAACCCTCCGGGTGAAATGCCCAGGGGTCCCTCAACAAGGACTCATTATTTACTTCCTGTCAATCACCTTGCAAGTAAGAGCAACATTGGCTCAGTTTCATTCATTCATTCATTCATTCATTCATTCATATATATGCTGCCCAAATTAGTGAAAAGCACTACTCAGGGGCGGTGGGTATTTCCAATAAAGAAAATAATTGATCAACCCAACATCAAACCAGGATGAAACACCCCCCCCCCAAAAAATAAAACAAACAAATAATTAAAAACACAAATGATGGCAATGTCAAGGGAGACATAAATATATACATTCACTTAAGAGAGGTGGTAAGTGCAGCTATTGCCTCTCCTGGGTTTAGAGACAGCGGTCAAGCTTTTTAACCGGCAAGCCATGTGAATATTTTAACCATTCCAAAGTATAGGAAAGCATTTACGCTTTGCAAAGTTTAAAGTATGACACTCCGTTCTGTTACTAGAATGTTCTTTACGATGCACGCTATTTCGTATTTAATTATTCCCATTATTCCATAATTCCACGACTAATATTTGTCTGGTCCAGCTCTCACTTCCGTACATCGCTACTGGAAAAACCATAGCTTTGACTATGCAGACCTTTGTCGGCAAGGTGAGGTCTCTCCTTTTTAAGATGCTGTCTAGGTTTGTCATCGCTTTCCTCCCAACAAGCAGGCGTCTTTTAATTTCGTGGCTGCTGTCACCATCTGCAGTGATCATGGAGCCCAAGAAAGTAAAATCTGTCACTGCCTCCATATCTTCCCCTTCTATTTGCCAGGAGGTGATGGGACAGGTGGCCATGATCTTAGTTTTTTTGATGTTGAGCTTCAGACCGTTTTTTGCACTCTCCTCTTTCACCCTCATTAAGAGGTTCTTTAATTCCTCCTCACTTTCTGCCAACAGAGTGGTATCATCTGCATATCTGAGGTTGTTGATATTTCTTCCGGCAATCTTAATTCCGGCTTGGGATTCATCCAGTCCAGCCTTTCGCATGATGTATTCTGCATATAAGTTAAATAAGCAGGGGGACAATATACAGCCTTGTCGTACTCCTTTCCCAATTTTGTACCAATCAGTTGTTCCATATCCAGTTCTAACTGTTGCTTCCTGTCCCACATATAGGTTTCTCAGGAGATAGATAAGGTGGTCAGGCACTCCCATTTCTTTAAGGACTTGCCATAGTTTGCTGTGGTCCACACAGTCCAAGGCTTTTGCGTAGTCAATGAAACAGAAGTAGATGTTTTTCTGGAACTCTCTGGCTTTCTCCATAATCCAGCGCATGTTAGCAATTTGGTCTCTAGTTCCTCTGCCCCTTCGAAATCCAAACTTGGACTTCTGGGAGTTCTCGGTCCACATACTGCTGAAGCTTGCCTTGTAGGATTTTGAGCATCACCTTGCTAGCGTGTGAAATGAGTGCAATTGTACGGTAGTTGGAGCATTCTTTGGCACTGCCCTTCTTTGGGATTGGGATGTAGACTGATCTTTTCCAATCCTCTGGCCACTGCTGAGTTTTCCAAACTTGCTGGCATATTGAGTGTAGAACCTTAAGAGCGTCATCTTTTAAGATTTTAAATAGTTCCACAGGAATGCCATCACCTCCACTGGCCTTATTGTTAGCCATGCTTTCTAGCAAATAACGGGACCCAAACTGTTAAGGTACTACAGAAGTCCTATTACCACTTCAGTTATTTATGTTGCAGAAAATAACAGTAACTGTAACTGCAACTGCAACTGTATTGCTACAGGTTTTGTCCATGAATAGAATTATTCTATTTGTTGGTTTGTGTTTATTAAAAAGGTCTCACAAGATCCCTCGTCTTTCTTTACAGAACAGAAAGCTTCTGTTTATTCTTTATATTTTCCTTTGCTGCCCTCTTGTGTTTTCAGCATGAATAGGTGGCAACTCAAAGCCTTCTGTACTGTGAACTTAGTCCATCTCATATTTGGTCTTCTATTTGTTTTGATTTGATTTGATTTGTATACCACCCTATTAGTGCAATACACTATTCTGGGTGGTTTAAAGCATGATAAAATAAAACACACACAAAAACAATACGATTATTAATAAACGGTAAAAAATATTAAAAAACAAAACAACAAGAGGTGTATTATCCCGGTAAAAGGTGGGACATGAGGCATGGGGTCAGGTGGGGTCGCTTTGAAGGCATCTCTAAAAAGCAAGATTTGGAGATGCCTCCTAAACACGGGGAGGGAGGAGGCCACGTGCAGCTCCACCCGGGAGCTGGCTCCAGAGAGATGGTGCCACAGCAAAGAAGGCCCAACCTCTCAGAGATGATGTCTGGGCCTCCCTCGGGGTGGCCACCCGAGGAGCCTAGCCTGGGAGGATCTGGTGGATCGGGCAGATGACCTTGGGGAAAGACGCTCCGACAGGGAACAGGGTTCCAAACCAAGGAGGGCTTTATAAAGTAAGTACCAAAACCTTGAACCTGACGTGGGACACAACAGGTAACCAGGGGAAGCGAGCTAGAAATGGAGTGATGTGATCGAACTGGCTCACACCAGCCACCCATCTGGCCGCCATGTTCTGGTCCTGCTGTAGTTTCCGGGTCAGCCTCAAGGGAAGCCCCACATAGTGTGCATTGCAGTAGTCAATCTGGGAGAAGATTTGCTCCAAGACCCACTAGTTCGTCTTTCTGGCCATCCAGGGTATTTGGAAAGCTCTCCTCCAGCTCCACATTTCAAACGAATCCAATTTTTTCCCCCAGTCAGCTTTCTTTGCTGTCCAGCTTTCACATCCATCCACAGTGACCGGAAATGGAAGAGTGTGGATGATCCTCGTCTTGGTCTCCAGTAACACATCTTTACACTCGATGATCTTTTCGAAGTCCTTCCGACTCTCAGGTTTCTTCTGATTTCTTGTCTGCAGGCTCCACTGGGACTGATGATTGAACCAAGGTATACAAAATCTCGTTAACTATTTTGATTTCTTCATTATTCATGCTAAAGTCATACAATACCTGACTTGGAAAAAAAAACAGACCTTCCAGCTGAATAGTTTAGATACATTGACAACACAATTCACTTTAGCAGCACCTTTAGGAAATGTTAGGGTGGGTGGGGGAGCATTACATTCTCATCCCATTTCCACCCCCCACCCCCCCACCCCCGACTCTAACTCAGCCTCAAAAGTTTCCCTGCCACTTGCCAAATTCACATGTAGGGATTTAGAGGGTCATGTGATCTTCCCAAGGCATTTTTTTTTAAAAAAAGCACAAAACAAAACAAATGTATTTTGCATTTACCACGGAATTGAGTCCAAAGCCCATCGGCGTGGCTGGAACGAAAACCAAGGCGGCTGGTTCAGCAGAAAAACAGCAGGGCAGGAAGGATTAAGAGACACTCATTTTTAAACCTTTTCCCTTTTGTGGTGGACCTATGTAGAAGGAGCTGCCACAGATCCCTTAAGCATGTGTGCAAGCATTAGTCAGGGAATGATGCACCAATGCTCAGGGGAGGGTCACAGGCAGGAACCGAAAGAGTTGAGCCGGGCAGGAAAACGAAACTTATCACAGTCTGGGATAAACTGCCAAGTGATCTCACGTCCTTCAAATGCAGTCAGAGTGTGGCGTTCTCTCCTCTTTCTCTGCGTTATGGATCTCTACACCACCCAAGCTAGGCATCTGGATAAGTTCATTTATGACTCTCTTCAGCCCAATGTGTACTTTTTGGATCGGGTTTCCAGGGACGTGGACAACATCTGTTCTTTTCTGAAGGAGAACTGCTTCCGAGATTCTTCCCCTCCCCGGCCCAAGGTGTTGAAGGTCGTAAAGGTGAGTGCTAGGGCGGTGCAGGTGCAACCAGAAATGGTGAGATGTCAAGCAGGGGGCGATGGATGGAAAGGGAAGCATTTGTAAACACAACGAAAGCCACCCAGAATTCCCCAGAGCCAGCTCAGAGAGAGGTGGTGTAAAGGAGCGGTCCAGGCCACCTTCAAAGCCTGTCCTTCCCCTTCTCAGTTTGGTTTGGGGATTTGTCTCGTGGTTGGGTCCGCTTTGGGAATAGGAAGCTTTGCTTCTTTTCCCAGTGATCAAACGATGTACAGGCCGTTGTGAATCATCCCATCCCAGATCCCAACAAGAACCCATCCTAGCAGCCTTTATTGTACCTATCCACTTTTTTTTTGTTTTTTAATCCTTATGGGGCCATGGGATTGTCCGGTTCAAGGAAACAGGATAAACGGACTATAAGTGATGCATTTGCAGGGAAGGAGATTTGAGTTGCAGGACTCGCTGTCAAGTCAGACTTAAGTCGCGATGGTGACTCGATCCATTGTTTCCCCCCCATATAAAAAGTCATACTTTTTATGACTTGGACTTGACTCTTGAGACTTGGAACTCACCCACTCCTCTTTTTTTCTGGGGGGGAAACAGCTTGTTTTAATAGGGACTTGGACTTGGGACTTGGGACTTGGTACCAAAGACTCAGACTTGGGACTCAAACCCAAAGACTGGCCAACCTCCCCGTGTATTTGTCCTTCTTGCTAGGGCGGTTCATCCGGAAAAGGCACAGCTCTGAAAGAGGCTTCTGATGCTGACCTGGTGGTGTTTCTCAGTGTCTTCAAATGTTACTCAGACCAAGAAAAAGACCGGAAGGAGATCATTGAGGAGATTAGGAAGAAGCTTGTGGAATGTGTCAAACAGAAGGGCATGCAGGTGGAGATTGAACCAACATCATGGGATAACCCGCGTGTGCTGAGTTTCACCTTTAACTCTTGGGATCACAAGGAATCCACTGAATTTGATGTGTTACCAGCGTATGATGCTCTGGGTAAGGCCCTGGGTTACAGGGAGGGTGCGTTTTCATCCCGCCATGGGCATGGTGGGCCTAGTGACATTGTTCTCCTTTTGACTTGCCTCTCTTAAGAAAAGAAGGAAAACAGAAAACAGGGGGGAAAAGAAATCCCTCTCTCCTCTCTTCCACCTTCTGGGGGCAAACTTTCAATTAAAAAAAAAGTTATAAAAAGAACAGGACATCCCTAAGCTTTAAACAAAACCCTTTGATTCCCCCCTCTATCCCTCCACAGAGAAGCAGAGAATGTGTTTAATTTCCCAATACTGTTAAGTGGCTAAGCTTAATGGAAACTGAAACCAGATGGGAACTTTAAAGTGGTCATGCTGTGCTTTGGTTCATTCCCAATGACTGCATGTGCTGGAAACAAACCAAAAGAGAGATTCAAGCTGAACTAACCAAACAGTAGCGCCTGAGAAGGAGCAGAAAAGTATGGGTAGGAAGGCCCTGGGGAGGGGGTTGGTTCATATTGGCTCTTGCCTCTTCTGGCCACCTGCAAGAGGAGCAAATCAGCCTTGTCCCCCTAGAAAACCAAACAGTGGGACAAATGCCCATGTAGTCAGCCCCTCTGTTTTGCCTGTTCTCCATTGATCTGTGATCCATTGATCCATTGTTGTGCACAACAGGCCAGCACAGAAAAGGTGAGCAACCCGACCCCCAGGTGTACATCAACCTGATCAACAGCAGCTCCCGTGGGGGTGAGTTCTCCCCTTGCTTCACAGAGCTGCAGAGAGATTTTGTCGTTGACCGCCCCACCAAGCTGAAGAGTCTCATCCGCCTAGTGAAATACTGGTACAAAAAGGTATGGCATCTTGAAATCTGTTTGGGGTTCAAGTTCCACCATCAACAAGTTCCCCTTGCCTGAGATTTCGGGGCTGTGGGCTCATCTGAATCTACAGAAACTAAAGAGGAGTGGATTCACTAAATCCCCACTGATTCAATAGGCCTACTCTAGTGTCACTTACTATACAAAGCAACAGGATTCGAACCAGTGTGTAACAATGGCAAAGCAAGGCATGTGTGTGAGAGAGGAAGCCTGGCCTATGATGCAGAATTCCTGTTGTATCCTCTAACCAAATATTGCATGGGCCACATATATTTAAACACCTTTGCCCTTTGCCACGAATGCCAGGGAGGGAGGCAAAGATCGGTAACGTTCCCCTCCCTACAACAACACTTCTGAGATTTGTCCTGTTGGTCAACGTATGATGGGCACCCAATACAGAGATATTCGTATATGCTTTTTGGATATTGTGTATTTTACAAATATGTATTTTGGATATTGGTCATTGACCGTAATAAAGTATCTAATCTAATACAGAGAGATCCATGATCATCAGCGGACTGTACCCAATCATCCCTGATCCTTTCATCTTTCTGTTTGTTCTAATACATACTGTATTTCCTTAAACATCAAAGCAAGTAGTCCTTGCCACTGAAGAAGGTGCCCATTTCCCTTCATTTCATAGAATCCTAGAATCATGGAGTCTGGAACGGGACTCTAAGGCCATGGAGCTGAAACCCCTGCTCAGGGCAGGCATCCACGTTAAAGTCCCCCGATCGTCCTGGTTGCCCTCCTCTGAACTGGTTCCAGTATGTCAGCATCTTTCTTAAAGTGTGGTGTCCAGAACTGGACTCAAGATAAAGCCTAACCAGGGGTCAAATAGAGGAACATAGGTACCTCATGGGATTTGGAGACTAGACTTCTGTTAATGGAGCCTAAAATTGCATTGGCCTTTTTTGCAGCCGCATCATAGGGTTGGCTCATATTCAGCTTGTGATCGACGACAGTTCAGAGATCTTTCTTGCTCGTAGTATTACTGAGCCAAGTATCCCCAACTATCCTCTATCTTGTAACTGTGCATTTGGTTTTTTCCCCCAAGTGTAGAACTTTGCACTTATCCATATTAAATTTTATTCTCTTGTTTTCAGCCTAGTGTTCGCGTCTATCCAGATTTTTTTTTAAAATTTTGTTTCCAGGGTATTAGCTATTCCATCCAATTTTGTATCATTTCTTAATCCCTTAAATTTTACAGAGATAACCTGTTTCATCTGGTGTTGTTCCTAGCATATCTATCCGTGTAAGTCGCAGCTCCAACGTGGGAAATCCTTGCCTCCCAAATACGCCCTGGAGCTACTGGCTGTCTATGCTTGGGAACAAGGGGGCCGAAAGACGGATTTCAACATGGCAGAAGGGTTCCGGACAGTGCTTTGGCTCATCCAGCAGTACCGGCAGCTCTGCATATTTTGGACTATCAACTACAACTTTCAGGATAAGACCCTCGGACGATACTTGCGCAACCAGCTCCAGAAACCCAGGTCAGTCTCCCCTGCCTTTTCTGCACCTTGTCCCAAAACCACCATGGCTAAAATTAGGATACTTTTTTACCACCCTAGTTCTCGTGTCACTGATCTAATTTTTCTCCTACAAAAAAAGTGGGGAAAGAAACTAGAAGACTAGCTATCCTTGCCTTGATTCTGACCCACAGAGATGACTTGGTGGAGGAAGGGGCAGGAAGGGGAACTCTGGGCGAGAGGGACCATGTTCTACTAGAATTCTTCATTTCAAAGGAAACCCAAGCAGAGTGTAGCCACGCACGTCTGCTGGATTTTTAAAAAGCCAGTTTTAATAATCTCATGACCAAGGATGAGTAAGGTCCCGTGGCAGGAGATCCTAACAAGAAAAGGAGTCCAAAAAGGGTGGGAGTTTAAAAAATAAAAATCTAAAAGCACAGCTACAAACAATTCCAAGAAGAAAAAAATGTTGGAGGCAGTAAAAAAAGGCCGGTGTGGCTTCACAGAAAGCTCAGGGAGGACCTCAAAACAACAAAAAAGATATGTATAGGAGGTGGATAGAAGGCCAGGTCACCAAGGAAGAGTACAGACAAGAAGCAAGGAAATGCAAGGATGGTCTTAGGAGAGCAAAAGCTGAGAATGAGCTGAGATTAAGTAGAGACACTAAAAGCAATAAAAAAAGCATGCTTCAGGTATGTGTGAAGCAAAGGACAAAGAAAAGAAACAGAGGCTCAGCTACTCAGTGGAGATGGAAAAATAACAGAGGACAAAGAAAAAGCAGAAGTGCTCAGTTCTTATTTTAGCTCAGTCTTTTCCCGAAGGACAGGTCATGAACCTCCAGACAAATGTGAAGTACAAGTGGAGGGGACAGGATTACAGCTGGAGACAAATAAACAAATAGTCAAGGAATACCTTTTACCACCTTGAACGAGTTCAGATCTCCAGGGATGGATGAACTGCATCCAAGAGTACCGCTATCCATTATTTTCTTGAAATCATGGGAAACGGGTGAGGTGCCAGAGGAAGGGAGGAGGGCCAATGTTGTCCCTATCTTCAAAAAGGGCAAAAAAGAGGAACCTGGGAACTACAGGCCAGTCAGCCTGACCTCAATCCCAGGCAAAATTCTGGAACAGATTGTAAAGCGGTCATTGTACAAGCACCTAGAAAACAAGGCAGTAATAACTAGAAGCCAACATGGATTTGTCAAGAACAAATCCTGCCAAACTAATTTGATCTCATTCTTTGATCAGGTAACTTCCCTGATAGACAGAGGGAATGCTGTAGACGTAGTATATCTTGACTTCAGCAAAGTGCCCCATGAGATCCTGATTGGCAAGCTAACTAGGTGTGGACTGGATAGATCAAGTGTCAGGTGGATACACAATGGGCTACAGAATCGTACTCAGAGGGTGATGATTAATGGGTCCTTCTCTAACTGGGAGGAGGTAACTAGTGGGGGACCCCAAGGCTCAGTCCTGGGCCCGGTGCTCTTCAATATTTTTATTAATGACTTATCATAGAAAAGTGAAGTTGGAAAGGAAACAAAATTCAAAATGACCTTGATAGGATGGAGCACTGGGCTGAAAGCAGCAGAATGAAATTCAACAGAAGTGCAAAGTCCTGCATCTTGGAAAATGAAACCAATTGCACAGTTACAAGATGGGGGATACCTGGCTCAGCAAAACTATGAGCGAGAAGGATCTTGGAATTGTCGTAGATCACAAGCTAAATATGAGCCAACAGTGTGATATGGCTGCAAAAAAGGCAAATGCTATTTTAGGCTGCATTAACAGTAATACAGTTTCCAGATCCCGCAAGGTCTTAGTTCTCCTCTATTTGGCACTGGTTAGGCCTCATCTAGAGTCCTGTGTCCAGTTCTGGACATCACAATTTAAGAAGGATGCCAACAAACTGGAGCAAATTCAGAGGAAGGCAACAAGGATGATCAGGGGACTGGAAACCAAGTGTTATGAGGAGAGACTGAAAGAACTGAGCATGTTTAGCCTGGAGAAAAGAAGACTGAGGGGAGATAGCACTCTCCAAATACTTGAAAGGTAGTCATAGAGAGAAGGAGCAAGACCTGTTCTCAATCATCCCAGAGTGCAGGACATGCAATGACGGGCTCGAGTTATGTGAAGCCAGATTTTGGTTGAATATCAGGAAAAATGTCCTAACTGTTAGAGCAGTATGACAATGGAATGAATGACCTCAGGAGGTGTTGAGCCCTCCAGCACTGGAGGCCTTCAAGAGAAAATTGGACCACCATCTGTCAGGTCTGCTTTGATTTGATCTGGATTCCTGATTTGAGCAGGGGGTTGGACTGGATGGCCTCACAGGACCCTTCCAACCCCATGATGATAGGATTCTATGATCTCCAAGCAGCTCCACCTTGCTTGCCCTTTCCCTCTGCCTGCTATATGGGGGTAATGTTCACATACTCCCAATCACTCTACTTATTTGAAAGAGAAAGGTCAAACCCCCATTTCACTTTAATTAAAAATACATCAGGGAAAAAGACATAAGTGTGCTGGGAGATGTTCCTAACCTGCAAGCCAAACCTCGATTCCTTAGAGCAGAACACTTAGGCTTTAAATAGCGCCGTTATCTCCAATCCCTGATCAGAGATAACAGCAAAAGAAGCTGCTGGCAAGCTGGGGAGTCTTTATTGACCAGATTATTATTAGCTTCTTCCTTAGATCAAACTTCTATTTGAACAGCTGTTTGAATACACATTGTATGTTTGTGCAAATGAACTAATGTCACACAGATAACCAGAGACGTTGGCAAATCTTTGGTCCCACATCTGAGTCTGAGACACTTAAAAAAAAACCACCTGAGTCAAGTCCAAATTGAGGATGCTTTAAGTCCGACTTGACAGCGATTCCAACAACTCAAGTCTCCATCCCTGCAGATAAAGCAAAGGATGCAGGAATTCAAATAACCCCAACGGCACAACACAGCAATGGTTGTTGCTTTGTTGTGTGAGATTTAATGGGTTAGAATCCTTGTGAAAAATCAGCTCGTCGTTCTGCACATCACAAAGGGGAAGAATTTTTGTCTTGCCTGGAGGCATTTTTGGCAAATCTCAAGGACTTTCTTGGGGGACGGGAAAAAAATTAGCATTTCTGGTTTTACTTTGCCAAGGATGGCAGAATCTTGTGAGGCTCAAAGACTCCACGCTAAGGTGTCTTGTTAAATTGAAACAGGCACCACTGATGAGCACGTAGAATTTAGAGCGCGTTTTTTGCCTTCTTAGTCACAGGTCACCATTCACCTCGTGCGCTAAATGTTGGGCTGTGAATTATCCGGGAACTCAGTGTACAAAGTTCTTCAAAGTCTTATGAAGTCAGATAAATAGCTTTCCATTCAATCCTTGGGAGAAGGGAGGCTCATTTGGAATACATTTGCGAGTCTCGAATGATGTCTCACCCACCTTATCACCGCCTGTTTCCATTTTGGGATTTCAGACCTGTCATCCTGGACCCGGCTGATCCAACTGGGAATGTCGGAGAAGGTTGCTGGAATCTGGTCGCTCAAGAAGCTGCATTCTGTTCTAAACAGATATGCTGCACAACTTTCAATGGGCATCCAGTGGCTTATTGGGATGTTCCGGTGAGGATGGACGGCTTCTGCCACCAGATTAGTGGAGAACACTTCCCAGTGTGGGATGGGGTGGGTGGTGAAATTTCCATTTGCAAAAGTGGGGTGTTTGGCTTAACCTGAACATTCCCGCCATGGGACCTGGCCTGTGCTGTCTTGCCTTTCTGTATCTACTAGACCCTCCCTCCCTTTCATGGACTGAGGAAAAATATGAGTGGATCCACTGGGAATTCACACTCGGGAAATTGTGACTGTCTGGGTGAATTTGTTTTAGCTGACGAAACAGGAGTTGGCAGAGAGATAAGAGGAAATTGGCAATCAGCCCTTGTTAAGGCAGCTTCTGCTGTAGCTGTCCAGATTTGCAGGAGGCACAGCTACAGCAGAGCTACCTTAACATGCTGCAAACAAGGGTTGACTGTCAATTTCCTCATCTCTCTTCCACTGTTTCTTTTTGGTCTCTGAAGTGCTCTAGCACAACTTTTTTTTTTTTTTTTTTTTGCAGTGGTGGCACCAAGCTTTAAAAACAATAGCATTATTAGCACTATAAGCAAAGAGCCAACGTCTCATTGACTGGATCATCCCAATGCCTTGTAGTTTGATTCCTTTAAAGGGATGCTCAGTTGACTTCCACAAGTGTCCCTTTGCTGTCTCTCTACTCACCCTGCCAACTAGCAGCAGCCCGGCAGATACTTTCCTGCATCAGCTCAAGCAATCACACCAACTGAACTGATGTGAATGCATTCACTTCAAAAAAAGTAGAAGCCCCAGTGGCCGAGGTAAAAGATTTGGATTGTGGGCATAAGCTCTGGGCTGATTCACATTGACTTGTACATTGTTTAGTCAACAGAAAATAATGCAAATCTGACCATCCTGATCCCAGAGCGAATCCTATATTACTTGCCAACGTAGTCTTCCCTTCAGCCACCCAAACCCTTTCTAAAAATGATATGAACCAGAAAGAAAAGAGCAAAGTGTGCTGCTTATATATCACCCCACAGTGCTGGATGGTTTACAGTTTAATTATGGGGGCTACACATTGCCCCTGCCCCCACAGCAAGCAGGTTACCCAATTTACTGATCTCAGAAGGATGGAAGGCTTGAGCTGACTACCTGAGCCCTTCCGGATCAAACTTAGGTTATGAGCAGAGTCTTCACTTGCAGTACTGCAGTTTAAGCACGAGGCTCACTGAAGACCCAAAGGGTGTTGTGATGAAATGAAGCTACACACTCTGCTATATAATCAAAATCATTTTTTAAAATATTACAGACTTCAAGTGACAAACGGGTACCTCTGCAGGAAGAAACTTCATACTGTGCCATTCTCTGAAGAGACCCCTTCCAAGATCATCTCATGGAATCAAGGAGAGCCTCTTGTCTTTCAAGTTGTGTTTGTGAAAAGAACAGGAGTCAGATTTCTGAATATTGGCTGATTCTCAAGGTTTTCCTAGAACTGTGACCTAGAAAACGGTAGTCCTCTAGACTGAGATGTAAGATGCTGCGATATTAGGAGGTTGATTCTCACTTTCTCCCCCTCCTAATGTTCTTTGATCTGACCGTATTTCTGCTCTAATCACTGGCCAAACCAATGATGTTCTGAAGTCCTTGGCTACTTCTCCTGTTTTTCAAAATGGGGAGGAGGGTGTCAAGATTGCAGACTTTAATGAGGGGAAAAATAAATATATTGTGCTTTGTAGATCAAGATAAGAGGCCTAATAGAAGACCTTATCCATACAATGAGAATTTTCTTCTTTTTCTCTTATCAAGGCCTACCATTCCTTTAAGCTTACCGTAGGACCCTCATATCCATGGGATTGGTATCCATGGTTTCACTTATCTGTGGTCTGAAAACACTAAAAATATTCAAAGAAAAAACCCTAAAAATACATATTTCCACAATGTATTTACCAGAACTGGCCACTAGAGGGAGCCAGAGGTTATGGTATATATTTTTGTTGTTGAAGAATGAATAGCGTGGTCTCTGCCTCCCTCTAGCGGCAGGTTCTGGTAACACATGTGAAAATACTTTTTTCTGGATTTCGGAAGAGAAAGGTTACAGAAGAACAGCAAAGATGGGGCCTGCCTGGTGGGAGGGAGTTCCAGAGTCTGGGAGCAGCCACAGAGAAGCCCCCCCCCCCTCTCTCGTGTCACCACCAAACACACTGGTGAAGATACAGCTTGAAAGATGGGGTGATCATCCTTCAGAGGACTGGAGCCCTCCTATGCCCCTTCCTGGACCTGCAAATGACCCCCCTTCACCACTTAAAAACATTCTTCTAATGTTTTAAGATCATGAGATGCACACAGGGGACAATTTGGCCAGGGGTTTGCTTCTCACTCCAGAGGACCCGGATGCCTCTCTTCCCAATCCCAGAATGACTTGCTAGGGAGATGACGGGAGGGGAGTGGAACCAGGGGTGCATTTTAACTCCTCAAGGCCCACCTGTGGGTTGCATTTTCCTCCCCAACTTTCATTACAGGGTGCAGTTAAAGCATGCCTGGGTATCTGGCGAAGCGTATTGTTCCGGGAGCTGCATGATGCACGCACAATTTCCATGGGGTGTGGGTGTCGCATGTCCCAAACACATCTGGATGAAATATGTGGGCGGGTGAGCCCCGAGGCCCTGCAGGCTAGTCCAGCCTCCACCCACACAGTGGGGCCACCCTCCTGCACCTGGGATGGGATGGCGTGGGGTTTTACGCACACAGAACGCCATGTTAGGAGGGAGACTGGTGTGATCAGGGTGGCTGCCTTGCATGGATGAGCTCAGCGCAGGGACACTGACGTATGCAGGTGGCTCTTGCTGACAGAGAGCAAGGGGAGGGTGACTGCCATGGGCAGCATGTCATAGCACCCCCTTAGTTCTCCCGTGCACATTGACAGTATGCCAAGATGGGCACACACTGTTGCAGAGTTTTGAATGTCTGGTAAAATTGCTTTTCTTATGCAGTACAAGTACAGAGATCCACAGAGGAAAATAGCTTCAAGTTCCCAGATAGTCCACCCCTTTCTCATTTATTTATTTATTTTACTTCTTTCTGAAATTTATATACTGCCCCATTAGTGCCATGCAGTATTCTGGGTTGTTTGCAACAAGATAAAAAAACACAGCAATCATATATTAAATAAAACAAATAAACAATAACACACAAACTCCATAATGCATAATTTGCAAATAGAACACAGAACATGAGGCAATTATAAACAAACAAAACAAACAAAAACATGTCAGGCAGGGTTGCAGGAACTCCCTCTGAGACATTTGTAGGAGAAAGACTAAAAACATTTATTTACTTACAGTTGCTTTACTTTACAGACTTGTGCATGTTGCTTTCTTTACTGCAGTCACGCTTAACAACCAACTGAACAGATCAACAGCAAAGAAACATCAACTGAAGAAAGAGGGGGGCGGAAATAACACTCAGCAGAAAAGCGGGGCCCTCTTTGAACTCAAAGGCAAGAAGGAATGATTGGTTAGTACTGGATAAACAGACAGTCACTGCAGCCCAGAAAACTCCCTCCCAGTCCCACAAACTGCAGACTGTATGCGAGGTTGCAAATAAAACTCCCACAAGGACATGGTTTCTACAAACCTCCAATAGTAACAGGATGCCCGAGGCCATCCGGGTTGCCAAGGGATATGAACAGGAACACATATGGGACACGGGTGCGATGTGGACAGCGAGTAGCTATTGAATAAGAAAAAAGTAGTGGAACATAGAACAACATATACAGTAACGTAGCACACTTATAGCCATAAGATTCCTCACGCCAAACTTTAGCTGACCTCCACTCCCAGAAACACAACAAGGATTCTGTGACCTCCCGACACACATTGGGATGTTACTGGATGTTACAGGGGAGGTGTGAAGAGGCCCCCTTGACAACACAACCGATCCTCAGTCCTCGGGAAGAGCAAGGCCAACATAAAGATAAGGAATACACATCTGGGGTGCCCGGAGGTCTGGAAATTAGAAGGACCATGAGAGGGGGTCCCCCCTCCACCTCTTTCCATTCCCTGTCAAGAACCAAGGGGTGACCGGATCACAGCCCGAACACCAGTTCAGACCAGGATCCAAACGGGTTTCAGATTAGGTCCGATCACAGTTTTGGGGGGTCTATGACTCTTTGTTTGCAAACAGTATATAGGTATCTGACCTATGTCTTTTCGGGGCCCTTCTCAGTCTTGATGAGAAGAGCCACAGCTGTCCGTTTCGGCATCGTTTGTTTTCTCAATAAAACGTGTTGTGCCACAGCTGGTTCGTCTGTGTCCGATCCCGTGCCAGAGATTCGCTCAAATTTCCCAAAAGCCTCAAAATCAAGGCGGACAATGGGATCACCAGCCTGCGTCGCCCTAACGAAGCTGCCTCGGTCCAAGGTCAGGGAAGGGAGCCCTGAACCCCTTCCTGATCCTATGGGTGGCCAGAGAGTTGCCAAATTTCGACAGTTCGCACAGCTCTCCCAATTTGGCAATGCTGGCACTGGTGGTTCAGGCACCCAAGAGGGTGTCCGAATGGACCTCCAGCCCCCTAGACGGAGGTCAGCCTGTCGGAGAGACCGCCTCTCTTCCCTCGGCATCCCACTGGACGTACCAATGATGTTGTGGGGCCTTCCTACTCTTCCTTCGGGAGCCCAGAGGCTGGCCTGGAACCACGCGCTCCTGGCTGGAGTGTGACCCTCTGCTGATGGAGCACTGTCTGAGCTCCTGCCTGCTGTTGCGCAAAGAGGGAGAACATGTTGGGATAATAGCAAGACTGCATGAACTAACACTGAGCATCAGTGGGAGGGGGGCTGCGCAGCCTACTTTGATTATCCTTTGCTCGCCTCTGGCACTTCAGGCAAGCCCCCGACCCTTCTGCTTCCACTGTTTTGTTGATAGCTCCTCTTCTTCCTTTGACCATCCTCCCAGCATCAAGCATGAAGGGTCTCCTGTAGCCAAAGGACTCCTTTTTACTCTTTTTTTCCTCCTGACTGTAACTATTGATGGTAACTGTAAGTAAGGATACATTTTTTTCTACCTTAAATGCTTCTGGAGTGAATTTTTAACCATACAAAGCACTAGTTCTATGTGCAAACCAGGGAGGGGAGTGTTTGATGAGACTGGAGTGACCTTTCCACATTTCTGGGTTGTTGGTGTTTTTCTGACTTATACACCACTAATTAAAGGGAATAACCAGATTCCAAGAAAAAACCCTTTTTACCAACTTTCCCCAATAGATAATCCCCATTGAAATGAACAGGGCACGCGCTTGCACAGGAGGTAGCTTATTGTAGACGCTCAGAAACTATCATACCACTTGGAGCTGGATCATTGAACAAATACAGTTAACAGATGCACAGTTTCATTCAGGGTCAGGTAGTATCCTGAAATAATCTCGCCCCCAGCTGTTTGGGGCTTTGAAGCATTTATAGGAGACTCCAGATACAGAATGAGTCCCACGGTCAACGCTCCCTTAATGTTAAATAGCTCTATTCCTAATGCTCAACCCAAATCTGTCCCTGTGGATCTTAAGATCTCGTCCCGACCCCTTGCTTTTTAATGACCTACTACTACCTCAGAGGGACGTGGTGGCGCTGTGGGTTAAACCGCAGAAGCCTCTGTGCTGCAGGGTCAGAAGACCAGCCGTCGTAAGATCGAATCCACGCGACGGAGTGAGCTCCCGTCGCTTGTCCCAGCTCCTGCCAACCTAGCAGTTCGAAAGCATGCAAATGCGAGTAGATAAATAGGTACCACCTCGGTGGGAAGGTAACGGCGTTCCGTGTCTAGTCGCGCTGGCCACATGACCACGGAAACTGTCTTCGGACAAACGCTGGCTCTACGGCTTGGAAACGGGGATGGGCACCGCGCCCTAGAGTCAGACACGACTGGACTAAATGTCAAGGGGAACCTTTACCTTTACCTTTACTACCTCATAGGGTTGTTGTGAGGATAAAGGCAGGAGGAGACCCATCAATATTGCCTTGATTGAGCTCGCTGTAGGAAGCGTGGAAGATAATAGCAGCCAAGAGGTAAATTGTTAATAGGCCGTGATTCCACATGAATGGCTTCATTTCAGCCGAAAGGAAACTACTTTGCACTTCTTATTTGGGTATAATGAGCAGCTCCTAGCAAACAGAAAGGAAACTGAAATCGAAATATGAGGGTTGGTTTGTTCCTGAGAAGTTAAATGTTGCAACAAAACCATGTTGACCTCCTCAAATAGCCAAATGTTTTGAAGATTGCCAACATCATAAGTCACACAGGATGACTCAGAATACAAACACACACAGCGGTCAACAAACAGGAAGGGCTTGCTAGTAACGAGTTACTTTTGAGTAACAAATAGCATAAATGGCAAGCACGGCACACAAAACCCGGTTTCAGAACATTCCTGTCCACCTGTGTTACCTGAACTTTAAGAATAATTTTCAAAGTTCTGAGTTCGAACTCCAGCAGAAGACTAGACAGGGAGGAGCCAGCTGAGATACGACCCACTTTTATTGAGAACGACAAATCAGCTGGGGAATTCTCTCAAGGCAAAGAAGGCCCCGAAGACAGTCAACGAGATTCATTTATAAATTTCTAACAAAGAGCCATCAAAAGAAATATGACTGGTTAAAATGAGCACTAAAGTTGGATCCTTCCCTCTGCTGCTTCCTTGTAATTCACCCCATTCTCAATGGGTCTCCCCAATACCTCCGGACCTCTGAATTCTCTGCATTCCTCTTTGCCTCCCCGTCTCCACAGCTGTCTATTCCCCTCTTTGTGTTATCTATGCGTGAAGGACATCTTATGGTCTTTCTCTGCCGGATGCGACAGCCTGTCTCTCTTTTATCATGTATGTGTTACAACCGAGTCCAGGCACTCTGGAAAGCTAGTGGAAATGTGTGACATGTCCCTTCCTTCCAGTGTCTTCTTCCAACCCTCTACCTTCCAGTTTCCTTCATCCCTATATTTTTAGGAAAGCCCAAGATATCTTAAGCTCTGACCTTATCACTCCCCTCCTTTTTAAAAATTCTTCCATTTCAACCTGGGCAATTTCACAGTGGTTTGATAAAAGACCTTGGGATGGTCATGAAACATATAGCACGTTCAATTAATACACACACACACTTGGCTATTCAAGATGATAGCGAGAGCGAGTCGATTCTGTAAAACCACATCTTTTAACGAAATGATTTCGTCTTGGAGTTTGGCTGCCAAGCTCAAAGTTACTTTTTCCAGACCCTCCAAGACACAGGAGGTGTTCAATGCAAAGGATGCCAGAGTGTGTAGATCTTGACAATTCTCGGCAACTCCCACCACGGGAAAAACACTGCAGCCTATCTGGGTTCCCGTGGACCCTTCCAAAATAGAATCTCGTTTCCGTCTAACAAAATATCGTCACGGAGCGTGTGCATTTCCCCGGCTCGCTCGTTATCTCATAACAAAAAGTTACGAGATAAAGAGTGGGGCACCACGAGGCCTTCATCTTGGCTCAAAAGCCATCCAGAATCATGCCACCTTGGTCAGGGGGCTGAGATTGTGCCCGCAAACAGAAGGGCCCCCCCCGGGGAGGATTTGGACACCTTCCTCGCCGTTTCATCAGCCAAACTGTTTCCATTCCTCTCTTTTCACTCCACTGCCTTCCCACATCCTTCTACATGAATCACCACCACCTTAGAGGGGAGCTGTGCCTCCTCGAGGTTTCGAATTTCTTCCCCCTCTTAACATTCTTCCTCCGAGCTAACTCCAAAGGTCTAGTCAACGGGATGAGTTCCACCTTTTGAGGGGACGTGGCCGCGGGGAGAGGATGCGCTTCCACTACAGTCGTTTCTGTGACCAGGGCATACCCTGCCTTGCGCTGTCCTTCCCTTACGCTACTCCTACCGTCTACAAAGAGCTTGAGATGAGGATGGGCTAGAGGGGCATCACGGAGGCCCTTAAAAACTCTTGGTCAACAGTCTGTATACAGTCATGAAGGGCAGGGTCCCTGTCCATCTTGGGGGCAGGAAGCAGGGTAGTGGGATTAAAGTAAGTGCTGGTTACTAATCATAACTCAGGGCTGCCCAAGAGGGCAGCCTGGTAGCGGTCAAGATGCGCATTGGAGAACCAATGCCCCCCCCCTTTTTTGTTCCAACACAGTGGCCACGGCGTGAGGCACATGAACTGCAACGGAGGACCTGAGAGTGAATTTCCTAGCCTCTTTCAAGAGTTGTACGCCGGCTGCCACGACACAAAGGCAGGTGGGCCAGCCTTTTGTTCCTTGGTCCAATTGTTTCGAGAGATCGGCCATCGGCCTTTGCCAGCTGCCAATCTGCTGCATCAGGACCCCTAAAGCCTGGACACTCTCTGAATAACCTGAAGGTCCCCATTTTAGGGGGGGGGAATACTACAAAATGAAAGAGAAACGGCTGATATAAGATACATACAGATGCTGGAGACCTACTCTAAAGGACTGCATGTCAGCCAAGGGTTCTTAAGCCATTACCAAGTGTGAAATACTGCACGGATCCACGAAAACTCGCATTAAAATATAGCACTTCATGATTTATTGAAAATACGGTTTGCTCCATCTTTCTCCTGAAACAGGCCTCAAGGCGGCTTACATCATGAAAAGACAATATTTAAAAAGTAAAAACAGTAAGTATAGAAATATTTAAAAAGAATTAAACAAATATATTAAAAAGGGCAACTCCCACCACGGGAAAAACACTGCAGCATACACTCAATATGCCAGCAAGTTTGGAAAACTCAGCAGTGGCCAGAGGATTGGAAAAGATCAGTCTACATCCCAATCCCAAAGAAGGGAAGTGCTAAAGAATGCTCCAACTACCGTACAATTGCACTCATTTCACACGCTAGCAAGGTTATGCTCAAAATCCTCCAAGGCAGGCTTCAGCAGTATGTGGACCGAGAACTCCCAGAAGTACAAGCTGGATTTCGAAGGGGCAGAGGAACTAGAGACCAAATTGCTAACATGCGCTGGATTATGGAGAAAGCCAGAGAGTTCCAGAAAAACATCTACTTCTGCTTCATTGACTACGCAAAAGCCTTTGACTGTGTGGACCACAGCAAACTATGGCAAGTTCTTAAAGAAATGGGAGTGCCTGACCACCTTATCCATCTCCTGAGAAATCTATATGTGGGACAGGAAGCAACAGTTAGAACTGGATATGGAACAACTGATTGGTTCAAAATTGGGAAAGGAGTACGACAAGGCTGTATATTGTCCCCCTGCTTATTTAACTTATATGCAGAATACATCATGCGGAAGGCTGGACTGGATGAATCCCAAGCCGGAATTAAGATTGCCGGAAGAAATATCAACAACCTCAGATATGCAGATGATACCACTCTGATGGCAGAAAGTGAGGAGGAATTAAAGAGCCTCTTAATGAGAGTGAAAGAGGAGAGCGCCAAAAATGGTCTGAAGCTCAACATCAAAAAAACTAAGATCATGGCCACTGGTCCCATCACCTCCTGGCAAATAGAAGGGGAAGATATGGAGGCAGTGACAGAGTTTACCTTCCTGGGCTCCATGATCACTGCAGATGGTGACAGCAGCCACGAAATTAAAAGACGCCTGCTTCTTGGGAGGAAAGCGATGAGAAACCTAGACAGCATCTTAAAAAGCAGAGACATCACCTTGCCGACAAAAGTCCGCATAGTCAAAGCTGTGGTTTTTCCAGTAGTGATGTATGGAAGTGAGAGCTGGACCATAAAGAAGGCTGACCGCCGAAGAATTGATGCTTTTGAATTGTGGTGCTGGAGGAGACTCTTGAGAGTCCCCTGGACTGCAAGGAGAACAAACCTATCCATTTTGAAGGAAATCAACCCTGAGTGTTCACTGGAAGGACAGATCCTGAAGCTGAGGCTCCAATACTTTGGCCATCTCATGAGAAGAGAAGACTCCCTGGAAAAGACCCTGATGTTGGGAAAGTGTGAAGGCAAGAGGAGAAGGGGACGACAGAGGATGAGATGGTTGGACAGTGTCATCGAAGCAACCAACATGAATTTGACCCAACTTCGGGAGGCAGTGGAAGACAGGGGGGCCTGGCGTGCTCTGGTCCATGGGGTCACGAAGAGTCGGACACGACTAAACGACTAAACAACAACAACATTAAAAAGGGCAAATCAATCAATATTAAAAACACATATGAAAGCGACAAGGCACAATTGCTCATTTAGCGATTCCCGTTGGTTAGTCTTGAAGGCGCCACAACGCTTTTTCTCTAGATTTTGTGTGTGTGTGTGTTGGTCTAATATGTTGTTGTTGTTGTGGTCTACAACTCTCAAAATACCCCAGCCTCATCTCTGGCAACCTATGGCATGCAGGCACAGTTTTTTGTTCTGAGAACAGAGAGGAAAATGGGCTTTTCCTTGGTGACTGGCCGTCTGGAGACGGGGCTTTTCAACTCAGATTGTCCTGCTCTGTTGCTTTTCGACGTGTTCTTAGTATTGATTTGATTTACTGGTTTCAATATAATAGTTTAATTCTTTTTAATACTTCTCTACTCATTCTAGCTTGTGTGTGTGTGTGTGTGTGTGTGTGTGTGTGTGTGTGTGTGTGTGTTTTCAGAGGCACCCCACCCTTGAAAACCACGGCGAGAAATGGAAGAGACTGGATCAACAGTTTGGCCCTGTAACGGTTTGGAACGACAGCTCCTAGACGTCTCCTCGCCCCCCTGAAGTAACGTTTCGAGTCTCGTTCCTTTTTCGGGAAGGTAACGCGTCGAAGCCTGGGTGCCTCCCGGACACGTTCCTTTGGCAGGGAAGAGAGGAACGTTCCCGAACTCCTGCCTAGCTCCGGAGCACTCTCTCCGCCCCCCCGCCCCCCCGGCCGCGCCGCGTCCCACTTGCTCGCGGACAGTTTCGTTTTTCGTTCTGGTTTCGTTTTCTCGGCCGCGGAAACGGGAAGCCGAAACGCGCAGCCAGGATGATTATCTCGAAAGGGACGCCTCTGGGCGGGTATAAAGGGAGGGCACCTCGAGCCCCGATCCGCCAGATCGCGTTGGGCGAGCGGGGAATATTTCGGAGGCTTTTTTTCGGGAGAAACCGGCGGCGGTCCTTTGCGCCTGGAAGCAGCTCGAGAGATGGTAAGCGAGGCACGAAGCGCCCGGCGGGGGTTGCCAACGGAAACAGAGAAGAGGGCGCCTCTGCTTTGAACAGGTGTGGGGCAGAGAGCGTCGCAGCCGGGGGGGGCAGCTGGGGGGGGGCAGCTGGGGGGGGCCAGCCCCCCCCCCCCAGGTTGGAAGGTGGCCCTTTCCACTCCTGGCAGAACGAAAGCCAAAAAAGATTTTGGCACGACTTTTAAGACTTAACAAACTAATTTGGGTGGCTGCTTTTCTGGATGACAATCGCCTGGTCTGGGTGCCGGCGCTCACCCTGAAATTAAAATTCATTGGCCTTAGAAGTGCCACGACATTTGCTTCTGAGGCTGTGAAACCTGGGGGCCAAGGGGTCTGTGAAAGGCAGAGGAGCCCTGAGGGCTTTTTCATATGGCACCACCAGTTAAGTCAGGATGATGATGATGATGATGATGATAATAATAATAATAATAATTCTTTCCTTCCCCCTCTTTTCCTTCCTTCCTTCCTTCCTTCCCTCCCTCCTTCCCTCCCTCCCTTCCTTCCTTCCTTCCTTCCTCAGGCCCTTCGTCTGAACGTCAAGCTCCTGACAGGAGAGCTTCACTCCTTGATCACGTCGCCCAGCAAGACCGTCTGGGACTTCAAGGTCCAGGTGGAGGAAAAGACGGGGGTGCCCCCTTACCAGCAGAGGCTGGCCTGCCAGAAGGGCACTTGTGTCGACCTGGTGGACAACACACAGCTCTCCGCTTATGGGCTGGAATCCGGGAATACCCTCCTGCTCATCGTGAAGAACGAGGAATCCATCACAGTCTTCCTCAAGAACGACAGAGGGAGAACCAGCACCTACCTCGTCCTCCCTTCCGATCTGGTGTCCCAGTTCCGAGAGCAGGTTCAGCGGCAGGAGAACATCCACACAGACCAGTTCTGGCTCGTCTACGAAGGGAAGCCCTTGGAGAACGGTCACAAGTTGTCCTACTATAAGATTGCACCCAACGGCACCATCTTCTTGAACCTGCGTCTTCGCGGGGGCTGGATGGATCAGCCGAGATGCCCTCCGTGTCTTGGATGAGAGATACTCAGACCTTCTGAGCTTGTCCTCCTGTACACTGTGAACTTAGGCTACTACCTCTCTCGCTTCCCCTACTCCTAGTGTGTGTGTGTGTATATATATATATTTAGTAGCATATAAATTCTAGGAGCTGACATTTAGTCTGGCCCAGAGGTGGTTTCCATGTAGCATGTTCTCTTCCTGAACTGTTCCCCTTCAACCCGATCCTCACCAGTGTTTTGTGACTTTTAACAACGGCTGTGCCAAGATGTGTATCTTTTCCTCTTCCCTCCTCATCGCCTTTTCCTTTTGGGCTGCCTCTTTTCCTGCATAGACATTGGCATGTATTTGCATTTTTGTTTTGTTATGTTTTAGTTCAATCTTTGGTTTGTGGGGTGGATTTAGGAGTCAAAATTTCTTCTTTGATGGTAAGCTACCCAGAGTAATGCTGAGCACTCAGTAGAGCGGTCTATAAATATTTGAAATAAATATATAAATTCATGCAGATTATTGCCATTCCTGTAAACATGTCCTGGAGCTTGAAGGGTAGAGTAGAAATGTTCCAAACAAATAATAAATGTTATCTGTATTTATGGTTTTGACTACCTTTGGCTCTGCTTCTACTTTCTGTTGCAATACCTTTGCTGATATTTAGGTTAAATAAATAAAACAAAGGAAAAAAAAGTCATCTTATTGAAAAGTACTGTGATTTTTTACATTTCCCAGCTTTGGTTTCACTGAATAATTTGTGTCTGAGTATCCCACGATGCAGGAGACGTGCCACTTCGCCGTGAGGTTCGCCCGGTTCCCTTGGCCAGTGGCAACCATTCAACCTGACCTTACCTCGCAGGATTGTTGTGAGGACAAAGTCACGGGTGGAGAACCTTGCATATCACCTCACATTCATGGGGGTGGGGAGTGGGTTGGGGAAGCAGAGAACAAATGCTACTAATCTATACGTACATGAACAAAATTGGTTGGGGGCAATGAGTTCCATATGTGAGGGGTAGATCTGTTCCAGTTCCTTTGTGACTGACGTTCAAAATATTGGACTCGGGCTGGTTTCCAATTCTCCCTGCCCTAAAGCTAGTCTGTTTTGCAGGGTTGTTGGGAGGATAAAAAGACAGGAACCTGTCATTTCTGTCTGGAGCTTTCTGGAGGATGTACCTGTGAATTAAAAATACAATTAAAAAAATCTAAAAGCTCCAACAACCAAGAAAAAATGCAGGATTTTGTGAGCTGGGAAAACTGGACCACACTTTATGGGTGTTGTGCTCTTTTGATGAGCAGAACAGATCTGGGTTTGTTATCCGTCGATGCCGGGGTGGGTGGGGGATTCTGGGAGTTGTAGTCCAGAACAGGAACATTTTCTAGGTCTGCAACCACTGATGAAAAGAGTCCAGGGAAGATGTGATATTTCACGGCTTTTAGAGATACGAGTTAAAGAGGATGGGTGCCAAATATGATCCGTGAATAGAGATAAAATTATAGGTTGGCTAATACCTTTTATTTGGATCACTAAGAAGCCCAGTAGGTTAGGTTTCTGGCTTCATAGCCAGAGGTTGGGAGTTCAATTCCTGCCTGTGCCTCCCGGGAGAAAAACCAGCCTGGGTGGCCTTGGGAAAACTGCACAGATCCAGGGCACCCCCCCCCCCCAAAGGGGAAGGGGAAAACACTTCTGAGAGTCTCTACCTGGAAAAGCCTGGAAATGGGGTCACCCTAAATCAGAACTGACTTAATGGCATATGAACATTATTATTTAAGAAGTGACGAGCTTTCAAGTCTTCCAAGATGGTGCACTTTTGAGTCCTCCTTCTTCAAGTGTAGATGTTTTAAAACAAACACACGGGGGCCTGGGAGGTGCTAACCCCCCTCTGTTTAGCACTGGTTAGGCCCCATCTGGAGTCCTGTGTCCACTTCTGGACACTGCACTTGAAGAAGGACGCTGACCAATTGGAAAAAAATTCAGAGGAAGGCAACCAGGAAGATCAGGAGGCTGGAAACCAAGCCTTAGGAGGAAAGACTGAAGGAACTGGGCAGGCTTAGCCTTGAGAAGAGAAGACGGAGGGGAGATAGGAGTGCCCTTTTCAAATACTTGAAAGGTCGTCCTACAGAAGCAGGGCAGGATCTGTTCTCGATCATCCCAGAGTGCAGGACAGGCAACAATGGGCTCAAACTACAGGAAAACAGATTTTCCTGAGTATCAGGAAAAACGTCTTAACTGTCAGAGCAGTACAACCATGGAACCCATGACCTTGGGAGGTGGTGAGCGCTCCAGCGCTGGAGGCATTTGAGAGAAAACTGGACCACCATCCATCAGATCTGCTTTGACTCGGATTCCTGCATCGAGCAGGGGGTTGGACTCGATGGCCTTCGAGGCCCCCTCCTGACTCCATGATTCTACGAAGGAGCGAAAATTCCCCAAAGCCCCCAAAATCTGACGTCATGGCCGGTCTTCTCGAAGGCAGACAGCCGGCAGAAGAAGGTGGAGATCACCGAGCTGCTGCGAAACAGCCATGCCAAGGGACGAATCCGCGGTCTCTCCCGTCTCCAGAGGCCAAGGGGGTGGCTGGGCCCCCTGTGGATCCATCTGCCGCTTTGCTGAGCTTCACAGGGTCCCTCTTTTCGGCTCGGGGCACCAAAACAGGGAGCCGCACCGGAGGCCGGCGTAGCAGGAGGAGGAACCCAGGGGGTCCCTGGAGCCGAGCCAGCCAAGGAAAGAGCGGGTGGGCGATGGGCCGGAGATGCACTGCCGTTTCGTGGCAAGAGAGGGCATTCCTGTCCTAAGGAAGGGCAGGAGCATCGTGAACACACCGTGCTCGGTTCCGAGAGGTGTTCCTTCCATGCAGGGGGAAGGTTTTTTCTCTGGTTTGATCCAGGATGTGGGAGCAGGTCTTGCTGTCCTGCTTCCTCAGCTTGAGAAGTGGGGAGCACCAAGGGGATCTGTGACAGCATCAGCATCAGTCCTCCCCCCCCCCCACCGAGAGAGACAGGGCAACGGCAAGGCAGGGGCCATGCGCCTCTGGCTCATCTGAGGAGGGGGGAAGGAAGAGGGTGTGAGCCATCACCTCCGAGTCCTACGGTGGTGGGGCGGGAAGGCGCACCATGGGCTGCTGGGATTACTTCTTGGAGTTCTGGAGCTACGAGACCCCCAAAGTGATTGTGGTGAAGAACCGTCACCTCGGGGTGATCTACAGGCTGGTCCAGCTTCTGATCCTGGTCTATTTCATTTGGTAAGTCGCTCTATCATGGAGGAGATGGATTCAACCAAGGGTAGACAGGGCTGGTGGGTTCCCCCCCCCCCAGCTTTACCCACATGCGTAAGCAAGCACCCGAGTGTGTTGTGTTGTGGTGGACAGAGTGGCGGGCTAGAACTCGGGGGGGACCTGGGTTGAAATCCCTGCTCAATTGTGATACCCAGGGTGGTTTAGCAGATAAAGTGACAGACTAGGACTCAGGGGGACTGGGTTCAAATTGCCGCTCAACCATAGATGCTCACTGGGGGTGTGGAGCTGTTAAAACCATTCTTTAAATACCTCACTTACCACAAACGCCCTGTAAATTGATTCCAACTCCACGGTGCAGAACAAATCAGCCTCGGGCTGTGGAAGTGCATGTCTCACCAGTGTTGACATTTATCACTCTTAAATCTATATACGACTACTAAACTGGACTTGATGCTCCATACGGTCCCTTCCAGCTCTGCTGTTCTAATGATGATGGCGATGGTGATGAGAACAACCCGATTCCTTATCTTTTGTACCTTGCATTCTACCGTTCGCTTAGACAAAGAACGAGCACCAGCAGGTTAGAAACAAAAGCTCATGTTTACAGGCCTTCTGTTATTATGTTGAGAGCTTCTGGCTTAAGAACAATTTAAAAAGGGGGGTGGGGGATGAATACTCTTTTGCAGGAAGTGGCAGGCGGGCGATGCTCACGCCGGGTGAATACTGAGTATCTAAAGTTGTTATCAGCGGGCTGAAAGGATCAGTGGAGGCACCACGGATCAGTGGCACCTGGTGGCTATCCCTCAAATAGGTCCAGCACCTTGGGCGGGCCTTTAAAGTTCAGGTGAAAACCCGGAGCATATTTGCTGCCCTGCTGATGCCACCGGATTCTGCGGCCACAGATCAGTTGTGCATGGTGTGCAGGAGTCATAAGAGAGGGGGAAAGATAATCTCGGTTGCAGGAGAACATCAGGTTCGAGGGAGAGTATAATCTTAGTCATTATTATGAAAATCCGTCTGCCTGGACAACTTCATATCTACTGGTGGGAAGCGTATCACTGCCTGAGACTCTGCCCCATGGACCCTACAGTCTGATTTATGGGTTAGGTATCTCAGCTTTCCCCAAACTGGTGTTCCTCAGGTGTATTAGACCAGTAATATTGACTGGGGGAGGTGGTTTTATAGAGCAATGCCTCCGGACGGCAAATTGAAATGGAAAGCTGGATTAAACTGGCTGGCTTCTCTGTGAACAAGGGATCCATCCAGTTAGGTGCGGGATCCCAAACAAGTATGGGGTCTCTGCTTCCACTTTGCAACCCTTTCTTGGAATGATCTCCATTTCTGCAGAATCAATAATGTCTGGGTTTCCCTTTTTTTTACATGCTGAGGTGTGACCCCATGTTGGGTGTTCCTTTTTCTTTGCAAGATATGGTGAAGCTGACACAACCACCATCATGCCTCCCAGGGCCTTGGACCCCGGCCGTACCACTTTGCCCAGAACGTAACTCATGGAAGGATGAAACGGAGGCTAAAAGCACTCTATGTCCTGTTACATCCAGGCAACGGGAGGCTCCGTTGGCTCTCCTACGGGCTCAAAGAGGAAGGGATACAGGAATGGCTCTGTTTCGCTTTATGCAGGACAAGAACAAACATCAGGGCATAACTTCAGACAATAATAAGAGGCTGGTGTTCCAACTTCTCTGGGTGGAGAGTCCATCAAGTTCAGCCGATTAAGTGCAAAAGTTAATCTGAATTTGACAGGAGCTTCCCAAAGGGCTATTCAGTACCATAGACAGCTCTTGTAAAGCTGAGACTAAACCCTGGAGTGGATTTTCTGCCCCCACGGAATCGGAGTCAGAAGTCTTTGCTGCAAGTAATTATGGCCAAAGACATTCTCTAATGCCTGAAACGAAGATTGAATGGTACGGTACCTCCATGGCTAAGGCCATGAAAGGTGTCTGGTTGCATAGTCAGAAACCAGTTTTTGCCATCTACTGTGTGCCTGCCTTCTGCTGATCTTAATTTCAGGGGGAACTGGGTTTTTGACTCTGTTCCTGGTCTTTACTGCCAGGCACGAGGTGGGATTCCCCTCCTCCTTCATGCAGTCCCATGAGTCTTAAGCTTTAAACTGCCAAAAGCAGAGCTTGGAAAGTTACTTTAATAAGTAATCAGTTACTGTTACAATTCTATGCTGACCCAGATGGTTAGACTCATCTTAGAACTGCAGAGCTAGAAGGGATCCTATGGATCATCGAGTCCCTAGGGAGGCACAGTTGGGGAATCGAACTCCCAACCTCTGGCTCTGCAGCCAGATGCCTATACCACCGTGCTCTCCAACAGTTAGGTACTATTATTTAAATTCCTTTAAGATACAACTCTTTCTCTTCTAATTTTGCAAAGGTAACTACAGTAGTTACTTTTCAGTTACACAAAAGGCTTCCTCTGAGTAGGATGCTGGGCGCTACTGAGCTGCGTTACAAAAACATTTTGGTGCCACAAGCACACTAACTATAAAAATAACAGTTGTGTTGCAAAAGGAGTAAATCAGGTCTTGTCAAGTTAATCTTCACAATGTAGTTGATGAAGTTACTGCAAAACTTACAGTAACCTTAGTTACTGCAAAAATGAGCTAATTGCAAGGAACTCATTATGTGTAATGAATTATTTTCATGCTCTAGCCACCAGAATTTATCTCGTGCTTGTCACAGGTACGTGTTCATCGTCCAGAAAGGTTATCAGGAGAGCGAGTCGGGGCCAGAGAGTTCTGTCATCACCAAGGTGAAGGGCGTCACTCGATCTCAGAACAAGGTGTGGGATGTGGAAGAATACGTGAAGCCACCAGAGGTGAGGGCATGGGGACACCCTCTCCAGGCAGGCAGGCAAGGAACATGCTTCTGAAAGACCACACCTCAGTGAGAGGAAGACACATTGGACATGCCTGTCTTCTCTAAGGCGTCAGGTGTTACCTGGAAGAACGCCAATTGGCCAGAGTTGGGGGGGAAGTCTGCTCCAAACTCTGCAGAACCAGACCTGGAAGGGAACAATTCCTTCTCGCAGCCGTGCAGTGTGACTCGGCACGGGTTTTACTTGGAGGAAAGTTCTGTTCCGTTCAATGGAACTGACCCTTAGGCCAAAGAGTCCAGAGTGCCTGTCTTAGGGGTCCCCAGCCTTTGGTCCAGCCTGAGGGAGATGGCAGCTGAATTTATCGTCCCTGCTACTCAGAAAGGGCCAAGGTTTTGGCCCTCCAAGCCCTGGTTCCACTACATCACCAGGAGCACAATTATGGGGTGGGCCATCAGGATGGTCTTGATGGTCTTCAACGTTTGCCACTATACCTCCGCTTGTATTGGGTCATACTTGGTTGAGAGGTTTCATGTTCTGTGCCGCCACCCCCAAAAGCTGGGGGCTCACAGAGATGGCGGGTCGGGTGCTCTCTCTGCTCACCTGGTGTCTTCTCCACAGGGAGGGAGCGTCTTCAGCATCATCACCCGCGTCCAGGTCACCCCTTCACAGACTCAGAAGACTTGCCCTGAGGTACAGAAGGTCGAGAGAGAGAGAGAGAGAGAGAGAGAGATTTGGGGATGGCCCCTGGATGACGGTCTAGACCAGCCCTCTCAGGAGGTTCCCCCGAGCGTTGGCCAAGCACATTGCAGGAACAGGGCGCATGGAAACGCCTCAGAAGCTGCGCGACAGGGCTGTTTAGAGCTGCTGGAAAGGTGGAATAGCCGTGATGACACCTCGCCTCCGGTGGCATAGGAACAAGAAGCCAAAGGAATCCTAATAGGAAGGTGGATCAGGGCCGCAGGGAGTCGCCTTGCCCTTGATCTCATGCCATTTACTTGCCCACATGTACAGAACCAATCTGGGGAGGGAGACGGATCTAACTCCATGCAGGATCTGAAGGGCACTAAAAAACTTAAATTCTCAGTGATTTTCCACGTCTTGCTGGTGCCGTTGAGCTATGGCATCTAGACACCCAAGGAGAGGCAGGCAGGGAGGGAGGGAAGAGGGCTAAGCGAAGTTAACAAGCTGCAAACAAGACTGTTTAACCGATTTCCTCCTCTCTCCCTGTGTGGCCAATTAATGCGAATTTATCTGGGGGAACCTGAATTCCCAGGTATGACTTCACCGTGAGTCAATTCTCATTTTTCTTGCTGTGTAGTTGCACCCTTACTCACTCTGGGAAGAGCAAGTTCAGTTGCGCTTGAACGATAAAAATCATTTCTAATTTTTCTAATATACAGGTCAATCTGCATATGCAATTTTATGCAAGCTGGGTTGCATTATGTCCTTTTTGATTCCCCTCTTCCCCCCCCCTCTCTTTTGGTGAGGTCTTAGTGGCCAACTTCTAACCACGCGGCTACCTCTCCCTTCTTCCACAGAATCTGAGGGCTCCCTGCAGATCAGACCTCGACTGTGCCGAGGGCGAGATGGACATGCTGGGAAATGGTGAGTCGACCGAAGCAAGAGCAAGCGCCAAGCAGGACCTACATCAGGGAGCATCGACACCCAGGGCAAGGCCACGCTGCGGCCTTGAGGCAAAGTGGGGCAAGAGGGCTGCCTCCTCCCCTTCCGTGCCCCAAAGCCAGTTGGGGCCAAGGGTTCAATTCCCCCCCCCCCAACAGTGCTGCTATGCATGGCCCTGATCTGTGGCAGGATAGTTCAGAGCGAATGCGGGGCCTGCCAGGCGACCCAAGGCACTCTTCCCTAATGCCACCTGGCATTCGCTGTCTGACGTTACTGTCTCAGGGCACAATTACACTGGCAAGCCGGGGCGATTTGGCTTTGCCGTGGCTTGATTCACAGTCTCTTTTACAGCGGTGTCGGGTTTAGATCAATGGTTCCTTGTGCTGGTCAGGATTTCGGGGAGCTGCACTCCAAGAACACCTGGGAACGCAAGGTTGAGAACCGCTGGTTTTGATGGTCCTGCGCAGAACCCAGATTGTTTCATTGCCACACTGACCTTCAATCCAATGTGATTTGATATATGCCCATTGCCTTCTTCCTTTCATGATGCCCACCTGGGTGATCTCTGACACTCCTTTCTTATGTTTTTCTTTGTCTGTGCAGAGGTGGTCTAGCGCTAAACTACTGCACCCAAGGAGTGATAAGGTGATCTAGCACTAAACTAATGCACCCAAGGAGTGATAAGGTGATCTAGCGCTAAACTACTGCACCCAAGGAGTGATAAGGTGATCTAGCACTAAACCTCTGCACCCAAGGAGTGATAAGGTGATCTAGCGCTAAACTACTGCACCAAAGCAGTGATAAGGTGATCTAGCGCTAAACTTCTGCACCCAAGGAGTGATAAGGTGATCTAGCGCTAAACTTGGTAGTTTGTCTTTTAAAAACAACAACAACTTGGGGGTAGCTAAGGAGAAAGAGCATGGGATAGGTTGTTCTTGCTATCCCAAAACATAATGCTCCAGCTCCAGTCATGCCCCCCCCTTTGTGAACAGCCACCTATCCTTTTTTGTGCCTCTAGGAGAGAAGACAGGGAACTGTGTCTCCTTTAACCGCACCAAGAAGACATGTGAGATTATGGCCTGGTGTCCTGTGGAAGATGCAGCCGCTCTCAGGTACTGTTGAGAAGGCAGAGCCTCAGCAGGAGTAGAAGCATCTTTAACATGTTTTGTGAACTGTGGTTCTCTCTAGCTTGTGTTATTTCTTAATCTTTCTTTTTTTCTCTGCTTGCTAGTGAGAATTTGGCAAAGATGGCACCGGAGTTTACCATTCTGATCAAGAACAACATCCATTTTCCACGCTTCCGCTTTTCCAAGTAAGAACTTCAGAAAGTCCACGCTTGAGGACGGATGGGTTGCAAGACCCAAAGTCACTATCCCTCATTATACTGTGAGAGAAATTCTAAAATCAGGAAGGCTTAGGGCACCTCCAGTTTAGCATGAGACTCACCCCCCCCCTTTATCTCCTGGTCCAAGGACCATGGAGTTTACCAGGGGTGTAGGTAAATCTTTGGGTCCAAGTGCCAAGATCGAGTGAGGGGGCAGGTCCGTAGAGACTCAACAGCACAACTCGGAGAAATGGTTTGCAAGTCAAGTCCCAAGTCCCACCTCAAGGAACCCCTGAGTCGAGTCCAAGTCAAGTCACCAGTGCGACTTGAGTCGGACTTGAGAACAAGTTGCGACTCACGAGTCCTCCATCCCTGGAGTTTACCAGAATTTATACCCAAACGTCTCCTCAAAAACCCACTTTCCTTCTCTTTAAGAATGCCGTTTCAGTTTAAGACATGTTTACACCTCTTTTAAATGTTTAAGCATTACATTAAACATTAAAAAGATGTGGAAGGGGATTGCCTCCTGTGGCTTGCACTTTTTGTTTATTTGTTTCTCAAATGCTAACTGAAAACTTCCAACAGCGAGGCTCTTGCTAGGGAAATCAGCTTCCAATGGGAAGGGCTGTTTTCTCAAACTCCAAACCCCATAAAGACCAGTAATGAAAACAAAACATGCTTTCAGGACGAAAAGGAGCCAGAATTCACAGGGGGGAAAAAAGAAGAAGCACTGTACTGAAACATGAGGAGTGTCGTATGGATGGCTGGAAAACTGCTGATCATATCAGTTCAGAATGTGATACTTTTAGGAGAATTAAAAAGGCCCTTAGGATTGATGTCAGCTGACCAGCTGACCACCTCTATCTTCTGTGTCTTGGGACATTTGTGCGAACAGAGAGTTTGCGCTTCTTCTGATCCATCTTTGTTTGGCTTCTTCTACAGAGGAAACATCAAGGACTATGAAGACGGCTACTTGAGGAGCTGCACCTTCAACGAGACCACAGATCTTTACTGCCCCATCTTCAAGCTGGGCTTCATCGTGGAGCAGGCGGGAGAGAACTTCTCTGCGCTGGCAGAAAAGGTGAAGAATGACGTTTCTCACCCTTTTTGCAAAGCGGACTCCGTCCTTGTGGATACGATGGGCATGGAGACCACAGCCCACCCCACAAAAGTCAACTCACTGTGGGACGTCACAGCAGGACTATTGTGAGACACCTTGCTTTCTCAGGGGGACGACAAGATGGCTCCCCTCTCCCATTCCATGTAGACAAACCATACACCAAATCTTTCTGCTGCCTCAGAGCTGGGAAATATTTGGGTCTTCTGAATTACAACTCCCAGAATGCCATTTTCAGCCGTGGATCATTGCTGGCCTCTCCGACGGGCTAAGCTAAGGAAGGCAGCATGGTAGTCATTTGTTCTGGAAGTTTCCAAGACCTCAGAACAATCTGAGGCAGGAATTAGTAGGCGGTGGGCTCTCTGACAGCTGCCCAGAAATAACACAGAATTGCTGCAGAGACAGAGGTTGGGAGTTTGAATCCCCACGGTGCCTCCCTCCCTGGCAGGGGCTGGACTTGATGATGTATAGCATCCCTTCCCGCTCTGCTGTTCTAAGATGATGATAATAATGATGCTGATGATGACGGAGAAGAAGGAAAAGTTGCTTTTTTAGCACAGTCTCCATGGCAGGTGTGGTTTGGAGAAGCAACTTCCCCATTTCTGGTTGGGAAATAATCACAAGATGTATCTTTACGCCAAGTGGATCCTATAGTCTTTTGGGGCCAGGTTTTTCTTCTACCTGGCAGCTCCCTTTCCATCTGCACCTGGAAGTCGTGTGTGTGTGTGTGTGTAGGGTCAGGGTTGAACTTGGAAGCTTTCAGAGACAGAACCCATGCTCTGCTTCTAAGGAAGACTCTGAAGGTCTCGGTAAATGTCCATCAAGGTGTCCATCGTTAGGGGACACAGAGAAAGGCAACCCTTCTGGTTCCCCGCTCTCAAACCGTGAATGGCCAGAGAGAGATCACAACCCGCACTTTGAGCCAAGCCTGAGAACAGAACAGGATCCATGGAGGTGGTGCTGATACCTTTAGTGCTAAAAAAATTAGTTGCTCATAGATGGAGATTTCCAAGGACCCGTCTGGTGTGTTTCCAAAGTGGTGCTTCATATTTTGATCGCTCAAAATGTGGAAACTTGGCAGGCTGGCCTGCGGACTCACCCGCCCACCCGACTCCCTGCCATCTCGGCTGGATGGCTCCTTCCGTATACCCCTCCCCAGCCCAGAAAAGTGGGCTTTTCCCCGGCCTCCCTCCGCCACCGAGGGGGCAGCTCTTGCCAGTTCCCGGTAGCTGGCTGGCCTTTAATTGCCTTTCTTTGCACATCCATCGGCCCGCATCGCTCCCTCGGGGGAGAGAGAGAAGGTTATGGATTGCAGCAGTAATCAAGCTGGGTCTATCAGCCATGCCGGCAGCTGCTAACCCCATAATTGACAGAAAGAAGCAATCAAGGGGGCCCTGGGAAATGCTCTCCGAGCCAACGAGTACTTACTGGAGGGAGGCTCTCACCCTACATACAATGTTTATCTCTGTACCACCACCACAATACACAGGTTGTGTCTGATTTTCAGAAACTAAGCAGAATCAGCCGCGGCTAATACTGAGATGGGAGACAATCGGGGGGCGGGACTCGGACTCCGACTCGGGACTTCGACCCAACGACTTGCCATGGTCCCTGGAGACAACCCGCTGAGGGTCAGGAGAGCATCCTGCCTAAAAAAAAACACCCCATGGAGAACCACGGCTGCCTGCCAGAGTTGACCACACTGGGGCAGATGGATCTGTGTTTCAACCCCCTTGCTTTGCATGGTTCCACGTTCTCTCCACATCGCCATTAGAGGAGAGAATCAAAGGAGCTGCCAGGCCGGGGGTGGGGGTGGAATTGTCTGTAGAAAGTTTTTGCCGTGAAAATGGCTTGGCTGTGATATTTTCCTCCCTGCTAAAAATGTCCTCTGATGAAAAAACACGGTGTGCGGATCTGTTCCCCTGTTCCTGCCACATTCACAGAGGAGGGTTTGCAAACTCCTTGCATTAAAAACACACACCCTTTTTCAAGGTGGTGGAGCCCTTTTCGGCTTGCACCCTTGTAAACGGCGAAACCAAAGAGGATTCCAGCCCCTGTTTCGTCAAATTAGTTTGTGACGTAAGTCAGTATCCGGTTCGCTATTTGCACACGTGTGTGAAGGTTGTGCAATGAATTCACAAAGCTCTGCTCGCACACGGCCAGCACCTGGGCAGACTGGTGTTGCCCTTTCTTCATGGGGTTCCTCTGGGGTTCTGTGTGGGTAAAGATCAGATGGGATGCCAGCCATTCTGGGAGAGGGCCTTCCCTGTGGCTGCTCCTTTAGACCCTGGAACTCCCTGCCACTGGAGGCCAGCCTGGCCCCATCTTGGCTGCCCTTCCGCAAGCAGGCAAAGACCTTTCTCTTCAGGCAGGCTTTCCCTCAATGACTGGCTGCCTGAGAGGGCTTGTTTAAATAGATGGTTTTGTTGTTGTTTAGTCGTTAAGTCGTGTCCGACTCTTCGTGACCCCATGGACCAGAGCACGCCAGGCCCTCCTGTCTTCCACGGCCTCCCGGAGTTGGGTCAAAGAAATAGATGATTATATATTTAGTGTGGCAATTGATCTTTTTCGTCATTGTATACTCACTGTCTTTAGCATTTAAATATCGTATTTTAATGATGTAAGCCACATTGCGTCGTTTAAGGAGAAAAGTAGGGTAAAAATATTTTAAATAATGATAATGATAATATAGCATCTTTCCATGGATGTGTCCTGGGAGAAAATAGAATGGTTGCAGCTGATTCCCAAATAGAGGGGCCTGGATCTCTACATATATATGCAGGTACACCCCCCCAGATATTCAGTCACCAAAATGACCCCCAAATATTGCTCACCCCCTTCTGGGAGGGCTTCCATCAGAGCCACAAATTGTGGGCAGGGGAGACACGGAGACCGGTGATCACAGTCAACCCCTGCATCAGAGGAAACAGACGAGTACTGTGGGACCCCCTTATCTGCAGTATCAGTATCCACTGATTCACTTATCCACAGTCTGAAAATATAAAAAATATTAAAAGAAAAATCCCATAAATATCTATTTCCATAATGTCATTACCAGAACTGAACACTAGTGGGAGCCAGAGACCATGCTATATAATGCATTCACTATTGTCTATCATCTGTGTTTTTCTGCTTGGAGTGGGGGGTCGGGGCTTGGACCAGATCTCCTGCAGATTGAGGGGGGTCCTACTGTATCTGGAAAGCCCTGGGGAGCTGGAGGCTGCTCAGTGCTCTGCCATGGTAATGGTGCCCTAGTGTTTGGGAGGAGAAGTCCCCCTTGGTTGATCCCGTCCTCTCTCTTTTCCTGTAAGGGTGGAGTGCTTGGAGTGATCATCAACTGGAACTGCAACCTGGACTTGCCAGACTCGGAGTGTAACCCCCGCTATTCCTTCCGCAGGCTTGACCCCAAATGGGCCCAAGTCTCCTCTGGCTACAATTACAGGTAATAAGAGCACCATCTTGTTCTTGGCGGCGGGGGGGGGGGGGGTTTCACTTAAATCACTTTGCTTCCTTTGATGGTAGAGAAATAGGTAACTTCTCCTAGTGCCCTCTGCTTGCATAGGCAAGAGGGAATGGCCTCTCTCTTTCCTCCCTTATAGAAAGTGAAGGGGAAAAAAAAAAATCCATCAGGAAAATTTGAGGGAGGAGAAGAGGAGGACAAGAGTCCGGAATACAGGATTTGGGGAGCAATTGGAAAAACTGAGATCCAGAGTACTGTTTCCCAATTGATGGAGAGCTGAGGCCAAACTAGACATGACACTGATTCTGTATCTAGAAGCAGTGCTTCTTCAAGTAGTGAAAGATGTCTGATTGTAAAAGCACATGAAAAGTAGGTGATTCATCATTAGATTGTAAACACTGGCTTTCTTTTGCAACTCTTGTCACGGCGAAGGAGAGCGTATTCATTTTAGAGAAATGTTGTAAGATTAGGAAATATACAGAAAAATATGTTTTTGCCAGAGGTACACTTTAGTGCATGAAAACAAAGGGGACGGAGGTCCTAATGAGAAAATACAGAGAGCGCACATTGTTGGAAGAGCTGTATGTCTTTGTTGTGCATCCACAGAATTTATGGAGGTTGCTAAGTGCATGTCAAAACTCAAACCATTGGTTGCATGTTTGGGTGGAGTACAGACTAATATTTCTTACATCACCTCTTTATCATCTGGTGGGCACCTCCATCTCGCCTGGAGGACCAGGGGGTTCCCAGCCGAGGCTTTGCTGCCAGATTCTGCCCATACCCGCCGAGCTCTCTCACGCCTCTTCTTTTGGGACTCAGGTTCGCCAAGTACTACCACCGCCGTGGGAAAAGCACCCGAACGTTGATCAAAGCGTACGGCATCCGGATTGATGTAATTGTGCACGGGCAGGTGAGCATCCTGGGGCTCCTTGTGTTTCATTGCTCCTGAAAGATGTGTGGCTCTGACGGGGCAGAGGTGCTGAATTTGCTCTGGGTTTTAAGCTGAACTTTACAGGAGCCAAACCTTGGCTTCCAAAGAGGTTCAGGACCTTGGAGAGCTCCTGAAAAGGTGTTGCTAAAACCAGGACTGGATTGACCAACCCAGTGCCATTAGACCTGCCAGCCTCCAGTACTAAGCATTTGCTCTTACTGGGAAGACTGGGCAATGTTAAGGCCACTGATAGACCAGACCAAAGTTTATCTAGTCCAGCTTCCTATGGTGAGCCAGTTGTCTATGGGGAGCCTGCCACCAGCCCTTCCATCTCATTCTCCAGTCACTGCTTCACAGAGGCATAAAGCCTCCGCTATGGGAAGCGATACATAACCATCCTGAATCACAGCCACCAGTGGCTCTATCCTCTATTCATGTATTAAGTCGCCTTTTCAAAGTTGCTCACATCGGCGGGCTACTGCTTCATCCTGGGACAGTGAGTTCCGCAGTTCTGTTTCGGGGGCGGAGAAACAAAGCCAAGATCCGAAAGCCGGAACCCTCCAGAGGTTGAGGGCCCTGGTGGCCATCCTCCCTCCGCTTTAATCTCACTGGCTGGAGTTAAAGCGAGCTGGAGGTCTCAAGATCCAGACGGCACCAGAAATGGTTGCATCTGGTGCTGAGGTTGGTTCTTCTGGCCCTCTCTCCTTCAGGCAGGGAAGTTCAGCCTCATCCCTACCATCATTAATTTGGCCACGGCACTGACCTCTGTGGGAGTGGTGAGTACCTTTCCTCTTATAATAATAATCTTAGAATGGCCGAGCTGGAAGGGACCCTCTGGATCATCCAGTCCAGCTCCTGTCAAGGAGGCCCAGTGGGGAATTGAACTCCCAACCTCTGGTTCTGCAGCCAGAGACCTGAACCACTGAGCTATCTAGCCGTTCCTTATTCCTTCACTCTACAAAAGGAACATTTCCTTGCCTAATCCGCCTTTTCTTGTTCCCTGGCTAGGGATCCTTCCTCTGCGACTGGATCTTATTGACCTTCATGAACAAGAACGACGTGTACAGCTCCCGGAAGTTTGACCAGGTACAGGCATGTGGCCCAGCATGGCACCAGACAGGGCTCAAAGCATTTGGTGGCCAAGACAGGAAATTCCAAATGTCATACTGCCTCGAGCCACGGGGCACAATCCAATGGGAAGTCGTCACACTTTGGGTTGCATTGACCTGGATCCAAGCTGCCCAACAATGTAGCTGGAACCTGAGCTCTGGTTCTTGAGGTTTCCACGTCCCCTTGTTAGGAAACTGGGAATCCTTCAAGGATGTACCAGAAAAACTTGGGCAGCAGATGGTGGGGGGCAGTCATGCATTCTATGGAGAAATCTTTTGGACGACCACGAATAGTCTAAGAAGGAGGGCTTTATGGACACCATGGACCACCAGAAAGACGAATAAATAGGTTTTGGTTCAAATCAAGCTTGACTAAATACAGAGAAGGGGCAGGATCTGTTCTCGATCCCAGAGTGCAGGATACGTCATAATGGGCTCAAGCGACAGGAAGCCAGATTTAGGCTGAAGATCAGGAAAAATCTCCTGACTGTTCGAGCAGTACAACAGTGGAATCCATGACCTCGGGAGGTGGTGAGTGCTCCAACAAAGCAAAAAAAAAAAGCGTGCTGCTTATATACCGCCCCATAGTGCTTCAAGCACTCTCTGGGCGGTTTACAAGTTAATTATGCAGGCTACAACACTGGAGGTCTTCAAGAGAAAATTGAACCACCCTCTGCCAGATCTGCTTTTATTTGGATTCCTGCCTTGAGCGGAGGGTTGAACCCGATGCCTTAGAGGACCCTTCCAACCCCATGATTCTACGATTCTAAGACAAGGCCCATTGGAAAAGATAATAATGCTAGGATAACGTGCCAGCAGCAAAAAAAGAGGAAGACTGAATAATATTAGAGATGTCACAGCTTTGAGTTTGCTAGACCTGAGCAGGACAGTTAGTGAGAAGTCCTTTCGGAGGTCCTTAGTTCACAGGGTCGCTTGCCAGAAGTTGGCAGTGGTGGGACAACACACCAAACACAGGAGAAACCAAGGCACGGAGAATCCACCGGCGCAAGTAATACCATCCATTCCTTGCCCGGAATCGTGACAGACCACCGCTTTCGGTTACAAGTGGAGCCCGAAGCACCAAAAAATTTGGAGAGAACAAGGGCGGGGTGGCAGGAAGGCGTGCTTAAAACCTCCCTGGGCACCCAGTTTGTCCTTCAGAAGGGGGCTCTGCCTCTTTGTGGGGCGGACTGGGGTCTATTCCTCTGCCCCCATCCATGACTCTTCATCGGTTGTCCTTCTTTTCTCCCCCGTTTGTCCAGATATCGAAAGACTCAGAGGCGTCTCCAACAACCGAATGCACCATCCTCTCCGCCTCGTCCTGCACCCAGGCGGCCTCACCCAGAGACTCCAACCCCGCCGTCCGCCTCTGAGCTTCACGCCACCCCCTGCCTCCTGCCCGTTTGCCAAGGCGGGTTCATTTTTCTTTTCTCTCCCCCCCCCCCCCCCTGTATCCGATGAAGCAGCCACTTCCCAGTAAAAGCTCACACCACAAAATAAAATTAGCCCGGCGTTAATGCGCCAGGGGACTGGCCTCGTTTTTCACCATGACAAAGTCCTGGAATCTTGTTTCTCTTGACAGACGAAATGTCCTCTCGGATCACACGGGACAGAAGGAGAGCCGAGGGGGCATTTTCCCTCCCCACTGAAAGAAAGAAAGAAAGAAAGAAAGAAAGAAAGAAAGAAAGAAAGAAAGAAAGAAAAAGCAAGCCAGCCAGCCCATCTGTCAATGTCTTCCTAGCTACTTGTAAGGGGTGTGTGCCTGGGGACCACTTCCACCCTATTACCCACTTCCTGGCCTATCCCCCAGCACCAAAAGGCTGCTTCTGGCCCCCCCAGGAAAGGGGCATGCTCCCTGAAAGGGTTAAAATGGAGAGCGGTATCCCGGCATTTTTAGGATGCAATTTAAAAAAGAAAAATGGTGCCGGGGATAAGAGGAGTTGCCAGGATTGCGATGGGCTGCACATGGCCTCCCGAGGGCACAAAGCACACCCCTCCTGTACAACGTAGCCAGCGGGAGCCCCCTTGAATCCACAGCCCCCCCTGACCCCAGGGCAGCCAGACTGAGGGGCAGATAAAAGCCCCCTGACAGACAAAAGACCTCAAAATAAATGCGTGTTTCCCTCAAAGATCTCCTTTCATAAACAAGTCACATGGGAGTTGTAGTCCAACACACTTGAATAAGGCCACGTTTTGTGGAAGCCCGATTGAAATCATGGGAGTTGGCAAACCCCCCATCATCTGCCTGAAGAGGGAGAACGGATCGAGATTGTTTCTGTCGCTTGAAAGGCAACCAGTAAGATGGGGGGGGGGGGGCTTGGCTTTCAGGTTTAACCTGGTGATGGAGTACGTGTTGTCTTTCTGTAATGCTGGGAAATATGCCTTTGGAACAACCCACCACATGAACTGGAGAAGTCCTCCCTTGCTTGTGAGCGTCCTCAGAAAGCATGAAGATCTGCAGAACTGAACCTACCACCAAAGTGGGACAAGATGCCGTGGCGAACTGCAGACGAGGGCGGTGCCAGAAGGAATGCCCAGCTGAAGGACCCCGGTTCGGCTTTGGGTGCTTTCTGTGGTGATCCAGCTGTGGCAGCTTCTGCTCTTGGCCAAATCCTTCCCATCCAAAGCTCTGACGCCTTCTGTCTAGGTCAGGGGTTGCCCAACCGTGGGTCTCCAGATGTTCTTGGACTAAAACTCCCAGAAGCCTGCACCAGGCCAGGATTTCTGGGAGTTGTAGTCCAAGAACATCTGGGGACCCAACGGTTGGGCAACCGCTGGTCTAAGAATGAACCTTGAATGCCAGCCGCCCTCTGGAACTGTCCAAATGTAATGCCCTCATGACCGCTAACGGAAAGGCATAGGGTTATCTATAAACTGCTACTCTGGGCAGTATACAGCAGATTAAACATGCATTATACATTACACATATATGTTGTATAATGCATGTATACTGCCCAGAGCAGCAGTTTGCTAGATGGGTGGTCCATACGTTGAATGGATGAATGAATGAGGCCATGGAAAGACCTTCCAGGTAAGGGATGTGCTGTACTCACGAGGGTGTGGTCGTGGGGCTTGGAGCCAGGGGGCTGAAATGGGTAGAAAATGCAAAGATCGGCTGCTGAAAGGTATAAACGAGTATCTGCCCCAGAGAGAGAACAAAGCCCCAGATCACAGATGACATCCCCCGGGCTGAGGAAGTAAAGTCTAGGTGGGTCACAGTGGAATCCATAGGGCGGTTCCTTCAGATGCACCCATTACAGGAGACCCACACAGAACCAATAGTGCAGACAAGCCGGGGGGCTGCCGTGGCTAGTGAAAGCTGAAGGGCAACAAGCCTCGTGGCTCCTGGCACAGTTTTGTAAGGGTTTGGTATCAAACCTGGCCTCCCTGGTGAGCTTCTGTTGAGGGATTCGAACCCTGGTCTCCTGAGTCTTAGACACTCTATCCATTACGACCGGCTGGCTCTCAAGTCAGGTCATACTGTGCGTTTTTAAACATGGGTTAACTTAAGCCAAGTTTAAAAACCACCTTTCTAGTCCAGCAACGCCTTTTCAGGCACCCTGTCCTGGCAGCTGAACCCATCTTCCCCTTGGGAACGATGACCCGGGAAGGATGAGCTGGCCCCAAATTCCTCCCTGCCCCACAGATTTTGCCACTCGGGGGTCCCGTTTCTGGTCCTGTTTCTGGCACAGGGGAAGAGGCGACCGGGGTTCTCGTAGGCGTTGGGTCTCTGCTCAGCGAAGTGCTTGCTAAGGCCATTAAAAGGGCCCGGTAGGAGAGATGATGGATCCGCGAGGGAAGCAGCGCTGCTCGGCCGGCTGACTCGCCTGCTCCTGCCAACCTAGCACGAAAGCAGCTCCCCCCAACTGAGCACGGGGAAGCAAAGATCATCCTCTCTTCCTCCTTTTAAGAGGGAGGGAAGCCCAGGGTCTCCTGGGGGGCGGGGGGGGGAACGAGACGATGCAGGATCCCTGCACGTGAACCAACAGACCAGCAGCCTCTCCAAAGCATTGCAGAAGGACGTGGCTTCGGGCCACAGAGAAGCACATTTCATCTGGGGGAAAAGGAAAGCGGGAGGCCCCAGCCAAGCCCCAGAGGCTTGGACTGCTCTTCTGGCACGTGAGGTGGTTGCACGACAGACAACCGGTGTGTGTTGCCTGGCTTTCTCTCAAAACTTAAAAGAACTGCAGGAGAGCTTAGGGGCTTAGGTCTCCGACTGCAGAGCCAGAGGTTGGAAGTTCGATTCCCCCCCACTGGGCCTCCTTGACAAGGGCTGGACTAGATGATCCAGAGGGTCCCCTTCCAGCTCTGCCATTCTAAGATGATGGTGATAATTAATGTAGAGGGGCTGACCTTTTATAAACAGAGGTGGCAAAACGTGATCCACGGGGCTGTGTTCTGTCCATCGAAGCGACTTGGCACCCCTGATGGAGAAATGTTTCTGTTTCAATGGATAAATTTGGGGTTTGTGCTCTGGGAAACATCCAGGAAAGGTTTTTGCGCTGTGGGGGAGCCGAGTGGAGGTCCTGTTCCTTCTGAAGAGGATGCCCCTTGGTATCCATTCCCCTCTCGTCCTGGGGAGGCCTACAGGGGTGCTTGGCAAGGGGGGGTCATGTCAGGAACATCCCTTTTGATTTTAGGACCCGAGACCTCAGGCGGACTTTTGTGATGTCCCAGGAGTTGTGTTCAGTACCACTCATTGCAAAACGATGCGCCCCTCCCTGCCAGGCAGGAAATGGGGAGGTGCTTTCTTTAAGTCAAAAGTGAACATGTGGATTCAGCCCCAGCAGCTCTGAGGTACGAAAGGGAATAATTTTTTTTAAAAAGGTCTGTAAGAAGGAACCTAAAGACCTCTTGCAAACCCAACCCTGTGGCTTCCTTGAGGGAGTCAGTCCATCTCATATTTGGTCTTCCTCTTTTCCTGCTGCCCTTCTACCTTTCCCATCATGATAGTTTTTTTCCAGAGAATCCTGCTTTCTCAGGTTGTGCTCAAAGGAGGAGAGCCTCAATTTCAACTTTTGCTTCCAGAAATAATTCAGGCTTGATTCTACTTCTGCACTTTCTACCACTTAATTTTTTTTCAAAGAGATGAAGTGACAGGAGATGTCTTCACCCAGCACTTGACGTCTGATAGGAGAAACCAACCGTTTGCCTCCAAGGTACACAGAGCTGGTTGGTGGGCAGAAAACACACAATGTGAGCTTTTCTCCCCCTGCAGCCTGGAGGAGAAATTTCTTCACTGTCCTTTACCCAAATATCCCCAGATGGAATGCAAGCTGCTAGTCCACATGGAGTAACATTCCCCGCCCAGAGCAAATCAAAGGAGTGCTCCCACAGCTTCTGTCTTGTCTGCTTCCGAAGTGGGAGAAAAAAAAAGAAGAAGAGAGAGCCGGATTGACCAGGAGATGGGAGAGTAATTGAATCAGGCAGCATCCACAATCCAATTAGGTTCACGTTGCACGGCCACTCTGGGGAGCTTGGGTTCCTCAGCCGGACGATTTAAAAGGGTCAGAAGGCAGAGCTGCCTCCAGACAAAACGGTGAGGTTTTTTTTTTGGCACTTGTCTACCTACTGCTCCAAAGCACACAACGTGGTGAAAGAGGTTCTCTTTGGAGTATAGCAGGCGTTGCAGGGGGCGGGCAGGGGGCTGCGTTGAGCTGCTCAGGGGCTAGGAGAAGGTTCTTTTGCCTTTACCCACTTGGGACCCCACTTAAAAGATGGGATCCAGTTGTTATAGCTCCCATACTGCAGTCGAGACCCCAACCGACCCAGGCGAGCAGTGGAAGCATTCACCCCCGTGAATCCATGGCTGGCAAGTATGACCAGCTGACAGATGCAAGAGGGTCACCCTCGTGGGGACTCCCTTGCTTTTTCTTTCACTCCCAGCCATGGGAGCAGTGGCGCTGGTGCAATGCTTCAGCGTCAAGAGAGAAGCCCTTGCAGGCCCTGAGCGGGGTCAGAGAGAGTCCAGGGGGAGAGAAGGAAGTTTTTCACTGGGATGCTCTGTCCATTCTTACACAGAGGCTTCGCTGCGATTTTTACATGAAGCAACCGTAAATTGTTTCCTTGCTCATCCTCTGAACTACCTGCCTTGCTGCTGCCAGTCTTCGGGGCATGTGCGTGCGTGCACATTTCATCGTCCTCAGATGAAAGCAGGGAGACCCAACCTACACACAAGGTGGGTGCCTTGCTGGAGGATCAGAGACAGAGAACAGAAGCCGAGATGGCGACTACGGGAAGTGAGCCTCTCAAACTGGGACATGCCAGCAGTGAGAACGCCCTTCTCCCTGGCCTTGTCGGCAGCTGCCACACCCCCTCTGGCTGAATTTCTTGACTGGATCAATCATCAATAAATCAATCCAGCGGCTGCTTAGGGCTATCTTATCGTTGGGGTTTTCATCAATCCCTGCGGTTAAGCTGCAGAAACAACACTAGTCTGCAGCTATCATCTTCCGAAGCGGATGGAGGCTATGAGAGAGGCCTCAAAGCCTCCTGATTTCGTAAAACCCCAATAAACGGCCAACTGCCTCCTGAAGACCTGCCTCCTTGCTTCGTTGGACCCCCTGCTAGAGTTTACGGAGCAGTGAAGCGGCCTCAGCCCTAGAGCAGCTGAAATGCCTGCCATGAAAAGGGGCAGAGGAAGCCCGGCTCCTCCCTGACACGTCACACTGTGTTTAAGGACCATCCGGCAGCTCATGTGCCTCTGGCTGGAGACTCAATGCAGCCGCATTTAAACCTAGTGAGTATCAAACCCAGTGGCCCGGTAGTAAAAGTCGGGCTGAGACACAGAGAGTCCGTTCTGGCAGCTGCTGATCTGGAGGGAAAAAGAGTTTATTTACAACACGTAAAAAACAAGCCGGGATAAAAAAAAAAAGAGATTAAAATTTAGGCAGAAAAACAGCCCCATGATTCACAGCCTTGCTCCCATGGCCCATCAAGAAAGGGCACGGAAGCAGCACGGTGGTGTGTTCCCACGGCTTCATTTGCTCCCAGGATGGCTTCCGGAGAGAGGCCCTCTCTTGGAGGCGCTACACCTCCCAGAATTCATTCAGTAGAAGGCCCCGGGCCTGCACTTTCCACTGACAGACACATGGGTCTGGAACCACGTTCGTCTCTGGGCGAAGCCCGACCTGAAGCAGGCCGTGAGAGCAGCTCAGGACCCCGGGGCCCTGCATTGGGGGGGGGGGGGGGAGGCCATGCGGCCAAGGGTGGCGTGTGGCCTGGCCTCTCGGCTACAGCAGGAGCCCCGCCTGATAGTGCAGGGATCCTCTCACAGAACCAGGCGAGGGTTCATCTGAAGCAGCCAGGTGATGTTCTCCAGCAGGTAGGCCATGTGGTAGTGCCGGGCGATGCTCTGGAAGACCTTCAAGTGCTCCAGGAAGGTCTGGGTTGGAAGGGAGAGAGAGAGACACTCACAACCAGGGCAAGATGAGACTTTCTCAAACAGAGAAATGGAGGAAGAGGAGGATCGGCCTGGAGTAAAAGATGGGAGGACCTTCCTTCCTTCCTTCCCTGCGTCAAGAGGAAAGAGGGGGCTGGGTCAACACCTACCTTGGTGGGCAGCAGGAGGTCAAAGTCCCCGGCGCAGCTGCAGTAGACGGGCATGTGGGTGTCCTTGACGCCTTTGCACTTCTGGCACACCTGGAATACAAGCGGGGCTTGGCATCTGCCTGGGCACTGCCGTGTTCGAGGCCTCCGGCAAGCTCAGACTCTCTCCTCCCCCTCTCCCGGCACAGAACCAAGGCGTCGAAAGGGGCTAGCAGGCGACCGTTCACACACAGGGCCAGAGGTCAATGACATGCGCTTACGAGGACCTCTCGGGTCACCCTGTACCAGATCGATCACAGGACGCAGGAGGAACAAGGGTAAATAGGGGGTGCGCAGTGGGGAGCGCCAAGGCCCAAGAGTGAACTGAGCAACTAAAGCAGAAGAAATGGGAGATGATGGGAGATTGGGAAGGGAATCACTGAACCTGCGTTTTTCACATCCTTCCTCTGACTCCACCAGGACCCACGACCTTGGTCACACACATGATCCGCTCAGTGGTTTAAGGTCTCTGGCTGCGGAGCCCGAGGTTTGGGAGTTCGATTCCCCCATGGTGCCTCCTGGACAAGGTCTGGAGTCAATGATCCACAGGGTCCGTTCTAAGACGGTGATGAGGATGCGCAGCCAGGCACGTGTGTCTTTCTTTGGGCACTCATGAGGCCCCATTCCTGCTGTAGGTGTGGACTGCAGGACTGAAAGCTCCTCTCTCCCCACCCCTCTTTCCCAGACGGGCATCCTCCACAGGAGTTCCATCCTCCCCGGGTGACATCTGGAGGACACTCCAGGAGTGGCAACGGGCGCCAGCCCTCCTTACCAGATCTTGAAGGGTGAAGGCCATCAGCTTCTTCTGCAGGGCTTCCACCAGAGCCACCTCGATGGCCTCCGAGTCGTACTGGGCCTGGCAGCTGGAGCAGACCCAGTTCGGCAGCACCGAGCCGTCCTGGAGGAGGAGGAGGAGGAGGAAGAGGAGGCGATGTGGCCGAGGGCTCTCTGAGAGAAGCAAAGGCAGAGAGCAGGAGGCGGCACACAGCAGGCGCCTCCGGGCACGTAAGCTCAGGAAGCAAAGTGAGAGGCAGAAGACCCTGGGAAGCAGCTGCCAGTCAGAGCAGGCTGTCTTCAGGGGCGGGGGGCTGGACCATAGTCTGAAGAAGGGGCCTATTATGGCAGTTCCATTTAGAGACCAAAAAGGAAAGAAGAGAGAGTCCAATTTGAAGGGGAGAAACATTTTAAGCAGGGAAAGCCTGGCGATGGAAGGCTCAACAGAATAGGAGGAGACAGAATGGGATCACCAGATGGCACGGGGAATCTGTTATCTGGGTGGGAAAAGTGCTGCTTCCTCAAAGGCCATAAATGTCTTCTTGAGGGTCAGTGAGTGGTTCCCAGTCTTGGGTCAACCCAGATGTCCTTGGAGGGCAACTCCCAGAAATCCTGGCCAGCACAGCTCAGGGCGAAGGCTTCTGGGAGCTGCCGTCCAAGCACATCTTTAAGGATTTAAAGGATCTGGCCCTGCCTTTAGGGAAAGAGGGTAGGAGCCATGTCCTCCCGTGGAGGACCGAGCAGCGATGGATCGAGTCTCTAAAACCTGAAAAATGTCTTAAGCAGAACCGACCAAGCCCCAAATGTTTTGAGAACAGGGTAAGAACCGGAGAGCTGTCTCGAGATAACAAAAAAGATACCATGACCTTGGTGGAAGTTGTGGGGGGAAGGAATCTGGCCGGAAATTCCTTGCACCGCAAACGAAGCAACCCAGAGCAGCTAATTAAAAGAACCTGGATGGTACAGCCCATTAAAAGACGCAGAGCGACTGGTCGAGCCCTCAAGACCAGGGATGATGGGATATAAGGTGGAAGGTAACCAGTTAGACTAAACCATCATCTTGAAAGGATGGCAGAGGCTATTTGCACTATGCTTCATATTATCTCTCATGGAGAACTCTGTACGTGCTTGGAAGTATAGACAGCCTCAGATTAGCCTTTTATTTTTTTTTCTGTAGGAAACGCCCTACGATGCCTTGAGCTCTGTCACCATGCTCGTTCTACACAACGGTGCTTCTTGTATATGATTGCTGAAACATTTGTTCTTTTGTCAAGCTGTTATACTTTGCTCCTTTTGCCTTTTAATAAACTTACAGAGCTTTACACAAGCCGTGGTTCATTCGGACAGCTGAAAGGGGTCGAGGGGTACCGAGAGGCTCAGAGGCTCTGAAAGCATTTTGGGTTCTCTGGAGTGTTAGGGAGGGTTGGTTGGCAACCAGAAGCAACCACCTGCTTCTCTGTGTTTTCCCCTGGAGCACTCAGAAGTAACTCAGAGCGTGCAGGGGAAGCGCAGGCGACAGGAGGCATTTCCCGATCACTCGCGTGCTGAACCTCCTGGGCACCACCCAACCCAGGTAAAAGAAGCGACGGAGTGGTAACAGGACCCCCTCTGGGTAACCCGAGGAATCCTCTGCACCTCCTTCCTGGGGACGGGTGTCAGAAAGGCAGCTCTGACAGGAGGGGGCCCCTGGACCAAGGCAGGACAGTGCTCATGCTAGCCCTGAGGAGCCACGTACCTGGGAGAAGACCGGGTCCTTGCAGAGATCCAGGTCTCGGCAAAAGTTACAGTTCTTGCAGATCATCTCCGGGAGGACGTAGGAGCGACAGGGATCCCGAAACTGGGCCTCGTCCGAGAACTCCCCCACGTCGATCAGCCGAAGGAGGTCCCGTTTCAGCTTGCTCACCTGGTTGGTGATGTTGGTGTCCAGAGACAACACCTGGGAGCAGGTGGGCGGGTGAGAAAGAAGAGGGTGAGGCTGCCTTGTCACCTGTGCGTACCCCCGCAGAGCGAGGCACCCGTTTCTCTGCCCCTGCGCAGCCAGAACTCTCTCCCTCCCCCCAACCCTCCGCCAGAGGGCACACCCAGGCGGCTCACCTTGCAGACGTACTTCACAAACTCCAGGGCTGGGTTGTTCAGCACCAGGTGTGAGCCAGGTAAGACTGGGAACATCTCCGACGGCTCCGTGGTCCGTCGCGAGCCACTCACTTTCTTCTGGATCTTCTGGGTGATGGTGAAGAAGCTCTGGGTCAGCTCGTTGGAGACGTAGTCTTGGGAGAAGGTGATCACACCTGGGGAGGTGGGCAGAGGGAGGAAGCAGGCAGACGTGGGCGTCAATAGACACACACGGAGGCAGTTTACCCTGTCGAGGAAACAACCCAACCCGCTACGGGTGGCATAGCACAATTCCTTAGTTTCGTGGCCCTTACAGGGCAGAAAAAGACATGACATGGTGACTTCCCCCACCCTTCTTCTACTCTTGAGAGACCGGTTACGATGATTCCAGCTTTCCAGAAGGGGAACTGAAACTCAGCCGGCGGGATTTATCAGTGGGCTCTTTCCTTTTCCCTTTCTTTTCAACGTTCAAGCTACCACCGTGTTTTTTTCATCACCGAATGCCAAGCAAGACTAAAGCCTTCCCAGGGCTCCTCTTGAGGCCGAGGGGCTGGAATGGAGACGGAAGAGCAGGCTGCAGGAAGCTTCTCCTGCTTCAGCCACGGGGACCTGAAGGGCCAGCTCTCGTCCGGACCAAGGGGGACATGGGAGAAAGGGGCGAGATTGGGGAGGTCAGCCTTTGGGGCTCTCACCGGCCATGGCCCCCGTTTTCTCGACGGCCTCCTGGGACGCCTGGCTGTTGGTCCGCCGCTTGATGGGGGTGCTTCCGGGACCGTTGCGCTGCATCTCCTCCTTCATCCTGTGGTAGACTGCAACGATGTAGGCTGGGAAAGAGACCCATGAATGGTGAGGGTGCCAATGCGACCAACCTGGCTTGCAGGGGGCTTTTCCTGCCTTTGCCCCCCCCCCCCCCCAACAGCTACCGACCTCTGCTGGGAATGGGAGCAGGGAGTGTCCCCGATGACTGAGAACGTGCTGGCCAGGACCTCCCGGACCGGACTAGCCAAATGGCAAAGAGGGGAACGGAGAGAACCACAAGAACTCTGTGAGCTGCAGAGATGAGGTAGGGATGCTGGCCACGGTGGGAGAAGGAGGCCCCGTGTCCTTCTGAGACAGGACAGCATCCTCAGTGGGACCTCGACCCAAAAGGGCCTCCATCGCCTACCTGACACAATCATGATGAAGTAGTTCTGACAGGAGGCCGCCTGGGGCAGGTATTGCATGATGTTCCAGCAGTTCTCCAGTTGCTCCTCCACCCCATCTTCTCCTTCCCCTTCTTCCTTGTCTTCGTCTTCCTCCTCCTCTTCCTCACTGTCTTCTGCCTCTGCTCCCTGTTTGCCATTTACCTCCTGGAAGAAATGGGCCTGATGTCAAGACCACCGCTTGTATGAGCTTTGCCACAGCCTCACCCCCTTTTCCTTCTGAAGCTCAGGGACTCCGCTCCCACCTCATGAGGCCAAGCACGCGGGAGATCCGAGGGATCCTTTCTCCGCTGGCCTCTTACCTCGCCGCAGTGGATCCGGGAGGGCACTTTCCCCCTGATCCCCCCGTAGTTGGCTGGGTCCATCCAGAGCAAGAACTCCCAGCAACGGGAGAATGAAATGGTCAAAGAGTGGAAAATTTCTTTGGAATGGATGCTGGAAGAGAAAAGGAGGGCAGGTGATGGCAGAAGGTCTGCTGAGGAAGGACCAGCCCTTCCCAGGCCCGTACAACTGGTGCTGAAGGCTTCTGGGAGTTGCAGTCCAAGAACACCAGGGTGACCCAAGGTGGGGAACCCCTGCCTTAGCACATCTGGGATGACTCAAGATCCCCCGAGGGGCTGGTTAATCAACGTCCAAGAGCGTTGAACAAATCAGGGCAAACAGAAACAGCAGCAGAAGGAGAAGCAAAGCCAAAGACCACGAGGTCAAGGGTTGGATTGTCCGCACGAGACCCCAGTTGCTCGGAAGACAAACTAGCCCGAGCAAAAGAGTCCATGAGAGGTGCCTAAAGACCGACCCCACGAACCTCTTGGGGAAACCAATTTCCAAAGCCAACACCCTGCCGTTCGCAGTGTCCTGTTCCACACATCCACTGCTCCCACTTCCCCAGGTCAGTGAAGAAAGCTCTGCTCTGCACAAGCAGGCAAGACCGAAGCAGGAGAAGCCCAGAAGGTCAGTGGGGGGTGACGCTCGGGGGGGGGGGAATCAATACAAGGAGGAGGGCAGGACGGGCTCCCTCCAAAGACTGAAGAGGGGTCTTCCGCCACAGGCCCCTCGGCCAGGAGAACAGCACACACCCACCTGCCCTCCGAGGGATGACGGTTGAGAATGTGTCGGCCAGTGGTTCCCAACCGTGGGTCTCCAGAGGCTCTTGGACTAAAACTCCCAGAAGCCTTCGCCATGAGCCCTGCCAGCCAGGATTTCTGGCAGTTGCCGTCCAATAACCTCTAGGTTAGCCAGGCTCTGATTGCACCAAAAATCTGCTTGGAGGCCAAGATTTTTTTCTTGTTTTTCTCTCACTACTGCCTTGTTCTAGAGATCACAGGAGTGGCAGAACCCAAGCCAGGGGGTAACGGGAAGGCGTCCTCGACCTGCATTTCACAAGGCCAGTTCGCGCCTCCTCCCGGACCAGGGAACCCACCCATCCCGGCTGCCGCAGGCCCCTTCCTCTCCGCGGCCCCATCGCCAGCTGTAACCGCACCTGTTGGTGATGTACTCCACGTAGGCGAGGGCATCCTCGATGCGCCGTTTCTTGGTGCACAGGATGATGCGGTTGAAGTTGGCGTAAACCACCGAAGAGCCCAGCCGCTTGAACTCTGCCACCAGCCTGAAAGGAGGAAGGAGAAAAGAGGGCAAGTAAAGGGGAGCAGCACCCCTAGGTGGGCTGCGCCGCAGACACAAACGGGGCTCTCCGCCGCCCTCTTCTCAGAGAAGCGCTCGTCGTCAGGGACCCAGACGGCCGGGAAGAGAAGCCTCGCACGGTTTCTGGGGCTTGTGGGAAGGGGATTCAGAGGGAAGCCAAGGAAAAAAAGGAGACCACCCCCAAGCGGGAACTTAAGCTGCCTCTCCTGAAGAACTCATCCTCTTCAAGAAGAGGCTAATTTGCTCAAAGACCGGCAGGTACCCCCAGAACGCTCTCGGGTTCTTGAAGATTACTTGACACTGGTCGTATTTTGCCTTCCTTTTTTTAAACCAGGCTTCGGACTCGTAAAGACCTCGGTGCCAACCTGAGCACCCTCAGCAGCCCGCTGCTTCTTCAACTCCGGTGACCCCTGCCCTCAAAGCTGCTTTGGGAAGAAGGATTCAGAGGACCTTTGGTGTGGCTTCTTCCCTGGCTGAGGCTCACAGGGAGCAGCATGCCAGTGGCATGGGGTCAGTCCAGTCATTCTCAAGGAGGGGGCCTATGGCCCTGTAGGGGCCCCCTGGCACATTTGAAAGGGGTCACAGACTGGAAACCATTCTTCACACAACACCTTACAAAGGTTCGTTATGCGATTTATACCATCCTGGTTTGGCCTCTTATTTCTTTCCTGTTGTGTTTATGGCCAGCAAACAGATGGGATTTGCTCGTTTCAGGGCATTCTCTGGAAGCCCGCCATCTAGTGGGCTAAGCAGAAGCCGCAGGGGAGCTGAAGTTCCTATGGAACATTTCGCCTTGTGAGAGCCGGGCACGAACTGAACCGCGAACCAGAAAAACCCACAAACTAGGCTGGTTCGCCGTTCGGTTCGCGACCCAGTTCAAGGATCCTGTTCTACCGAAGCAAAACAAGCTGCCAAACTTTTTCCTACCTCACTGATTCATCTTGTTTCGGTAAAACGGGATGCTTCCTCCTGCCTCTGTCGCCTCCCTGTTACTGTATATATTTCATTTCATTTCTATCCCACCCGCGTATTGGCAAGCCACTACTCAAGGCAGCTGACAAAAACTAAACACCTAAACAGCATTGAATACGCCACGTCTCTGTGGGCCTCTGAAACGGACTCACTGGAGGAAGAGCTTCTTCATCATGTTGTGAAGCATGCGGTGCAGGGCAGGATCGTAGAGGAAGGAGGTCGGGGAGCGCAGCCATCGGTAGAAGTGGATCACCTGATTGTCGGCGTAGACGTTGCGGTACTGCGTGATCTCCTTCACCCAGCCAACCACCATGCTCTTCAAGATCCTGCCAGGGAACACGGAGAGGGACGTCCCTTGGCCACAGACCCAGAGAAGGGGGGCATCTTCCCCGCTGGTCCTGCCGCTGAGAACGGCCAGTCGGGGAGAAGCCCAGCCACAGGACCCACCTGAACGTGTTGGAGCAGAGGGCAGTCTCGTCATAGCTGGCTGGGAGGCTGCCCGCCTGGTTCCCGGTCACCATGTCCTCCAGCGACGCTTGCTGGATCACGTCGAAGCTGACGCACACGCTAGAGGCGCCCTCCATGTCGTTGACGTGGTGGGACTGCAGGATGGTATTCACAGCCAGGCTCTGGAGGTCCAGCTCCACGCAGACTGGAAGAACAGCAAAGACGGTCTGGGCCCAGAGGCAGGAAAGCTGAGCGCGACTCTAGCCCTCCCGACGGTCAAACCGAGCTGCCCTCAAAGGAGGCAGATCTGGGATCTCAGAGTAACGGAGGCCCCAGGAATTCAACTGGGGGGTGGGGGTGCTGTCTTCCCAAGGGTTTACACGACAGATGGGCATGAACTTCAGTTCAGAGGTTTGTGCTGGTTCGCAAGGCATTCCCTCCCCTCCCCTTCCCGGCTGGATTTCACCACTCACCTCTCCCCCTCCTCTTCAGCTGTTCAGCCAGTCTTTGGCAGGAGCACGGGCTTCCCCTGCCCCGCCTCCTTGGCCGATCGCCCACTCAGACAAGGAGGCAGGGCAGGGAAACCCGTGCTCCTGCCGGGGACTGGCTGACCAGCTGAAGGGGAGGGGGAGAGGAGCACGCTCCAGCTGGTGAGCAGGGCTTTGGCTGGGGAGGCGGAGAAAGGGAATGCACTGCACCTGCAGTGCCCTGCTCATGAACCCGTATGAACCTCCAAACCGAGGTCTGTGCCCATCTCTAGCTTACACACCTCGAGGCATCCCGACCACGTCCTCTTGCTCAGTCTCCCAGGGAAGAAACAGGACCGAAAGGCAAGGCTGCTCGGAATGGCACACCGCCTCTCCCCTCTTGTCTGTAGCATTCCCTTTTTTCCACAAGGGGAACCTGAGCCGTGCTCCGCCGGAGACGGGAAACAGCTTTAGATCAGGTCATACCCTTGGTCCACCGACCTCAGGACACTGAACTGTGGCTCTCTAGGCTGTCAGACAGGAAGATCTCCCCTGTCCTGCCTGGAGAGTCCCTTCTGCGGGCCAAGGAGGGGCTTCTCCCTGGGGCCACATGCCCTTCTTCCCAAAAACTAGAGAACGGCAACAAAAGATGATTTAAAGTCAAACAAAATACCTACACATGAAAAAGCAGATGGAAGACCAAGGTCGCACCCTGCCTCAAATCCTTTTCTATGGGTCCCACCCCAAGCAAGAGAGGGGGCAGGGCTCCGAAGGAAGGGAGGCAGGCCCACCTGTCTCCTGGCTTACCCGTGGAATAGCAGCCTGGGTGGTTGATCTCGACCGAGACCCTCTCGTCAAACTCCATGACCAGGCGGCTGTCGTCGGCCTCCTTGCCCCCCAGGTCCGGCCGGGAGGTGGGAGAAAGCCAGAGGAGGTGGTTGTGCCGGTGGAGGTGGCGGGAGAAAAACAGGTCTGTGCCGAAGATGGAGATGTCGTCGGGAAGGTTCCCGACGGGGATGTGGTAGTACCTAGTAGGCAGAAGCGAGGACAGGCAGGTAAGATCGAATTTCCCAAGCCGACTAAGCTGTGGTTCTCCTGTGACCCTTCAGCCAGGGTCCCCCAAGCCAGGAACATCATGGCCTGGAGTTCTGGAATCCACCCTCCATGGAGCAACCAGGAACTCTGGGATGTGTGTCACGGGGCAGAACGGCTACTTCCAGTCGGGACCACCTGTCCAACTCGCTCCCTCCCCGGCTGGACGGTGGAGGGTAACCCCAAGAGAGGCCTGGAAGGAGAGAATGAGGAGCCAGGCCTTCTCGGTGGTTGCTCCCCACCTCTGGAATGAACTGCCACCTGACATTCGCCACGGGCCCCCTCCTTGGTGTCTTTCAAGAGACTTTTTTTAAAAACATGGCTGTTTTGTCAGGATTTGCAACAGATGCCGATGGAAGAACTTGCTGACTATCAGTCTCTTAACCAATTGCCGCCCATTCTAACTTGTTTAATATTGTTTGATTTATTTAATTCATTTAGTGTTTTCGATTATGTCGCTTTCATGTTTTGTGATTGCTTGTCAACGGCCCAGAGTGGCTGTTGGTTAGATGGGTGGAATAGAAATGAAAGGAAATGAAATCATACCCACTTGGGGACCGACCGGCCCAGCCTGGTATAAATTCTAAAAACTTGGCTTTCTTCAGCTCTCATGCTTCAGGTTCCAGCTTCAGCCACTGACGAGCTTCTTAGGGATGGGAGATCCACCCTCCAATTCTGACTGAGGCACAGCCGCTCTTGGCCCGTCCCAATTTCTGCCCTGCCTTCGGAGGGCCTCCCACCCCCTCGCCAAACCTTACCTGCTCATGTCAAAGGCCTGGGACAGGCACGTGTCCAAGTTGAGGTACCGGCGGATCATGTGGCGGGCGGCGTGGCGCTGCCAGTCCAAGACCCCGTAGTTGATGTCGTCGGTGACCTGGACGGGGACGAGGGGGAACTCCTCCAGGATGGGCATCCCGCCGACCAGCCGTTTCACATCCCAGTTGGACTGCACGGCAATGAGGGTGGGCCCCCGGCGCTCATCCTGAGACGGAGAAGGTCGGATTAACACAAGGGTGGAAGCGGCCAGGAAAGGAAGAAAGGAAGGCCAGTGGCTTCCTTGATTGCTGGCGCCTCTCTTAGTCCTATGGAAGCCTGGAAGAGCCTCGCCTCGCCCCAACCCTGCAGCAAACCAGGAACCAATGTCAGTAGTTATGCTTCAGAACAATAAATGCAACTGGTTCTTCCATGTGCCTTTTTAAAACTGATAAGGCTCTATGCTCCGTTTGGTTGTGGGAGGAGAGGTTTCCCACAGGTACTTGTAGTTTCTTTTCTTCTGCGGGGGTCAAAGAGCAACCAAAGGAGAGGGATTTTGAGCAGCATCGAAAGATACGGGAAAAGTTGTCTGACTTTCACAGCTGCAATGCCTCAGTTGAGATCCCTTCCTTTTCATCCCCCAGATCTGAGAAACACGTGACTTGGTCCTCAAACCCCAAAGATCTGCCATGGAGGTTCAGGAGAAGCCACCCACCCACGGGGAGCCGGGGCAGTCGGAGAAGAGCCAGACCCACCGGGCTCAAAACGAGAGAGGGGTCTCTTGAAGACCCTCCCGGGTCTGATGAGGAACAGAGTATGGCAATTTATTCTCAGCCGTTACCTTGTAGGCCAGCAGGAGGCGCTGGATCGCCCGGTAGATGGTCTTGCGGTCTGTCTCCGCCCGCACCTCAAATGTGTGCTTCTCTGGTGGAAGCAGCTCTGGACCCACCTTCTCCACCACGGCAATGCGCTCCGCTGAATACATGTTGCTGAGGTTGGGCATCTGGTTGCTACGCACCTGAGTCAAGCACATGGTGTTTCTCGGGAGAGAGAATGACACAAGAAAACCCACCTCCAGCCCAAAGAGCCGCAGGGACCACCAGACGCTGCTGGGTGGCTTCTAGGACAGGACAGCCTGAGGCAGGGAATCTAGGAATCTGTCCTCCATCATCTCAGAGGACAGGACACGGTCATAACGGGCTCAAGTTACAGGAGGCCAGATTTAGGCTGAATATCAGGAAAAACTTCCTAACTGTTAGAGCAGTACGACAATGGAACCAATTATTTCGGGAGGTGGTGAGCGCTCCAATGCTGGAATGGACCACCATCTTTCTCAGATCTGCTTTGATTTGGGTTCCTGGACTGAGCAGGAGGTTGGACTCAATGGTCTTAGAGGCCCCCTTCTAACTCCATGATTTTAGGATTCTAATCTGCAAGGCCTACAAGGCACAGCCGTAAATCTGGTTCAAATTAAGCCCAGAGAAATCTTTTTTCCATCAAAACTGGCTGAAGGCAAGCAGGGTCAATTAAAGCACTAGAAAGAAAGAGCTGAGTGAAGTGATTCTTATTGAGGGTAAACACAGTACATACATACATGTCCTGCTTAGGTCCCACCTCCCAATGCATTTGTCAGGATCCCGATCACATGCCTGATTCTCTCTATGAGAATCCTACTGACACATTCAGCCCACAAATCGTCCTGCGTGGCTGTGGCAAAGCAAGAAATGCGCCAATCCTGCCTGTTTGCCACTGGCTCGAGAGACTGTCTTGGATGGGGGTTTAGCCTACTGAGCCCACGTGACCGGCCTGCTGCTCTCTGTGACCCTCTGTCACAGAAGAAGCCACACCGGCGGCCCTCTGGCCAGTCCCCCCCCCCCACTCCCCTTACCGTGTCAAGGACAAAGACGGCTGCTTTGCGCTGGGATGGAAGGAAGAGGCCGAACAGGGCCTTGTGGCCTTGCGAGTGGTGATAAAGGTAGAGGTGGCGGATGCTGCCTGGAGGCGCAAAAGCAGAGCCCCAAGTCAGAGGAGGGAGACCCTTGCTCGGCCGAACGCCCCCGCCCTCCCTCCACCTCGGGGCAGCTTCTCACCGGGCTCCAGGTAGCTGAACTGCGCCAGCGAGCGCATCTCGAGGTGTTCCAGGTCAAAGGTCTCGGCCTCTCGGCCCCCAAGGTGCCTCACCAGATGCCTGTTGACCATGCAGACGCAGCCCAGGCGGATCAAGGCCCGCAGCAGCAACGGCACCTGGGAGGGAGGAACCGATCGTTGGTAAAGGGGGGGGGGGGAAGACACTGGCCTTCACACCCACCAGCAAGCTACAGATCCTTCCGGACGAAAGAGGCGGGCATAACCTTTGAGGTGGGCAAAGACGCCAGCTGTGGTCGGAAGCCTTTAAAAAGCAGCCTGGAAGTGTGTCGGAGGGCATCCTACAGACGTCGCCGCCTTCCGATTGTCCTGCTAAGCAGGCTTCATGCCAACAAGCTTCGGGATCCTCGTCCCAGAAGGACGGAAGAGCAGCTGCCCTCTGCCACCCTGGCACTGCCCGCGCCTTGGCAGGATCAGGGCTCCCGAAGCACCTGGCCTCCTTTCCCAGCTTGGCTTTTGATGCTCTCCCAGCAAAAGGCACCTTTTCTTCCCACCTGAAAACCGCAGGGAGAAGAGAGAAGAGCAAGCTGGCTCCTGGGCATCCTGCAGAGCAGGGGGCTCCCCTTCACAGGGAGCGGACGGCCTTTAGGTTGTGTTTTAATAACACAGCCAAGAAAGCACGCTCTGTGTGGCACTTGTGTGATGCAACCCACCACTGGCATTGGAGCTTATTGGAGCGTCTTTCCCTACGAATGTTAGCCTGCGCCACCCGATCCCCACAGGCTGTGCTCGAATGGGTTGCCAGATCGAGAGAAGCCAGGAGGACATCGCTTAGAAGCAGGGCCTTCTCGGTTTTGGCTCCGTCCCTGTGGAACGGCCTCCCGGTGGAGCTGCGCCCACCAGCCTTTAAGAGGATGGAGGCTCCAAGCAAGGCTGTTTACAGAAGCCTTCAAAGGCACTCCTTTTAAAGCCTTGTTTTCTTTTATGCCGCCTGTCCTACCATAATTTGGTTCTGCTTTGGTTTGATGTTCGATCCACTGATTATACTCTGATGATTTATTTTGATGATTTGCTATTTGTAAACCGCCCGAAGTAGTGCCGAGCACTAACGAACAAATGAACGAATGAAAGAAAGAGCTGCAGAGGAACATAGTTTTTTTTTAAAAAAAACCCTTATACTAGAGTAACTGCTTGCCTTTAAGGCACCATATGAAAAATTATCACACAACGTAGTCATGGGATGTGTCCGAACACCCCTTTGCCCTCCATGTACACTACACATCATCATAATCATCATCACAATAACAGCAACAAAAGTTACCTGTGTCTCATACACGCCCTCAATGTCGGGGGCAGAGAGACTGGCGTTAATCTCGTTGATGTGCTCCTGATACATATCTTCCGGCACAGAGTATTCGTAAAGGTTGTAAACCAAGTTGGCGCGAGGGAGGATCCTGTTCACCTGCCAAGAACGTCACCAGGAATGAAGCCCAGCAACTCCAGAGCGCACATGCACAGCAGGACCCCGGTGGGCTTGTGCATGCGCTCTGGACCCGAAGCTTATCCGCCTTTCCTCCAGAGAGGGAGGACGCTTGTAAAATGCCCGGAAACGTAGATTCCGATCAGCTCTCACCTCCAGGCGGAACAGATATAATTCCCACTTATGAAATGGGGGAGTGGGGTAAATTGGGGGCTTGCAAAAATATAGGAGGCGGATCTGCATGGGGAGAAACCTAGAAATCTGCCCGGAGTGAATCCCTTATCGAATTCCTGGGCGCCTCTCTGCTTAGCTACAGACGAAATATCCCAGATGGAAGCAGCCCGTAGCAGCCAACGAGCGCCTCGTGGCCTGCCTGCATCACCGCCGATGCTTCTGCAGCCCCACGAGGGGCTCCACTGCGGCCTCTGTAGTGGCAAAAGGCACCGATTTGGCCCTTTGTCTGCCAGCTTGGATGGTGTAACACAAAGAGGTCTTCAGACCAAAGAAGCCCTCTGGGGAGCCCTTGTCAGCATCAAAACAAGCTGCACACGCCTCCCCCCGCCCCCAGGCCTTGTTTTGAAACGAAGCACTGGCTTCTGAGTCGATTTGCCTCTCAGCCTCCAAAGGCGGTCCTCCACGGGGGAATATACAGGAGGACCCCATTATCAGCAGAATCAATATCCGCTGATTTACTTATCCACCGTCTGAAAATATTAAAAATCCTAGTAATATGCATTTCTAAAGATGAAGTTACCAGAACTGGCCACTTGAGGGAGCCAGAGACCGTGCTATGGATAGGGTTTGCTATTAAAGTAGTGTTCGCTATTATCTGCATTTTTCAGCATCCGCGGAGGAAGGTTTGGAACCAATCTGCAGATATGGGGGGGGGGGGGTCCTACTGTAATCTGGTGGGTACATTTTCCATTTTATAAAAGGCTGTTTTCTCCCCGAGGGGTGAAACCAGCCCCCTCCCACCCTAGCCTCAACCTGGGCCACACACCTTCCTATACACCGTGCTCTCTTCGGGTTTTGGGACACGCTGGTTGACGCAGAAGACTCTCGAGATGTTCAGTTTGAGGCAGTGCAGGTCATTCCCGATCACAGCCCACAGCTTGAAGAGGCCCAGCTGGCTGGTCTCTGCAATCTAAGGTAGAAAAAGCAAGCCCTCTGGGGTATGGGCGACGGAAACGGGAGAAGCCGTCAAGAAAGACCCCAAAGGGACGGAGGGATAGCGTGGCCCTGCTCAGCTGTCCCAGTGGGAACCTGGAAGTGCCCAGAGAGTGACAGGCAGGCCCACGGTTGGCATTTCGAGAGGCACTGAGCTCCTCCTATCCCACCCTCCCATCGCTCCTGGCTGGTCCTTACCTGGACAACCTGCCAAGGCATGTCAAGGATGCTGCGGGCCGTCCTGCGCAGGTAGCTGCCGAGGCCCTTCGAGGGGCCGGCCCGGATCAGGCCCCCGCCTAGGACCACCTCGCCGTCCACCAGCCGCCGCCTCTTCCGTCGCTCTTGGCGCTGACGGGCTTGGAGTTCCCACTTCTTCTTGTGGAAGCACAGCCAAGCTAACCGCTCCTCCTGCAGTGATTGAGCGAGTGAGCGAGAGGGATGAGCGGATGGAGAGGGCTCCCGGCACAGACTGTACGCCGACGCTTTCAGCTCATGGTATCGTCTGCCTCAGGATTTGACCCGGGTACATTAAATGCAGCGACAGCATCAGTAGTGCAAGCTTACACAGGATGATGATCCGACTTGGGTCAGGCCTGGAGTACAAATGCCTTGCTCCCGAAGCTGTCTCAAGGACTGCGTTTGCCTCTATGGGCCAGGGATCCCATCAGCGACACCCCCCCCCCCCCCCCCGGTTACAGCAGCTCTATTGGCAAGTTCTGACCTATGAAGCCCTAAACAGCTTAGGTCTCCGCTATCTCAAAGACTGTGTCTCCCCCATTGGAACTCCCTGCCACTGGAGGCCAGCCGGGCCCCCTCTGGGCTGTCCTTCCGCAAGCAGGAGAAGACCTCTCTCTTCCGGCAGGCTTTCCCATGACTGACTGGCTGCCTGAGTGCGGTTTATTTAAATTCGATTGTTGTACCTTTACTGCTTTAAACGTGCTTTTGGTGTTGCTTTCGTTTATCTTATTTTGGTGTGGCAGAAACATCTTTTTTATATTTGTATACATTCTGCTCCTAGCTTTTAAATGTTGTCTTTTACTCATGTAAGTTGCTTTGGATCCTATTTCATGAGAAAGTGGGGGAGGGGGACGGGGGACGGGACCCAGAAACATTTTAACTAAATCAATCCTATCTTATTTGCAAAACCCAGCAGCGCTGACTAGAAAGGAAACCACAGAGACGGGTCACAGCTGTGGGACGCCCAGATGTGGGCGTCATTTGGCTAGACAGCTCCCGGACGCAGCATTACCTTGGTGGTGCCCACGGGTGGCGGCAGCCCCAGGATCTCCCTCCAGGACTGCGTGAGCTCCTGATTTTGTGACTCCTGCTGGCTGTCCTCGGCAGTGGGGATGCGTTTACGCTTGGTAGACACGGGGACCCCCGGCTGGGGAGGCTTCTTGATCCCCACATCTTCCATGTCGGTGATCTGCGTGCAGGGGATGCCCTCTTGGGGCAGAGTAGCGGAGACCTAAGAGAAAGCCCGGCAAAGGGTTAAGCACAACGCGGGGCCTTCCAAGCTCTGACCACCAGCATTCCAAAAGGATGAATCCTTACGCCTCTCTCGTTATCATCTCTGGGAGAAGATTACACTCAGCCCACAAAGGGATTTGTCAAAAGTTCCGAGACATACCCACGGCACAGTTCAACCTTCTTGCTCTAAAACTGTATCAGCGAAGGGACAAGGTAATTTTTTTATTTGACTGCCTTTGAGGCCGTCCGAAGGGACTAAAGCAAGCTCTCGCTAGCTGAAAGGGTAAGGCTACTTGCACAATTTCTTAGAAAGGAAGCCCCAATGAAGAAAGCAGGAATTACCTCCCAATCAATGCACATATAGGATTGGGCTATAGGATTCTAGAATCTTCCAGAAGAAAGGACTAGAACTTAATGTAAAAAAGTATTCCGTGGCACTGGCAGTGTGGGTTTGTGCCTCGGGCAGAGAGGAGCTGCTTTCCTCTTCTCCCGAACAGGCCTCTTCTGTTTCAGGCAGGAAAAGCTCCTTGAATCCTCTCCTTTGACGTGTTTTGAACTTTGGCTTCCTACTTTCGAGGATCTACACGGTGAGTCACTGGAGGCTGCTGCTGGCCCGGTGTGTATGTCTGTGGCCCCCTATGTGGTTTTTTGAATTCATTCACCAAACCATTCACTGTGTGACAAAGTGGCCCCTGAACTTGAAATCAACTGCCAGTATGGCCACTAAATTCAAGACGTGTGAGCCTTTAGAAGCCTGCTCAGGTGTTAAGATCATCATCAAGGGAGACCTTCCTCTCAGTCCCACCACCTTTTCAGGTGCGTCTGGTGGGGACACAGGAGAGCCTTCTCTGTGGCTGCTCCTTTAGACTCTGGAACTCCCTCCCACTGGAGGCCAGCCTGGCCCCATCCTTGCTGTCCTTCCACAAGCAGGCCAAGACCTCTCTCTTCAGGCAAGCTTTCCCTCAGTGACCGGCTGCCTGAGTGGGGTTTTTAAATGTATGGTTGTGCCTTCCTGCTTTGAATGCATTTTCGATGTTGCTTTTGTTAACTATCTTTTAGTGTGGTATTCGTTTGATCCTTTTCTGCATCCCCGCTGTTTTTAGCTTTAAATACGGTCTTTAAATGCTCTTAGCCGCCTTGGGATCCTTCTTAAGGAGAAAGGTGGGGTAAAAATATTTTAAATAAATAAATAAAATAAAGGCCAAATCCAAAAACTGATCACGTTTTGCGACTACCGCCATCAAATTTCATGACTGGATGACGGATGATACTGCGCTGGACAGAAGTGACCCAGAACCCTCAGTAAGTTATTACCATTTTAACTTGGTGTTAGATGTCACCAGTTACACGGATATATTAGAATGGTTAAACTTGTGGATTTTTTAAAATTATTATTATCATAAATCGGGGCGGTTGGGAAAATCAATTCAAGGGATACACACATCTGTCACAGAACAAATGGCTGAGATATAAGAAACCAGGTATAAATTGGCCGAGGTATAAGAAACCAGTTGAAGGAACCACGGACACTGCGTAGCTCAGTGGTAGAATAAATTTGTAATGTGTATTTTAATACATAAATTTGCAGGGACTCAACATTTTAAGCTGGGGAGACTGCATGTTAAGTCCTGGGAAAAGTTTTATGAACGTTATGAGTGAGGCCAGGGAGAATGTGAACACAGAACTTTTAAGAAATGGCCGTTAAGGCAGATGGTTGGAGTGAACTGGGAGAGGAGCAGGGAGGGAGACCAGGAACGGGCTGGAAGACTTTTTTGTGATTCACGGAGAGGTTGCAGCCTTTGTCGTCTTTTACAGCAGCCGTTCCCAAGGGGAGCCATACGGCCCCTGGGGGGTAGGTGGGCTGGCACATTTGAAGGGAGCCACGGACTTTGCAAGTTTGTGGATTTCCCCTGTTTCAGCATCCATGGGATTCAAGTGTTTTTAACTCTTCTTCTCTCTGTTACCTAATGGCTGCATGAAGCTTTTTGAACATACTGTGCCTCGCGCTTCACTTAATCCGCAAATACCTCGCTGTTCTACGATTTGCCAGAGGTGAGTAGATTTTTCTAAACGAGTGGCTGGAAATGAAAACCGAGCCGAGCCTGATTTGGAGGGAGAGCTGAGCAGCGCGCTCCGGTCAGGGGCTGTGCGAGAAGAACGGACCAACCTTGGTCCTGGGTGCAGAAATTGCAATTGGCTAGTTTGATCCCAGGGACCTGGCCCATGCGGGCGGTGAGGGAGGGGGAATCTGGCCTTCCAGGCCTATAAGCCCCCCACCCCTCCCTCCTGCAGGGAGGCTGCTGGCTCTCTCGCCCTTACCTTCCGCTTGCCCTCGCTCGTAAACATCTCGCTGATCTTTTTCTGCTTGTACACATCGTTCTTCTCCAGGAGCTTCTTGTGCAGCCAGTCTGGGTGGGGGACGCGAGGAACCGGGTTCTTCACCTGCAGGAACAGGAGAATTACTCCCACGGGAGGTTCTCTAGTCATGTTCTTCTTTCTCCTAACCTTGTGAGAGCTCGGCCACTTTTAATTACAAATAGATGAAGGGAAGAACTGGGCATGCTTAGCCTTGAGAAGAGAAGACGGAGGGGAGAGAGGAGTGCCCTTTTCAAGGACCTGAAAGGTAGTCCTGCAGAAGAAGGGCAGGATCTGTTCTCCATCATCCCTGAGTTCAGGACATGTAAGAATGGGCTGAAGCTACAGGAAGCCAGATTTAGGCTGAATATCAGGGAAAACTTCCTGTTTGAGAGTACGACAATGAAACCAATTATTCTGGGAGGTGGTGAGCGCTCCAACACTAGAGAAAATAGTACAAAATTCTGTCCGATCTGCTTTGACTTGGATTCCTGCCTTGAGTAGGGGGTTGGACTCCCATGGCCTTAGAGGCCCCTTTTCCAACTCCATGATTCTAGGGATTCTATGAAAACTCTGGCCTCCTCAATATCTCACTATTGAAAGGGACACGTGATGTGAAGACACGGGAGACGCTTTTCTTGACTGATTATGGGATGTGCCCCCTTGAAGGCCCACCAGACACCAGCACTGCCTTTGTTTTGCTGCTCAGTTAAAACCTTAAACCTAAGCATTTGGCAATCAGACAAATCGTTCCTTCGTCCTTAATCCTTCTCTTGGCTTGTTTTTCTAGAATGGCGTTAATTGTTCAGCCATTTTAAAATGCTTTCAAATGCTTCTCTTTATAGTATTGTGCAAGTTCTTAATGTGATTTTACTGATCGTTTCTTGCTCCCAGATGTGACAAAGGGAAGGGGCCACTGAATTCAATAAAAATTTAATTTTATTGGGGGTTTTTAAGGGATGGTTGTGTCTTATGCTTTGAATGTACTTTTGGTGTTGCTTCTGTTTACTGTCTTTTACTGTGGTATTGCTTGCTCCTTTTTAAGTATTAATTACCTGCTGCAATGCTGCTGGAATGGTGATAATTTTCTGGATGGTGCTTCCCAGTCTCTCGATGTAATAGTCCCAGTCTAGGATCTGGGAGCAGACACGGAGAATTTCCAGTTAAATTCAAGGAGAGGGGCAGAAACAGAGGCATCTAGGAAAACACTCTGGAGGCGCAAGTCAACAGCCACCCTAGAAAAGATCAGCCCTCAGAGCCACGACTGTTGATGGGCCACCCTAGGCTACTTACCGTGCGGATGTCAAAGTCCTGCAGAGCCGGGCTCTTGAGCCACTTCCGGAGATAGTGCCTGCGGACTGAGAGCTCGGCCTGGAAAATGGCCAGTGGGATCGCCCTGAGTGCGAGAAATCAACAACGACAACGTTATTGCAGGACTAGTCGCTCAAAGCAAGGGGAGGGCGAAGCCACAAGACCCCCCTCCCTCCTCCCAGCTTCTTCAGTCAGTGGGATTCAGGATGCTGCCCAGCAGCAAGCCACCGGGTCAGAAAAGAACACCGGGCCTCATCTGTTCTGGATCCAGCCCCAGGTAACAAAACAGGCTGGCGTGAAACTCTCCCAATGTACCTCTCCGTCACCGGGGAGCCTTCTGGCTTCTTAGAGATGATGAATCGGCAGCTCAGGCCCGCATCCTTCACCATCTGGTCCCCGAGAAACTCAGCCAGGCGCTTCGCGGTGCTGATGGACGTGGATTTCTGCTCTCCATAATCCTCCAGTTTGCGGGACATGGATCGGTTCTCGGAGATCAGCTCAAAGAGTTCTGAGTCAGGCATGTTGGCGGCCTGGAAGGAGAAAGCCGAGTTGCTGGGAGCAGCCACTTGGGGTTCCCTGTCTCTCTCTCGAGAATTCTGCTCAGGAGGCCTCTGAGGTAGCCTCGAGGTTTGATGGAGAAGCTGCCCCATTATCTGGGATGACCGTGACCATGGCTTCCAGTCCCCACACTCTGCTCCTGGCCCCAAGAACACCTGCAACTCCACAGGGATCAATTCTGGAACTGGTTCCAAGGAAGCAAAGCACCCCTCTGGGGTCTCTGCGCAGTCTCAGAGGTGGATCAGTGTGTCAAGGAGGTGGAGGTGTGGTGGTCACAAAAGGCCGGCCAGCTGACCATTTTGAAGGTTTTTCCAAAGATCCTGACCCTGCATCCACAATGGCTGGTTCACAGAGAGGGCTGGTGACTGAGTGGCAGCAAGCGAAGTCCAACCCATAAGCCCAAAGGAGAGTCCTTGATCTCACAGGGCACCCGCAGAACGAGCTCTGATTGCTTTTAGGACAGTACGTTTCACTAGCAGATGACGGATAGGGATGGTTCACAAATGAGGTATAAGAATTGCATGAGATTGCAAAGATCGTTTGGTTGTGGAGGGAACCCCACGCTAGATGATTCGAGGCTACACAAGGGAAGCCAAAGGAAGGCTGATCAAGATAGTGGGAATCACACAGCCATGGGCGTGCCTTCAAAGGGTGCGATCAGGCTCCCACCAGAAAATCAGCTTCACAATATGCGGGGCAGCATATAATAATAATTTATTATGGTCAATGACCAGGAAGATAAGAATATAAAAGGGGGCAGCATACAGATCAGAAGATAAATCCAAAAGGACCCCCTTATCCATGGGATCAGTATCCACTGATTCACTTATCCACAGTCTAAAAACATTTTTAAAAATTCTACATATTAAACAATGAAGTTACCAGAACTGGCCACGAAAGGAAGCCAGAGACCATGTTATGTATAGTGTTCACTATTAGAGATGGGCATGTATTAAAAAACAAATCACCAAATTTGTTCCAAAAAAATCACAAATTCACTGATTCGTATTTGTAAACATCAATGCCCCCAATGAATATGAATCAATAAATTTCTAGCCAGAGATCACGCTATGTACAACGTTCGCTATTAAAGTAGCCTTCCGTGTTTTTCAGCATGTGTAGAGGGGCCTTGGAACTGATTCCACACGGATCTGGGGCTCCTCCTTTATGCCATTCCATTCTCTTTCTCTGCCAAAATCCACACCCTTGTGCTCCAAAGAAGGGAAACGGACCACCTTCAGAGACTTCCCCAGGGTGGGTTGGGGTGGACTCACCTTGCTGTAAAGCACATCCAGCCAGTAGTCGGCCACCTTGGCCACCGAAGCATAGACTTCCTCCAAAGTGGTGCCTTTCAGGAAGGCCTCGAAGACCGAGGACTGGAAGATCTTCACCAGCTGCAGCTCCCCGCGCCGCTTGACCTCAAACCCCTTCAGCTCCGCGAGAGAGCCATCTTCGTTAAACACGGCATACCTGGCACAGAACACGTACCGAGCTGACGTCTCTTGCAAAAGAACGCAAGGGTGGCACCTCCGGTGTCCCCCGTGCGGCGGATCTTTCCTGCTGTCCACGTCAGGCTCCAACCTGCGGAGAGCTAGGAGAGGCCCCGCTCTCCAGACCCCTTGCATGTTCATAAGGATCAAGCAGCAACATTCAGCTCCGGCTGTTCCCCGGTTCCTGTTTCACTGCTTGCTGCCCTGTTCCAGCCACTCACCTTTTCTTAAGCTTCTTGCCTTCCTCCTTGGAGGCAGGAAGAATCATGGCCAAGTACGGGCCGTCCACTTCGAAAAAGATGCTGTTCTCCGAGCGGCAGACGTATTTGAGCATGGCTGGGTCCACCAGCTCCTGGTACTGATCGTTTGTAAACCCTTCCTGTAAAAGCAGAGACACAACCACATCCAGCCCTCAAGCTGTACCCTTTTCCTGGGGAACTGAGAGCCTTGGAAGGGCAGAGGAAAGCTCAGCGCAGAACAGACCCTTTGTGGTCCAAAGCAACCGCCTTATCTCTAGCCTTCCAACTGTTACAGAACTTTACCATGGATGCTGCCCACTGCGTCTACCGCCCCTTCGAGAGCCTCATATCCACAAGCAGCCCCACTGTGGGCCCCCGGGGGAGCCTTGTCTGTGGTCGCCCCATCCAATGCAGCTTGCTGATGCTCCTCTTTTCCCCTCCCCTTCTTTGGCTCCCTTCCCCTCTCCCCCATTCCTGTCTTCCCTCTGACTCTTCTTTCCCCCTCACTTCCCTTCTTCCCAGAGTGAGGTTGTGGCCCCACTCGGCCCCTTACTGGGCCGCAAAGCCAGGCCACCTCTGCCCCTTGCCCTGCAGCCCATGATGGCCCGGTGACATCACTTGGTGCCTTGCAAGGTGGGGAAGGGCTGCAGCTCATTCTGGGGACCGCGGGTTTTATGCACAGAAGGTTCCACGGAGCTCAGGGGTTCAGGTCTCTGGCTGCGGAGCCAGCAGTTGGGAGTTCAACAGACCCCGTGATCCAGAGGGGAACTAGAAGATTCCCTTCTAGTTCTGCAGTTCCAAGACGATATTTATTATGATTCAAAAACACCAGCCACAGTCAAAATTATAAAAACATTGACTGGTATTATATAACAGATACATTTTTAAACCAAAATCCTAAGTATCTGTTAAATATCGGCGCACTATGTATGCTATTTTAAAGATACTTATGATTTTTTTTTGGTTAGAACTTGTATCTGTATTGTCATCATCATCATTAATTGCTGACATGTCCAGGCAGGGCTAGTGAAAAGGCTTCTTTGGTGAAACAGGAGCTGCCAGAACTGTTGCTGGGCAGCCGAAGCTGAAGTGGACAGCACAAAAGGCTGCTCCGGGCGAGCTTTCTTCCCAGGCCCCCGCGCCTTCAGTAAGCATGGAAATCTGCGGCATGAAATGAACGAGACGACAAGGCCTCTTGCGGCACCCCGCGCAGCTCTGGCCCACCACCGCTTGTGGCTCCTCAGCCCTCCCAGTGCTGTAGCACGGCCAGGGCAGGACCGGGAGGTTCTGCATTTAGCTCAGTGCTCCTGGAGCGGTGCAAGCCTCACGTGAGGAGACCTGTCGATCTGTTGCCTGCAAACACTGAGGACCCGAACGCAGGACCTTTGGCTTGCAAACACGGCCCTTGGCCACGGAGCCACGGCCCTTCCTGAGGAACCTTTTTACTGCAGCGGCAAGTCCCGCTGTTTTCTGACAGGCCACAAAACAGGCTCGGAGGCCACGGACAGAACCCAGAAAGATCGGGGAGGACTTGCTGGCCACCGGTTGAGAAGAAAAGAGTAGGGCTCCTCACCTTCACCATGATGTTCAACATTGCACCCGGGTAGGAGATGGTCACCTTGGGCTTCTTGGCATTGGTCGACTTGACAACAAAGTTCTCTGGGAAGCTGTTCGGAAGCACACACCAGATGCCATCGGTGTCCAGCTCCAGAGGTCTCCTGAGAAGGGGAAAACAGGACAGCAGTTCTTGGCAGGAAATCACACAGGACATGCTGGGAACATGGGGAGCGAGCGAGCAACAGGATACCATTCTTCCTGTCTGGATTGCAGATCTCCCGAGACTGGCTTCTTTTTCTGGTGTGTGGCAGAAAAGAGCAAACCAAGGGAAGAACAGAGAACCGCAGGAGCTGAGATTGCTTTGGTGTAAGATGCACGCACCCAAGCTCAGAACACCCTCCTGTTTGCCACCCCCACAGTAAGGAGGCCTGGCAGGATCCTTAGCATCACCCGGGACCTTTCAAGTACTCACCCAATCTGCTCTATCAACTCCCTGGCCTGGGTGATGATGTTTGCGCCTGTGAAGCAGACGATCCCAGCCATCTCCATGGAGTACCACCGAGCTCTGGGGGAAAAGGATGGAAGGAAGTCAGCAAGAGCAGAAAACCCAACAGGCATCTTGGAAAGAGTTTTTTTTTTTTTTTTTTAATCATCAATATCGTTAAACTGCCTTGAGGACGGATCCATTCCAAATCTTCCCAGTGGGCTGGTGCAACATAGCGGCTATGGGGACAAGCCGGGAAGCCTCTTGATCAAAACTGTAACAGAGCCGTGAAGTTACATGGTGGCCCTGAGCACGTCAGTTTTCTGCTGAGCTCTGTGTTCCTACCTGCAGCTTCTGATAACACCCTGCGGCACTTTGGTATTAGCAAAAAACACAACCCAGAAGCGGATACATGGAAGAAGGCAGGTTTGATACTTCATATCGAGTTCGTTAGGAGGTTGTGAGAACCTGGGACCCTAAATGCAATTGCTAGTTTCCGCAAAGGTAGGCCCCTAAACCAACTCTGAGTTGGCTCATTCTGGTAGGGACTAGAATCATGGAGTCGGAAGGGGCCTCGAAGGCCATCGAGTCCAACCCCTGCTCAAGGCAGGAATCCGAATCAGAGCAGATCGGACAGAGGGTTGTCCAGTTTTCTCTTGAAGGCCTCCAGCATTGGAGCGCTCACCACCTCCCAAGGTCACAGGTTCTATTATTGTACTGCTCTAACAGTTAAGAAGACTAGCAATGTTGGTTTGAGTCACGATTTCGAGACTGGCCCTGAAGACAACGTAAACATATGCCTTACGTAAGCTGCTACCCGACACTCCTTCTTAATGGGGTAAAGAAAAGAGATGCACAAACCCCATGCGGTCACCGACGAGACCACAGAATACACACACACGTAGACTGCAAGCATGTGTAATTCAACTTTGTCCATAGCATATTATATCTTCCTGCACAGGTACCTGCTAGAAGCCTTCATTCTGGTCTCTATTATAACACAAAGCTTCTTCCCAGTAGAAATAATACTGATTTATAGTATATGGTTGCCACTATTAAGATACTGCTACACATTATTAGATTTTCAATAAAAAAACCAAGGAAGTGAAGCTATAGATCAGAGGTTCCCAACCTTGGGTCACCCAGGCGTTCTTGGATGGCAACTCCCAGAAGCCTTCAACCACCCGCTGTGCTGGCCAAGGTTTCTGGGAGTTGCAGTCCAAGAACATCTGGGTGACCTAAGGTTGGGAATGGCTGCTATAAAAGAACAGGAAATGTCAGTGATGAGGAAGAAGGAAGAAAGAATGGGTTTCTTTCTTAAAAGTGGCAGAGGAACAGGAAAAATGTAACACCTCCAAGCCCTCTGCTCAAGAGGGCTTCTGAAGACGCACAGGTGGCCCTCCGTGCATGGTGTTCCCCCACTCACCCTTTGCGCATGACGTAGCCGTAGAAGGAGTTAAGGATGCACTTATGCGCCAGCTGCAGGGAGTCGTACAAGATCTCCATGTTCTTGCAGCGCTTCACTTCAGAGGCATCACCCACTTCCCCGGCAGCCGCCAGCTTCTTCTTCCACACCTAAAACAGAGACGGCAAGGATGAGGTCTACAAGCCACGGGTGGCCTCTGATCTCAAGGGCTTCGCATGCTACCGTGGAAGGAAGCCCTTCTGGATGCATACAATAAAAATCCGTCATCTCACTCCAAAACTCTGAGATATAAAGTCCGAGATTTTAAACCCTTTTGTCCAAATTTTGAAAAACGTAAACAAATGCCTTCGATCTCCACGGCTAAAGCTAGAGATAACAAAAGAACGTAAGAGCCTATATTTCTTCCCATAGCGGGTCTGATTTCTTTATCTCTCAGTAGGGCCCACCCCACAGATCTAAGCATGAGAAGGCCCCACAATTGAGATCCTCAAACACTTAAATGACTTTACCGGTTACCGCAAACACTAACAAAATTCATGGTCAACAGCACCATCGCAGGCCGGACGAAAGGAAAAACGAGAGTACCTTATGGAGCCCTTTAAACTCATAGCGTCGGTCCCGAAAGGCGCGCACGGTGTCCACGTAGAAGGAGTTTTCCCGCTGGCAGATGGTGGTGACGCGCTCTTCTACTTTCGTCACGTGGACCTTCTTGTAAGCTTTGCGGCAGTAATCTGGCACATGGCCAAGAAAGGTTATTCTGGGACACCCAATTCTTCCCAAAACCGCCTCAGAAGGAAATCACTTTCTGGTTACCATCACCACCACTCAACCCATGTCCATCGTTTTACGTGAAGGGATGATGGCTGTCCGTGACATACTCTCAGAGAGCCTCAGACAAGGTGGCACACCTCCCCGAGAAGGACAGGGAGAGGGTGGATATAAATCAATGATTTAAAAAAACAAAACAAAACAAAAATTGATTTACATAAATTAAAAAAAAAAAAAGAGAGCTGGCATTCATACCACAGGCCTCAGCAAAGCAAGGAAGCACTCCTCTTGAGGAGAGGGGAATAACTGCCAGATTTAAGGTGCTGGTTTTAACATATAAAATCCTTAAAGGTTTGGGACCTCAATACCTGCCGGAGCGTCTCTCCCTAAAAACATCGATACAGTCCTCCCAGGCCTTGCTGCTCAGGGTGCCCACACCAAGGACAATAAAAAAAACGGCTACGAGGAAGTGGGCATTCTCGGTGGTCCTTGTGGCATGGACTTCTACCAGAAGTACGTCAGGTTCCCTCCCTTTAAATCTTCGGGAAATTAGTGAAGGTAGAGCTGTTCACAGAGGTCTAAGGGTGGCACTCTTTCCGGGAATAACTCAGGTCCCTTACCCACTCTGAAGAACAACATCTACTAGTTCTTACATTTTTTAAACTTCCAATTTTTCTCAAGATCATTTTTCTTTTCTTTCTGCACCTTTTACATTGCCATTGTTTGTTGTTCTTTCAGTTGACGTTTTAAACGGATTTAAATGTGATTTTTATTGTTGTTATAATTTCATCATATTTTTATGTGTAAACCGCCCACAGTAGCGATTAAGTATACAAATTCCATAAATGAATGAATGAATGTCAGTTTTAAAGAGCAGCACTTCAAGCTGAACGCTCAGCCATCTGAAAGCAGGGGTAGTGAGGTGGACTGAGTGAAAAACAGCAAGATCCACCCGTCTGCTCCATGTCTGGCCTCTGTGGAAATGACCTGGACTTCTCTCAGTGATGACCAGAGCTATCTAGAATCCAAAATATGTAGCACTTTGCTGTCTCGCATGAGATGGTATCCCCTTTCTCTGCCAACCAAGGTTTATTCTCAACAGGCCACATCCAAGAATAGTTTCACTTGATGCTCCTGTGACCTAAACCCAGATGTGGAAGACGGCAAATTCCAAGAAAACAAAACCACTATAAACCCCCCAAAACACAGAGCTGGACAGCTCCAAGATGCAGTACCATCATTACAGCACAGTGGGGACCCAGGAGAGAGGGCCTCCTTCTCTGTGGCTGCTCCTTTAGACTCTGGAACTCCCTCCCACTGGAGGCCAGCCTGGCCCCCTCTTGGCTGTCCTTCCGCAGGCAGGGAAAGGCCTTTCTCTTCCGGCAGAATTTCCCTGAGTGAATGACTCCCTGAGAGAGGTTTTTAAAAGGATGGTTATAACTTACTGCTTTGAATGTGTTTTGGTGCTGCTTCTGTTTTTTTTCGTGTAGGGTTTGTTTCACCCTTTTTAATATTTGTCTACTCCCTGCTGTCAGCTTTAATGACTGCCTTTTTAATGATGTAAGCCACCTCGAGTCCTTTTTAAGGAGAGAGGCAGGGCAGAAATATTTTTAAAAAGATAAGCAAACAAATAAACCAATAAACAATTAGTAGCCTCCTTGGATGACCGAGAGAGAAACCAAGCCGTATCAATGTTTGGTCACTCGAGCACAAGAGAGGGAGGATGGTGCTTACCTGCCAGCCGCTTCTTTTCGTATTTCGCCTGCTCTTCCCGGGAGAGCTCGTGGAAGGCCCGGGGTGGCCCCTCCGGGAACAGAGGGGGAAACTTCTCCGACTCCAGCTGCTGCTGGATGCGGTGGTATTCGCTCCGACTTGCTGGCACTGCAGTTGGAGAAGGGAAAAGACAGCTGAGGATGCGGCTGAGCAATCCGGAATACAGCAGGACCCCGGTATCCGTGGGATCAGTATCCGCTGATTCACTTATCCACTGGCTGAAAATACTAAATAAAAAACCTCATAAATACATACTGATGCATATTTCCAGGGTGTATCTACCAGCACCAGTCACTGGAGGGAACCAGAGACCACGCAATGCATAGCATTCAATACTTCCACGCTTTTCGGCATCCCCCTGTGGATACCGCAGTCCCACTGTAGAAGTGAAGGCTTTAGCAGTGGGCAAAGCCAGCTGAGTGGCAGAGAGCAAGTACTCACTGAATTCTCCTCTCCACTGCCACGTCATCCTCCGCTGACAGTTGGCCCCGGGCTTGTTAAAGTCACAGGCCGCACATGTGGCCTCATCCACCACCGCTGAAGGCTGAAGTGGGCAAAGGGAATATGGAGAGAAGAGATAAGGTGGTCGTGGGAAAAAAAGAGCTTGGAAGACTCCCTGCGGGGACGAGCACACCTGGACCCCACTTCCAGGGCAGGAGGAGGAACAGGAACAGAAAATGGACACAAGAGGGTTCTTATTAAGATCAGTGCTCGTACATTTCTCTCTTAATGAGCACCGGGGAGACGGGTAAGGACGGCCTTCTCTGTGGCTGCAGCTCCCAGACACTGGAACTCCTTCCCACTGGAGGCCAGCCTGGCCCCGTCTTGGCTCTCAGGGGTAGCAGAAGATGCTTCCTGGATGCCCACCCCTCCAGGACACAGACGGAGGAGGATCTCTTAGCCTTTGAGAAGCCCCTGCTCACCTGTAGCCGGTTGGTCAGGATGATGTTAGGGTACATGGCACCCACATCCAGATGGTAGATCAGGGGGCACTCGATCCTGTTGGGGACGTCCTTCAGGGAGCTCAGCTTCACCTTGATCTCTTCACAAACCTGCAGCAAGGCAAAGAGGAAATCGGCTCCAGACGGCGATCCCTGACCAGGCTCCTTAGGAGGCGACAGGAATCACACGAGATCACGGCACACCAGGGCTTAGACCGGAGGTGTTTCCATCGTTAAAATATGGGCCACGTTATGTGATTCCTGGTCACTTCAACAAAAAGGTCAGTGGGAAGAGGAGAAGCAGAAAATAATAATACACAAGCAACAGCCATACTCAGCATTGGTTAGGCCCCCTCTAGAATACGATGTCCAGTTCTGGACACCATATTTTATGAAGGATGCCAACAAACTGGAGCAAGTTAAGAAGAGGGCAACAAGGATATGATCAGGAACCCAAGCCCTAAAACCCAAGCCCTGGGAAGAAAGACTGAAAGAACTGGGCATGCTTAGAGAAGACTGAGGGGTGATATGATAGCACTTTTCAAATAGGCTGTCATACAGAGGGGCAGGATCTGTCCTCGATCATCCCAGAGTGCAGGACACATAATAATGGTCTCAAGCAACAGGGAAGCCAGACTTAGGCTGGATATCAGGACAAACTTCTTAACTGTTAGAGCAGTATGACAAGGGAACCCATGATAACGGGAGGCGGTGAGCGCTCCAACGCTGGAGGCATTGAAGAGAAAACTAGACAACCATCAGTCAGATCTACTTTGATTTGTATTCCTGCCTTGAGCAGAGAGTTGGCTTTAGAGGCCCCTTCCAAATCCATTATTCTGATTCTTTGAAAAGCCAAATATGTGAAAAACCGAACTGCAATGACCACCAGCTGGTCAAAACAAGAAGGCGAAGGCAAGGTTACCTCTTGGAAGTTAGTCACTTCTTCCAGGGGAATTCCCTCCTCTTCCTCGATGGCGTGGCGCATCGTCTTTTCCACCCGTTGCAGGAGGAAGTCAAACGCAGCCGGGTTCTAAATGACACAAATGCAGGATGGTGAGGAAGGAATAGGCTGCCCGAGAAAACCAGCAGCGTATGTCTCTCTGCAGAGGGTGATGCTCCGACAACTGGTCCCAGAGGAGGATTAGAAACTTTTTCTCTGGGAGAGGTGGCTGCCTAGATTCTCTTGATTTCTAATAGGTCACCACTTTCTAATATTTCATGTATTTATTTATGTATTTATTTAGTTAGTTAGCCAGTTCGTTATTGGGGGGAAAAGAGTGTATAATCAGATGGCTCAGATCTGTGCAATTCAAAGGAGAAGTGTCCTGTGACCTGTGTTGTGAGAATAAACCTCCACCGTAAGAGTTATGCATGTTCTCCAGTTGAGATGATGGGGTTTTTTTGGGGGGAAAAAAGAGAGAATTTCGCAGAGGTGAGATTCCTTAAGAATCTTTTAGCCACGATGATACTAAATCTCCATGAGTGGAAGACAGAATACTTCTTAGGATCGGAGGCGGGGTGGGTGGGTGGGTGCAGTCTCTTGCAGACTCCAGCAGCAACTGTGGTGGGCATGGGTAGAAAAATACAGTAGGACCGCGGGATTCATGGGCGATCGGTTTCAAGCCCCTCCCCGTGGATGCTGAAAAACAGAGAGGTATCAAACCCCACACATTGCATAGTCTCTGGCTTCCTCTAGCGGCCTCTATTTATGCTCAACACACCTTGAAAATACATATTCATATGCATTTCTGGAGTCTTTAATTTAATATGTCCTACCGTACTGCCCTAGACAAACCACTTTGGTGCAATACAGGAAAGGAGAAACAGTTGTTCTTTCTGTTCCACGCCCAAGGCCCTGTCACGTACTTCCCCCTTCGCTGACCACGATCCACGGGACAATTGAGATTTTGTGGCAGCTTCCTTCTCTGGGTTTGGGGATGAGAGGGGTGTTTTATCCGACGTTTCCCCTCTCTCACCCAGACTGAACTATCCACAAGCAAAGCTGGGAAGGCAGGAAGGTTCGCCCGGAGGCGCCGTACCATCTTAAAGCGACAAGGGATGTCGCTACGGAAGACTCCAGACTCCAGCGCTTCCACGTGGCCCCCGACGTAGGTCTCCGAGTCCAGGACGTGCCCATCCCTGGTCAGCTTGTTGAACTCCTGCTCCTGCTTGTTGGGGAAGACGATGTTGGCGTGATAGGCCTGGACCATGAGCAGGGCTTCGCACAGGGTGCCGGATCCCTTGCGCAGCACCTGTGGGAAATGAGAGAGAGAGAGAGAAAGAGAGACGCGCTTGCGAGAGAAGAAAAAAATCCTACATGTCGTAGGTGTAGGGGTTCCCAGCCTTGGGTCACCTAGGTGTTCTTGGACGGCAACTCCCAGAAAATTACTCACGGAATTCTCCATACCACTTTGGAGGGCAGGAATACGGAAGCGGTGTGGAGAATTCCACATATCAATGCTAGAGCTACGGTGGCATCATGTAAGGGAGGTTTTTCAGACGCCGGGAACAGAGAAATGACAGCTTGGATTATTAGCCTTGGAGAAACAGAAAAACAAGGAAAAGGACTGGGCTTCACCCGGTATCTATACATCTCATGCTTATTTGCCCTTTTTACTTAGTTGTAGTATGTAAGAACCACTTTAATACTGCCGTATTTAGCAGGGAGAAAGGCCTCAGCGGGTAAGCTCTGAGGCTGAGCTAGCCTAGTTCTGTCCCAGCTTACGAAACACGTAAGAAATTTGTAGGTCTCACAGCCCCATCTTTCTGAATCCCAAATCTTTACTATTTTGTAAAGCAGTGCAAGACTCAAAGCACCTTGTCAGGGTTTTCCTTCCATTTGAGTTAACCTGGAAGTCCCTTCTTTAATAACCACACACTCGCCTGTGCAGAATATTATAACTTGCGCTGCTTCTGCTTAGGAAAGGTTCCCGTACTTGAGGCTTCAAGGCACTGGTGGCAGGACCAGGCGTGCCGCGAGGAAAGGGGCGACTTCACAGACAGCGGGATGTTTGGATCGGGTTGCTACAGCCAAGGGCCCAGCTCGGTTCGCTGGAGTCATCCTGCTATTGTGATGATTGATCTAATCTTGGCAAACTCGGGCTGAAGCCCCAAGACACTCACCTCATCCGGCTCCATGGGAATGATGGTGCACAAGGCAAAGATGAAGGGGTGGACGTACTTCATGTACATGTAATAGGTGGCAACAGCGTCGGACACTGAATAGGTGGCCAGAGTCTGGAAGAAGCGGCAGAATGGAACCAGGTCAACGTTCTGAGTTAAAAAGACCCCCACCCCCACCCCGTGTATGTGGATAAGGAGGGATTCTGAATAACCAACCCTCCTCATCACTCTGAAAGGCCAAAGACCTGATGGGTAATCTTGCTTATCAGAAGCATAGACCAGGGAAGGTCTGAGTGGCTCTTCCACACCTGATGGGGTGGTGGTGGGGTTTGCTGGTCTGAGATTTAACAACCTTCCCCCCACGAATGTGTGCACAAGTCACAAAGTACGACACAGTGCACAAATCCAGATGCCCTGTGTTCTGGACATGGTCTCACATCTCGTCCACCAAGCATCGTTATTATTAACTAGCTGAAATCCTGTTGTGTTACATAAGTACAGTTGAAGTTTTGGTATTTTCTGTGCCGGTAAATAAAACCAGTAAACAAAGAGGCCCTGCCGTGATTCTGGGGGGCACCTGTGCACGCTGGAGTGGGGTGTGTTTGTGTGCTCCTGAAAATCACAGCACGGGCTCTTTACGACTGGTGAGGAATGGACCAAAACTTGCTCCTTTGCTCACGGTACGCAACAGGATTTCGGCCCGTGAAGCCAAGGGACAGGACCTGTGAGTCACAAGAATTCCCCCCGTGAGAAGACTTGCGGTTTCCCAACTGGCCCGTCTTTTTTCACGAAAGCGACAGAGTTGTTTGCATTCAAGTTTCAACGAAAGCTGCACAAAGGGGTCCCGCAACCCATCAAATGTCACCTTCCTCCTTTGGGGCGCCCCCAAGGCATGGCGATTCCAGTCTGCAAGCCCAGGACACCTGGGCGAAGACGACAGCCTGGCCAGAAAGCCCACAGGGCTTGTGGGGGGTAAAGGGACCCTCCCCTTCGGCACTGGAACAGGGCCCTTGGCCGAGGCTTCCCCCCTGGTCCTCGACACTGGCCGACGCCACGGGGCAGAATCATCACCTGAGGCTCCTCCGTAGCCATCCGGCACATCTCTTCAGGGTCCAGCTCCACGGGGTCGTAGCCCAGCTTCGCTTTGGCCGCTGCTTTCAGGTTGTGGCTTCCCACCGGGAGGTAACTGTCTCTCTTGACCCACCTGCCGACGGAAACCACAGCATCAAAAGCACTCAGGTATGGCTTGTTTTTAATGTGCAAATCGCTTAGAATAGTGTTGGATGCTAAGTCAGCAGCAGAGAAATAGAGTGGGAGCCCCTTATCCACGAAACCAGTATCCACTGGTTCCTCTATACACAGTCTGAAAATATTAATAATATTAACAGAAAAATCCCACAAAGACATATTTCTAAAGCTGATGTTACCAGAACTGGATACTAGAGGGAGCCAGAGACCATGTTAATATATATTGTTCACTATGAAAATAAGAGTTTGCTATTATCCATGTTTTTCAGCATCCGCAGAGGGCTTGGAACAGATCCTCCACAGATATGGGGATTCTACTGTACATAAAATAATAAATACACGTGAAAGCATAGTTATCTATAGAGAAACAGGAAGCAGGCAAGCTAGCTTAATTTGGAATGGAAGTTGGAGGTGTCAGGCTAAGCCAGCACGGTTCAGACTTCCTAACTATGGAGAAACTTTGCTGCCTTCCCTCCTCCCACGTAGTCTAACAAAGGGCCCCTGTAGGGCTGAAGAACATGCTTCTATGATACTAAAGCAAAAAGCAAAAGCAAAGGGTGCTGCGTATATGCTGCCCCATAACGCTTAAAGCACTCTTTGGGCAGATTACCATTCAGTTATGCAGGCTTTACTTACTTTACTTTATTGGATTTTTACCCCGCCCCCCTAGACAAAGTCTACTCGGGGCAGCTTACAAATATCATAAAAACATCATTATATAACAATCGTAAAACGTCATAATTTTTAAAACAATTAGATTAGATTAATGCCAAGATGGGAGTGATTATAAAACAAAGAATAGATATCAGTTATTGACTGAAGGGAAGGCCTGCCTAAAGAGCCAAGTTTTAAAATGGCTTTTAAAAACGCCCAGCGAGGGTGCCAGACGGATCTCTGTTGGGAGACTATTCCATAGCCGAGGGGCCACTGCCGAGAAGGCCCGGTTTCTTGTTCTTTCTTTCCGGGCCTCTCTCGGCGTTAGGCCCCTCAGCCGTCTCTCCTGGCTATGCCGAGTGATTCAGGTAGATCTAGGTGGGAGAAGACGATCAGCCAAGTATCGAGGTCCCAAACCGTTTAGGGCTTTGTATGTCATCATTAACACTTCGAAGCCAACGCGGAAACAAATGGGCAGCCAATGCAAGGCAGCCAGAGTGGGAGAGATATGTTGATATTTTCTCACCCCACTAAGAAGTCTGGCCGCCGCATTCTGCACCATTTGAAGTTTCCGCGTCAGTCTCAAAGGTAGCCCCACGTAGAGCGCATTACAGTGGTCTAATCTCGAGATTACGAGCGCATGGACAAGAGTAGTGAGGGCCCCCCCATCAAGACAGGGACGCAGCTGGGCAATCCGCCATAGATGGTAATAGGCGGAGCGGGCCACGGACGCCACCTGGGTTTCCATGGTAAGCGCCGGGTCCAGATGTATCCCCAAGCTGCGAACCCCACTCTTTGCGGTGAGAGTTGTCCCCCCAAAAGAAAGGGAGTCACCCAAGCGGCCTCATATAGATATTAAACAGCGTTGGGGAGATGATCGACCCCTGCGGAACCCCACAATTGAGACTCCACGGGGCCGAAACACTCTCCCCAAGCTGTACTCTCTGAGGGCGGTCCTCCAAGAAGGATCGTAGCCAGGCAAGCGCCAGGCCACCAATTCCCAATTCGGAGAGCCTCCCCAGGAGGATACCGTGGTCGACGGTATCAAAGGCGGCTGAGATATCGAGGAGGACCAACAAAGACATATTGCCCCTGTCTGCCTCCCTCAACAGGTCATCCAACAGTGCGACCAGTGCCGTTTCTGTGCCATAACGCGGCCTGAAGCCCAACTGAAATGGGTCCAGGGCGTTGGTTTCGTCCAAAAGTGTCTGAAGCTGGTCTGCCACCACCCTCTCCACCACTTTGCTAAGGAAAGAAACATTGGCGACAGGCCTATAATTTCCAATATCATCCGCCGCCAAATTTGGTTTCTTCCTAATGGGCCTAATGAGTGTCTCCTTGAGGGCAAGAGGAACCTTGCCCTCCTGGAGAGACCCATTAATTATTGCTGTGGCCCATTCCGTTGTTACTGGTCTGGCTACTTTGATTAGCCAGGCCGGGCAAGGGTCAAGGGAGGAGGTGGTGGCCCGACAGCGATCAAGCGCTTTGTCCACCAATTCTGGTGTCACAGGCTGAAAGAATTCAAGAGTCACCGGGCAAGGTGGAGCGCTGGACATCTCTGCTCGATCCACTGTATTTAAAAAAGGAGAGAGTACCCAATGAGCTGGGTACTCAATTTGTCAGCCTTGAAAGGATGGAAGGCTAAGCGAACCTCAAGCGGTCCACCTGGGATTGAACCTGAGTTTTGAGCAGAGCTTTGGGTGCAGTACTGCAGTTTAACCACTGTGCCACAGGGCTCCTACTAAGTGAGAGGATATCTGAGTCGGCATGATATAAAACACACCCTGCGACTCCTCCCATCATGTTGTAGGGAGATGATGGCCAGGGAGTGGACTACCCGACTCTTCCCACCCCGCCCTATCAGGTGGAATTTGGGAGGGATGCAACGGCATGCGTCTCCTACCTGAGACAATCCATGTGGATGCACTGGGAGGACTTGTATTCCCCCTGGCTGTCCTTCTGGAATCCAATCTCTTGCTGCATATTCAGTCCGTGAACCGCCGCCCGGGCTTCCACAAAGGGCCTGGAGACCGATGAAGAGCGAAGAAGCCACAAGAAACAGAAGGACGTTTCATTTCTTATGCTTTAGGAATGGCAACCAAAATTCCAGAACAAAAAAACAAGCTCATGGGACACGCAAGAAAACATCTGTTTTAGGTTCCCAGCTGTCACGCCTACACCTGGGACAGACCATGCGAGATGACGGAGCATTGCTCACTCCTTCATGAGCTGTCAGCAGGATTTCTCTTGTCCTCCTCCTTCCCAAAGATTTTTTTTGTGCCTTGGAAAAAGAGAGGGGTGCAGTTCAAGGAATCCACTACATTAGTTAGTGGTTTTCTTGAGCTGCACCCCTCTCTTTTGCCGAGATCTTGTATTTGCCCAGATGGGACTCCACCTAGACATGAATGTGCCACAATTCCAGCCATTATGAGCTAGCTTTTAGCTTGTATTTCTGAATTTTTCTGCATGATGGCTTTGGGTAGGGACTCCTCTGGATTTAAAGGGTTTATTCTCTCTCTCTCTCTCTGTGAAATATAGGGTGAATCAGGATTGTATAAGTTGTGTAACAAACCTTGTAAGATGGCATGTGAAGAATTGTTTCTAGTCTGTGGCTCCCTTCAAATGTGCTGGGCGGGGCGGGGGAGGTGCCATATGGCCCCCATGGGGAATGGCTGGTCTAGACTGTAATCTCAAGACTGAAGGCCACTCAAATTCTCACCAGTCAAAGAAGTCTCCGTTATAGGTCACCATGATAGTTGGCTTGGTTTCTTGAACATGTTCAAACCACCGCTGGAGAAGATGGGCCTGGTTTTACAAGGAGAGAAGCAGTGCATTGGAAACTAGAACACGGTAGGACCACAGGATCCATAGGGGATCAGTTCCAAGCCCCCACCCGCAACAGATGCTGGACAGCACAGACATAAAAACCATGTATATGGCATAATATCTGGTTTCCTCTAGTAGCCAGTTCTGGCCATAGACCTTGGAACCGCAGATTTATGAGTCTTAATATTTTTAGGCAGCGGATAAGTGGAACCCGTGGATATGGCGGTCAAACTGTATTCAGTGAATGACAGACTAGTACAATTCCCTCTATGTGACCAGCTACTCTCCTAGCCCAGAGACCATGTGTACACTCTATGCCAAAACAGAAATCAATCTCCCCAATTCTGCATTCAGTAAAGGGTTGATGCATTTATCTGTGTGAGCTTTCTCTTTTGTTTCTTCTCTGACACAGATAACTGTATTTTTGAAGAATGTTTTTGCTAGGTCATCTGAAAATGCCACGTCACCTGAAAATGATGTGGTTGCAACGGTTATCGGGGATACCAGCGGCAGAGGCCTAAATAGAAAGAACTCCCTTCTTGCTCAGGTGGCTGAAAGCCCAGTGCAGACAACTCCAGGTACCTGATGATTCATTACACACTAACATTCATTTGAGAGCCAGTGTGGTGGAGTGGACCGTGTTGGACTAGGACTCAGGAGACCTGGGTTCAAATCTCCGCCCCACCATGAAAACTCACTGGCCAGTGGCAAAGGTAAACCACACCTTGAGCATCTCATAGAGCTCGAAAGCCACGTTATAGCCTCTGAAGCTACACGATGGCACGTAACAGATGGTTACATTTGCACCAGGGGCCAAGTTCCCTGCTTGCCTACAAAACCACGGAGAAAGAGAACACACCCTGAGTCCTTTCGTAAGGGTGGGCAACTATTTGCTTAGGGTGACACTGCACATCCTCAGGTGCCTTCTGCCAAGGATCGCAGGCGGAGAGGAGGCGGGGCTGAAACCACAAATGGACAGGACTCGAGCCCAAAACAGCAAAAACATGGGCTACCCTTCCTCTTTTTCTCTGTGCCCTTTCTCCTCTTTCTTTCCTCTCCATCTGGTGGGCTGCTGGGGAAGAGACAGATTGCTTCCCCAGAGGCCTGGACTGAATGCTGACAAAGACATTAGAACAAGGGATACCTGTGGTTGTAAAGCGGCAGGTCGTTCCCCACAGGTAACGAACTGCATTCTTTGTTTCCAGAACCACGACTGGTTTTGCTGGCTTGTGGCTTAAGGGAAAAGAAGAAAGGGAATGGCAGCTATCTAGACCCGTTACTTTTCCAAACAAAGTGGGCTTACCTCATCTGGTTCATTAAAGACACAAAAGGGACCTTCGTATTCTGGTTTGGGAGTAAACTCGAAATCTTCAATGTCTTCTGAGACGATCTCCCTGTTTGTAATCAAGTAACCCTGGCCGGTCAGAAGAAAAAGGGACATTTGACCAAAGAAACGAGCTGCAGACAGACGTTACCTTACCCTCTGACGATTTTCTTATGAGGCTACTAAATGGAGCGCAAGGCATCCCACGTCTCTGCCTTCCCTAGTCTCATCTCGTGGTGGAACTGCTCTGCTCAACCGACTCCAGCTGCCTTGGAACGCTCCTGCCCTCATTCTAGAATGAGGAGGAGGACAACAAAGTAGAAGGCAAGCGAGGCAGAGCCGGGCACGAAACTGGCACAGCGTACGAGCAGGCTGTGCACTTGGGCCAGGAGAGAGGAACTCAGAGCAGTCAAGAAACATCTGATTTCAGCCCTCTCTACCTAGGCAAACCACGGCCCTCAAATGCATGATTTCCTTAAGAGAGGGGGGTCAGTCTGTATCCTCCTTCCCATCTCTTCTCTACGACACAGGCAGGAGCATCCTCATTGCCTGACTCATCTCTCCGTCACAGTAAAAACTGTTGGGAGTTGTTAGCCATTCAATGTGTGGATTCATGCATGATCACCGGAGAGGAGGAACTGCTTGTTTACTAGCATGCCAGGTGGCTTGCATGAGCCCCTTCCTCTTCTGGACCAATTCACCAACTCTCTTTCTTTGGTGGGTGAGCAAGGATGACCCCTCCTCTATCTTCAATCGCTTTACTGCCTTTGTTTTAGGCCCCACACATTTGGGGACATGAAGGATGCTCTGCTGAACTTCTCCTCGTGTCCCCCCTTCTCTCAGTCATATGTAGCCTGCACAATTAAATTGTAAACCGCTCAGAGAGTGCTTTAAGCGCTATGGGGCATTATACAAGCAGCATGCTTTGCTTGAGCCATGGAGGCCACCACCCCAACTACCTGGCCGTCAATCATGTAGGAGATCATCATGATCTGGTCCGTTTCCGCATCAGGAAATTTCAAAGGGAGTTTGGTGGTCTCGATGTCAAAGGCCAGAACGACAGGATCCTAGGAAAGGAAAGAATCATCAACATCTATCTCATCACTATCAGAGGTTAGGCTAAAATCAGAACAATCCTAAATGCAACAACGGTGTGCAATTTAGCACCCACACTTGTTCGTCTATAACATCTGTTATCTTCCAAGCTCACCAGCACATAAGAGATGCCAATGCTGGGAATTTTGTGTTAAGAGTTTTTACAACCTTGTATGCTGCCTGGAGAAGGCGTGGCTGGGAGGGACCTTTCTGGGCTGGGGCGATTGTCAATCTATCCAGCACTAAACAGTCCTTCTCTGCCTCTGAATTCAAAGAGAGCCCTGCCTCTCTGATTTTGAGCTTTTTCCCATGCTAGTCTATTGAAGTCTGTTGCCGAAAGCAGCCATGTTTGTCAGTTTGCTGTTTGATCTGTTCAACTGTAAGTAATATAAACCTTTTATTCTTTCTTCTTACAAATGTCTCCGAGTGAGACCGCAAGTGCCAGTTAATGAGAAAAGGGGTGAGTTACTCTGGGAAACTTGAAGCTATTTCTGCTCAGTGAATCCTTGTACTTCTGTGCAGCTAGAGGAATTTAACCAAAAATTCAAAACTCTGTAACATTTTATATCCCAGCTTCTTAAGATTCTGCAGGGCGACAAAAATGAGCAAATAATTTACAAAAACACCAGAGGTACTGAAACAAGAGCTGTCCCACAGATATACTCACTGGCCGTTCTACCAGGTCATCTCGGCGGGTGATTTCAGGGGGAAAGCTGCTGCCCCGATATCGAACGTTGTACCAGTGAGCCTGTCGTAGGAAGAAAGGAATCAGCAAAAATATACTTAATGAGGCCTAAATGCACTGTTACACTTTCACCCTGATCCCAATTACAGCGCTGCAGACGTGTGCGGAATGGGTCACTATGCAATACACATCAGTTAAAAACACACAGGAAAAGAAATATGTTCTCAAAGTAGTTCCTTAAGAAGAAAAGAGAGGGGGGGGAGAGAAATGGATTTTAGAGTGGCATTATTATAAATGAGAGACAGAAAAATATACAGGTACAAAATGCAGGAAAAGAAGGTTTCTGGAGAAAGAAAATACAGGTCAATTCCACCGCTAGCTGTATGACCAGTTTTCAAGAAGCAATGTTAAATTTCTACCTTGAATTCAGAAACCATAACATGAGAGTTTTCTGCGCCTTTTACAACCAGTTTGCAACATACCTGGGTTAAAGAAAGACTACTGTTTTACCCGGGGTTCTGGCTTTAAATGTGGGCTGGCAGAAGCTCTAAGCCCTTTTCCTGAAGAGGAGCTGAGGCAGGAGGTGAGCTGTGTTTGGGAGGACATTTTATTTGGTGAGGTGTTTTCTTCTAGGCTGACCTTTGTTCTCCCTGACCGCATGGCTTGGGCATGTTGTGAGAATGGCTGACGGTCGGATTCCAAAAGATCTCCTGCATGGAGAATGAGTGCAGGGAAAACGCCCCAGAGGGAGACCACAGCTGCGATACAAGGAGATCTGCAAGCGGGATCTGAAGGCCTTAGGAATTGACCTCAAGAGATGGGAAAACTTGACATCTGAGTGTTCAGCCTGGAGGCAGGCGGTGCAGCATGGCCTCTCCCATTTTGAAGAGACCCTTGTCCAGCAGGCCGGGTCCAAGAGGTCGTCCTGAAACCAGCAAAATCAGGGAGCTGGACAGGGGACAGACTGTATTTGTCTTCAGTGTGGAAGGGATGGTCACTCTCGAACTGGCCTTCTCAGCCACACTAGATGCTGTTCCAAGTCCTCCAGACAGAGCACGTTACCATAGTCCCTCGAGACTGAAGGATGCCTAATCAACTGTTTACCCCAGTCCACAGGGAGGGCACTGGGGTGAAGCAGGGCACTTTCCACAGTCCGTGCCAGTTTAGAAGGGCCCACGCTGGAGTGCTAAAGAATTTGCTTTGCACAGAAACCTGACTTAAATTCAATGCAGGGTATCTTCAGGGTAGGTGTGTACGTCTATGCACACACAGCAACACAAAAGGATTTCATCTGACACTATTTCCTTTTGAAAAGGACATTTGGAAACGTAGCCTTACAACATGAGCCTGATGCCTTGGCATCAAGCTGTGAGCTGCCATCCCCGGGAATCACGGAGGCACAACTGGCAGATCTTCCTCACTCACCACGTGGATCTTCAGATCGATAGACAGACGGATATGGTAGGGCACGTCGTATTCCCGTATGTCCACTATGTTGTCCATCTGGTCTGCGGTCTTCTTGGAGGGCTCCTCCTCCTGAGTGGTCAGGCTGCTCCCCGTGAGGGCACTAGAAGGGAGAAAGGGAGGGCTTGGTGATCAAAGTTTACAGACTGCCAATTAATGAACTATTGCAGCTGTGCAGGAGCTCCCTTCTCTGTGGCACTCATGACCGTGCTAGAAGAGAAGGATGAGAAATGGGGCTACGTCACCACTCCTCCTAGCAGAAGTCACTTGCCAGCAATGCTTGGATACAGAAATATGAAAACGGAGCCAGAACTCAGTTGCTTCCTGCTTAGACAGCTCAGGGGTTTAGGTCTCTGGACTTCATAATCCATAGGGCCCCTTCTAGCTCTGCGGGTCTAAGATTATTTAACTGCTGGAGAGCTCGGTGATTTAGGTATTTGGCTATTGAGCCAGAGGTGGGGAGTTTGATTCCCCACAGTGCCCCCTTGACAGGAGCTAGACTTGATGATCCACAGGGTCCCTTCCAGCTCTGCAGTTCTAGGATGATTATTATTGCATTTATTAAGGTACTAACCAACTGCACTGAGGAAAGGACAAGCTGCAAAGTGAACTGTAGGGAAAGATCAGGATAATCCTTCCCTCTTCCAACCATGCATACCTTTCCAGAAATTCGACAACAATGGTACTTCAGAGGATTTCATAACTGGAAGCAGCAAAACACTGTCTGGCCTTTTGAGGCTAAGAGGGAGCCGAAGGGGATCCAAAGCCAGGCCTTCGGCTACTCTACCTGGCGAGCATAGAGGTGTAGGCGTCCACCGACTGGTTCCGTTCTCTGTTCTTCTTCACAGCAGGCGTGATCTCCCTGCGCACTTTCACCAAGTCGTCCACGGTGTGGAAGGAGAGCTTGATGTAGTTTCGCTTCAGCCCCACCAGGTGATTTGGCTATTATTAAAAAAAGAGAGGCTTCAGTAAGAAGGCGAGGCAAGCTTTGAAGACGTCAACAAGATGCAGTACATGTAGAGGGAAGAGACAGAACAGCAACAACACATTGCCAGCATGATGTGAGAAAGATAACAGGACAAAGAAGCTAGGGAAGGGACTGTCCGCTATGCTGGATTTCAGGCACGAGAAAGCAGGAAAAGGGAGAGAAAAGGCAGGTTCTATAACAGATGCATCTACAACGAGGGCCACAAAACAGACACACAAAGTGCGTTGCACCAAAACATCACCGAAACAGTACAATATTAGCAAGAAGAACCTCCTTCCATATTCAAAGTTTTTGATTATGTTGTACTATCAATATCTGTAGTATATTTATTTTGTAGTCCTTTCCAGGAGAGACTCTTGTCTTTTCTCTTTCGTTTTCTCTGAGCTCCTTATATTGATGATTTATTTTTAGTAGGGATGAGGATTCTGGTATTTTTTGAACGACAACACCCAAATGTCTGCTGGAACTGCGCTAACTAGAATTCTGGGTGGGTTTAGTTCTCCTCTCAAAAGCCCTTAAGAGGAATTGGCCAGGTGAGGCTAAGCTCCATGGCCCTGCAAAACATGAGGGGTATTGTACTTTATCGATCCATTATGCTCCGCACAGGGTAGCCTTTCAGGAAACTACAATACCCCTCATGCTTTGCAGGGCCACATCATTTAGCCCCACCCACCCAGTTCCTCTGCCTCAAAACTCAGACGTGGAGGGATTTCTCCCCCCTCCCCCCCCCCCCGCCGGCCCATTTATGCACCAGCTGTAGCCTGATCTACCTCAAAGGTTTCTTCTAAGGATAAAGGGGAGGAAGGAGAGCCACGTACACTGCCTTGAGCTCCCTGGAGGAAAGGTGATCTAGAAATGCAATTCATAAAATTAGGAATATGGTTCTCACCAGGTCCAGATCCTCTTTCGGGACAGTCTCCAGCTTTGCAATTTTGCCCTGGAACTTCTTAGAAAGGAAGGACGAGACTTCTCGGTCGCAACCCTAGAGAGACAACAACAAATCAGAGGAGCCAAGAACGGATCTCCCTTCCTCTGCAATCATTCTCTAAACTTCTTCTCCTCAGGAAATGGTTTCTGTGCTGGTGTCTCTTAAAAGCAAACCCTCCTGGGACCTCAGAGAATACGGGAACATGGCAGGGTTTCCATTCTGCCCCTGTAAGGGTGTGATCAGACCTCTTAGGTCTCACTGATGTTGTGCTAAAACTCAGAATACACCTGAAACGAACCCAAAACTCTCTTCAGGTTGGACACTGACCCAGAAAGACAGGTAATAACAGGAGAGCTACTTGTATAATAAAATAAAATAGACCTGTCTTTTACGTGAAATAGGCTGCCACTGATTATTTCCTTATTTAAGAGTCTGTATTATATAGGGCTGTCTGTGGAGGACAGCCCTATAAGCTCTCACATACCAGTCTGAGCACCCATTAAACTGGAGCTTCTTAATTGTTTCTTAGCGTTTTGGCTTGCTTTAGTCATCCTTCTTTCTAAGACACATCCACAGTTCAAACCCATTAAGACGGTAATCCTACACATTTCCATTCAGAAACAGGCTTTGCCAAATTCAAAGGGATGTGTATCCTGCTAAACAGGTATAAGACTGAAGCCTAAATGGGTTTAGGATTGGCCTTAGTTTTAGGGACTGCAGTTTTATGCCTGGCTTGGGAAGTTCCCTCTCACCTTCTGGGTTGCAATGTAGAAGTAGGGCTTATAGGGCAAGGCCACCTAGAAAAGAGCAAAGACAAGTCAGTTCCACACAACTGGACTGTAGGACCTGCCTATCTGCGGGATCAGTATCTGTTGTTTCACTTACCCGCTGCTTAACACTATTAAATAATAGATATGTATACCTGTTTCCAGGTATATCTATATAGATAGACAGATAGATAGACAGATACGGACAGACAGACATAGGATTTGCTATTATCCACTACTTCTGGCATCTGCGGGGGGATTGGAACTGATTCACCTCAGAGTCCTCCCTGTGAAGACAGCGCAGCTAGAGCAACGTACCCATCTCCCCCTGCCCAAAACTTTACAACACAAGCAGCTTTCTCTGAGGATAACTTCTCACATGGAAAAGGGAAACAGGGACTCTGCAGACAAGGGTTGTTTTAATCCAAAGACTCGTGTAGAAAGAACACCGAACTCCCAACACATCCCACCTTGTTGACCAAGGTTTGTCCAAGAAAGCAGGGGAGGTGACACACTGGATGTTGCAGACATTGGTGTAAGAAAAGGATGTTTGCTGCTTTGGCATACTTTCTGAAAAATGTTTTCAAGGAGGGGGGGGGGCACACAGATCACCTGTAGGAAGCCTGACTTTTGTTATCCCCCTGAGTTCTAGAAGACACAGTTTGAACATCAAAGTGTTCACGTTCTGAGTGGGGGGGAAAACGCACTACTGTTCTTGCCTGCATTAAAATGCCCGCTGAAATGCCGTCGTGCATTATTTTACTTGGCTCACTCCTCAGGTTTCCAACAGGGTTTTTAAGGGGCCCGCAAGGATCAATCTCAAGGGGCCTTAGTCTCCTCTTTGGACGCGAACTCACCTTAAACCTGCCTCCATCCTCCTGAATGAAATAGTAATCCACGGCACTAATCAAACGTTTATCGTCGTCCAAAATCTCCGTCTAAAACAGACAAGGCCACTAATGAGAGAGAGAGATTGTGATGTGAGCCCCTCCTCCTCTGCATCTAGGACTGTGGTTCCCAACCTTGGCTTCCCAAAAGGGTATTGGACTGCGACTCCCAAAAACCCCAGCTGGCACAGTCAGTGGCAAAGGCTTCTGGGAGTTGCAGGCCAAGGACACCTGGGGTCCCAAGGTTGGGAACCTCCTGCTCTAGGAGGATTGGCTCCTGACCGGCCAAATTCTCAGCCTCCAGAACTAAAGAGTTTCCACACCCACCAAAGAGGAGTCAATCAAGTTCTCTGCGTGTGATGAAGTCGAGGCTCCTGTCCATGGAGAGCAAACATGCCACCTCTTGACCAAATGAAAACACTGGGGCTCTTCTGCCTCCTGATGTGGATAATTGTGATGTCATTCAAGGCAGGTCATGTGGGTGTTTCCATTTGTGACATCACCCTGAACAGGTCACCTGACTATATATTATTGTGATGTCATCCTGCGTGTGAGTATGCATGGCCAAGCACCAAAATTCACCTGGCCATTTTACAGCCAGGACAACACAGGGTGGAAAGGTGTTCTGATGACTCTTGGTTTGGCACTGCTATTCAGTTCTGGAGAGGTCCGTCGTGACCTGCGTCTCCAAACATAGGGTAATGGTGTCAGAATATAGTATGGCATGGTCTGACAAGACCTCAATGACTTATCTCTCAGCATTGTGGGATAATTTATTTATTTATTTCATTTAAAATATTTTTAATCAGGCTTTCCCCTTAAAAAGGACACAAGGCGGCTGACATCACTGAAAGACAGCATTGAAAGCTAGCAACTGTGAGTATACAAATACTAAAAAGGATCAAACAAATACTGCACTACAAAATGGTAAATAAAAGCAACACCAAAACACATCCAAAGAAGTAAGGGACAATCATCCATTTAAAAAATCTCCTTGGTCAAACCAGTCATAAAAGGAAAGCTTCCCTGAAGAGAAAAGCCTTTGTCAGCTTGTGGAAGGGTAGCCAAGACGGGGCCAGGCTGGCCTCCAGTGGCAGGGAGTTCCAGAGTCTGAGAGCAGCCACAGAGAAGGCCCTCTCCTGTGTCCCCACCAACTCACCTGTGAAGGTGGAGGGATCGAGAGAAAGGCCTCTCCTGAGGATCTCAACGCCCAGGCAGGCTTCATAAAGGGAGACACAGTCTTTGAGATCGCTCGGACTCAAGCTGTTTAGGGCTTTATAGGTTAAAGCAAGCACTTTGAATTGTGATCAGAAATGATTCGGCAGCCCGTGGAGCTGCTCTAACAGGGCGGACATATTAACAAGAACAATAATTCTTTTCAAAGAAACCATCCCTACTGCCTAAATCATGGATTCACTGAATTATGGAGCTGGAAGGGGCCTACAAGGTCATCAAGTCCAACTGCCTGCTCAGTGCAGGACTTCCTGCTCAGTGCAAATTAATAGAGAAGGGACAGAAAACGGATTTTGTTTTGATTCTGTCATTCCATCCACATCCCTACTACTATTTCTAGAACCCGGACAAGACGGAGGTCCTGAGGGTGGGTGGTCCCTCCGTTAGCGGTTTGGGTGGCTCCCTTTCCTTTGGGGGGACGACTCTCACCGCAAAGAGTGAGGTTCGCAGCTTGGGGATACATCTGGACCCGGCGCTTACCATGGAAACCCAGGTGGCGTCCGTGGCCCGCTCCGCTTATTTCCATCTATGGCGGATTGCCCAGCTGTGACCCTATCTTGATGGTGGGGCCCTCACTACTCTTGTCCATGCGCTCGTAATCTCGAGATTAGACCACTGTAATGCGCTCTACGTGGGGCTACCTTTGAGATTGATGCGGAAACTTCAAATGGTGCAGAATGCGGTGGCCAGACTTCTTAGTGGGGTGAGAAAATATCAGCATATCTCTCCCACTCTGGCTGCCTTGCATTGGCTGCCCATTCGTTTCCGCATTGACTTCAAAGTGTTAATGATGATGTACAAAGCCCTAAACGGTTTGGGACCTCGATACTTGGCAGATCATCTTCTCCCACCTAGATCTACCCGAATCACTCGGCATAGCCAGGAGGGACGGCTGAGGGGCCTAACGCCGAGAGAGGCCGGAAAGAAAGAACAAGAAACCGGGCCTTCTCGGCAGTGGCCCCTCGGCTATGGAATAGTCTCCCAACAGAGATCCGTCTGGCACCCTCGCTGGGTGTTTTTAAAAGCCATTTAAAAACCTGGCTCTTTAGGCAGGCCTTCCCTTCAGTCAATAACTGATTTCTATTTTTTGTCTTTTCAATTATTCCCATCTTGGTATCGATTTAATTTAATTGTTTAAAATTATGATGTTTTAATGATTTTTTAAATATTTATTGTATAATAATGTTTTTATAATATTTGTAAGCCGCCCCGAGTAGACTTTGTCTAGGGGGGTGGGGTAAAAATCCAATAAATAAATAAAAATAAAATAAATATTGGGTCGCCAGTAATCTTTCAGAGCATGAACAAAATGCCCCCCCCCCCCACACACTGAATGTAGGAAAGAAAGTCATATATGCAGTAGGTATATTCAGTAAAACAACCCTGGCTGAGCTGCAGTCCGAAGGCACTAACAGAGAGTAGGGTGGTACCTACAGGGTGCATGTTGATCAGCCAGCCGGTCCTTTCTCCAGGTTCCTTCACCCTCTCGAACCCAAACTGTGCATCGGTCTTATCCGTGCGCTGGCTGCGCTCCAAGCGCTTGAGTGCTGAGAGGGAGGCGCTGTCATCCCTGTGACAAGAGAAGACAAACAAGAAGCTTCAGCACACCATCCAAGCCATAAATAAATAAATAATGACACAGAAACACTAAAACCAAGTGATAGGCAACCCTTTGGCTAGAGAACTAGCCAAGGGATTCAATCAGGGATACGAACAGAGTGTGACTTATGGAAAAGCTGTAAAATAAAGAAAAGGAAAGTGGGGAAAAAGGAACTTCCTGAAAGCCCCCCAGTATTCTGTTTCTTTCTTTACTATATATTTAAAATATTTTTACCCTGGCTTTCTCTAAAGCTAAAAACAGCAAGCATACAAATACTAAAAAAGAATCAAACAAATATATTAAAAATGCCAAAAAACAACCAACAACACTAAAAGCACATTTAAAAGCAACTCATTAAAATACATTAAACTCATATATATATGAGATTATGCAATATGGCCTCTGAGCATGTGTAGACCTCTTTCCCTCCGCTAGTGGAGTGAGGCCTGCCAATGTCCAACTGCCAGGATACACACACACAAACACACATCTATGTGTGTGAGATATATATGTGTCTGTGCATATAATATCTTTGTTGTTGTTGTTTAGTCGTTAAGTCGTGTCCGACTCTTCGTGACCCCATGGACCAGAGCACGCTGGGCCCTCCCTGTCTTCCACTGCCTCCTGGAGTTTGGTCAAAGTCATGTTGGTCGCTTCGATGACACTGTCCTGCCATCTCGTCCTCTGTTGTCCCCTTCTCCTCTTGCCTTCACACTTTCCCAACATCAGGGTCTTTTCCAGGGAGTCTTCTCTTCTCATGAGATGGCCAAAGTATTGGAGCCTCAGCTTCAGGATCTGTCCTTCCAGTGAGCACTCGGGGTTGATTTCCTTTAGAATGGATAGGTTTCTTCTCCTTGCAGTCCAGGGGACTCTCAAGAGTCTCCTCCAGCACCACAATTCAAAAGCATCAATTCTTCGGCGGTCGGCCTTCTTTATGGTCCAGCTCTCACTTCCATACATGGCTACTGGAAAAACCATAGCTTTGACTATTTGGACCTTTGTCGGCAAGGTGATGTCTCTGCTTTTTAAGATGCTGTCTAGGTTTCTCGTCGCTTTCCTCCCAAGAAGCAGGCGTCTTTTAATTTTGTGGCTGCTGTCACCATCTGCAGTGATCAGGGAGCCCAAGAGTGTAAAATCTGTCACTGCCTCCATATCTTCCCCTTCTATTTGCCAGGAGGTGATGGGACCAGTGGCCATGATCTTAGTTTTTTTGATGTTGAGCTTCAGACCATTTTTGGCGCTCTCCTCTTTCACCCTCATTAAGAGGTTCTTTAATTCCTCCTCACTTTCTGCCATCAGAGTGGTATCATCTGCATATCTGAGGTTGTTGATATTTCTTCCGGCAATCTTAATTCCGGCTTGGGATTCATCCAGTCCAGCCTTTCGCATGATACTGCCTTAACAAGCTACAAACAAGGGCTGACTGGCAATTTCCTCCTCTCTCACTTTTTTGAAACCAGCTTCCCCCCATAATTCCATGTGAAATATAAAATACTGCCATGGGAAACAATTTAAAGCAGTGGCAAATTTAGAAGAAGGTTTATTTTGCTCTTTAGTTTTTTATGTCACTTTTTTTTCTACATTGTTGTTGTTTAGTCGTTTAGTCGTGTCTGACTCTTCGTGACCCCATGGACCAGAGCACGCCAGGCCCTCCTGTCTTCCACTGCCTCCCAGAGTTTGGTCAAATTCATGTTGGTCTCTTCGATGACACTGTCCAACCATCTTGTCCTCTGTCGTCCCCTTCTCCTCTTGCCTTCACTCTTTCCCAACATCAGGGTCTTTTCCAGGGAGTCTTCTCTTCTCATGAGATGGCCAAAGTATTGGAGCCTCAGCTTCAGGATCTGTCCTTACAGTGAAGGACAGATATCTATCTATGTACATGTAGATCTCTGTGTGTGTTTTCCATGTCTCAGAGTACTATTTTCCTAAAATTTTTGGATACTGATTGATCTTTGCCTTAATATTGCCTTTTAGCGACGAAAGCTGCCTCTTTATTCCCACTGCTTCTCGTTTCTCAATGCTGTCTTTGAATGGCGTGAACCCCCCTTGTTGACTCCTTGCTTTCCACTTGAGATACTGTATGGCCTGCCATGGCTGTCAACCGCCTGGGGTCAGCCGCTTCAAGGAGAAAGGCGGGGCAAAAAAACATTATAAACAAATACATAAATAAGTATGGATATGGGCATGTGTGTATAAAAACCGTAAGCGTGTGTGTGTGTCTGTGGGGGGGGGTTGTGTGTGGCTCTCCCCCAAGGCCTCTGAAGGCGCTCCTCCAACCCCTCCCCCCCCCCACCCCGCGGCACTCTGCACATGCCCAGAGGCCCCGCGAGCCCCAGGGCTGGAGGAAGTCTCTCCTCACCTCGCCGCCTCTCCCTCGCCGCCTCCTCCTCCTCCCGAGGGGGCCTCGGCCGCGGCCCCCCACCGCCGCCAGCCTCCTCCGCCGCCTCCTCGGCCGCCGCCTCGCCTCAGCGCCATCCCGCTCCTCCGAGCCCTCTCAGACTTTCGCGCGCTGAGGGGGAAAACATCGCGAGATCCCCTCCCTCTTCCCGCGAGAACCGCCGCCTGGAGCCGCCAACCAATCCGTTTCCCCTCTCCCGGCCTCGCCTCTTTTCCGCGAGCCAATAGGAGGGCAGCGCTGCCCCGCCCACTTTCTCCTTTCTGCCGTCCTTTTCTTCGAAGAGGCCAACTCCTCCCTTCCAGTCGCGGCCGGTCTTCCCTCCCTTCGCTGATTGGCTAAGAAGGAGCCACGGCGAGGCCTAGCACCTCCCACTATCGCCTCGACGAATGGGGGTAAGAGACTCTCAGCCCCTCCCACCTTGCCCTACGCGACCCTGGCTTGGACTCCGCCTTCCCGCCGGGCCGGCTCGAAGCCATCCGACTCCGCCTCAAATGCCCCGCCCTCTGCTGCCCCGTAATCTCCTCCCTCTTCCTCGGATTGGCTCGCCGGGTGGGAGACCCCCGCGACGGGGGCGGAGCCGAGGACAGCCGCCGGGAGCGCATGCGCCTTGACGCTCTCCTGCCCGTGGTCGGGGGATCGGCTGCTGCTGCTGCGCTGCCATGGCTCCGGCGCTCTCCAAGCCCGGATCGGGGCCGCTGCCCCGCAGGCTCCTCGCGCGGTACCTCTTGCTGCTCCGCCTCTACCCGGTGCTCACCAAAGCCGCCTCCAGGTGCGTGCCTTAGGGGCTGCGATCCCCAGCGCGCTTTACCCGAGAGGGATCCGGTGGGATTTACTCGCGAGTAAGACGCGGTCAGGCGCCTGAGCTGCCCTGACTGGGTGGGAATCAGGGAACTTGGGTGTTTTACACCCGATTAAACCTTCGGAGGGTAGAGTTTTTCCCCTGCCTGGGAGGAAAAAAAGTCAATGGGATTTACTCCCGAGTAAACACGTTGCGGATCGCGTTGCAATCCTGAACTTCTAATCCTTGCTAGGTAGGATTAAGTGAATCGCTGGGCACGGAATGATTGCTCCCAGGTAAGCATGCCGCTCAGGGCCGCTTTACTCCCGAGTAAACTTTGCAAGGATCGAGTTGGGCTGGTCTCGTGGCAGTGCGGGAGCAAAAGCCGGCGGGATTTTACTCCCGAGTAAAATGCGCTCCCGGTTGGGCTGAGATTGGATGTAACACGAGCCACTCCTGCGGAGCGCGCGGGCATTTACTTCCGAGTAAATGCGATCGTGGCAGAATGGGAGAGAAAGTTTGCCCTTGTCCTGTTTAACTGCAAGGGGGCCGTCCTAGTCCTAGGGGGCACGCTTCAAGTCCTGTTGGGCTGGGTGGGAATGACTCGTGAGTAATCCTACTGAGGCTGCTGCTGTGCCTGCCTCTCCCCCCCCCCCCCCTGCACTTCATAAAGTGATTTTGCATTGGTTTTCTCCGTGCTTGTAGGCATAGGCAGGAAGAGCCTGGGTGACTGCATGATAGGTTTTCCTTTACTCCACTGGATGGCAGCCATTAATTATTTGTGCAAAATAATATTATTTGTGCAAAATAAAGTTTGTGCGAACCCAAGCAGCTTTACTCGGGAGCAAGCCCCAGTGAATCCCAACGCATCTGAAGTGCCTGCTTTAAGTTTCGCCTAAGGCTGCAACCCTATCTATCAAGAGGGTATCTTGATCAACTGGTTGAGCAGCCAGAGCTGCTTTAAGTGAAGGAGCAGATTATGTATATTTGAGTTACAACATAATTTCTGACAGTCTTTTTCCCCGTCTTTTTCTCTCGTTCTGCTTTTGTTTGTTGTTCTTGTCAAGTCACTTCCGACTCCTGGCGACTCTGTGAACGAGCAACCTCCAAAATGTCCCGTCCTCAATTTCCCCGCTCAGCTGTTATAAACTCAAAATTGTGGCTCCCTTTAGGGAGTCAGTCCATCTCACATGGGGTCTTCCTCTTTTCCTGCTACCTTTCCCAGCATGATGGTCTTTTCCGGGGAACCCTGCTTTCTCATGATGTGCCCAAAAGAGGACATCCTTAATTTCAATATTTTTGCCTCCAGAGACAATTCGGGCTTGATTTGCTCTAGGACCCACTTCTTCATCTTTCTGCCAGTCCAGGGTATCCATCAAGTTCTGCTTTAGTTTCATCTTGATATATTCTTGCTACATGTATTTGTGTGTGTGTGTTTCTGTCATACATCTAATGAATTCTTCTCTGGGACAAAAGAAGTGATGGCAGGTCCCCAGATGAGACGTTGTGTTATTTTTTTGGGTAGTAAAAACAACCATCCTGTGGCACCTTAAAAGCTAGCACCTTTTACGTATATATTTTTGCGGGCTGCTCTCTGCTTCTTTCCGCATGTGAAGAGGTGCCCCACGGTAGTTTGTGCCAAGCAAAATATGGAATTTGGCCGGTGTCCTCTTGTGAAGACTGACGGGCTTCTTTTCAGCCCTCTGTAGAACCAAGGTTCTGTGGCACGGTGTGGATGCTCGGACTTTAACGTAGGTTACTGCAGGGATGTTCGTAAGTCTTGGGTTCGAGTCCCAAGCCCCGAGTCTGAGTCCCTATTAAAAACAAGCTTTTTGCTCCCAGAAAAAAAAGGGAGGGGGGTTTGGGTGAGTTTGAGTCTGAATCAAAAAGTCAAGTTAATTCCACGTTGAGTCACCCGTGCGACTAAAGTCCAGCTTGACAGCAAGTCCCGTGACTCAAGTCCCCATTCGTGGAGAGAAGACCTGGAAGCATGGACGGATCGCAGGGAGCTAAAAGTTTCTGAGGTGGAGAGGATGATCAAGACAGATTGTGCTAAAGCAAAGGAATAAGAAGTTGCATCGCATACGAAATGCAGAAAGCTGGCATGCTTTGGTTATGTATTCATGAGATGAAAATATAGGTTGTTCTAGCAGACCGTTCAAGGTTAAATCAATGGATCGACAGGGACAAAAACGGAAGAATTTCTTGGCTGAAAAACCTCAGGGACTGGTCTGGATGCAACACAGTGTTATTGTTTTTGAGTTGCCTGTTCCAAAACCAAAATAACACGATGATCTGCTCTCTGAAGACATCTTTAAAAAGTGCTCCATGACCTTTTCTTGTTTTCAGCTGCACCCTCAGAGGTTTTGCCATTTGACCTCCAATCTTGGACAGAGAACGATTCAAGGGGGGGGGGGGTGTCAACAGACAGACCGGCAGGGTCGGATTTGCCAGAGCCACCTCCCTGTAGAAAAAAGGGATCCCGACGGGTGTGGATCCTATTCCTGGTCAGGGGAGATTATCCTCAGCCCGGGGTTCAAAAATCTCTGCTCTTGGGTCTGCAATGCATCCGTCTCTTGGGGCTTCCCCAGAAGGCCGTGCCCCTTTTATCATAGAATCAGCCGGTCACCGTGGCTTTCTGACGGTCTTGTATAGGATTTCCCACTTTCGGAATTGTTACAATGCTTCTAACATTTAGGTGCCGTCAGTGGGAGCTAAGGAAAAGATGCTGGGATTTTACTCCCGCCACTTTGTCTTGGGGCCCCTCCCATGGTTAGAATGTGGTCCCCAGAAATGAATTTGGCCCCCAAGATGTAAGGCGTTCCTTATTTATTTATTTATTTATTAGATTTTTATCCCGCCCATCTAGACAATGTCTACTCTGGGCGGCTTACAGCAAAATATCACAAAAACAACTAAAACAACAATTTAAATCAATAATATTAGTATTATTCAAGATGGAAAAGTATAAACAGAAAACTAAAATGAAAAGTAAAAGTCAAATATTGGTTGAAATACAAAACTAATAACAAATTAGAGGAATACAGAAAACTAAAATTAACATGGTCTGGAAGAATTGCATTATGTAAAAGGAAAATAACTTGGAGGCTGGCTGTAATAACACGGACAGAGCCTAACCTGTATTTCTGGCCTATTTAATTCAATCCCAAAGACCTCTAGAACAGTGGTTCCCCCCCTGGGGTCCCCAGAGGTTCTCGGACTACAACGCCCAGAAACCTTCACCATGAGCTTTGCTGGCCAGGATTTCTGGGAGTTGTAGTCCAAGAACCTCTGGGGACCCAAGGTTGGTTGGGAACCACTTTATGAGGATGCCCTGCCTGTGGAATTAGTCCCACTCAATTGCTGAAAAATGTGGATTATATAGCAAACTGTTATAATAGTGAACACTCACATAGCATGGTCTCTGGCTCCCTCTCATGGCCAGTTCTAGTAACTTCACCATCAAAAATATTTTGGGGTGGTTTTTCTTTTAATATTTTCAGATCGTGGATAAGTGAATCAGTGGATACGGGGATCCTACTGGAAAAACCTGCTGGGTTGCACTTATACATTCCAATGCCTATGAGGCAGATCAGGCTGAGAGGTGATGGCCTGCCCACCATCATCCAACTTGACCTTCGGAGCCAAATTGACCCTGGTTCGAAGCCACCTCTCCTCAGAGTCCCAACCCCAGTGCTTAAAACTGCTGCGCCAAGCAAAAGGAGAGAAGGTTGCTTCAGCTTGGTGTCTTTGTAGTGAGAGCCGGTGCAGGTGTTTGGCGGGGCTGGTGGATGTCCCTGTGCCTGGCAGGGGTTGCCAAACTCGGCACCCACACCTGGCAGGTGGAGCATTTTTGCATGCCTTGGCACAGGATCTGAAGCCCGGGCATCCGAGATCCTGGGTGTTGCTTCACTCTCTGCTTTCTTGCTTGCCAAAGGCGAGCAGGGTTGGTGTCCGTGCGTTGGGCTTGAGTTCGACTGTGAGGGTTCCGTGGGGGCGCATGGGAATGGAAGGGGAGCTGGGGTTCTCAAACCAGGCACCCATTTCCATGCCCCCCAACAATCACCGTGCAACCAAGCGTGCCTTGCCTTAGAAATCTTGCGCATTGGTATGGACTGTGGTGTGTTTCAGAGAAATAAGATTCGTCTTCAGGAAGGCTTTGCCTTATGAACTGGTGGTCTGAGAGGGTTTTTTTTTTTTTTTAATGGGCTTTTGTGCTCTGTTAAAACGGTTGTTTTCCATGTGTTTTAGCATTGATTTTACTTCCCGTTTTTAATATAATACTTATTTAATTCTTTCTTAGACTTTTAAACATTTGTATACTTACTGTTCTAGCTTTTAAATGTTGTCTTTTTAATGAAGTATGCCACTTTGGGTCCTTTTTAAGGAGAAAGGTGGGATGGAAATATTTTAAATAAATAAATAAAATAAATAAATGAAAAAAATAAAACGGCCACACCACCCTGTTCATTTGTTCTCATCATGGGGGGGGGGGGCAGTTCTTATGCTAGGAAATACACAGTTTTCCACATCCGAAGTGAGGATTCCCAGAGAACTGAGTGATGGATTAGGACTCTGGAGAACAGGGTTCGAATCCCCACTTGGACACGGAAATTCACTGGGGGAGTAGAACTGGTAAAACTGCTCCTTAAGGATCTCACCTGCCCTATTGAAAGTCTGATGAGGGTCACTAGAGGTGGCTTCCGTCTTGATAGCACAAAAAACACACATTCTCAGGCAGGATCCTGTCCTCGGGGTGTGTGTGTGTGTGATGTTTCCTAGGGCAGCTGCGTTCCCTGAGTCATCCTGATTCAAGGTTCCAGGATCACGTACCATCTTTTCCCCTTTTCCTCCTCTAGCGCCGTCCTGTCAGCGCTCGGCAGTTTCCTGTCTCAGATCGTGGAGAAGAGCCATCGAAAGAAAGCGCTTGACTTGTGGGGCCCCACGAGGTTCGCCATTTATGGGTAAGTGGGAGCAAGACCGGGAGAAATAGGCAGCTGAGCTGAATGCAAGGTGTCGGTTCTAATCTATGAAGCCCCAAATGGCTTGGGACCAAGCTATCCCCAAGACTGTGTCGCCCAGAGGGTGTTAAGATCATCAGGGGAGGCCTTTCTCTCGATCCCACCGCCTTCATAGGCACGCTTGGTGGGGACTGTGGCTGCTCCTTTAGACTCTGGAACTCCCTGCCACTGGAGGCCAGCCGGGCCCCATCTTAGCTGTCCTTCCCCAAGCAGGCCAAGACCTTTCTCTTCAGGCAGGCTTTCCCTGGTTGCCTGAGTAGGGTTTTTTTGGTGTGCCTTCCTGCTTTGAATGTGTTTTGGTATTGCCTCTGTTGTTTTGTATGGCATTTGATCCTTTTTCGTTCTGTTTACTGTTGTGAGCTGTAATGTGGTCTTTGAATGATGTAAGCCGCCTTGGGTCTTTTTAAGGAGAAAGGTGGGCTAAAAATATTTTACATAAATAAATAACCCTGTGAAGCAGGAGATGTTGGGTGTCAGAAATAGTTTATGGACTGGGTTGCCACTTCTGGTCTGCGTGTTGCTGTGTCTTTGGGCATCGGGTTGCGACGTCCAGAGTCCTGGAGGGGGGTCAGTCTGGCCGAGGTTTTGGGGCAGAGTTTACATGAGCTGCCCCAGGGGCCGAACCCACTCTCCCAAAGGATTCAGCACCTTGGAGAGCTCTGGTAAACTTGCTCCCAGTTTCCCTGAGGTGGATTCCCTGCTCCCTCAACAGTGGAATACCTTTTCTCTCCCGTAATCGTTACCACCGACCACTTGGTGGTTGGGTCGTGGATCCTTTCTTAACATCCCCTGCTCTCCAATTCCAAGTATTTCCTTACCTGTGGCTTTCTGCTAAGCCTGAAGCCCTCCTGAAGGCGTGGGCAACCGGTGGTCCTCCAGATGTTCTTGGGCTACCATTCCCATGCTCCTTCACCATTAGCTCTCCTGGTATGACCATTGGGGCTTGAGGTTTGCTTGTCAGGACTAACCCAAGACAATAGGCTGCCTGCAACAATGGCTAAAATTCTGTTCCTTAGCGTAATGTCACGCTTTGCCTGCTCCTCTTCTAAGCTTCTCCTAGTCTTTCTTTTCCAGAACTCCCTCTTTTCATCCACTCCAAGCCTCTCCTCCAGACTGCGATCTCACCTGCCCCAGCCTTCTTCTAAACACCCACCCTGTCGGTCTACTACCTGTCTTGCCTTCTGATTCCTCTGCCCTGAAAAAGCCTGTGTCCACCATGCCTATGACTCTGCGCTCTTTCACACCCATTTAGAATATCATCTGTCCTTTTCTCCCCGGTCCTCCACCGAACCAACCTTTCACTCCCCTCTCTCAGCTTGGACTGTTTGTCAGCAATCCGTGAGTGGCAGTTTCCCCTAGAACAGCTCAAAGGTTTCCGAACAGTTCAAGGCATCTCTGCCAGATATTGGGAGGTGGGGAGGTACGATTTTAGGATTTGGTGGCTTGGTTGTCCGGCTAAGCTGTTTGGGGTTGACCTGCACCACTGGGCAGTTGGGTGGATGAGGCCACCAACACCAGTGTTGCTCAACATAAGTTTCCCCACTCTTGACCGTCCTGCTTTGCCAGGTTCTTCTTCACTGGGCCACTCAGCCACTATTTCTACCTGTACCTGGAGCGATTTGTTCCGTCGGACGCGCCTTTTGCCATCATCAAGAAGCTCCTGGTGGACCGGCTGGTGGTGGCCCCAGCCTTCCTCCTGCTCTTCTTTTTCATCATGAACCTCTTGGAGGTAAGGGACCGGGGATGGTGGGGGCTTGCCGGGCTAGATCCCACACTTCCTTGTTAATTGGGCCAAGGCGGAGGTTTTTAAGCAGGTGTGGGCAAAGCGCTGAAAATGCCATCAGCAGAATGACCCTGGAAACAAACTCATAGCCTCTGATACTCTTCTGTCTGTTGACTTTGGGATGGTGAGCACCTTGGGGCCATCTCCCGTGGTGTTTGTAAAAGGTCACGTACATTGATGGATTCCTTCTTAGAATCGTAGAATAATTGCGTTGGAAGGGGGCCTATAAGGCCATCGAGTCCAGCCCCTGAAGGCAGGAATCCAAGTGGAAGCAGATCTGATAGATGGTGGTCCAATTTCTTATAGAATCACAGAATCGTAGAAAACTGAAGTTGGAAGGGGCCTACAAGGCTATCAAGTCCAACCCCCTGCTCAGTGCAGGAATACAATCAAAGCATATCTGCCAGGTGATTATCCAAGTTTTTCTTGAATGCCCCCAGCGTTGGAGCGCTCACCACCTCCCGAGGTCAATCATTCCATGGTTGTACTGCTCTAACAGTTAAGACATTTCCCCTGATATTCAGCCTAAATCTGGCTTCCTGTCACTTGAGCCCATTATGACATATCCTGCACTCTGGGATGATAGAGAACAGATCCTGCCTCTCCTCTGAATAACCTTTCAACTATTTGAAAAGTATCTCCCCTCCGTCTTCTTTTTCTCAAGGGTAAACATGCTCAGTTCTTCTAGCCTTTCCTCAAAGGGCTTGGTTTCCAGCCCCCTGATCATCCTTGTCACCCTCCTCTGAACTTGTTCCAATTTGTTAGCATCCTTCTTCAAATGCGGTGTCCGGGATGAGACACACTACTCTTGGAATTGGGTTTTCCTGTGTGCTGCATTAGTTTTTATTGTTTGGTCAGAGGGCCTTGATGGGTTTTCCAGTGTTTCTGTCTGAGATTTGTCAGTCAGATATACGTCAGCGACTCAAGGTGCCCAGAAAAGACTGGCCAGCCCACTCCTGACCACCACTCTTGAGACAGAAGAGGGTGGCGAAAGCCAGAGGTGTGACACGGTGTGAATCTACACTGTTCATTGATATGAGATGGATCCCACTGGCGCCACCTGGCAGCTCGGCGCTGTAGAGAATATGACTAGAGGCTTAAGATGCCGGCCTTGGTTGGCCATGAAGCTCATGACGTGACCTTGCTCCTTGCTTTCGCTCACCCCGACAGGGTTCTTGGGAAGACAAAATGGCCTCCTGGGATTTTTTTCCCCCCAATGAAATGAGACTTTCTCCTGGCGGGCTTCCCTGTCTCTTTGGTGCGCCCCCAAACGGGTATCTCCTTTCTTCTGGTTCCTATTTGTTGCCTCGTGTCTTTCAGGGTAACGACTCTGCTGCCTTCGCCAAGAAGCTAAAATCCAGTTACTGGAAGTCCCTCAAGATGAACTGGAAACTGTGGACTCCAGTCCAGTTCATCAACTTGACTTACGTTCCTATGCAGGTAGGTACCTCCCCCCATTCCCTTTTCCTTTCTTCAGGCGACGCAACCCCGGAAGGGTGCTGAGGGAGAGGAAAGGAGACCCGCCCAGTCCCCTCCACGACTCCATCCATCCATCCATCCATCCATCCATCCATCCATCCATCCATCCATCCATCCATCCATCCATCCATCCATCCATCCATCCATCCATCCGAGAGCTGGTTCCCAATGGCTGGTGCCACCACCAAGAAGGCCCAGCATCTAGTATTTCTTGGCCTCCTTCAAGGTGGTCCCCTAAGAGCATGGCCTGGGAGGATCTGGTGGCATGGGTAGATGATCTTGAGAAAAGATGCTCCGGCAGGTAACGGGGTCCCAAACCACGAAGGGCTCCATAAGTGAGCACCAAAACCTTAAACTTGACCTGGGACGTCCCAGGTAACCAGCGCAGGAATCTTCTTGATAGTCCATCACAAGGCTGTGTTTGTTTTTCCCTTCCTCCTTTACCAGTTCCAGGTGCTGTTTGGAAACCTGGTTGCCCTTTTCTGGTTCGCCTACCTGGCTTCAGTGAAGAAGTGACGGGGCAGAGAAGCCAGAAGGTCTTGCAAACGCCATCTGGGGTGGACATGCTGCTTTGCACTTGACTTTTCAACAAGGGATTAGAGAAGGAGGACCTGAGCTGAGAAAAATCTCTTCTCTGCTCTTGTGGTAGAGTTCCCGGGATCGTTTCTACACCCTGTGGTCTGGGCAGCTGCCTTGCACCTTGGCCTTACACTTCCTAGTACACGATGGAAGGGCGTTATGCCAACATCCAAGGTCCATCCTGCTAACAACAGTGTCTAACGTGGCATTTGATTAACTCCCTTTATTCTTATTGCATTCCAATTCTTGCTGAGTCAACAGCAAGCAATAATTCCTTTTTAAAAAATCCAAACGGTGCTTAATGCTAAAGGTGTGCTAGGATTGGGGAACCCAGCATAGAGCGTGTGTGGGGGTGTTTAAAAAGAAATTAACAGAAGTATTTTTAAATGGCAAATGCAACTCTTGATTTCCTTTTGTGGCCTTATTTTCTAGTGTGGGGGAGGGCTGTGTTGAGCCTACTCTTGAAATAATAATAGTGTTCTGTAACTAAAAGCCAGAATGCCTCAAAAATGTGTCAACTATGCACATAAATTTGCATTAAAAATCCTCTTCCATAATTTCTCCTGTTTTCCATAACTTTGTGTGGTTGTGCTAAGCATGGGAAGGAGCTGACAGGTGACTTCAGGAAATAAACATAGCCCTCTTATTCAGCTAAGGCAAAGGTTGAAGGAGAAATGTATTACTTCTGGTGGAATTGTAATTATAATTATTTTATCTTGACTCTTCCTCCAAGGCAGTAGTTCCCAACCTTCGGTCTTCCAGATGTTCTTGGACTACAACTCCCAGAAGCCTTCACCGCTTGCTGTGCTGGCCAGGATTTCTGGGAGCTGAAGTCCAAGAACACCTGGGGACCTCAGGTTGGGAAGCCCTGCTCTAAGGAGCAAAAAGGTTGAAGTGTTGTACACGTTTCCCCCTCTATCCACCCGTTTACTCAAACAACGACCCCGTGAGGTAGGCCAGGCTGAGACCATGAGAGTGGCCGACCCAACGAGCTTCATGTCACGAGGAGTTTTGAGCTGGGATCTCCTCAGTTCTGATCCAGTACTCTCCTCTCTACACCACACGGTCTCCCCAACGTCCCACCTGGAAGAGGATCACGGTATGGAAGAGGCCGTGGGTCTTATTTTGATCGATCCTGTTTGCCAGCAGCTGCTGTCGGGGTCACTGAGATAATAATTGAGATTTGGTCAGCTGGGTCAGAGTTTAAGAGCATGAATGCTATAATGCAGCAGCCTTGTTAAAGGAAATTCATAGGATAGTGCTCATGGTTTCCAGTAAAATTATGACATTCTCACGTTGTTTATTTAAAATGTTTTTACCCCACCTTTCTCCTTAAAAAGGATCCAAGGTGGCTTACATCATTAAAAGACAAGGCTAAAAACGGTAAGTATACAAATATTTTAAAAGAATTAAACAGGCATTATTTTAGAAAGGTAAATGAAATCAATTCTAAAAACACATTTCAAAGCAACAACACACAAGCCATTTAAAAACCTCTCTCAGGCAGCCACTCACTCAGGGAAAGCCTGCCTGAAGAGAAAGGTCTTGGCCTGCTTGTGGAAGGACAGCCAAGAGGGGGCCAGGCTGGCCTCCAGTGGCAGGGAGTTCCAGAGTCTGGGAGCAGCCGCAGAGAAGGCCCTCCTGTGTTCCCCCACCAAACGCGCCTGTGAGGGTGATGGGACTGAGAGGCTTATAGAGGTGGTCCATGAGCTAGCTTGGACTCAAGCCATTCAAGGGCTTTATAAGTTAAAACCAGCACTTTGAATTGTGCCCGGAAACGGATCGGCAACCCGTGAAGCTGCTGTAACGAGGGTTATGTGATTCCTGTGTCCAGCCTGTCAGCAATCTGACTGCCGTATTTTCGACCCACTGAAGTTTCCAAATACTTTCCAAAGGCAGCCCCATGCAGAGCGTGTTACAGTCATCCAGCTGGGATGTAACGAAGGCATGTGTTATCATGGCCCGATTGGACCTCTCTAGAACAGGCACAGCAATTCTTATTGATGCATTGATTTTATATGTATTTTTAAAAAATCATCTACCACGGCTGAGCATAGTTCAACTTTGAACTATAGATGAATAACGACCAACTTTGAAAACTATGGGATTGCGGCCATATAGCCCTCAAAGAGGGCTCAGAGGCCGAAATGTGTTGGGCATTTTACACAGGAATAAAGAGATCAAATCAAACCTGAACTATCTCTGGCGGCAAAAATTTTGAAACTGAGTCTGTCCTACTATGAGCACATCATGAGAAGTCAGGGTTCTCTGGAAAAGACAATCATGTCGGGAGAGTTCAAAAGCAGCAGGAAATGAGGAAGGCCAAATACGAGATGGACTGACTCCATAAAGGCTTGAGTTTGCAAGAGCTGAGCAGGGCTGTTGAAAGACAGGGGATTTTGGAGGTTGCTCGTTCATAGAGTCGCCATATGTCAGAGGTGACTTGGATGGTCACGAGAAGTTAAAAAAAAAAGTAACTTCTTTGCATCTCTGAGCTGGAGAGCTGCATCTACCCCATCATGCAGTCTGTTTTGTCACCGTCTGGAGTCTTACTCCTCCGGCTGCTTGCTTGTGCTAGACCAGGCCTTCGTCCTCCTGGAAGCGACGGTTATATTTTAGGTGACGTTTTCAGCTCCCAGGGCCCTTGTCCGTTCGCATGCGTTGTGTGGCCGTGGGAGAGAGGGGTTGTCGTGGCCAGGAGCAAGCAGGGAGCCCAGGAGTGCTGAACACTTAACAGCTCCCGGGGTTCATTCCAGATGAGGATCACAGGCGGTGCGGGGATCCCCTGCCTCCTTGGCTGATAGATTCATTCTCTAGCAGTTCTGAGCCAAAGCCGGTTGCTGGATCTTGATAAAATACCCAATTGCTATTCCGTTGCTGTCGTGCCCTGGATTTTTCCACCACTAGCCTTTTCTTTGTGGAATAAATGTTTCCAAATACTACGACGGAGATTATTTCCCAGCCCGGCGAGAAGACGCGGACCCCTTTGAGCACGGAGGCAGGGGTCTCGTCTCCAGAGGGTCGGGTGGCGCTTTGGCGTTTTGGCTCCCTGGGACCAATTGATTCCCCGTTTGGAGGTTTACAAGGCACTGCCTCGTTCTGCTTGCTTGCTTGCTTCTGATAGCAGGATGCAAGGCAGTGTGTGAAATGTTAGCTTGCCACTCACGACTCCCGTGGAGAGGTGGGTCAAGGAGGGCCCGTCTGGCAAAAGCCAGTGCTGCTCTGCTTACTCACGAGAAGCTTTGGCTCGGGCAGAGCACTGCTAGTAAAAGGGATCCCCCTTTTTCTTACTGATAAGGAGGCGGGAGAGCAGGAGGTGTGAGTCACCAAAATCAAGCACCCCCTTATTACTCCCGAGGAGGTATCACTCTGCAATTTCTGTCCCAATTCCATATTGGGATTTTTTTTTTTTTTTGGCATCTGTATCGAGGTGTGTGTAAACAATGTTTTGTTGTGCAGAAATTTTGCAGATGGGGGAAAAAAATAAACCCCAAAAGACATCTCTCAATTCAGTAGATGAAACAAACAGAGAAGCTGTGCTTTTTCAAGAACATGCGTTTTTCACTCCTGCCCAAACCTTTCAAAAGTACACACAGAGTTGAAATTTTCTTGACTGAAATGTGCTGCTGGTTTTTGGCCTCTGTTCTGTGCAAATTTGCAGCATTGTATACAATCTTGGGAGGAAAGCGATGACAAACCTAGACAGCATCTTAAAAAGCAGAGACCTCACCTTGCCGACAAAGGTCCAAATAGTCAAAGCTATGGTTTTTCCAGTAGTGATGTATGGAAGTGAGAGCTGGACCATAAAGAAGGCTGACCGCCGAAGAATTGATGCTTTTGAATTGTGGTGCTGGAGGAGACTCTTGAGAGTCCCCTGGACTGCAAGGAGAACTAACCTATCCATTCTGAAGGAAATCAACCCTGAGTGCTCACTGGAAGGACAGATCCTGAAGCTGAGGCTCCAATCCTTTGGCCATCTCATGAGAAGAGAAGACTCCCTGGAAAAGACCCTGATGTTGGGAAAATGTGAGGGCAAGAGGAGAAGGGGACGACAGAGGACGAGATGGTTGGACAGTGTCATCGAAGCGACCAACATGAATTTGACCCAACTCCGGGAGGCAGTGGAAGGCAGGAGGGCCTGGCGTGCTCTGGTCCATGGGGTCATGAAGAGTCGGACACGACTTAACGACTAAACAACAAAACAAAAATACAATTTGGACATAAGGAGTGGGGGGAAAGAAATCCAGAAATAGGCCAGACGTAATGGCCATTTTTGTGGAAGGTCCCGAATTTTATACTGTCCATATCTGAAGAAAGATTCTGGAGAACTCAGAAGCTAGTTTGCATGTTTTATTGATGCAATTAAAGGAATTACCCAACCCAGATTTTTTTTTAAAGTTACCCTTTTGTTCTCAATATTCAAAAGTAACTGAAATACTTTTTAAAACATAAAAATGCCCCGGGCTTCAATGTGTGGTGCAAAGGCCTTCCTAAATAGTATATCTGAATGCCCCTGTAACTATTAAGTAAGTAACTAAATAAGTTGCTCCACCCAAATGAGTAACTAAAGTAACTACAGTTTCCCCGAAAATAAGACAGGGTCTTATATTAATTTTTGCTCCAAAAAACGCATTAGGGCTTATTTTCAGGGGATGTTTTAGTTTTTTTTAATGTACAACAATCTACATTTATTCAAATACAGTCATGTCATCTTCTGGTTGCTGCACAAGGGTGGAAGGTGGGGTTTCACTTAACTGGGGCTTATTTTTGGGGTAGGGCTTATATTACGAGCATCCTGAAAAATCATACTAGGGCTTATTTTCAGGTTAGGTCTTATTTTCGGGGAAACAGGGTAAAAGAGTTGACCCATCCAAAGCAGTTAAACCTAGTAACTAAGTAACTTACTAAACTAATTAAAGAGTTGCTCCACCTAAAGGAGTAACTAAAGTAGCTAAAAGTTGCTCCACCCAAAGGAGTAACTAAACTAAGTAACTATAAGAGTTGCCTTGTCCAAAGAAGTATTGTTAACCTCTCTTGTTATGTTAGAATCATAACTTAGTTTTGCCTTAGTTGTAGCAAAAAGGAATTAATTGCAGCCAGTTCTTTTTTAGAACAAGTTACCTCCAAACTCTGCTTGGTGCAAAGGTGGCCACCCACTTCCATGTTCTTGGTGCCCTCTGTTGCTGGATCAGGAGGACCCCTGCGAAAAAGGCAAACCGTCGAGAAATGTGCTGTGCGGAGGAGCTGCCGTGGGCCAAACTCGCCACGAGAGGCCACCCTTGCTTCAGCAGATGTTCCCCTGCTTCTTGAACACAGCCATCTGCCATGAGGAAAAAGACACCGGCCAGATCCTCTTTGTGTGGGTGGATTTAGAGGATTTCCTGGCGATGGAGCAACCGGGCATGGCACAGCGAGACATGTACGAAAAGCCAGGCTCTGCCCAGGTACAAATGGCAGGAAAGGTTTGCCATGCTTAGCACTGGTTGTCATGCACTGTCAAGTTGTCCCCGACTTATGGCAACCCTATGAATGAACATTCTCTAAAAAGTCCTGCTCTCAACAGCCCCTGCTCAGCTCCTGCAAACGCATGCCTGTGGCTTCCTTGAGGGAGTCAGTCCATCTCATATTTGGTCTTCCTCTTTCCCTCCTGCCTTCCACCTTTCCCAGCATGATGGTCTTTTCCAAAAAAACACCACACCCTGCCTTCTCAGGATGTGCTCAAAGTAGGACCACCTCCGCTTCAACATTTAGCATGGAGAGCACTTTTCCACCTTCTTTTCGATGCAGAATGGAGAAGCAAACCACCCACTCTAAGCTAACTGCCTTGCCTGATGGTTGCCAAACCCGAGGATTACTCGGTGTGGAAAATTGGTTGGAAGTCACCCTTGCTCGAACCGATTATTGAATTAACCCAGGAAAATTAAGTTCCACCATGCCCCTGCGTGTTCCCTGCCTGTGGTCCTTGTAAGAGTGTTTCCAAATGAGTAAAATTCAGCCACGGGCAGCAGACATAGAGGCGTCACCCGAAGACTGGCGTTGGGCAAACCGTGAGCAGGGAATGCCCAGAGATGGCCTGCTTAGACTTCTTTTTTTGGATGACAGCAGAAAAGGGCTGAAGTTACCCCCCCGCCCGCCCTTAATGTTACAAACGGTAATGTAGTTTAGTTACACTTTAGTTAAAAAAGGAATTCATTACAAGGAATTAGTTCTTTGTAACTAGAAACATAGAATAATGGAGTTGGAAGGGGCCTCTAAGGCCGTTGAGTGCAACGCCCTTTTCAATGGAGGAATCCAAGGCAAAGCAGATCTGACAGACAGTGGTCCAATTTTCTCTTGAATGCCTCCAGTGTTGGGAGCGCTCACCACCTCCCAAGATCATGGGTTCCATTGTCGTACTGCTCTAACAGTTAGGAAGTTTTTTCTGATATTCAACCGAAATCTGGCTTCCTGTAAGTTGAGCCCATTCTTACGTGCTCTGCACTCTGGGATGATCGAGAACAGATCCTGCCCCTCCTCTGTAGGACAATCTTTCAAGTCTTTGAAAAGTGCTCTCCTATCCCCCCTCAGTCTTCTTTTTCTCAAAGCTAAACCTGCCCAGTTCCTTCAGTTTTTCCTCCCAGGGCTTGGTTTCCAGTCCCCCGATCCTCCTGGTTGCCTTCCTCTGAACCTGGGTCCATTTTGTTGGCATCCTTCTTCAAGTGTGGTGCCCAGAACTGGGCACAGGACTCTAGAGGAGACCTAACCAGTGCTGAATGGAGGGGGGACCAGTACCAGCGACTAGGTACAGTATTTCTAAGCTGTAGCTGAGGACAAGATGTGGAGGTGTAAGAGAGGACTGGGGCTACAATGCCTTAACTTAATTCAGCATTCTTTGTTTCTGGAAACGTGTGCGTAGGCCCCTCGTTTTTCCCAGCCGAAACAGCGCTCCAATCGTTTTATACAATTTAAAAACAAAAGAAATGTCTCATAAAACAAGTTAAATAGCAATAAACGAGACAGTTGCAGCAGGCTAAAACCAACTGCAACGACGAGATTAGGCATTAAAATGCTAACCAGACAGATTAAACACTCGCCTGGATTTCTTTTTTCTGTTTTTAAACAAATCTCTGGGAGATAATGGAAGGGAGAGAATGGAAGTCTAGGGGAAGGGGCCTCCATGGTTTGGGTGTCGTCACACAGAAAGGTCTGGCAGGTTTTCTGAGCCCATTCAGTCTTAGCCAAAGTCACAAAGATGCTGGGGAGACCCTTCACTTTTCAGGGCTGGCCCTTCTGTGAGGCAGAGTTGAGGTCTTAACTAGAGACGAGCACGAAACGAACCACAAAGCAAAACACCCCCACCCATGAATTGGGCTGTTTCCTGGTTCATTTGGGGGCATTTTGGGGAAACGCGCCTGCCCAGAGCGAATAGCATTATTGGTGTTGGCGCTTCGTGCGCTTCATTATTGGGTGCGTCGTCCCTGGCCAGACGGCCCGGCGCCCCTCGATGAATTGTCTAGGCAAGGCTGGGGTGGACCTAGAGAAAACTCCGGGTAGGATTGATGGTCAGGTCAGGCCGCCAGCCGTGGGTCTCCATGTCCACTCATGGATTCTGGATATTGGTGAACATGCTGGAGAGCTCAGTTGAGGCAGAGGTTGGGAGTTCGAATCCCTGTTCTGTCTCTTTGGCAGGGGCTGGATGCAATGATCCAGAGAGTCCCCTCCAGCTCTGCAGTTCTAAGATGATGGTGGTGGTGGTGGTGATGATGAGCTTTGGGGAAACTACCTGGGCAGCTTAGCTGGTGGTTTCACTTTTGCAGCAGCTGGCGTGAGAAGAGGATGCTTAGCTAGTCCCCTTGGCAAAATGTCGCTTCCATCCTTTGCCTCCGTCTGCCCCCTTTCTGTTCCCTCCCCAGTCCATGATAAGCAACACCCTATGTCCAATTCCCTTGCATGAACCACTCATTTAATTTCTCCCGAGCCAACTACTAAAGAGCATTTTCTTCGGGGGTCTGCTTTGGGGGGGCTATAACTCAGATGTCCCAAATCCAATCTTTGCAAAACTTGTTTGTGGTGAGGAGGAGAGTCAGCAGAAGACACACAGTGAGCTTGTAGTCTCTTAAGTTACAGGGTGTGTGTGTGTTCTATTGCTCCTGGATGTCCCAAATGACATGAACCACAAAACGGTTCATCTTGCCTAAAATTCGTGAAAGCTTGTGGTTCGTGAATAGCGATGAATCATGAACCATCATGAATCGCTGATTTCCCAGTTGGTGCCCACCTCTAGTCGTAAACTCTCTGGCTTTTTCAACCACTTTTTCAACATCCAGAAGCAAAACTGCTGCAAACAGAATCCTAAACAGTTCAGGCTAAACTGATACGGCAGAGGGAATGTTGTCAGGTGTAGGCAGTGTCACTCCTCCCATAATGCATCCCCGGGGTGGGATGGGTGAGAACAGAGGAAGTTCTCAATTTCCCAATATCGTTCAGTGGCTTAAACTGTCCGCTTCAGCCACTTAACAATGCTGGGAAATTCGAAGCAGCAAGTCATCCACTTGGGTTTGATCCCAGCAACTGTTTGTGCTGAAACCAAACTGAAATGGAGGGACCCTACCTGAAAAAGAGTAGCCCCTGACAGGGAGCCCCAAAGGTGCAGGTAGAGATGGATCAGGGACGGGCTGGTTCGTGATGGCCTGTCTGTCATGGGGTCATTGGGAAAAGGAGCAAACCCGCCCATCCCCAGAGCAGACCAGCCCATGTAGTTGCACCCTCAGTTTTTAAAAAGAAATTCTGAGAGTCTTGAAAACTGAATTTGATGGCGAAGTGAGCATTCTGTGCTTCATCTCTGTGTCCATGACAAGCCCTCCCCATCCAGATGTTACTGTCAAGCTCTCCTCGCCAAGGTGCCGTGAAAGGGTTAATCCACAGAAGACCAATCCCAAACTTTTCCGCAAGACAGGCGTCAGAGCCCATATGCACGGGATTTAGTCGGTAATCATCTTTGGGTTTAGCAGGAAATCTGGGAAGAGAGACCTTTTTGCGTTTATCATGCATAAGAAGATCTTGGGGGCGGTTCAGTGTCTACAGGGCTCCCAAACGGGGGAGAGGGGGCTGGGCTGGGCCAGAGTAGTCTCTTGATAAGCTTTAAAGATTTGAGTGATAGGAACAGCATCTGTGCAGCCCAAAATATCTCGCTTAAACGGCCATGGCCTAAGATGGCAAAACACGTGACTGATGAGGAAAGGAGAATGTTTTCGAAACTCACCGTGAGAATCCTGCTAGCTGGTGTCCCCCCAAAAATGGTTCTCAGACTGCTGGTAACTATGTTGATCCACCTCTCTCTCTTTCTCTCTCCTTCTTTCTTGCTTCCTCGGTCTCATTCTGTATTGTAGATTTGTAGATGCCTAGAACTTGCTGAGGGCATGGAACGGGCAAAACCAGTCCTTAAATATCTCACTTGTCTTAGGAAACCTGTTTATGTCCCCCCCCCCCCCCCCCCCCCCCGGTTTGCAGCCAAGTCGATCCTGATTTACAGTGGTCCTTTTCTGGGTTTTCCATGTAGAGAATACTCTACCTGGTTTCCCATTCCCTTCTTCTGAGGGCACATCTGGAGACTGTGCAGCTTGCCCAAGGCTACACAGGCTGGCTCTGGTCACAGGGGGCGCCGTGGAGACTCGGAACTCCAGAGACCTAACCCATTAAGCTATCCAGCCAGCTTAATTGTGTGCTTTCAATTCTGACTTATGGCGACCCTTTTCAGGGTTTTCCAGGTAGAGAAGACTCAGAAGTGGTTTCCCTTTCCTTTCTTCTGGGGCAGCCCTGGGACTGTGCGCAGCTGGCCCAAGGCCACACAGGCTGTCTCTTCTCCTAGGAGGCCCAGTGAGGAATCGAACTCCCAACGTCTGGCTCTGCCACCAGATGCCGAAACCACTAAGCTCTCCAGCCAGCTGAAAGCCCTGTTAGAGTAGCTGTAAGTCTGTTCCAACTTGAAGGCACATAACCACATTCAGAGCATACCTACTGCCTTTCCACAGAGAGACTTTATTTAGCTGTCATGGCTGATTGCTCGTGTTTCATGCTCATGTTAGAGACAAGAGGCAGAAAATCAATGACCTGCTTCGAAAGAAAGTGGTCTAATATGCCATTTACATACAGAGGAATTATCCTGGCTAAAACATGTGGTTTCATTATTTCTTACAAATAGCTTTTCCTGTGTCGAGTGATTGATCTGTAAGTTTTCATTCTGTTCTTTTGTTGGTGTATCATCTGCGAACATGCACAGGAGAGGTGTGCCTGTTCCACGTGTTTGAGATCCGTAGGTGTGCCATGTAATGTTCACGCATTGTCATTATGAAAAATAAATAACAAAGCAATGGTGGATTTCCACCAACTCTACCGTACGCATCTCCTACAGAAGTCATTCCACAAAAGCTTATGCTCAACTAAAACTAAGTCGTTCTCCACGTCCCACAGTCCTGTTGGCCATTTTTACTGCCACCGATGAATGTGGTACAGATGTCTTTCTTTGCACCTAGGTGTAGTTCAAGCCAATATAAGAGCTGTCAAAACCCCAATGATTCTGGGAAGAAGTGCTAGGACTGCCTATGAAATGGCCCCTGTTCCCATATATCTTCATCAGGGCGACGTCTACGTTGGCTCGGGTATGTCGTGAGAATGGCTGACGGTCGGATTCCAAAAGATCTCCTGTATGGAGAATTAGTGCAGGGAAAGCGCCCCAGAGGGAGACCACAGCTGCGATACAAGGACATCTGCAAGCAGGATCTGAAGGCCTTAGGAATGGACCTCAACAGATGGGAAACCTTGACCTCTGAGCATTCAGCCTGGAGGCAGGCGGTGCATCGTGGCCTCTCCCAATTTGAAGAGACCCTTGTCCAGCAGGCCGAGGCAAAGAGGCAGTCCCGAAACCAGCAAAATCAGGGAGCTGGACAGGGGACAGATTGTATTTGTCTTCAGTGTGGAAGGGATGGTCCCTCTCGAATTGGCCTTCTCAGCCACACTAGACGGTGTTCCAAGACCTCCATACAGAGCATGTTCCCATCATCTCTCGAGACTGAAGGATGCCTATATCATCAGGGCCTCTGTTCAGCATCCTGTACCTCGAGGTCCTCCCAGGCAGTGTTCCTCCTGGCGGCCACTCTGATGGAGGCCAAGAAATCATCTACCAGAACCAGGGCCTTCTTCATAGTGGCACCGACACTCAGGAATCAACACCCGGTTGAGTTGCATCTGGTTCCTTTCCCTCCCCACATTTAAAAGGCTCCTGAAAACACTTATTTTCAGAGAGGTCTTTCTCGGCTTCTTGCCCTGATTTTTCAATAGGCCTGGCGTTCTGCTTTGAAGCTGTAATTCATGCCTCTTTGGGTTTATGCCATTCTCTGCGTGTTTTGTTTTAACCCGATGGCTTGTTTGTTTTTATCTTGCTGTGAACTGTCCAGAATAGTGCATTGTACTAATGAGGTGGTATAGAGATTTAAGAAAGAAATAAAATAAAGTCAGGTGTGCTGGTTCAACACACAAGATGGAGCCGCCTTCGTGGTGGATCCCAAGTACGAGAATTTCTTTTGTTTCCAGAGACTGTGGGTGTACCGACACCATGCATTTACAGCAGTTTGGTTCCTCTTTAACGGTCTCTCGTTAGGAATTTTTGAGATCTGTTCTTAGAATTAGATCCCATAGATCCAGGCAGGGTGCTAAAACTCTCTGATAGCGAAGTCTCAGCACTTCCAAAAATTCAGATGCTGGAACTCCCTAGCATGGAGCCAAGCAAGTTAAACCGTCATGACACGGCTATATCTGTGAATTGAAGCTATACACTCATGGTTGACTCTGTCACCCCTTCCTTTGGATGCCTGCTGATGATAGTAACATTCTTTAGATGTGCATTGAGCAATAATTAAAATATTCCTCACTTCTCTGATGTGTTTGGTTGTTTGTTGCTGTGCTCTTTTTCTCTGGCCCTTTTAATTTGCCGTATTGATCTGTTATTTTAGTGTGATGGATACCCACACCGCCTGTCCCATATGGGAACAAGACAGGCAGGGTAGAACTATTTCAGTCAGTCAGTCAGTCAGTCAGTCAGTCAGTCAGTCAGTCAATCAATCAATCAATCAATCAATCAATCAATCAATCAATCAATCAATCAATCAATCAATCAATCAATCATTGTTTGTTTAGGTTGGGCTGTACACAGCCCTTCTTGCTTCCTGGCCTGGTCCCCCATCTCCTGCAAATACAATAATTTATTTTTGTTGCAGATTCTCATCCTTCTCCAAAGTATTGATTCAGGGAAGAAGGGATCTTTTATCTGGATCGCCTCTGGAGGGCAGTCCAGTCCTCTCTCACGAATGCAGCCACAGTAACTGCAGAGCATCGCCTGAGCTTCCCCCCCACCCCTGATGTCTGATTATTCTAGGAATCGGAGATACATGTTTTATTCCTTACCTGGGACGTTTTGCTACCTGTGCCGTTGGGTTGCCACTAGAGATGGGCACGAACCGGAAAAAGGATGAATCGGGCTGGTTCATGGTTCATGACTAGTCACGAACCATGAACTCACACAAATCTCCAGAAAAAATGAGCTGGCTCCCTTCTAACAAACAAAATAAAGCCCTGAGGGGGAAAACGTTCGTTCGTTCGTTCGTTCTGTTTCAGTAAAACAGGATCCTTGACCTGGTTCGTGAAACGAACCAGCCCGATTTGTCGGTTTTTCTGGTTCGTGGTTCGGTTCATGCCCATCTCTAGTTGCCACTTCTAGCTTAGCACCTATGCTTTCAAATCCTCAGGATAATAATAATAATAATAATAATAATAATAATAATAATAATAATAATAATAATAATAATAATAATAATAATAATAATAATAATAATAATAATAATAATAATACAGGTCTGAAGCCACCCTCTGCTACATCTGGCCACCATCACCTCCATCTTGTCCAGTCCTTCTCGAGAGCCACTCTCTTTGGTTTTAAGTTGAAAAAGGGAGCCTCTTTCAGTCCATTTTGCAAATGGCTGCCAATTCATGTTCTCCCACAAAAGAACTTCAAGCCACTGAGAACCAACCTGGGCCATGTCCACCTAAAACGACCTAAAACATTTTAGGCTGTGTTAACAGAAGCCTAGTCCTTACAATATCTGGGCACAAGGTGGATTTCCCCTGGAGCAGAGCATTGTTGCAAACTACCCTGCTGCAATGCAAGCATTTGAGGATGACTTGGTCTTCAGCGGGCAATTCAGAGCCATTAACCTTACAAAACATCTGTTCTTCCAATGTTGATACGTCCCAATACAAGCAATTCAGAGCCATTCACCTTACAAAGTATCTGCTCTTCCAATGTTGATCTCTCCCAAAGCAGCTGCCTGTATTTTGGACTCTCCTTGTGCATCCAGGGGGCAACAGGGACTGTCCACTTCCAAATTGACTTCTGTGCCACCGGATGTCAATACTAAAGCATCCAAAAGTGAGATGAAGGCTCTTTTCCCTTGTGGTCACTGCTGACATACCATACAGTTGGCCAGAGGCACTCCCAGCGAGGGAGACTCGAGGCATGGGACTCATGGTCAAGTTGGACTTAAGTCTCACATCCGTGACTCAACTCGAACTTGACTTGTTACTTGGAACCCACCTGTTTAGGGGGGAAAAGCTTGTTTTTAATAGGGACTCGGACCAGGGTCTTGGGGCTCAGGACTCGGTACCAAAGACTGAAGCTTGGGACTCGGTACCCAAGACTTGCCAGCCTTCCCTGGGCACTCCTAGCTACAGGAGCCATAAATCCTTCCACGGTCTGTGATGGATGCAGAAGAACATCTCCCCCTGCCACACAGATCCTGCCGGATCTTGACCTATTGATCCACGAAAAACCTATTGAAAAAGCCCTGAATTGAACCAGCAAGAAGGGTGAGCTTCAAAAATAAAAATGTTGCATTATAAAGAAGGGAGAGGAGTGGTTTCGGAGAAGGAGAGGGGACCTGAACCTAGATGAGGATTCACGATTCTATTACCCACCGACATTGCCAGCTGATTATAGCACTCAGTGACTCACAAAAGGGGGAAAAGATCAGGAAGGCATTGTGAGGTCAGCGCACTGATTCTGTTCTGCTTAGATCTTGCAGTCTTTTTCATGTCACGGGGCATGGTTCCCACAATGCTTCAGGGCAGCATCATTAAAGTATCTGTGTGTGAGAGAGAGGGAAGGAAAGGTGGTCCTGAATCAATGGGGTTTACTTAATAAGAAAACGCCCTTGTCTGTCTTTCCCACTCTCTGCACTGGGGGAGAAAAAAGAGAACAAAAATGGTTTATTTGTTTAAAATATTTTTACCCCCACCTTTCTCCTTAAAAAGGACCCAGGGCAGCTTACATCCGTAAAAGACAATATTAAGGCTAACAACAGTGAGTATACAAATAATAAAAAGGATCAAACAGATACCATTAAAAAAAACTGTAAGTAACACAAACCACAGCCAGACCAGTAAGGCGTAACAATCCATTAAAAAAGCCCCACTCAGGCAGCCAGTTCCTGAGGGAAAGCTCTTCTTCCCCTGCTTGTGGAAGGACAGCCAAGAGGGGGCCAGCCTGGCCTCCAGTGGCAGGGAGTTCCAGAGTCTAAAGGAGCAGCCACAGAGAAGGCCCTCCTTACCTTTGTCCTCACCAAATGCACCTGTGCAGTTCTAGTTTTGTGACAGGAGGGACTTCGGCTGAGCACCACATGAAACATATGTGTTGATTTCTCATTTCATGCGTTGTCAGGATCATAAGAAGAGCGCGTGTATTGTGGTTGTGTAGCAGGAAGGCTGAGGAAGCAGGTGTGGGCCCATTAAAATGGCATGCCGCTTGTCTGGTAGCCCACCACCCCTTTGGTCTGAGCAGTCGGGTGACATCAAATAATATCTTAAGATAAGAATCGTAGAACCACAGAGCTGGAAGGGACCCTCTGGATCATCCAGTCCAGCCCCGGTCCAGGAGGCCCCGTGGGGGGAATTGAACTCCCGACCTCTGGCTCTGTGGCCAGAGACCTTAACCCCTGAGCTTGCCAGCCGTTCAAGATAGCCCAAGCCTGCCCAGAATCTGTGATAGCAACGGCAGGATCGCCTCCATCAAGGGGAGCAGCCCTGCGTAAAGGGCCACCTGCAAAGCAGCCTATGCCAGACCGTCCCCTCCGAGCTCAGTGTCTCAGGTCAGAGGAGACCCCTTCAGAGCCAGGGGTTCGAGAAGGGAAGGGAAGGCATTGCGGGAAGTCCCCTTCTGTTCCAGCCGACGGTGCTTGTACACTTCCGGCTGTCTTCTCCTCGGCGGAGAAGAAGGGCTGGCAGGGCTGGTGGTGGGGTGCCATGTCTCTTGTGCCTAGTGGTCGGGCCGGACCTCCATGGACTTGGGAGTCCCAATCCAGGGGCTCCATCGAATCTGGAACTCATGGCCCATCCGTGGTCACTCCACAAAGTGCAACTCATGGCCAACGGGACCACCCAGTTTGGCAAGCTTATCGGCCGCTTCCGCTCCACAGCAGACACGAAGGTGGCAGGCTCAGAGCCATAAGCTGAGCAGAGACACAGCACAAACACCCACACACTCGCTAGAGGTGGCTATTTTGGGGCTCAGGGGGACTCACCCGATGGGAAGTGTGGACACGATCCCTGGAAGCAGGATATGAAGTAGGAGAACTTAGACTAGTGGTTCCCAACCTGGGGTCCCCAGATGTTCTTGGACTCCAGCTCCCAGAAGCCTTCACCACTAGCTGTGCTGCCTGGGGATTCTGGGAGTTGTAGTCCAGGACCGCCGGGGGGACCCAAGGTTGGGAATCACTGACTTAGGATAACACAGATGAAAAACCGCAGCCGGTGGAACAGCTGGGGTTCCAGTTCCTTCTCTCGAGGTGGCCCCAGAAGGGAACACTGAACAGAACAAGCCTATGCCATGTCTAATTGGGTTGAACACCGGATGGGAGTTTTAGAAGCAGAGATTTTAAGTGATGTCTTAAAAGTGTAGTCAGTTACATGCCTGGACACACAAAAAGTGGTATTTATTCACCTGCCCCTAAAAATCTACAGGAGGGGGCTCAAGCCCCACAATTCGTTGCTTCGGGCAAAAGCAACAACTTAGACAAGAGGGTGAGATGGGCGAGCCAGGTGTTATTTGCGCATGAAGCCTTTGTTGCCACCAGTCGATTATCAAAAGTGGAAAAAACAAGAATGAAAGATATCCCAGATGGTGGACGTAAAGAAGGATGGAAGTTTGCAAAGGTCCAGAGCAATTAAGGCTTATTGGCCAAATGCGCTTTGAGATATTCCTTTCCCAAGGCCCTAAAATAAAATAAAATGCTTTCTGTATTGGTCAAAAAGCATTCAGCTTTTAGCAGATACGCAATATCAGCCCTGCAATTCTATACTTTATTAGATATTTTTGTTTTCCCCAGTGCTGTTTTTGCATTTCTTGATTCTGTCTAAAAATCGATCTCATAAGAAAAAAAAAAGTGGGGAGGCCCTCTTCAGGACTGGCAAGCCTAGAATCTATCAGGTAGCCTGACCGCAGGACCTGCTGGTTGAGGGGTTCTGGAAACAGAGAAAAGGAACTCTCCTCATCTCTGTTCCTGTGCCACTGTGGGCACACCCAGAATCTGGGTGAAAGGGGTGCACTGCATTAAAAGGGATTGGTTTCACTAGGTAAGATGCTGATTCTGTATCTAGAAGTGGTGCTCTATCCAGTGATGAAAAAAGGTATGACTGTAAAAGCTTATTCCATATAAAAGCATGAGTGCTATTGGAACAATCATGACATATGAACTTCCTTCCCATGTCTAATTTTCAAGACACACAGAACGAAGTAGGGAATGTTTCCAGGAAGAAAATGCTGCATGAGCAGGAAAGACAGTTTTACTTGAACTTGTACTTTAGTTCTCTGTATGTCTCACTCACCTGTCAGTTCAAAGAGGCATTGGGATCTATGCTGAGTCATTCCGGATACATTTCACAAGCTCTGACAGATTGATTTCCTGACCTTTCATGGTTCCCCTTCTCTAACCTTTTGATGGAACTCAAGCAGCAAAGTTGCGGCAGCAAAGTTAACTCTGCGAATCTTGAATGCAAAATTGTTCGTAAGTGCTTCTTCTGCAACGGCCATAATATTTGGCTGGCACTCTTCGCTCGGCAATAAAAGCCATCAATTCCCATCTTCCCGAGAACTCTGTATGTTTTTCTCTCTCTCTTCTGAACTCCAGTCTCTCTGTAGACTATGTACAGTTTGCCATTGTCCTCTACTCTGGGAGTAGAGTCATCACCCGTTCCTGGTGTGATGAGTAGAGAGGGTTGTTTCCTTCTGTTTTGGAGCAGAATTTACGTGGGGGAACGTTGAATTGAGGGAGTTGCTCCATCAAAACTAGGGAACGGCAAGAATATCACTTCAGTTCCTTTGGGATCAGAATTTACCATTCAACATCAAACCAGTGTTGGGTGCAGGGGTGAGATCCAGACTAGCAAGAACCAGAACCACCCTTGCTCTGACAGTAGCAAAGGAGCAAGTAGTCTCAGGAGGAAAGAGGGGAGGTCCACTTTTGCCACACTCGAAGGTCAGGTGCCTGAAGGGTTTGCCTGAGAGCAGGGCCCGGCTCTGTTGCTTCTGTGTAAGGTTCAGTTTGCTCTGTGCTCCCAAAGACTCCTGCATCCTACTTTGGACCATAAAATCATAGACTAATTGAATTGGAAGGGGCCTATAAGGCCATCGAGTCCAACCCCCTGCTCCAAATCAAAGCAGACGTGACAGAGGGTGGTCCACTTTCCTCTTGAAGGCCTCCAGCGTTGGCGCGCTCACCTCCTCCCAAGGTCATGGGTTCCTTTGTTGTACTGCTCTAACAGTTAAGATGTTTTTCCTGATACTCAGCCTAAATCTGGTTTCCTGCAACTTAATTTATTGATTTATGACTGAAAGAACTATTGCGTGTCCTGCCCTCTGGGATGATGGAGAACAGATCCTGTCCCTCCTCTGTAGGACTGCCTTTCAAGTCTTTGAAAAGTGCTCTCCTATCTCCCCTCAGTCTTCCTTTCTCAAGGCTAAACATGCCCAGGTCTTTCAGTCTTTCATCATAAGGCTTGGTTTCCAGTCCCCTGATCCTCTTTGTTGCCCTCCTCTGAACTTGCCCCAGTTTGTTGGCATCCTTCTTGAAGTGTGGTGTCCAGAACTGGACACAGAACTCAAGATGAGGCCTAACCAATGCTGAGTAGAGGGGAACTACTACCTCACGGGATTTGGAGACACGTGTTACTAGGTGACCTGGTTAGAAATGTCAAAAGATATAGAATTTAATCCTGAGATTGCTTTGTTATCAATATTTGAGAATGTGGAATATGATAAGATGACTAAAGAATTGATCACCAATTTATTAACAGCAGCTAGACTAATAATAGCTAGGCAATGGAAATCAAAATCTGAATTTTGAATGGATGAATGGTATAATGAAATATGGAACATAGCTATAAATGATAAGCTAACTTGTAACTTAAAGGTTAAGAAAGGAGAGATGAAAAAGAATAATTTTTATGATATATGGGGCAGATTTTTGGAATATGTGTTAACAAGAGGAAAAGGGAAAGCTCCAAATCAAGAATCAATGCAGTTCTGGAGAAGAGGACAATAAAAGAAGAAGAAGAATATAGATGGAGAAAGAAGAAGATTATCGCAAGAGGTCCCGTCTGTGGTGGTGGGGAACACAGTTAATTTGTATTTTGGTTTATGTATTTTATGTTTATGTTTATGTTATAGTTATAGTTAAAATAAAGAAAAAAAAAGAAAAAAAGAGAAAAAATGTCAAAAGAACCTCTCGACAACTGATTCTCCTAGTTATTAGAATGAAACTGTGTTCACACATTGTTCTAGGCAGGATCTGGTCTTGGGACCCTCGGCTACAGAGTCTCAAGCCATCGAGGAAACTGTGACCCACTCAGGTGGGCATCTTCCCTGGACAATCTGAGGAAGATGCTACTTAAAATCAAGGACCTCCAGAGCACACAAGGAAGAAGACCCCAACGGCCGTGTCGGTAGTGCACGGGTCTGGTGGCTGCATCATCAAGGGCCATCCCTTTTTGAGGCTGGGGCTGTCCCTCAAATGGTTTGCAGCTGAAAGCATGGTCCAGTAAACTCTTCACCTTGTCAAACACAGCATGGGTAGCAGTTTGGTTGTCAACCAATCCGGTTTCTGAAAACCTGGAGAGCTGCTTCCAGTTGACATCAACTGGCCAAGATGGAACCAGAGCCTGACCCAGTATAACTTTCTCCTTTGCTTTCAATCTTGCCTGCCTCCTGAGGCTAAACACACCCAGTTCTTTCAATCTTTCCTCATAGGGCTTGGTTTCCAGTCCCCTGATCATCTTTTTTGCCCTCCTCTGAACTTGGTTCAGTTTGTTGGCATCCTTCTTAAAGTGCGAAGTCCAGAACTGGACACAGGACTCTAGATGAGGCCTAACCAGTGCTGAACAGAGGGGGACTGGTATCTTGTGGGGTTTGGAGAAGATGCTTCTGTTAATGCATCCTAAAATTGCATTTGCCTTTTTTGCAGCCATATCACCCTGTTCACTCTTATTCAGCTTGAGATCTACAACAATTCCAAGATCCTTCTCACTCGTAGTATGACTGAGCCAAGTATCCCCCATCTTGTAACTGGTGATCTTGTGGAGAATATTCTGCGGGATGTTCGTTCACTTATCCCTGTTGCTCCTTCAGATGACAACCCTAAAACTCAGGGAACGCTGGCAGCTTCCATGTCAGTGGACCAGTGAATCCCTTCTGGATTTTAGCCCAGATTTTACAAGTGTCTGACTTGCTGACTTCCGATACGCTTCAGGACCTTGGAGAGCTCCGCTAAAGTCCAAATTAAAACCAACATCACTATACAGACACCAGGGCTAGAAAAGGGAATTCTATGTGCTCTCCTTTATTTTGAGAGAACATGAGGGTGACAGAAAAGGGGGTGATGGAGAGGGCAGGCCTAGTAAACACAGCCCCACTGGGCTCCTTAGATTTGAATCATGCAAATCTTGAAATTGAAATTTAGCCAGAGGAGGGAAAGTTCAGCGTAGGGCCTTGAGGGATCCCTCAAGACATTGGGGTAGGCACTGGTCACCTCTCGAATTGACTACTGCACTGTTCTTAATGTGGGGCTTCCCTTGAGGCTGTCCTGGAGACTACAGCGGGTCCAGAAAGCGGCAGCCAGACAGGTGGCTGGTCTGAGCAAGTTGGATCCCATCACTCCAGTTTTGGCTCATCTCCCCTGGTTACCCATTGGGTCCTGGATCAGGTTCAAGGCTTGAATGCTCACGTATAGAGCCCTCCATGGTTTGGGACCCCGGTACTTGTCGGAGCGTCTCTCCCCAAAGTCATCTGCCTGAGCCACCAGGTCCTCCCAGGCTAAGTCTTCTCTGGGTGGCCACCCGGAGGGAGGCCCGAAAGTCACCCACAAGAGGCAGGGCCTTCTTCGCAGTGGCACCGACCTTGTGGAACGAAGTCCCGGAGGAGCTAGGCCTGGCTCTTTCGCTGCTCATGTTGAGGAGGCAACTGAAAACGCGGCTTTTCAGGAGGGCCTTCCACACCGACCTTGGCTGACTCTCGTCCTTTTGTCCTGCTGTTAGAGAGAAAATCGCCTGTGGTGCCCTTTGGTTTTACGCTGCCCCTTGTTTTCGTCTTTTTATTGTTTGTATGCTGTTTATTAGCATAGGTCCCGTTGGGTTGTGAACCGACCAGAATAGTGCAGCAAATGAATGAATGAATGAATGAATGAATGAATGTAAATATTTCTAAGCATGGAGACAAGTGGAGACTTCCTTCTTGCTGTCCAGTCCCTGTCTGATATTCTCCAGGCTAGGAAAAATCTAATATATCAGAGGCTGAAAAGTTGGTCTGTTGTTCCTGAGGGTGGTTCTCTATCAAGAACGGCCGAGAGGCCCCTTCCATTGGTCAAGCTTTGCTCCACTACAAGGAAAAACAGGGTCCAAACCAGGAGGCCAGGATGACAGGTTGAGGTTCCTGCAGGGAGTCACAAAGACTGCCCGGGATGGAAGCTGGCCAGCCATGTTGCCGCAGACCCCGTTTTTAATTGCTTGATCTTCCATTCTTCTCTTCTTAACCCCAAAACAGTCACTGAAGCTGCTGTCAGGCATTCCCCTGATGCCCAGCACAGACAGAACTCCATGAAATGCAGCTTTAATAATCAGCTCAGCTTCCCTGCAAGGAAAAGTGAGAACTGGGAGGCAATAAGCAACGGATGGGGAGAAGGCAGGAGGGCAATGAAAAATATGTATGGAAGCACGCTTTCCCCCCGCCCTCTGCCAGACTGTGGGAAAAAAGCATCGATTTCTTTAATGCTACCCTGTTTCCCCTAAAATAAGACATAACCTGAAAATAAGCCCTAGTATGATTTTTTTGGCATGCTCGTAATATAAACCCTACCCCAAAAATAAGCCCCAGTGAAGTGAAACCCTGCCCTCCACCATTGTGCAGCAACCAGAATAAGATGACATGACTGTCGTTGAATAAACGTAGATTGTTGTACATGAAAAAAATAAAACATCCCGTGAAAATAAGCCCTAATACGTTTTTTGGAGCAAAAATTAATATAAGACCCTGTCTTATCTTCGGGGAAACAGGGTATTTAAACAAAGCCCTGTCTCGGATCACATTGACATATTTTTCTGACGGAAGCTTTGATCACCAAGGATTCCCCTGCAATACTCTTTAGAGGGGCCCTATAGAAACTGCTTTCCTAATTTCTCATTCGTATTCCGATGCTCGTGGTGGTATGACTTAAAGAAGGATGCTGACCAACTGGAGCAAGTTCAGAGGAGGGCGACCAGGAGGATCAGGCGGCTGGAAGCCAAGCTCTAGGAGGAAAGACTGGAAGAACTGGGCAGGTTCTTTCCTTGAGGAAAGAAGACGGAGGGGGAGAGAGGATTGCACTCTTCAAAGACTTGAAAGGCAGTCCTATAGAGGAAGGGGTAGGATCTGTTCTCCATCATTCCAGAGGGCAGGACATGCAACAATGGCCTCAATCTACAGGAAGCCAGATTTCTCTTGAAGATCAGGAAAAACCTCTTAACTGTTAGAGCAGTACGACAATGGGATTTTGGGAGGTGGTGAGCGCTCCAACGTTGGAGGCCTTCAAAAGAAAATTCGACAACTCTCTGTCAGATCTGCTTTGATTTGGATTCCTGCACTGAGCAGGGGGTTGGACTGGATGGCCTTATAGGCCCCTTCCAGCTCCATCATTCTATGATTCCGTGATTCGATGCGGTTTTTTGACAGGACCAGTTTCCCAGCCCTTGGGAGGTGGGAGATTTTGGGTGGTGGTTTATGGTACACCTTGAAAGGTCTCTTTTTCTCTGAACAAAGGAGAGTGAGGAAGACAGACACAGAAGAGAGAAGGGAGGGAGTTTTCATTACACAAAACCCCATTCCTTCGAGCCCCAGAGCACACAGGGGCACTTCCAAGTCAAGAATATTTTTAATTGGTTCTCATTTGACGCTCATCCACTGTGTCTTTTGAAAGGTCCTTAATTCTTATTAATTTCCCCAATAGCGCACATGGCTTCCTTTTGATGTGCAAATCGGAAACCATTCCCCCCCCCCGCTCTCCCTTTCTTTCCACTCGACGGAGATAAAAATCACCAAGAAATGAAGAGGCAGCTGAAAGATGGGGGTGGAAGCGAAGGCTGGTTGAGGGGATCAAGTGGGCGAGAACAAAAGGCTAGGAAAGGGGGGTGGCAGAAAGAAGGAAGTGAGAGGGTTTGAGGCATGGATGTTGGCCCGCTTTTGGGGTATTTCTTGCAGAACGTCCCTTCCTATAAGGGAGGAAGGTTCTTGAGATCCAGAGGGCATTAGAGAGGATGGCCAAGAGAGAAAGGACGCATACAGCTCAAAGAGCTTCCAGACTCGGGTTCCTGGCAGAGGTCAAGTGTGTCTGGAGATGTGCCCACCTCGCCAGAGGGTGGCCATTTGTCCTCTTCTATGGAACGTGGTCTTCCAATTCAACCATGGGTCCCCTGATGTTCTTGGACCAAAAGACACAAACAAACCATCCAATGCTTCTATTTTATTTTTTTAAAAAATAGCACCAGCAGCAAGTTTTAGATTTTGCGCGTGTACAAAAAGGTGCAAAAATTCATCTCACAAAGATGCCAATTCCCTCCAGGAACGGAGGCAAAACGTCTTCCTGTCTTGCAGCAAGGAGAATTCCCCTCCCCAACCCCAAACCACATTTTCATTTAAATGTGCAAAGATAAATGAGGTCATAATTTACAACCTTATTTCTTGATCATTATGAATCAGCATTGCATGAAGGAAAAAAAAAACAGTTGCTCAATGGGAAAATTGCTATCTCGCCTTCAGAAAATACGTCCCCGGTATCTGCTGCTGAAGGCATCCCATAGGGGATGATGGCAATGACCACTCATGCTGCCCGAGATCTTGGACAGTTAATGCCAGTTTCAGAATCATCACCATTATCTTAGAACTGCAGAGCTGGAAAGGACCCCATGGAGGCACAAGTGGGGAATCAAACTCCCAACCTCTGGCTCCACAGTCAAATACTTACATCAGTGAGCTATCCAGTGGCTTAGCCAATACTCGACTGGATGCCAGACAAGGTGGTAGATCTGAAGGCAGTGACGCAGTGGATCTACTCTGGGTTTCAGTCTGAATTTTACAAGACCTGGCTGAGATGTAAAACCCCAGCCCAATTTAGCTGTGAAGATTCTCAGTCATCCAGGTGAGGTTGTCTGGAATTTGAGTCATGGCAACTGGACTTCTTTCTTGTTAGGTTGAAACATGTGGCTACTCATCCAAGTAGCAGCTTCTTAAGTCTGAGGACAGTTGGTAGGAGAACCCGGATAGATCCTCCACCTTGGTTTCACTTCCCCCTGGTCTGAATAGGCTCATCAGATGGACAAAGGATGGGGGGGGGGGAAGTGAAAATCCCACCTCTGCAGTCCTTCTCCACCCATTGTCATGGGTCGTTAACAGTGGTCTTTCGGGTGGATGTGGTTAGGACAATGGGTGGAAGAAGCTACTTGGGTGAATAGCGAAATGTTTCAACCCAATAAGAAAGAAGTCCAGTTGCCATGACTCAACTTCTAGACAGACCAATTTAGATTCAACACCCCAGATAGCTACTTCAAGGTCTGGAGTGGAGTCAACACTCCCCTGACACCGGAGCAGATGGCCTTACAGTCTAAATCAGCCATTCCCAACCTTTTTTTTGGGGGGGGGGGGGCACGGCCACTAACACAACATGAAGGAAATATAGGCTGAATCAGGATTGTCTAAGTTGCATAACAAACCTTATAAAGGTGGCGTGTGAAGAATTTTTCCATGTGCCAGAGGCCTTGCTGAAAACGGCTGGTCTAAATAGTTCATATATGACATTTCATGGAGTATTGTGTTTGGAAATACATGGATAAAAAAGCTAATCCTGTAGCTGTAATATGAAGGTGGAGAACCTCTCCAGGCCTCGTCAGATTCCCTGGTGGCATTCTGTAGACAATGCTTCCTCTTGTGTAGCACTTGCTTTCTTCATTCATTAATATTTGTTATAAGTGCTCGAAGATCCACCCACTGAGGCATCAAAGCTGCTCACTTATTATTTTATTATCTGCAGTCTGTGTAGCATGTTGGGAGGCCCTGAGATGAAAGGAACCCTATAAATGTAGGTTATTTTCCATAATGGAGACGAAGACGCAGGGAAATGAATGAGTGACGGTTTTAACAAGCTATCGGCAGCCAAGCCTTTTAAATGGAATATTCCCAAGGGGGTCGCCATTGAAAATAGGAACAGTTTTGCTTGGCATTGAGATGTGATGCCATCCCTTACACTTTACAGGAAATACCTGGTGGGCGAAAAGAAATCAGTTTAAAAGCTCAAGAAAGCATCCTTCTCCATATATGGTAAAAGGAGTCTAAAATAATCATCTACCAAAGCCATTTGCTGGAGCGACATGGGAAGGCTTCCCAGGAAAATATCCAATACCATCGGTGTTCTAAGAATTATAGAATCATATGAGTTGGAAGGGGCCTCTAAGACCATCGAGACCAACCCGCTACTCCAAAATCCAAATCAAAGCGCATCTAACAGATGGTTGTCCAATTTTCTCTTGAAGGGCTCCAGTGCGCTCACCATGTCCTGAGGTCATGGGTTCCATTATTGTACTGCTCTAACAGTTAGGAAGTTTTTTTTGTTGTACTGCTTTAACAGTTAAGATTTTTTTCTAGACATTCAGCCTAAATCTGACTTCCTGTAGCTTGAGCCCATTGTTGCATGCCCTGAATTCTGGGATGATCGAGAACAGATCCTGTCCCTCCTCTGTAGGACTGCCTTTCAAGTATTTCAAAAGTGCTATCCTATCTTCCCTGGAAAAGACCCTGATGCTGGGAAAGTGTGAAGGCAAGAGGAGAAGGGGACGACAGAGGACGAGATGGTTGGACAGTGTCATCGAAGCGACCAACATGAATTTGACCCAACTCCGGGAGGCAGTGGAAGACAGGAGGGCCTGGCATGTTCTGGTCCATGGGGTCATGAAGAGCCGGACACGACTTAACGACTAAACAACAACAAATCTTCCCTCAGTCTTCCTTTCTCAAGGCTAAACATGCCCAGGTCTTTCAGTCTTTCCTCATAAGGCTTGGTTTCTAGGCCACTGATCCTCTTTGTTGCCCTCCTCTGAACTTGCTCCAGTTTGTTGGCATCCTTCTTGAAGTGCGGTGTCCAGAACTGGACACAGAACTCAAGATGATGCCTAACCAATGCTGAGTAGAGGGGAACTACTACCTCACGGGATTTGGAAACACGTGTTACTACGTGACCTGGTTAGAAATGTCAAAAGAACCTCTCGACAACTGATTCTCCTAGTTATTAGAATGAAACTGTGTTCACACATTGTTCCAGGCAGGATCTGGTCTTGGGACCCTCTGCTACAGAGTCCCAAGCCATCAAGGAAACTGTGACCCACTCAGGTGGGCATCTTCCCTGGGCAATCTGAGGAAGATGCTACTTAAAATCAAGGACCTCCAGAGCACACAAGAAAGAAGACCCCCAACGGCCATGTCGGTAGTGCACGGGTCTGGTGGCCACACCATCAAGGCCCATCCCTTTTTGAGGCTGGGGCTGTCCCTCAAATGGTTTGCAGCTGAAAGCATGGTCCAGTAAACTCTTCACCTTGTCAAACACAGCATGGGTAGCAGTTTGGTTGTCAACCAATCCGGTTTCTGAAAACCTGGAGAGCTGCTTCCAGTTGACCTCAACTGGCCGAGATGGAACCAGGGCCTGACCCAGTATAACTTTCTCCTTTGCTTTCAATCTTGACTGCCTCCTGAGGAAGGTCATGTGTTTGCTTGTCCACAATGGCGCACGGATAAGATGGCTTGGTGCAAAATCCCATTTGGCCCCCGTGAGCCTTGAAGCTCCATGGCTCGTGAGCACTTTCTGGTTTCCCCCTGAATCTGGATACCTCTGAGGCTAATTGGAGGTAGATGTCAGCAAAGAAAGTGAGGTATTCCAGCCTTCGGTAATGGCCACCTCAAAGGGAACATCTTTCTCTCCTGTTGCTAGCATTTGTATATGTTTTCAGAGAGAATGGGTTGGTTGTCCAATTAGGTTTGATTGGATCCTTATCAAGCAATGCGATCTCTTTCCGCCTGCCATTGAGCGAGCGACAGCTGCAGTCAGCTGTGTTGGGTACAATTTCTTTCAGCTTTGCCACGCTCCCCGGGCTGCTCCACGCTTTGAGATAAAGATCAGGGCACACGCCTAGGAGGAAGGACACCCTTCTCCATTCATGAATACAATGAAAGCTAATTTGATGTTTTTCAGACAAGGACGCGCTGGTAATTCAATCCGTGGCCCTCTCCACTCCCCAAATGAAGTGGGAAACCCGCCAAAATGAAACCACATGAATTGATTTACACTGCTTTTCTTTGCCGACACCTTGCAGTCTTCTAAAGGGAGGATGCAACTTGAGTTCCTTTCATCGGTGTAGGTCTTCCTTTCTTCCTGCAAGTTTGGCTTCTTCTTGGTATTTACATGGAGTAAATGCTGGCTGAAAGGAAGAGTAGAAGTACCACTCCAGGGTTTTTCTCTTTGGTTGTATCTGGAGATGGGAAGAGTGGGGAGAGAGAACCCATCTTACTATGGAAGGAAAGGCCTTGTTCTTGAAGAATAACTCACAAAATGTGTCAAGACAGAGAGAGAGAGAGAGAGAGAGAGAGAGAGAGAGAGAGAGAGAGAGAGAGAGAGAGAGAGAAAGACTGTGTTAGTTTTGGGGGCTTGTTTGAGATGATGTATTCCTTTATCAATATATTGGATGCTAAAACCTCACTAACAACAGCTGCAGGCACAGTGGTGCTCATGACTGAAATTTTAATAGCTACCGTTCAGAAAAGTTGCAAACATTTTAAGCAAAGCATGCTCTCTCTTCAGCAGAGTGGAAAGGGCCAAAAATACTGAAAATTAATATGAGCCATAGCCTCTTCCATCCCTTATTTCTCTGTTTTTGGAAGTGTAATGAAGGAAAGGCCTTTGGTTCCTGGTGGAAAGAAAGTGCAAACAGGGGGTTGCTGTTCACACACCTGTTTTTTTGGGGGTGGGAGGGATAGCGGTTCCTGGGCTGTGATGCCTGGGCCCAGTGGGACCTGTCCCCCACCCCCAGGACCTGGACTTCTGTTTGTGAGCTCTGAGACCTTTCCACCCATCATGTCCACATGACAAAGGTAACAGCAAAAACGGAAGTGACCGGCTGAAACTTCTGCAGCATCTCTGGTTGCAGAAAGCGGAGGGGGGGCGTCTCTAGCAGAAGTGTTGTGATGATCCCTGGGCCACCATCTTTCACTACATTTGCCAAGTGACGTCATAAAGGTCTCTGGGGAAAGCTGTTTCCCCCGCCTAGCAACATTTCCTCCATGCTGTTGGCGGGTTCTAGAATGCCAGCAGACAGATAGGTCCCATCCAGAAGAAACTGGCATGAGAACAACCCACGTGCCTCTTGCTGGTGTCTCCATGTGCCTGCCAACACCCTTGTCCTTGGTCATAGCAGAGGCATCCTGTATTGGGAAGGTTTTCCTTCTCCTGGGAAGCACATAAATTTTCCCTGCATGCTTAACGCTCCCCTGTTGAAGATTGGGAGGTCAGATCATCCTTCTCTCGACTGCTTTTTCTCTTTGCCTCAGACCGGTTGTTTGAATCAAACTTTCTCTCCAGAACGAACCATCGGGTATGTGGTCAGTGGGGTAGAGTGGTTACAGTATGGGACTGAAGCTCTGGGAACTGCCGTTTCTGCTCCCCATTGAGCCGTGGAAGTCATGGGTTCGGGTTGTGGCTCAGGCCAGTCAGCCTGACCTTCCTCACAGGACATGGGGGAAGAATCAGAGATGTTTCAGGCGTGGGCCTTGGATGGCCAGCGTGGCAGATGTGGCTCCTAGAGTTCTGGAAGCTGCCCCTTCCTCCTCACGCCTTGGGAGCAAAAGCAAAAGCATGCTGCTTATATACTGCATCATAGTGCTTACAGCATTCTTCGGGTGGTCTACAATTTAATTATGCAGGCTACACATTCCCCCCCCCCCAAAAAAAAGCAAGCTGGGTACTCATTTTACCGACCTTGGAAGGATGGAAGGCTGAGTGAACCTTGAGCCGGCTACCTGGGATTGAACCCCCCGGCCATGAGCAGAGTTTTGGCTGCAGTACTGCAGTTTAACCACTGTGCCACGAGGCTCCTACCCTCTTTCCCCAAAAATAAGACCTAACCTGAAAATAAGCCCTAGTATGATTTTTCAGAGTGCTCACTGGAAGGACAGATCCTGAAGCTGAGGCTCCAATCCTTTGGCCATCTCATGAGAAGAGAAGACTCCCTGGAAAAGACCCTGATGTTGGGAAAGTGTGAAGGCAAGAGGAGAAGGGGACGACAGAGGACGAGATGGATGGACAGTGTCATCGAAGCTACCAACATGAATTTGACCCAACTCCGGGAGGCAGTGGAAGACAGGAGGGCCTGGCGTGCTCTGGTCCATGGGGTCACGAAGAGTCGGACACGACTTAACGACTAAACGACAACAATGATTTTTCAGGATGCTCGTAATATAAGCCCTACCCCAAAAATAAGCCCCAGTTAAGTGAAACCCTGCCCTCCACCATTGAGCAGCAACCAGAAGAAGATGACATGACTGTCTTTGAATAAATGTAGATTGTTGTCCATGAAAAAAAATATTAAAACATCCCTTGAAAATGCGTTTTTTGGAGGAAAAATTAATATAAGACCCTGTCTTATTTTCGGGGAAACACGGTAGTTACAGATCTATAACTAGTTACTTTTTGGAGTAAGTAAGATAACTAATTGTTACAAAATTACTTTTTAGATAGAGCAAGTGAGATATAAGTTTCTAGGGTGTAACAAGTAATGCCAACTTAAAAATAATTACGTATTGTGAAATTAAATTCTGACTTTTGGCAACCTTTTCCAGGGTAGAGAGTACTCGGAAGCTGTTTACGATTCCCGTTTTATGGGAGTGATCCTGGGATTGTGAAGATTGCCCCAGGCTCCACAGGCTGGTTCTTCTCCTGGGAGGCAAATAATAGGGAATTGAGCTCCCAACCTCGGGCTTCACAGCCAGATTCTTGACTTACTGAGCTATTCACATGACGCCTACCTACTTTCAAGAAGTTCTTTTAACACAATTTTAAGAAGCATGTTTTCAGGTTGTATACACGTCTCTTATTATTCCTAAGTGGGAGGCAAAATAGTCTTTGTTTTAGCCTTTCATTTTTTAAATAAATATTTCCAAGGTGAAATGTCAAAACTGGCCACTAGAGAGCTTTCCCTGAATTTTTCTGGCCTGCTAGGAACACCAACACAGTGCATTGTGTCTGACCGCAGATTTTAACACCCCACTTTCTTCAAATACAAATTTATTTACTATTATATTTACATCAAATCCTAGCTGGGGGTGAGTTAAATCATTTGCTTTCCTTCAAATGCTCAAGCCCAAATTACTTACATATTTAAAAACAAAATAGGATTTTGATTCTTATTAGATGAGATTAAATTTAATCACCCGTTTACCAATTTCTTCTTTTAAAATAATTTGCTGATGATTCATGGCTCTTATTATTGGGAAAGCAACCAGATGTTGGAATGTGGGCCTTTTAATCTGCTGGTTTCATTATAATTTGCATACCAAATACTGTATTAGCAGCTTTTTAGACGGATACTAGAATCCTAGAATAATGGAGTTGGAAGGGGGCCATAAGGCCATCCAGTCCAACCCCTTTCTCAAGACAGGAATCCAAAACAAAGCAGATCTGACAGATGACAATCCAATTTTCTCTTGAATGTCTCCAGCGTTGGAGCGCTCACCACCTCCCAAAGTCATTGGTCCCATGGGATCTTACTTATCATTGTCCTGAGTTTATCAAAATTGGTTTTCCTAAACTCCAGCGTACATGGGTGGCTACCCTCTGTTTTGGCTTCCTTTGAAATCAAGAATTCCAGCAAAACACAATCAGTTTCCCTCAGAATTCCCCTTACTGCCACTTCACCCACCAAATCATCTCTGTTGGTTGGAATCGAATCCAGGACAGCTGTTCCTCGAGTTTCTTCCTCCACTTTTTCTAGAAGAAAATTATCAATGACACAAGCCAGGAATTTCTTGGAAGGGCCATACTTGGCTGAATTGGCCTCCCAACAGATATTAGGATAGTTGAAATCTCCCCACGCAATGACATCATCTCTCTTTAAAACTGTTACAATTTGTTTTTCATAGGTTTCATCTTCATCTTCTCCTTGATTGGGTTATTCTATTCTATTGTATTCTATTCTGTTCTGTCCTTCTTTTTTCTATTCTATTCTGTTGGCCAAAATCCTGTTGCGTAGCTCTGCATGCACAACAGTGATGGTGTCACGATCAGTGGTGAATCCCTGATTAAAGGGAAATTGCCACTGATTAAAGTCAATTTTGGGAACGTGTGTGACTTGGGCACAATGTGAAGAAGGCATGTTTACCCCTCAGTCCTCAAAGGAAACCTTCACTTGGTGGCTATTGGCCACCGCTACTGATGTCATCAGCATTACACACAGAGGGTGGGCTGTGCAACAGGATCTGAGCCACTGTATCAGATGCAACTCCACAGGAAATCAGAGATTCACTCAGCAGGGAGGAAGATAATGATTATATTAGACTATCTGCCAAGGAGCACATCTATCGATTGAATGTCTCGCAGTCTTATGTACAAGTCATTTGCTTGGGCATGTCATGTTTGAGGGTCAGAGAGAGAGAGAGAGACAGCTTGCTGGTATGGATCAGAACGGAAGGCTTGCCAAATTTGACCGATGGATAAAGGACACCAACTTCTCATGAGGTTATTGGGCAAGTTCCATCCCGGGACTGATCTACTGCTACGGGCTCAAAGGAAGAAGTGCTTTTATCCACACTCTTCATAAATGTAATCGCCAAAGATGGGTTCATTTATGGGCACTGATAGCTAAAGGGATGATAGTTTAGATCACCATTGACTGTCCAGTAGCTACAACGCTTCTGACCTGCTCGGGTGGGCATTATAAGGAAACATCCTGACTCTTGTTATGGAGCCAATAAAGTAGGCAGAAAATTAAAAAGCACTTTTAGATAGAGGGATTGGGGAGGATACCATCGTAAAACCAAGAAGAAACAAAGGCTGTGTGGTCCGTGTATGTGTGTGATGGGCCATCTGCTGGAGTTTTTGCAACCTCGCATGCTGCCTGGAGAAGGTGTGGCTGGGAGGGACCTTTTGTGTGCTGGGATGACTGTCAGTCTGTCCAGCGCTAAACCAATTGTTCTCTCCTGCTACTGAATTCAAAGAGAGCCCTATCTCTTTGCTCACAGAGCAAAATAGCTTTGAGTTCCCCAGAGTAGTCCACCCCTTTCCTCATTAAGTTATTGCCATTACAGTCTCAATAACTCACTCTGAGACACTAGTAAGAGAAAGAGTAAAATGTTTCATTACTTACAATCAAGCAGATCAGTCAGCAAACTGACAAACACGACTGCTTTCAACAGTAGACTTCAACAGACTGACTGCTTCCAACAGATGAAACAGAGGAAAAAGCTCTGAGCAGAGAGGCAGGGCTATTTTTGAATTCAGAAGCAGGGAGGGAATGATTGGTTAGATAGATTGACAGTCACCCCGGACCATAAAGTCCCCCTCTTCCCGTGGACACACCTTTTCCAGGCAGCATGCGAAGTTGTAAAAACTCCAACCGTATAATCTCTCAAATATTGCTCCCAAAGAGACTTAGAGCTTACTGAAGACTGGAAAGAAGAGTGGTTGGCAAGGATCCTTCCGTGTCACCCACAGCCTTGTATGGGCTAAGTAGTCTTTATAGGGTGACCCTGGAGTTGGGATGGAATCTGATGAACAGACACCTCCTCCAGCTATAATTGCAGGGGGAGCTCCTGGGCTTTTCCTGGCAACGGAATTTTTAGTAGGGAGATTTTCGGGGGGTTTGTGCAGCTACTTTCTGGGGCTCATCCTACAGACTCCATCCCCCTATCTTCTCTTTCCTTAGGGTCTTTCATCTCATCTTCAGACTGCAGGGCATTTGATTCCCGAGGCTCTGATAAATGCTTGTTCTCACTTCCTTCCATTCCACTTCACCTTGAATACACCACTGAGTCATCTCCTCCTTACAGAAATAGCTTTCTCTCCCCCCCCCCTCTTCTCTCTCTGGGCCCCAGTGAGCAGTTCTAGGGTGTGCAAGTTGGACGCTGGTGCTTATTTTGAGCCTTTTTCTTTCTTTTTTTCCTTTTGATGTCCTAAAATAAGTGTTGGCAACCATCCTGGTTTTCTCAAACGTGCAGTCCTGCAACCTCCATGAATCCCACGGCTGCTTCGAAAGAGTCTAGCTGGGTTTGGTGCTTTCATGTAATACAGATAACTTCAGCTAGATCTCAAGGGGGCTCTGTTTTTGTGTGTGTGCATGAGAGAGAGAGAAGCAGAAGGGATCCAGGAACCGGAGCAGAGAAAACGGTTGAACCGGGTTGGAACTGATCAACTCCGTGGAGAGACGTCTGGTGGGGAGGAGATGAAAAAGTGTGCACAGAGTGTTTGCAGGTGTAATAGGGAATTTGGAATCATGCAATCCTAGAATCCTGGAGTGGGAAGGGGGGGGGGGCTCTAAGGCCAACGAGTCGAGCCCTCTGCTCAAGGTAGGAATCCAAGTCCAAGCAGAGGATTGTCCAATGTTCTCTTGAAGGCCTCCAGCATTGGAGCCCTCACCACCACTCGAGGTCATGGGTTCCATTGTTGTACTGCTCTAACAGTTAGGAAGTTTTTCCCCCCCTGATATTCAGCCTAATTCTGCTTTCCTGTTGCTTGAGCCCATTATGATGTGTCCTGCACTCTGGGATGATTGAGAACAGATCCTGACCCTCCTCTGTAGAACTGCCTTTCAAATCTTTGAAAAGTGCTCTCCTATCTCTCCTCCGTCTTCTTTTCTCAAGGCCAAACATGCCCAGTTCTTTTAGTCTTCCCTTGTAGAGCGTGGTTTCCAGCCCCTTGGTTAAAACATTTAAACACAGAACATGGAATGTAGTTTGAAATGCCAGAGAATCATGGCTCCTTTTATTGTCTGAGAATGAACAAATTATGAAGCAGCACATATTTCAGAAAACAGTTTATATGTTGGGACAGGACTCCAACACAAGTGGCAACAAATTGTCTGAACCGTTTTTTTCTCTCCTTCCATTACTTATGAATAGATTTCTTCAAATGATAAACAGTGTCTCCCCTGCCCAATTTCTGCCTAGATACAAGACCAGTCTCTAGAGCAGTTCCTCCTATGAAGTCGCCACAAACTCACTGTCTCACCACTGGAGATGAGCACGAACTGTTGGTTCAGCGGTTCGTGCTGGTTCGTTTTTTGACCAAACAGATGTTCAACACTTCCCATCCCTGCCCCCTCTGGAGAGTGCGCACTCAGAGGCAGCAGCTCGGCTTCCGTGCCCCGCCTTCTCCGGGTGCGGCCTCTGAGTGGGCACTCACTGTAGGAGGCGGGGCTGCGAAGCACCGAACACTGGTTCGGCCAAAAAAACGAACTGGCACGAACCGCCGAACTGTCAGTTCGTGCCCCTCTCTACTCGCCACTAAAATTTTGCTCTTATACCAAATGATCCTCATCCTGTCTGTGCCGGTACGGATGCACGCACACACCCACACAAACAACTTGAGGATTCAGCTCCCACTCCAAGTGTGGAACAGTTAAATGCTTGCTCCTAAAGCAAAGTGGGGATTTTACTCAGTTGCGCCCTCTTAGAAGGCAAAGAAACACGAAGCCCCATGTGGCGTGGCCTGTTGCTAATGTAAAGAACAACACACAATAGGAACGCCGAGGCTGCTTTCACAACCCCTTTATGCCTGTGTTTCTAGTTTGTGTTGGGCTTCCCGAGGTGCTGTAAAGGCTGAGGTTGTTACAGGCTGTCAAGCCGCGTCTGACTTACGGCGATGCTAAGAGGGTTTTTGTGGTACGTGAAATATCCAGGAATTGTTTTCTCCTTGCCAGCCCCCATGGAGTTTCCACAGCTGAGCAGTGATTTGAACCCAGGTCTCCAGAGTCCTTGTCTGACACTTTCTCCCCGACACCATCGTGGCTCTCTATAAAGCCAGTCATAATTGCTTCCCCTCTCTTCTTTTTAATTGGATTCCCTTCCTGCCCGTTTCTGTGTTGTTATTTACTCGCTCCCTTGACTGCCTGCTCCTTGGATCTCCTTTTCTTATTTTAATTCTTATTTTTATTTTTCAGTGATGGTTTTAGCCCTTAGAACAAGCCTCCGTCCCACCTTGAATTATTAAAGGTAAAATTTCTGTCAGCTGAGAACCTTGATTTCATTCTCAGAGAAGCTTCACAGGTGGGCACGGTCTCTGTCCCATTCATCTTTCCTTTCCCTGCGTGGCTGTCCTCCAAGAACCCAGCTTTGAAGGCAACCATTGGTTCCTGCTGACCCGTTATTCTGTGTTCTGGGTCAGGTGTGGCATTTGACCCAAACCACCTCCCATTTTGTTTTCCTCTGTTGCCTCCAGTGTTTTTCTCCTCATATGTATCCTCCTCCTCCTCCATATCAGCGGGGCGTGATCGGTTCCAAACTCCCCCGTGGATGCTGAAAAATACAGATTATAGGAAACATTAATAGTGAATGCTATACATAGCATGGTCTCTGGCTCCTTCAAGTGGCCAGTTCTGGTAATGACACTGTAGAATTATATGTTTCTAGGATTTTTCTTTACATATTTTTAATATTTTCAGACTGAGGATAAGTGAGTCAGAGGATACTGATCTCATGGATATGGGGGTCCCACTGTAATAATAATAATATTCTTAGAACTTCAATGCTGGAAGGGGACTTCTGGATCATCCAGTCCAGCCCCTGTCAAAGAGGACCAGTGGGGGAATCGAACTCCCAACCTCTGGCTCTGCAGCCGGAGACCTGAACCACTGAGCTGTCCAGCAGTTAAATAATCTTAACCCTGCAGAGCTGGAAGGGATCCTAAAGATCATCCAGTCCATCCCCTCAATACTGAGCTATCCAGCTGTTCATGCAGATGCTTCCCATCACCCATGTAAGTGTGGATTGTCAGGCTTTTATTGCCTCTTTACTTGCAAAAACCTGTCACCCTTCCATTGTGTCTACCCTGTCCCCCCATCTTTGCACATTAGATATGTATTTGCAGTCTGAATGCCCCAGAAAACTATGACATGTCCAGGAAGGAGGAACTGGGATGTCTTAAACTAATCATCATTCACCATGCGGGAGATCAGCCCTCTCCATGGATCAAGCTGTGAGTTCAGTCCAAATAGATCAGTCCTCTTGCCAGCAAGGAACAGGTGGAGACAAAGCTCTCAGCCATTCCGGAAATCTGGACAGGCAGCCAAGAATAAGGAAGAGTTAACCTTCACGGTTTCCTAGGGTGGAGAGAACGCCTGGGCATCAGACAGCCATTCATGAGCCAGGAGGGGGGAAGTTGCTCTTCGAATCTTTCATGTCTCCCAGAGCTGAGCTGTCACGCGAAACGCTCACCACAAACAGAAGCAGATTTCCTTTTCCAAAAGGCCTCTTATGTACAAAGTGTGAAAATATGTGGATTTGTTGTCTAGAAAAGGGGCTGTCTTGACAGTTCAGGGAATCTAATGGAATGGATCAAACCACAACTTGGGCTGACTCACCAGTCGGATGGGCGAGGCTGTGCCTCGTGGGCAGACAGGTTTCCCACTTCTGAGAATGTTTTGATCCTGGGGTGTTGCTGCAGAATGAATATCTTAAAGGCAAGCTTCCCAACAAGCAAAGAGAAGAGTACATTTTCTTCCACCCCTATTCAATGTATCGGAGTAAAATCACCGACAACGCAATGGAGGTTGTGGGTCTGAATGTGTGGGGGTGACAAATCCGCTCTGGATATGGGTTTGAACTTTGCAGGAGCTATCCATGCTGCTGAACCTGGTGGAGATTGTGTTCAACGCCTTGGAGAGCTCCTGTGAAGTTGGGGTGAAAACCCGGAGAGGATACACTACCTGCACCAAAGTGGACTTAGCTGTCTTAATGGCCACTCACACCTCAAGTGACTTGAACTAAAGAAATGGAAAAATGTTTGTTTTATTTTGCATGAGAATCCATCCATGCTATTTGTGGGATTCTGAGAGATGTCGTTAGAAATTCAAATACGTCCCATCTCTTCTTGAATCAAAGAGAGATAGGTATAATGGACGGATCGGCAATCAAACATTTCCCTCCCCTTGTCTTTTCAAGCTCTATGTGTAGATAGATAAATTTAGCCTGCCTTTCTTCCTCTCACTCTGAAGCTGGTCTCTCTTTCTTCTTCCTCTCTCTTGTTATAGTTCTATGGAGCCACAGCTTGCGTGAACATGGAAGCCAAGTCTAAAGTCTTTGCTAACTAAGTTTATCCTTACATCCTCCTACACTATTCCTGGGCAGATTTCCTCATTAATAAACAGCATGTCCCCATCCCTTTTGACTTGTTAGCAGTGATGATATCAGTATAATTCAATAATCTCAAACTAGATACTAGGCTCCTGTATTCTACCACTCAAATATGGAATAATCCTAACTTGGTGATGGTTCTGTTGCTGGCTAGCATGCGCTTCACATCCTGGGAGGTGAGGGTTGAAAAAGGTCCCCCATTGCTGAACTTCATTCACTCCCCCAAGACGGCATATACTTTTGAAGTTTTGGTGATCAGCTCATTTATTAACATTAATTGCTCGGTTAAAACGCCGGTCGATTTAATCAAGAACTGCCCCATTCATCAAACCGCTGGGCAGAAAAACCCTTCCAGAATAGATCTAATATAATATCTTGGCTATTGCATTTCTGATGATCACAAGCAATTGGAATTTGGACACGGTGCAGCAGACGCAACAATATTATTGTTTGCATGTTTCAGGTGAAGAACAGCTTCTTACCGGTTCTAAGAGCTCTGGCGACATCAGAGCCCTGGAATCTGACCACACAACTGATTTCCTTTCCCTGCGTGGAAAAAAATTGGCTCTAATTTCACTCAAAGCAGCAGCCTAATTTGTTGCAGAGGAAGGGGAAGTCCTGATGTTGTCAAATAGGTGGTCAAAACCCTAGGGATTTACCAGCATTTTCGAATCCAATTTCTATACCCTCTCTTGGTGCAGAAGTAGCCCCGGATTAACTAACCATTAGACAAAATAATCACATGTTTGTTGTGCCCACAAGGGAAGGGGGCACAACAGAGTTTTTTTCAGTGCCAGATTTGCCATGGACCATGACACAAATGCAGAGACATCACCTTGCCGACAAAAGTCAGCATAGTCAAAGCTATGGTTTTTCCAGTAGCGATGTATGGAAGTGAGAGCTGGACCATAAAGAAGGCTGACCGCCGAAGAATTGATGCTTTTGAATTGTGGTGCTGGAGGAGACTCTTGAGAGTCCCCTGGACTGCAAGGAGAACAAACCGATCCATTCTGAAGGAAATTAACCCTGAGTGCTCACTGGAAGGACAGATCCTGAAGCTGAGGCTCCAATCCTTTGGCCATCTCATGAGAAGAGAAGACTCCCTGGAAAAGATCCTGATGTTGGGAAAGAGTGAAGGCAAGAGGAGAAGGGGACGACAGAGGACGAGATGGTTGGACAGTGTCATTGAAACTACCAACATGAATTTGACCCAACTCCGGGAGGCAGTGGAAGACAGGAGGGCCTGGCGTGCTCTGGTCCATGGGGTCACGAAGAGTCGGACACGACTTAACGACTAAACAACAACAACATGGCACAAATGGTGCACCCTCCTTAACAAACCACATTCATCCATCCAGGCACCCATCCATCCCTCCTTCAAGAACTGCAAGAAAACCACCTCCCTCCCTAAAGTGACTGAGGATGCACCAGGACAAAAGTAAAAAGAATAAAGACTTACCTAGCAAGAAAACTCATGTTTTGAGTGAAATGATCAATCACCATCATCCTCTTCGCTTGGTGTTTTTTTTATTTTTTATTTTTAATTCTCTGTTGTCGGAGGCTGGGTAGAGATAAGGATACAAAGAGCTGCTGGTTTTTTAAACCCAGGGCCTCCAGGCCGTGCAAGCCAAAGAAAGAACAGCGGCTGTTAAAAACACCCCAAAAAGGGGTTTTAAGCTCTTGTTTGAGCTTTTCTGTTTACAGATTCTGACAAAATCTGTCTACAGCAATCAAATTGTGAAAGCGCAAGGTTTGGTTGGAAGCTGGTAATTTGATTGTACGCAGGATTTTGCATACGATACGTGGTTCTTTTCTGCCACACAATTAAATGACCATATTTTCATGCATATAGTGTGCACGTTATATGTTTTTTTCAAGCCGTGGGGCGCACTCCACGCTATATTCGTAGGGGGCACCATAATCTTTTCAGTGCTCAGGGCTTCTCAAGATCTTAATCCGGCCCTGTGCAGAAGATCTAGCAGCCTGCATTTGCTCTGGACAATTGGGTGTGAAATTTGGTTTCTTCCTGAACCTTGTGGGGGACTCTTCAGGGCCAGCATGAAACTTCTGAAGGGCGAGAGAAGGAGGAAGGAGGGTGGTGAGTGATTTGATATTGATTCCCTACAGGCAATCCCATTCATCCCCTGTTCCAGAAGGACATTTAATCTTTGTTCAAAATAAATAAGTTCAATTATTGGAAAGAGAGGAAAAAAAAATACTGCAGTGTATTTATGGCCAGTAAATCAAAAGTAATTACTACTGGGAGAATTCTATTTTGGTTTTTTTTTTTAAATTTTAACCAATACATGAGGTGTTGCCATTTATGATGGCCACTGGAAGAGAGAAGTTGGAGATGGTGGAGCATAGAGACTGTGGCAGCCTGTCCATGTTCAGAGAACATCAGCGAAGCATTGAGTTTGGCTGATCCACAAAGAGGGCACCCGTCCAGTTGACGGTAGGATGAGGCCGACGGTTCTGTGGTTAGCCTGAAGAGACCGAAGGGTTATTTAGAGAATCAAGTAAGCTTCCATAAGGTCAAGGGAGCATTTTCTAACCATCTGTACTTAGAGGCAGCGGATCTACACCTGCTTTTAGTTGGAACTTTACAAAAGTTATCAAAGGCACAGAGTCTTGTCCACCAAATAGTTTCAGAACCTTGGAGAGATCCCCTAAAGAGTCATTACTTTTAATGACCAGGAATAGAGAGCATATTTCCTTGCAAGGCAGAGGTGCAAATGATAGATGGAGGAAAGAGTGAGCAGTTGGACTGGAGGTCGAAAAAGATGCAGGGGAGACCCTCTGAATTTTATACCGAGCTTGAGTTAACAGGAAGCAGTGTGATATGGTGGAAGGAGTTGTCCAACCAGGTCTCAGAAGAGCTGGGCTCAAATCTCCTCTTGACCATGGAAACTCTCTGGGGTGGTCAATAAGAAACCACTCCTTGAACATTTTGCATAAGCCAGAAGCCGCTCGGCAGCTCAGAGCAACAGTGAAGCAGGATTAGCCGTTTCCATTTGGGCAAAAGATCACCCAGAGCAAGGAGACAGAGCTTCTCTGTGGCTTTATAGCTGGATGCAATGAGCCAGACTCTGTGGGACCACCGAGGACCAGCAGGCGAACAGAGTTGGGTGCCCCTCAGTCTCTCAGTTGGCCAGCACCTGTCCTTCAGTCGCTGCTCCAAGTAAAATAGGCGCCTTTCCCATAGGACTTCAGATGGAAGCTGAGAAGCATCTGATGCTCAAAGCGCATGCCGAAACACCGTGCACAGCTGAGGCAGGTGAATCCCCAGGTTCTTCTACTTGAGCTTCTTCTAACACAATGAAGTGCATTAATTTTTTTATGATGATGAGGTCCATTTGGATGTCAAGGCAGCTCCTGATGGGGCGTTGATATATCCCCGTTTGATGTCTCGCCTGGTTGAGTCGGCCATGCACCACTAGTTAAAGCACTGTTCATTTTTCATTTTTGCCACCTTCCCTTCATTTCACCGCTAATCTAATTCTTCTGCCAGCGCTCCATTCCCTGGTGGCTGAAAGCTCCTCTCTTGCTTATACATGCGATATTACCGCTATAGATCACCACTTAGATTTTAAGGTTGTAATTCCTGCACGCGAGGTACTTGGCCATCTGGAAACAAACCCACTCAGACCACTACTGGGCCGGTTCTGTCTTTGCGGCTGCCGTGAACTGCCACCGCTGGTCCTCCGTGCCTGGACTACCAAGAACCTCTCAGGAAGTTCCTTGGGACCCAATCGTCGTGCTCGTGGACTTGAAGTGCCAGCGTGAACTTTAACAAAATCAATTGAATCCCGTTCTGCCGCATGAGCGCTGTTGAACTTTGGACTATTATCAGAAATAACTATGACTGACAAAAATTATTCTCTGGGTAACCTTTTTTTGCAAGGCCTTCACTCCCCCCTTGCTGACACCCATTTATTGAGAGAATACCACAGGGCAATTTAGGCATGGCAGGTTTCCTTGAAATATCATGTGCCAAGAAAAATCATCCCATTCTCTCATGGTAGCAGGGTACAATTTCTCTCTCCAGGTACATAAAAAAACTCCCTGTCTTTTCTCTTTCTTGGTCTGGAACACCAGGATCTGGACCCCCACCCCACTCCTTTATTCCATTGAGCAGAAAGGCAGACCTTGGTTGGAGTTGTGAAAATTCTCTTCATACCACCTTGTTAGCCCCATCTTTTTCTTCTGAGAGGGAGTTCTACAAAAGAGGAAGTACCACAGGCTGTCCATAAATCCCCAGAGAATGATGGGAGATTTATCCATGCTCAACTCTGTTTGGGGTGGTGGATTAGGGGAGCGATGAAGCAGTTCCAGAAACAGACATGTTCCTGACCTAGTCAAACATTACAGGTAACCTCTCATTCAGCCTCAAATCATGTGTCCCAAAGACCTGATACTTTATGCCAAATTGATTGGACATATAAAGGAACTTTCCTAAAGTCATCTGGCCTTGATCTATAGTCAACCATAACTTGCCGAGTTGCCTATCACGGGAAATGAAGAAAGCTCCTGTTCTGACAATCACACACATCCAGCACTTAAGGAACCCCCTCTTCTCATTGCAGGTTGTCTGTGAGATATATATTTACCCTGTAATCTCTTCCTGAGCTGGCCATTTTGCCATGACCTCAAAGGGCCATCATGTTCTTCTGGTGACCATGTTCTTCCTTAATGAATAATCTTTATTTTTATTTTTTATTTTTTTGCAGAGAGATGGGACAGCTCCCTCAGATGTGTGTGAGAAAACAGACACTTATAGTCACTGGGTCCCACATATCCTGCATTATGTGTAGGTTTGGGGGATGAAGCCAGATCAAAAGGATCGTATTGCATTCTTTAATATTCCCCGCTGAGAAAACATAATCAAATATGAATGGGATGCTACATATGAATCTATAAACCAGAGCCATAGTGCTGTGTCTTTCTCTTGAAATCAAGAAGTGGCTCCCTGTTGTCTAATAACCAGACTTTGAGTGTTAATAATCTCAATATTGTCTGCCTAAGCTGACAAAGCAGGCCTGGATATGAAGTGAGAAAGGTTCCTTTCTAACTGGGATTGTTAAGCCTCAAAGAAAGAAAGAAAGAAAGAAAGAAAGAAAGGAAGGAAGGAAGGAAGGAAGGAAGGAAGGAATATCTCTCTGCTTATTCTTATTCTTATTCTTACTCTTACTCTTACTCTTATTCCTCTTTTTGTTTTCTAGAGAGTGCCACAAAATATTTCACCCACTTGCAGAGAGAGAGGAGAATAAATTTGCAGTTCCCTGTCCTGATATTAGAGAATGAAAAAAAGTGAGGATTTACATATATTCCTAGCTGGACCAAGGGGAAGTCTGATTTTTGTATGTGACATGGCTTTGATGTCCAGGTGCCCATCTTCACCTCAGTGTAACAATGAAAAAGCATTTCGTTGTGCTTGATACTCACATTTTCAGACCGCTTGTCTCCCTGTCTCTGTGAGTTTCTCCCAGTTTAGCCCATCCCTGTGACATCACAAGGGCCTGCTCTGTGATCTAAGTTTTTGGTCCTGAAATCTCAGGGAATAAGAATCTTGCTAATCTGAAAACTCTGCCACATGTCCCATATAGAACTAGTCCAAACCCGTGAGGGTTTGGTTCCATGATAGTGCCGGAGTCTGTGATCCCTTGGTGGTATCCGTCAACTTCACTAAATTTCAGTGCCACTGAAAAGATGCCTCTGCCTCTTATCTCTGCCAGGACAGTATGGAATTAATCGAGCCGTTCCATTTCACTCCTGCTTAGTAAGCATCCTCATTATTAATAATGAGATAGCTTAATTTTAATTCCAGTTATTCAAATCATTATTCCACCCATTGATCAATACAGTAGTAATTAGATTAACAAATACCGAGTGATTTATAGCCACAGGAAATGCAGTTTAATTAATTCAAATGAAGCGCAATAGAAGAAGGGTGGTGAAGAGATCCCATGGTGGCTTTTTGTTCAGGTGGAAAGAGGTTCCAGTGTTTCATTTCATGTAAGGTGTCTAATTTTTTTGAAAGCAAAGGCCAGCAACTGTGACATAATGTAGATTTAAGTTAAAATAATGACACAGTATGAAATTAAGATATGGAAAATATGCTGACAGCCAAGTTCTGTGAGCTAAAGTTTGATTAAAAAAACCCAAACACTTTGGCCCTTCAAATCTTTTCCTTATGAATTCCAGGTCTGAATTCCACAGGAGCTTTCCAAGGTGCTGAACCAATTTTGAAGGCAATTCCACACCCTGGTCAGCATCCGTAAAGTTCAGCATCTTGGATGACGCCTGTAAAGTTCAGACTAAAACCTGGAACAGACTTGCCATCCCTGTGGACTATGAGACACTTGCATCGTGTGTCCCTAAGGTTGTCAAATCCAACCCCCTTTCCCCAGAGAGCTAGAAATATCAACTTAGTCTTGGAATGGATTCGGTCAGATAGAGTGGGTTGGGCACTGAACTATATGCCTTTATTTGAGCACTGAGCTGGTTGTAGAAGTCCTGTCCCTAATATAAATCCAATATGTAAACAAACGATTCTATAAACACATTGAGAAATAAACAGGTTAACATGGCAGAATAGGTAATTTATATTTCCTTGGTGTTTGTTATTCTCGTTATTCTGTGCCATGACATGGTCCATCCCATTCTGATCTGCAAGAAGAGAGCAGCCGAGTGAATCACCAGAAAAAGGGTTGATGCATCTTTTGCTCCCAGTGGTATCCGTCACATCCAAAACGAGTTAAAATCCTGGACTGGTTTTACAAGATGAAAAGTCCGGTTGGGCTTCTATGTTTCAGCAAACAGCTTCCCTCTTTCCTGTAAGCTGTAGAAAGCCAGGAGTTCCCCTGAGAAGATTTTGTGATTCATCTTCCTGAGCATTGATCTCCAACGTTGTGATCCAGACACTGCATTTTCCGAAAGTAGAGAAAGAACGTTGGGGCGACTAACAGAAGACCGCAAAATGTCTGCCTTTCAAAAATCACACTGAAATGAGTGTGCCTGGAGACGGCACATTTTAATTCCAGGCTGAGGTGAGACAAAGCTAAATTCAGCCAATTGCTAGAAGGAATGAGATCGCTCCAGATTTTCTGGGTTGCATGGAGGATTTCTTAGCAGGGGTCTCCACAGACCTCTTCATTCAATAGGATCATTAAAGTTTACTACTTTTTTGCTTCCTGAAGTCTATTCTGTTCTCCACCACCCACAGGACTGATCATAGTGCGAGGAAATGCTTAAAGAAATTGGAATGGGAAAGATCTGGGGCCACATTCATCAAGTGTCAGGATGCGTCACTGGAGACCAAAACCAAGATCATCCACACTCTTGTATTTCCAGTTACCGCTTATGGCTGTGGAGGCTGGACAGTTAAGAAAGCTGAGAGGAAGAATATTAATTTGTTTGAAAAGTGGTGCTGGAGGAGAGCTTTGCAGATAACCCTGGACTGCCAGAACGAGTGGGTCCTAGATCAAATCAAGCTTCAATTTTCTCTGCCGTATCTCTGTGACAAAGGAATCTCCCAGGCAAGAGCTCACTCCTGGGGACCGAGACAAATCACAAAGAATAGTTCCAGCTGGCATAAAGGGCAGGGGAGAGAAGTTACTCTTGAGAAGTTACTCTTTGAGAAGGTTCAGGGTGATTTGACGGCTGATTGGTGCATCCCCTCAGAGGGTCTCAAAAGTGGAATGATGGGTATAAAAATGAGATGGAAGTTGCTTAGAGTTGCCAAGTATCTCTAAGGAGAGCTCTATGCTCATCTGTTGTCTGACTTGTCCTCTGTATATACCTTCGAACTATGCTGAAGTTCTGTCAATATATAAGTATTAGCTTAGGATAGCTGGTTTTCTTATTTTCGTGTGAGAACTGTTATAGAATTGTTTACATTCAGTCTTTTTGGAATGCCTTTGAAACGCATGCTTTGAAAGGTAAGCTTCCCATCAAGTAAAAGTGCCTGTGTGTGGCTTCCTCATTCATAAGCACCTTTAATTGTGTGAACTGAATCGTTTTGTTTACATGAGTGATGCTCAGCTCACCAAAAACAAATTATAAAGTTTTTGAAAAAGTTAAAGGTCTCACTTTGGTAAGCAGATCAGAAAAAGCCACAGGGCAAGAGGCTGGGAGGGGGAGGAAAAGGTCCATATTTATTTCTCAAAGTTCCCTGTAACTTTTTCCTTCTCTTAAGATTTTTTTTAAAAAAAAGACATTTGTTACCATCTAATGAGGTAGAACTCTGCTTCCATACCAATAGGGGAGCTGACGATAATATATTGCTTTAATTAGCAATCCGGATTTGAGGAATGGCTTATTATGCAGAGAGTTTTAAAGCTTCCCCCATAAAATCATGCCTTTGGAGAGATTTCTTAATGACACAGAGGTCTCCATTTTGCAATATAATCATGTAATTCTCTAGACAATAATTACACATTCGTCTGCTTGTTTGTCACGACACCCTGGACTTCGGTCTCTCTTAGATTTCCCCTGCAGTCTCTGGAGGAACGGAGCAGTCTTGGAAATGACCTGAAAATATGGTGCCAAAGAAAGAGAGGAAATGTCTTTTTCCTAGGAGTTCCATCTCTCCTGGTTTATCTTTTCATCTTGGTCTATCATGTGATAACAACAGGAAGAGTCGGCTATGTGGAAGAATGAGCTGGTTTAGAGATTGGGAGTTCGATTCCCCACTGTGCCCCCAGGGAGAGGAGCCAGCCTATGTGGCCCTGGGCAAAAATGACACAGTCCCAGGGCGCCCCCAGAGGAGGGAAATGGTAAAGCACCCTTGAGTGTTCTCTACCTGGAAAACCCTGAAAAGGGTCGCCATTAAGTCAGAGTCGGCTTGATGGCACATGGTGATGATGATTAAAGCTGAGTTGATTTCTTTTCAAAGTAAATACATCTATTGCCATCTAAAAACCTCTATGAATAAAAGATGCTTCTTTACTGTGTTCATATGACTTCCCCCCATGCATCAAGACCATGCTTGAGAATGTCTCAGGGTCACACTGGCTGGTGGTGTCTTGGATAATCCTTCTCACACTGAGTACACCTACGGTGTAGCTAAGATGTACAAACCCAACCTGCTATGTATTGAGGGTCAAGTGAAAGGGCTGTTGTGAGCCTGAGAGGGAAATTCTCCGTCCTAGTTGTCTCTCTGGGGCACATCATAGAAGCACAGAATGGTAGAGTGAGAAGCAACCAACTAGCCCAGTTCATTGCCCATGCAGGAATCCAGAGCCAAAGGACCCCTGATTGGAGGCTGCTCAACCCAGTTCAAAAACCTCCAGGGAAAATTTACCACCACCCAAGAGAATCCACTCCACTGTTGAACATAGTCAAGAAGACCTTCCGAAAGTTCATCGGAGTCTCCACTCTTGTGACTGGAAGCCATTTGTGTGGGTCTTATTCTTTGGAGGAGCAGAAAACAAGGTCATGCCATTCTCCTTGTGGTAGTCCCTCAGAGAGCTGAAGTTGGCTCAGTCCCTCTCACCATTCCTCTGAAAACATCCCAGGGTGAGGATGTCCTTCTCAAACCATGGCACCCAGAAATGGAGAAAGTGAAAGAGACCCTGACGCCAGCACTGTAGGGCTCCTTCACATGAACACCAAAGGTATGGCCAGCAGGGTGGATGTGGCTGGCATGTTTGGGTTGCAGACAATTTTGCACATGAGTGGGGTTAGCGCATACAAACTTCCCTCCTTGGAAGCGCTCCTCACACTTGCTTCCAAGGAGGGAAGAGTGTGCCTCTCTCTCTCTCTCTCTCTCTCTCTCTCTCTCTCTCTCTCTCTCTGAGAGAGACCCTCACTCTTGGGATTCTCTCCTGGTCAGTGAAGAGTCCTCTCATTCAGGAAGTGCTGGCTTTGCTCAGAATTGTCTTTGTTTGCTCTCACTTAACCTAATCTGCTTTGCAGCATTTGGACATTGGAAAGCCAGTACGGTGTAGTAGAAAGAGGGTTGGACAAGAACTCTTCAGACCTGGGTTCAAATTCCTATTTCGTCATGTAACCTCCCTGAAATAGCATGGGGTTGCAGAGGTAAACAACTTCCTTGAAGATCTTTGAAAACCCTATTAAGGTCATCAACATTTGTAAGGAACGTGATGGCATAACAACATGCTAACATTTCTTTGTCCACTCTTGTGTTATTTATCACTTATGAAGCACCTAGATTTTATCTGCTCACTCTATAGAGACTGGCAGGCGAGAGTGACAATCCTGACCTGCAAGCCCACCATGAAAGAGGCACAACAGAAGGACAAGAGGAGGGGAATTCAATTCAGTCACCCGTTCTATGCTTGCATCTTGCAGTCTCAGGTGAGTCTCTGAATCTCTACGAGTGGGCCTTCCCTGCTTTTAACGATGGTCACAGAATCCACCAGGCCACCTAGGCTGTTGGGCCTGCTCATGCTTCTTTGAAGGTGAAGCAAGTTGGAAGGTGATGTTGAATCTCAGGATGTGATCATAGAATCCTAGAACAATGGAGTTGGAAAGGGCCTCCAAGGCCATCGAGTCCAACCGCCTGCGCCAGGCAGGAATCCCAATCGAAGTAGATCTGACGGATAGTGGTCCAATGTTATCTTGAAGGCCTCCAGGGTTGGTGGTGCTTCATCTTATGTTTTGGACTGCTTTGGGAACAGACTAGTTCATTCCATTTCCCAGCAGTCACTGTCTGTGCAGGCAATCACAAAACAGTCTAACCCTTCTCCATGCCTGTTGGCAGTTTTTTGGATCTCTGGGAGGGGCTACTGTATATATTTTTTATCCTGGGGAAGATTGCTCCATTTAAGTTTGATTTCCAGCATGTGTGAATAATGGTATTGAATCAAAGCAGTACTGGTATGTGTTTTGTCAAACAATTCAGCGCTATGTCACTTGGGTGGCAGGTCAGTGAACTGCTATGTCACTTACCATGATATATAACCAGAGCAGGTGACAGGAGGTGACATGCAGGGTGATCTTTGTTTCCTTTTCTTCACAATCCAGCACGGCTTCAATTACCGCTAAAAAAATAAAATCAAATGCCGTTTTTCCCCACTCCCCGCAGAGGGGGAGACAAAAGAAGATATGGAAACGGATCTTTCCTCGCCTTTTTCTTTTCTTTTTCTTTATACTCTGATAGTGTTTCCCTTTGGTGACAAGTTGACGGAGTGATATGTCACTTACTAACAAATGGGACAAAAAAAAAATCAGCTTTCTCCTGCTTGCGGAGGGAGAGATAGGAGACAATTCAGGGGCATGGAAGCTGAGAGGGAGGAACAGGCTAAAGAAAAGTCTCTCTATGATGGACTTCCTGTCCCGAAACTACCTGATCCTTGTGCATGGAACAAAGAGTTGTTCTCCATCTCAGGCTGCACTTTCTGTTTAGCCCAGTCCAGCCTGGGGTAACCATCACTGTCCAGACACACCCTCAGTTTTCCAGCCTTAAGCCAACGGGTATTCATCAGGACATGTCATTTTGACTTTAATCTGACCTCAGCTGGCTAAACCTAGTGAGTTTACTAAATGATTCCCAATTCTCAGATGGAGGACTCGGATTTTCTGGGACATCCCCCTCCACTGCCTGGCCAAGCAGAAAAATATCCATTTCAGACAAAGACCCCAAATGAGGAGATGTGTGTACACACAGGCCTGGGCTTATTTGTTTGTAGAACTGGCTACCTAAATTGCAACCGTAAAACAGCCACCAGACTCCTCACCTCCATCTAACAGAGAAAAGCCTGGGGAACGGCCCAGAATGGCTGGACTTAGCATCTACGAGCAACTTTCCTGGCAAAAAAAACACCCCCCACATCTTGCCATGTACTTTTGGACTTCACGTTTTGGACTTTAAGTTCTTCACACTGGTACAATCCTGATGAAGTGGTGTTTAATTCACAAAAGCTCATTTACTGTGTGATGATTTTTTTTAGTGGTTTACAGGCACTCCTCACTGAACGACCTACCTGTTTAACAACCGCTCGGACTGACGCCCGTCTCAACCCCTCGTTGCATCTTCCCCACACCCCTTCTCGATGGCACATGCCTTACTCCTGTATCGCTCCTCACTTATCAACCAAGGTGCTTAACCACCTAGTCGTAAGAACAGAACTCGGCCGTGAAGTGAGGAGTGCCTGTATAAAGGTATTGCCTATTTTTGCATTTGGATTTTATTTTGTTACGACCACATGGCTGCTGCCCTTTACTTCAAGGGTATTCCAACGGTTTGGGTCACCAGCCCAGGGCTGTCCATAGTTTTGCACTGGGCGAGGCCATCGCGTGAGACTGCGGAGCAGCTGGAATGGACCGTACACGGATGCCCTTTCTCACCCCATCCCTGGAGAGCTCCTGTTTGCTCTAGAAAGGGGCAGCACAGCCGATTTTTTGATTGACCCATCCTCTTGGACCTTGGCTCTAAGGCACCCTCAGAGTCAAGCACTGAGAAATGACCAAACTCTGTGCAGATCCAGAAGGTGGAGGGTGGGCACAGATGTAGTCATTGTTATTGCTGCTCAGACTACTGCTCTACCCTCCTCCTCTGTTGGGGTGCCATGGAAGCTGGACCAGCAGGAAGATGAGCAGAAAAAGGAGCTGGAGCTGTTATTGTGTGATGACCACTGTAGATCCGCACCCTCTGAAACCACAGCCTTTTGCCTGGATATTTTCTCAGGGGACTAGAAAGGCTCTCGGGGGGTAGTGTCTCCCAGTTTGACCTTAACAGTGGTTCCCAACCAACCTTGGGCACCCAGGTGTTCTTGGACTAGAACTCCCAGGAGTCCTGGCCAGCACAGAGAGTGCTGAAGGCTTCGGGGAGTTGTAGTCCAAGGCCATCTGGGGACCCAAGGTTGGGAACCATGGCTTTAAAAGAAAGGATCAGAAAGACAGCAGCAAATATCTGTGAAGGACATACCAGCTTACCGTTGTTCACAACATGGGCTTCTTGGTTCCATGCTGTCTTCTCCTGATTTGGCCCAGAAGAAGCCATCTTCTTCTTTTCTTGGTAACTTTCCACTGAATCTTCTCTTTCCTTCAGCTGTCTCTGCTTCTTCTGGTCTTCTGACTGCATGGATGACGTGACTCAGGCCACGGAGTCTTGAGAGTTCCAGAAGTCAACTGCTCCATCCGAAGGGTTTCTCTTTGTCAGATGGAGGGGTAGGTTTCTCATGACTTTCTGTTAGGCGGGAGGGTTCTGTGATATTTAAAATGTGATGGTAGGAGGACAAGCACTCCATTTGACTTTAAAAACAAGCCAATCCCCCTTTAAATATCTTCTCAACTCATCAGAACTAAGTCTGGATGCTCAGTCTCTTCTCTAAGAAATCAAGCAAAAGTCCTCCAGAGAAATGTTTTTGACTAACATTTATAATTAGAGACGTTTATTCGCTGAATAAACGACCCCTCTATTCTGAAGATATGAAGAGAAAGTATGATTTCAATATAAGAAATTACTTCATATTCTAAGACATTTTACAGCACTTGTTTTGAGTGCTATAAATGGTGGAACATCGTTAATTTTCGGGTGTATGTGCGGAAATAATTCCTGGATATTTTTAGTATGATCCTGTTCTTTGACATATTGTTCCACTGAAATGGTGGATCACGTACTGCTTCTCTGCTTATCTTGAAGTCGCTGGGGTGTATTGTATGAGCTGGTCTCTGTCTTATTTACAACCGATATTTGTACTTCCTCTGTTGAGCCAGATTTATAGATATTCATTTACTGTGGGTTGTCATTGGTGTATTTTACCAATACTTGTTTGAATGGGTTTCTGAAACAAAGGAAGTTAATTTGAAAAAAAAATGTATTAGGATGATTAAGCAAGAAGAGAACAGAACGAAAAAGATAGGGAGACAAGCCTAGAAGCAAAGAACTGGTGAAGACTAAAAGAGAAAACGGGACGTCAACGCCGGCTCAGGTTCTTCAACCGTAGAAATATAAATCACGCCCGAAAACAGCTGATGAGTTTCCAAGGATCCCTAAAGGAACCAATTAAACAAGGATTGGACTCCTTCCTGCAGGTCTCTCGGCTATGTCAACGAACTATATGACATTTCAATAATTATAAAATGATCTAAGCAAAACCAGCATATGCCCAATCGTTCTGAGACCTCAGGATTTTTCCCACTTGTGTTGAGTTATTTACACTGTACTTGTGCTAACTCTGTATCTGTCCAGAACTCAATGGATATTCACTTCTTTAGAACGGAGATATACTATGTTTTCTTGATTTCCTTTACTACTGGGATATCTCACAGGTTGATACAATCCTGAAGCTGGCAGTGCTTCGGAAATAAATTACAAAAGCTAGCAATTTCATCCTTCGTCAGACAGCCAATACGATTTTAGCCTGGTTGACTCATCCTACATGTCTGAATTCTATAGGATTGACCTAATACTGATACAATTAATTAAGCGTGACCTTATCCGATGAAAAGGAAAAGCCGAGCCCTCAGTGGAGGGAAGCAAGAGTAAGCAGCTCTTCGTTCCATGTACCTTTTTCTGAGCCATACTGCAAAAAAAGAAAAGAAAAGAAAACAGCTCCTGGTTGGAGCCTATAATAAGAGAAGGAAAGAGGGTGGTTAGATGACCTCTTTTTGAGAACACAGTCCTCTAAAAGACACCATGGAAGGAACAAGTGACAAGTGATGTTGTTCTATGAAATTTCACAGAAGTTGGGATAGAGTGTCATGTTTAAGAAAGAGAGAAAGGTGTAACATAAATGCTTTGAAGTACTTTGAAGCATTTGGGTGGGAAGACAGAGAAAAGGAAGAGCAGATAGAAGAAACAATTCCACAAATGAGTGAGAGATACCCAGGAAGTGAGAGCAAGAAAGGAGAGAAGGGGGTGTTCTTTCGGTAGTGGTTTGGGTGTCCTGCTGTGGAGTCAGAGGTTGAGCGTTCGATTCCCGACTGTGCCTCCTTGACAGGGGCTGGACTTGATGATCCAGAGGGTCCCTTCCAGCTCTGCCATTCTCAGATGATGATGACGACGACGGTGATCTGGGTTTTTGGAGAGGAGGAATATGGTCATCTGGCTGGGCTATTCTGTGAGACACACAAGCACCACAGGCTAGATTGATTCATTACAAAGCTACAAACAACCTATCCAATGCCAGTACATTTACTCCCAGCGACAACATGATGGTTATACTATTTTTTTCTAGTTTTGCATATTTTACAGAAAAGCGCTAAAACCGGTCTTAGGCATGCACAGAATCTCTCTGAAAAGCACTACCACCACCAAAAATGTAGCTGGCTGTCTCACTCTGAGTAGACATCAGCTTGTTCTGTCTGATTCCTTATGCCACTTAACCAGTGAGGACAGACTAAGACTGCAACTACATTGACCAAAAATGTGGGAAATGCTGCAGGTTTGGGAGGCCCTGGTTTGCATTTTTTGATGATCACTGCAGATGGTGACAGCAGCCACGAAATTAAAAGACGCCTGCTTCTTGGGAGGAAAGCGATGACAAACCTAGACAGCATCTTAAAAAGCAGAGACATCACCTTGCCGACAAAGGTCCGCATAGTCAAAGCTATGGTTTTTCCAGTAGCAATGTATGGAAGAGAGAGCTGGACCATAAAGAAGGCTGGCCGCCGAAGAATTGATGCTTTTGAATTGTGGTGCTGGAGGAGACTCTTGAGAGTCCCCTGGACTGCAAGGAGATCAAACCTATCCATTCTGAAGGAAATCAACCCTGAGTGCTCACTGGAAGGACAGATCCTGAAGCTGAGGCTCCAATACTTTGGCCATCTCATGAGAAGAGAAGACTCCCTGGAAAAGACCCTGATGTTGGGAAAGCATGAAGGCAAGAGGAGAAGGGGACGACAGAGGACGAGATGGACGGACAGTGTCATCGAAGCGACCGACATGAATTTGACCCAACTCCGGGAGGCAGTGGAAGACAGGAGGGCCTGGCGTGCTCTGGTCCATGGGGTCATGAAGAGTCGGACACGACTTAACGACTAAACAACAACAACTATGCTGATGACTCTCAGCTCTACATCTCCTTTTCTCCAACCACAGTGGATGCCGTTCTGTCCTTTCAGCGCTGTTTGGAGACTGTACTGCAATGGATGCAGGAAAATGGGCTGAGGCTGAACCCAGACAAGACGGAGGTCCTGAGGGTGGGTGGCCCCACCATTGGCGGTTTAGGAAACTCCCTCTCATTTGGGGGGGTGACTCTCACCGCGAAGAGCGAGGTTCGCAGCTTGGGGATCCATCTGGACCCGGCGCTCACCATGGAAACTCAGGTGGCGTCAGTGGTCCGCTCCGCCTATTTCCATCTTTGGCGGATTGCCCAGCTGCGTCCCTATCTTGATGTTGGGGCGCTCACCACTCTGGTCCATGTGCTTGTAATCTCGAGATTAGACCACTGTAATGCGCTCTGCGTGGGGCTACCTTTGAGATTGATGCGGAAGCTTCAAATGGTGCAGAATGCGGCGGCCAGACTTCTTAGTGGGGTGAGAAAACATCAACATATCTCTCCCACTCTGGCCGCCTTGCATTGGCTGCCCGTTCGTTTCCGCATTGACTTCAAAGTCTTAATGATTACATATAAAGCTCTAAAAGGTTTAGGGCCTCGATACCTGGCGGAACGCCTCCTCCCACCTAGATCTACTCGTATCACTCGATCTAGCCAGGAGGGGCGGCTGATGAGCCTAACGCCAAGGGAGGCCGAAAAGAAAAAACAAGAAACCGGGCCTTCTCGGCAGTGGCTCCCCGTCTTCAGAATAATCTCCCCTCCAAGATCCGATTGGCCCCTTCGCTGGGTATTTTCAAAAGCCAACTTAAAACCTGGCTATTTAGGCAGGCCTTCCCTCCGGACACCACTTAATTTATCTTTATCTTCCATCTTGAATGACTGTTTATCGTTGTGAAATTATTGTTACATTTTAATTGTTTTACTCTATTTGTTGTGAGCCGCCCAGAGTAGACATAGTCTAGATGGGCGGGATACAAGTTTAATAAATAAATAAATAAATAAACTTGTCATCTGCAGAGGAGCAAGGAAATCTGTTTTCACTTCAGAGTTGTGGGTAAACGTAAGATGCAGCTGCGGAAGATTACAACATCTACTGACTGGGACTCTTGCAAATATTTAGGGCTATACATACCACAATACCCTGTCCAAGTTCGTATGTTCGGTAGGTCCTTCATACTTCCTCCCATCTTACAAAGACTATGCTGGCTGTAACTTGTTCAGGAGCGCTGGTGTGTTGAAGTTATGGGACAACTTTGTATACACATATTCCCAGAGACTATTAGCCACATTGGTAGTCAATCAGCGCCATTAACACCTAAGCAGAACATCTACAAATTACTTCTGTAGACCGGCCAGTTCAGCCCATTCAGTCCTATGGGGACTTGCCCAGTAGAGTCTTGGGGAATGGAAAGAAGGGTTGCTAAGCAACCAGAAGGCTTCAGCTAGGTTGTAGACTGACATGCCTCTACTTCAATGTGGTTCAAATGGAGGCGTCAGATGGAAGCGATCCAATGTTGACATCAATTTTTTTTTAAAATGTTCATTGACTTATTTTCGACATCTACAGGGATTTCTGCAACTCCAGGAAAAGGTCGAAATGAGCAAAGGAAAGAAAAGTGTTGTAAAAAAAAGGCAGAGGCAGGTCATGGAACGGTTAAACTGTTGGGGGTAGACCAGAGGGACCTGGATCACTTCTGGGCTTGGGAAACACAGGTAACATTTTCAAGATAACTCTTCCTTAGACTAGCTTTCCTTATGGTTTCCTTCTGAGGAGGAAATAATTTCTGGAGGAAAATGCCATAAGGAAGGCAATGATCCCCAAACCACAGGGGCTCAGCATGCCTTCAAAACCCATCTGGCAGTACATTTGAGAAGAACTTTCGTCTGCATGTTCAGCATAAATTGTTAACATGATGGAGCCTTTCAAGAGATTTTGGCATGAAATAAAGCAACCACCAGTCATCCTCTCTGTATCTTCTAGATACAGTTCCTCTGGCAACTCTGTATTTAGAGCTGAGAAGCAATAGCTCAGTGGTTCAGGCATCCGGCTGCAGAGCCAGAGGTTGGGAGTTCGATTCCCCCAATATGTCTCCTTGATAGGAGCTGGACTGAAAGAATTGGACATGTTTAGCCTTGAGAAAAGAAGGCAGAGGGGTGATAGGAGAGCATGTTTCAAATACTTGAAAGGTAGTCCTACAGAGGAGGGGCAGGATCTGTTCTCCATCATCCAAGAGTGCAGGACGTGCAAAACAATGGGCTCAAGTTACAGGAAGTCGGCTGGATAGCAAGAAAAACTTCCTAACTGTTAGAGCAGTACGACAATAGAACCCATGATCTTGGGAGGTGGTGAGCGCTCCAACACTGGAGGCCTTCAAAGGAAATTTAGACCACCACCTGGCAGATCTCCTTTGATTTGTATTCCTGCATCGAGCAGGTGGTTGGACTTGATGGCCTTGTAGGCCCCTTCCAACTCCATGAGTCTATGATTCTGTGATCCACTGGGTCCCTTCCAGCTCTGCAGTTCTAAGGTAAGTCACTGCCATCCTCAAAATCTGCTTATTGGTGGGCTGCTTTTCCACACAGCTGTGCCCAAAGCTACTCACGACACCTGGGCCAGAAGCCTATCAATTCCGAACACCAACACCGTGGTGTAAATGGCAGGGATGAAGTGGGTCTACTTAACAAGTGACTGGGTGGCTCTCCTGTTCCGTGCCAGTTGCATGAGCTGGTGGTGCCCAAAGGAGATAAGCAGCAACTTGCTGACTGGTTGCAATTTATGAAATTTTGCTGATGCTGGGATGACTCACCTGTAAGACTCTAGCCATCGAGGGCCAGAGGTTTAGCAATTAAAAAATAATAATTTGGAGACGCTTTATGGACCCATTGCTGGTGGTACAGCATAAGCAGGAGAGTTTCATTCCCTTCACATCTTGTTCGTTGGCTCACTCTTGGCATCTGGCTAGCCACTGTGAAAAAAGGTTGGATAAGATTGAGTCTGTTCCAGCGAACATCTTCTCGCTGTTTTCTAGAGCCCTCCCTTAGTCACCATGACAATCCCCTCCAGTCCCCTTCATGAATGTCCTACGTTGGGCACATCCTGAGAAGGCAGGATTCTCTGGAAAAGACCATCATGCTGGGAAAGGTGGAAGGCAGCAGGAAAAGAGGAAGACCAAATATGAGACGGACTGACTCTCTAAAGGAAGTCACAGGCTTGACTTTGCAAGAGCTGAGCAGGGCAATTGAGGACTGGACATGTTGGAGAGGGCTCATTCATAGGGTTGCCATAAGTCGGAAATGACTTGAACACCTTTTTATGCTAACCACCCTATGTGATCATTCTCTCTGTACTGCTGTGTCTGGATGGTCTATTTACCCACAGAGGCCAATCTTTGATGCTGTCATCATCATGCCATGAAAACACATGTGCTGAGAAGGAGCTCTGTTGGCAGGTCTGAAATAGCCGTTTTTAGACCTGTGAGGTTCTCCTGACCCAGGAAAGTCAGAAAGGGTTCAAGGGAATCCTGTTTTCCCCTCCCACACATTCTTGCAACGGTTTGAGGGGGAAGTGAGCATTCCCGAAGACACTGGCAAAAGGCCACGCTCCAAAAACAGGGCGGTGTGCTATTCTTAGGGGCCTCCACGGCTCTCATCCAAATGAAGAGGTTCACCATTTTCTTGGTGTAAGGCTCACCACCGCCTTCCCAGCCTCCAAGCGGCTTTGTCGGCACGACCAACAACAGAAGCAGAGATCGGATGAACAAACTGTTTGCCGGAAGCCAGAGGCAGGAAAGGTCCCACCCGAAATGCCCACATCAAACAGGACTAAAGCCGCAACAGATCAGTGTGTCTGAGCGAGGAGGGAAAGCCACATGAAGATCAAGGGAACCCTGACCTCCTCTTTTGATCTTCCCAAGGCGTTTTACTCCCTGCCTCTAGTTGGCCCTTCTTTCGCGGTGTCACATCCTGTTCGCTCACCTAACAAAGCGAAGAGGAAAAGAGGAAAGAAAGCAGGGAGATGAAAGGCCGCCGTGTTCTCCTTTATGCAGGATTCAGAACCCGGCCAGGGCAACGCCTTCATCAGATCACTGAAATCATCACAGGTCAGGTCCCACAGGATTCTTTGTCAGGTTGCCTATTGCAGCGCTTAGCGTGACAAGGAGAAACAGAAATGTCCCCGAATCACCCGGGCTTGATATTGAAGTGGCAGTATCTGTCCTGAAACAACACTTCGAAGATGGAGGCTGCAAACTTGAAGAAACAGGTGGTAAGAGGTCTCAACAGAGGGAGAGGGCTGTCAAGTCAGGATCACAGAAACAGAGGTCAGACCTGTGCTTCGTACATTTCGTTGCCGAGTTTTGGATTTTGGTAAAATTCCTCTAGCTGTGCAGCAGAAGTACAGGGATTTACAGGGCAGAACAGCTTCAAGTTCCCTAGATTTAGTTCACCCCTTTTTTTCTCAAGTTCAAGTTTGTTGTATTAGCTAAAAGCCGTCACAATTGTTTAAAATACAAATATGATCAAATAAAATCGGCCCTTTTTTTCTCACCAACTGGCACCTACCGTCTCAATGACTCACTCTGAGACATTTGTAAGAAGAAAGGACAAAAATGTTTGTATTTACAGATAAACAGCAAACTGATACACAACATGATGGCTTTGAGCAGCAGGTCTCAGCAGACTCACTGACTGCCACAGACTCTAGAAAGGGGAAGAGCTCAAAAAGGAGACAGGCGGGGCTCTCTTTAAGTTCAGAGGCAGTGAAGGAGCAATTGGTTAATACTGGATAGACTGACAGTCACCCCAGGCCAGAAAGGTCCCTCGTAGCCCGATCTACTAGAGGCTGCATGCGAGGTTGCAAAAAAACAAAAAACAAAATGAAAAACTACTGCAAAAAATACTCCAACATGTTTAGCTTGGATCACTGACACAGGCCATGGCTCTCCATGTCAGAGGACCAGGAAGGAACAAGGATATGAATCTTTCACCTTTTCACTCTTAGAGAAAAACAGAATTAAAAACTTCTTTATCCTTAGAGAAGGATTTCTCTGTGTGTGGATTTTCCCCCCAGAGATACTCCAGGACTCACAGTGTCCTTACAATTCCTGAGCACAATTGTATCTTTCCTGCACAGATTTCTCTGGAATGAGGAACAATCCCTAGGAGGGATTTGGGGAAACAGAACAACAGGAAGCTTAAAAAAAATAAAAATAGGGAGAACGGAGAGGGAAGGAGTCCAGGGTTTTGTTTCCACGGAAAACTGAGAAATCTCACTGGTGCAAGGGAAAATCCCTTTGGGGAGTCTTGGCATAGCAGAATTCAGAAAAATCACAGAGAGTGAGAATTTCCATCTGGTTCCTAGATGAGAGTTTTTCCGGCTTCATCTGGAGGTTCCAGGGTCAACCCTGTACGCAAGGGGTAGTTGTTGACTCCACATTCATGGAAGCAGTAAATCCACTGAAGTTTTTAGTCTGAACTTCAGAGAAGGAGCTCTCCAAGTGCTGAATCCTTCTTCCAAGTGGGCTCAGCACCCCATAGGTGGCTGTTGGAAAATATAGGGTGAGCCGTGGGGTGGAATCACCGCTCCCGTGAACCCAGCTTCAACAGCTGTCCTTGCAGGGGGCTCTTATTTATTTATTTATTTATTTATTTCATTTATACCCCGCCTATCTGGTCAATTATGACCACTCTTGGTTTGAAACCATCCTCTGAGCTGGTTTGCCCGCTTCTGACGCCATCTTTCTGGGACTGTTACTGTTCAAAAAACAATAGCAACCCTAGAGATAAGCTGTATTTGAGTACGACCATCTTCATAATTCACGTGTCAGAATTCAGAATGGGTGAAGGTCGGACCATTGACGTTTCTTTGGAGGCTCTTCCAAAGTTCGCCATGTCCCATGACACATCCAGCCTAAGAGGTGACAATGACCATTATCAGCGAGAACTATGTGGAGCTTCCAGGTTGAGAAAGGCAGCAAGCCTCTAATGAGTGTTTCTCAGGAACATGAGCGGGATGATGTTGTTGGCCTCCGTGTCTTGGACAGCTCTCTTAACATTCGGACTAAAATCTGGAGTGGAGTCACTGGAAGCTGGTAGCTCTGAGGGCTGAGTGGCCGTGCTGGGACTTACCTGACCTGGGAGGGGTGTGTGAACCCAAAAAAACCCCATAAATCAAATAAATAAATAAATAAAAATATACAGAAATAGAATAATTGAGTTGGAAGGGGTCTAGAAGGCCATTGAGTCCAACTTCCTGATTGAGGCAGGAATCCAAGTCAAAGCAGGTCTGACAGACGGTGGTCCAGTTTTTTCTTGAAGGCCTCCAGCGTTGGAGCGCTCACCACCTCCCCCTGAGGTCATGGGTTCCCTTGTCGTACTGCTCTAACAGTTAGGGAGTTTTTCCTGATCTTCAGCCGAAATCTGGCTTCCTGTGGAGGTGAAAGGTTTGTATGGACTATGTAGAGTTAAAGAATAACAGAACAAAGAAGAAGAAACCAATTTTCAGAGTGTCTAAATAAACACAGAACGTTGAATAACCGTTGGTACAGAGAAGAAAATGGGGATGAGGGGGGTAGGAAAGAAAGAGAGAAAGGGATGTGGCGTTCTGAAAGAAGACATGGTCGGCTGAAGTGCTCAGCGGAAGCACACCACGGTTCACTACTCCTTGTTTCATGTCTTGCTTTTCTTTAATTCAAATTGTAAAGGCTCCTTGTTTTGTCCTGCTGCTTGTTCCAGCGTTCTTCAGTGCTGTGTGTGCCTTGCTTCCTACGGTGTAAATTACCTTGGGTGTTTTGCTAGAGAAAGCTGATTAGTAAATTTTATACCGACCTCGGAATTGAGCTGTTCATTAATTGGGGGAGGAGTAACAAAGAGTTGAAAAGTAACATTTTGGATGCCACAACTAATATTTTCTACTTATTTCCCAAAGTCCCCTTTTAAAATATTGTTCAGATGCATTTGGGAAGGACTTCTTCAACTGTTGTTATAACTTAGCGGTTTAGATCTCTGGCTACGGAGCCAGAGGTTGGGAGTTCGATTTCCCGCTGTCCCTCTTTGACAAGGGCTGGGCTCAATGATCTATAGGGTCCCTTCCAGTTCTGCAGTTCTAAGATTATTATTATAATCCACACAATTAAAGGTGTTTATAGTTGAAGAAACCCCACAAAGACACTTTTACAGTAGGACCCCTTATCTACAGGATCAGTATCCACGGATTCACTTATCCACGGTTTGAAAAAGTATTAAAAATATTAAAAGAAAAATGCCAATTTTTTTTCTAACAATGAAGTTACCAAAACTGGCCACTAGATGGAGCCAGAGACCTTCATCCACATTTTACAGCATCTATGGGGGCGGAGGGGCTTGGATTTGATCCTCTGCAGATATGTGGGTAGTTGATGGGAAAAATACCTAAAAGAGGGAGACATTGGAGGGAAATGCATACAAAAAGGTATATGTTTTTTTTAAATGCACCCCCAAATAATGCACAGATTTCTATAGGGAAATCACAATAACAACAGCAAAAACCTTCATAACTGGAACGGATACTATTGAACATATGAGGCCACTGGGGGGGATCATTCAGAGATTTGGAGTGTGTTATCATCAATACACTGACGACACGCAGCTCTATCTCTCCTTTCCCTCTTTGGCAGGGGAAGCTGTGCAGACCCTTGAATGCCACTTTGGTCCCAAGTCCCAACCCCTGAGTTCAAGTCCCGATTAAAGACAAGCTTTTTCCCCCTCCCCAGAAAGAAGGGAGGGGTCGGTGAGTTCTGAGTTGTGAGTTGAGTCATTGAAAAAAAAAAAGCTGAGTGAAGTCATGGGTGCAACTTAAGTCCAACTTAAGTCCAATTTGACAGCAAGTCCCACCCCTTGAGCCCCCACCTCTGGCTTCTGGACATGGCTCTCTCGATGGAGAAAGAGATCTTGGCAGTGGCCAGGTCTGCCTTTTTCCAGTTTAGGCAGATTGCACACCTACGGCTGTACCTCGACAGAGAGTCGCTCAGTTTACGCTGGGTAATCTCGATGATAGACTGCTTCAATACTCTCTACAGAGGGCTGCCCAGCAGTTCTACGATTATATCAGCCCTCAACAGTGAAGACTGTAGAGTCTCGTTTGCAGCTCTGGTTTTACTGCAAGTATTTTCAAGCTGCGTGATCAGGCGTCTCCACCAGGGAAAACTGAATATTTCACAGTGGTTTTTTTCCCCCAGGTGTGCCACTCTGGGTTAGTACAGTGTGAATAATGTACAATGTGATCACAGCAACCATGGTGAGCATCGCACTGTCCTGCAGGGATGAACAGCACAACAAATAAAATGCTTCAATACCTGGTTTTATATATATATAAAAGTACCAAATATATATATATAAAAGTACAAACAAAAGCACACCTGGGCCCCTCTCGATCCTTCCCATGAGATGCACACAGGGAATTTTTTGCTAGTGGATCAGGCCCCTCTGCTTCCCCTCGGTCCCACACAAGTAGGAAATGAAATCCTTGTCACAATAGTAATGTGATCCTGAATTAATGGTAACATTCTAATAAATAATGGTGGTAATTAATACTCCGCCATCCCAAAAGTAATAATCGTTTAATAAATGGCGTCCAAGGCCTGTAAAACTCTGTGTACCTTTTAATTATACAGAAAGAGGAGAGCAATTAGTAGAAACTTATTACTAATGGGGGCTAATGTAACTAGGCGGGACCATTTAAGCGACATGCAATTAATCCTTTAGTTGTTTTGTTCTTCCTCTGAACACTCGGATATTAATGGAACCGTGAAGCACAGAAAAACCACCATTCCGACGGCAGAAAAAGCAAAGGAAGGATTTTTTTTGCCTCCCCCCATGTCTGAGGGATGAGCGAAAGTGGGGATCCAGAGGCCATGCTGCTCTTCCCACCAGCTTTTGAGTTGCTTCACAGACCACCAAGAATGTCTCAAAGCATGAAGTCATTGTCATGCCCAGGGGGAGAAGAGAACAGCACCTCCCGCAACAACCCTTGGGTTTTTTTTTAAGGAGAAAGGCAAGATAAAAATATTTTAAATCAATAAATAAATCAATAACCCTTTGCAGGGCACGGCCGCAGGCATTGGCGTTAGAGATGGGCACGAACTGTTGGTTCGTCGTTTCGTGCCAGTTCATCTGTCGGTCCAACAGGTGTTTCATGCTTCCAAGTCCCACCTCCTCCGATGGATGTCCACTCAGAGACAGCAACCAGGGTTCCCTGCCCCACCTCCCCCAGGCGCTGCCTCGGAGTGGACGTGTGCTGCAGGAGGCGGGGCTCGGAATGCCTGTTGGACCGACGGCCGAACCAGACCGAACCGCTGAATCGGCAGTTCGTGCCCATCTCTCATTGCCGTCTCCTCTGCTGGTCCTTCTGAGAAGGTGGGGAGCAGTGTAGTCCAAGCTTGCCCATCTGTAGCAGGACGTAAAGTGCCCTGTGCCCCCACACCGTTGATGCTCCCCCGGCTACATTGGAGGCCAGAAAAAGGAAGGAAAATGACCTTCCAGCAGTGCTGGAGAAAACAAGAAGTTTTCCAATGAAGATGGCTGAGCATGGCTTGGTGGGGGGGTAGCCCCATGCTGTAGTTTGCATTTTGCTGCGGGCAGGGGAGCTTGGGCTGTGCAGCTGCCTGCCTTTGATCTGTCTCTTCTGGGGGAGAAGCAGCAGAGGTTTAGATGCCCAATCGTGGCATCTGCGGTCTCCAATTCAGTGCTCCAGGATTCAAGCCCAGTTTCGCCATGCTCTGCTTACAGCCTTAGGAGCAAGAGTCCAGATTCTTGCAGCTTTCTGGTTTTCTGGCCATTTCCAGATTTTGGGGGGGGGGGGGGAACTGCTGAAAACAGAGTGGTTGAAAAGGGACATTCATATCCCACAGAGAGTGGAAGAAGCCATTTCAGGCCCAGTTTTGTATTTTACAAACAGGAGAGTTGAGGGTCAAAAGGTTGGAGGCTCCACTCAGCCTCCGAAGGGGATCACGGTTTGTCCTGCAGACGGCACCTTATCCACCCCTGAGCCTGACAAAAGACTTAAAGCCAAGGAAGCCAGATTTACGCTGAAGATCAGGAAAAACATCTTGTTAGAGCAGTACAACAATGGAACTCATGACCTCGGGAGGTGGTGAGCGCTCCAACGCTGGAGGCCTTCAAGAGAAAACTGGACCAACCTCTGTCCGATCTGCTTGGACTTGGATGCCTGCCTTGAGCAAAGGGGGTTGGACTCGATGGCCCCTTCCAACTCAATTATTTTAGGATTCAATGATTAATCTTGCTTTCCAAAGAGGGCACTTGTACAATAAAGCCTGTTTAGACCATCTCTGAAGAACTGCTGTTCTTCAGTAACCTAGGGGAAACCATAAGAAATTAAGCCCCCATTGCTAAGAGCAATCTACCTGTTTTGGAAATGATTTTTAAAAGGAGAGGGGAAAAAAACCCACTCGTTGCAACACCAACGAATTTAGATTGATAGCCTACACGGACAGGCTGCATGCGCAGGTTTCTGTGGTTTCCATGTGCTTTCATCAATCCACGGATGTGTCAATAGATGTCCACAATGAGATATTTGCTCTGCTTTTCATTCTCCGTCTGCGGCCGCTCTTGAAAGGCACAAAAGAAAAGTGTACCACGGTGAGCCGAGTTCACAATTCCCGAGAAAAACCCTATTCTCGCCGACACGCTCGCCCACAATTGGACAGCGCTTTAGGCTCACATCAAGGCCCTTGTGAGGCCCGTTGCCATGGTTACCAGCGCTTCCCAGGCTTCGAGGGGATTGCCATGCCATAGCTCAATCATTTTTGACTCTGGAACACTATTTTTGGGCAAGGTTTTCAGAGAGAATTTTCTCCCTCCTCCTCCTCCTCCTCCGCCCGCCGCTGCCCCACAGCCTCCAGTGGGGTATGGCATGGGGTTAGCGTTTGCTAGAAAAGCAGAATATATTATAAAGACATCTAGGACCGACTGACTAATTCACAAGCAGGTGGTGGTGGAGGCGGAAAAATGGAAGTATTTCTCATTTGAAAGCTCACAAAGATGGTGGCGACTAGCAATATTAGAAAGAAAGGAAGAGTCTGATATGCTGCTGTTAAAAAGGGAGGATGAACTGTGTCTCAACATATTTGTAAATAATAATAATAATAATAATTTTAGAATGGCAGAACTGGAAGGGACCTTCTGAGATCATGGAGTCTAGCCCCTGTCCAGGAGGCCCAGTGGGGGGAATCGAACTCCCAACCTCTGGCTCTGCAGCCAGAGAGACCTCAACCCCTGATCATTTCTGGTGCCAATGTATGGCTTGTGTTGCTTGCAAGTCATAAGCTGCAAATAACACCATCACCTGTAACTAGTTACTTTTTCAGATAACAAAGTTGTAATGAAGTTACATGACACGCAGCCCAGAGACCTCAACCACTGAGCTATCCAGGAATTCAATTCTATATTAATAGGTATAATATTAAGGATGTTGCATAGAGGAGCTGAAAATTTCCTCACTGTTCATCTCAGAAATGAGCTTTTCACATGAGCTGAACTCATGAGGGTGGAACTCTACCTCCTAGCATTTTAGGAGTTAGGTTTCTCTGCTCAGTTTATCTAATAATAATAATAAAAAAAATCAGTTCATCTCTTATAATTGAGGCCCACAGATTTCCAGATGAGGCCAGATGTGGGACTTTTGAGCTTGGTTACTCCTTCAAACCTTCAGAGTAGTTTTTTGGAACACAGGTGGCTTGAAAGACAGGTTAGTATGGACGGCTGGGTTGCTCAATGGCTTAGGTCTCTGGCTGCAGTGCTTGGGAGTTCGATTCCCCCACTGGGCCTCCTTGACCGAGGCTGGACTCAGTGATCCATGGGGTCCCTTCCAGCTGCTGCTGCTGCTGCTGACTCACAAGTCACGACAAAGAAGTGGAAGGGTACCAGGGCTATGCACCAGCTTTGATCAGGTCCTGGATTATTAACCAAACCAGTCCGATTTGGACAGATTTATACGAGGTATGCTGCCTGAACAAAGTGCCAGAACAAAGACGTTTCATCCTTTGGGTTTTTCCCACGCAAGCCAACGGGAAGCTCCCAAACTGACTCGAATCTGGTGCAGAAATTGGACTGGATAGCAGGAAAAACTTCTTAAGTCTTAGAGCGGTATGACAACAGAACCCATGACCTCAGGAGCTGGTGAGCGCTCCAAGAGAAAATCTGTCCGATCTGCTTTGATTAAGATTCCTGCCTTGAGCAGGGGGTTCAACTCGATGGCCTTAGAGGGACCCTTCCAACTCCAGGATTCTAGGATTCTATGAAAATTTCTCTAGAGGAAACCAGATGTGGGATCAGTATCCACAAAGTCCTTACTGCACGGGTAGCCATGTGGTCAGAGGCTACAGCAGGGCTAGGAAGAAAGACAACCACCAGCATGGAGAGAGAGAGAGAGAGAGGGAGGCATATCACGGGAAAGCTTGGAGGAGCCGTCTGGACAAGGCTAAGATCTGGCCACCAGCAGCTGGTAGGATGTGCAGAATCTCACGCCGGTTTGCACTGCCAGCGCGCATGGTTTGCATTATGGCTCCCTCTCCATTTATTCTAGTTTCCGGCTCCTGCAGCGGTGGGAGGGAGGGAAGGCCTTCCCTCCCTCTTGTTTACACCCTTCACAAATATTTGCTGATGCCTCCGTCCCTCATTAGTCCTCATTTAGCTGAGCTGTACACATTTAGCTCCCTTAATGTGGCCTCATCCATCATTTCCCCCAGCCCCCTGGTGATCGCCCCGGGCTCTCCCGGCCTCCATTTATCTTGCTTTGCTGTCGCATCTGCCTGGGTGAGATTGGATTGTCTTGGGTTAAGCCTTGTGCGACCCCCTTGCCGGCCAGCAGGTTTGTGGGGAGCGACCGGCGTCTTCCGTGATGCGATTGTTGCCCTGTAGAAATCCTTCCAAGGGGCAAGGTAGCGGCAGCAGTTGGAGTTCAAAGACGGTTTTTTAAAAAAAGCATAGGCAAACACATGCAGCTTTGTGATGGGATGTTGAGGGAGCCCTCTAAAACGCTGCTAAAGAGAAGAAGCAAAAAGCAGCAAGATCTGGAGTGAGGAAGGGAGCGCTTCTCCAGGTTTGACGATCCCAAGGGAGAGAACGGCCACTCTGTGACCTAAGGCATCAACTAGGGATGAGCGTTCTCTTTGGACAAACTCAAAGGGCTGGTTTTAACCTATAAAGCCCTAAACGGCTGGGGTCCAAGCGATCTCAAGGACCGTGTCTCCCTTTATGAGCCTGCTCGCATGTTGAGATCATCAGGAGAGATGTTTCTCTCTGTCTAGCCACCTTCACAGGTGCAACTGATGGGGACCCAGGAGAGAGGGCCTTCTCTGTGGCTGCTCCTTTAGACTCTGGAACTCCCTGCCACTGGAGGCCAGCCTGGCCCCATCTCGGCTGTCCATCCGCAAGCAGACAAAGACCTTTCTCTTCAGGCAGGCTTTCTCTTAATGACTGGCTAAGAGGTTTTTGTTTTTGTTTTTAAATGGGACTGTTGTGTTTCTGTTGTTTTTAATGTGTCCTTTAATGCTCTAAAAACATCTACTAGTTTAAATATTGTGTTTGTTTAATTCTTTTTAAAATAGAGTAGACCTTTGGTCTAGATGGGCGGGATAGAAACCTAATAAATAAATAAATAAATAAATAAATAAATATTGTGATAATTTATTATTCTTACATTTTTAATGGCATTAAAAATGTACATTTTCAATGGCATTAAAATACGGCCGTGTGATGAGGAGTCTGGTGGGTTTGTGAGAAAGCCAGAACGTCTAAGTTTGATGCAATTAAAGGAGGAGAAAGGTTTGCATAAACCAGGCTCAGAATATGGTGAAATGTCCGGCTTTGCCCTGCTTGGTCATGGGTACAATTTTATCCCATGAGCTCACAAATATTGGAACACAGAAGTGTTCCAACTGGGATATAACTCATTTCATTTTTCATTTCACTTCGTTTCATTTCATTTATAACCTGCTTTTATTCCCCCCAAAGGAAACCCAGAGAGGCTGAGAGAACAAACCCACCTTCTTAATAATAGTTGAGACAACACTGTCAAGAAGCCACCGTCGGTGCTGCGGTAATATACCGAAAGATAAAAAAAGAAAATAACTAAATAACCATCTTAAATTCATATGAAAAACAACAGCAACCATACAATAGTCCTATCAAAATTTGTAATGAATTAAATCGCAGAGCAACAGAACTCAATATTTCAGGAAACTAAACCAATGGCAGAAATACATCAAAGCTAATGAAAGCAGGCATAATAAGATAAAAAACATCATCAAAAATTCATAAAAATTCAACAGTCCATAAAAAGGGGGACTAAACAGTGAAATAGAATCAGCCTTAGTCATTCCTAGAGGAGACCCATTGATATCAATAGAACCTGGTTGATGTCAGTAAATTGATTTTGTTGTTGTTGTGTGGCGTCAAGTCACCTCCGACTCGTGGCGACCCTATGAATGAGCCATCTCCAAAAAGTCCTGTCCTCAACTACCCTGCTCAACACTTGCAGACCTAAACCTAGGGCTTCCTTGATAAAGTCAGTCCACCTCGCATTGGGTCTTCCTCTTTTCCTGCTGCCTTCCACCTTTCCCAACATGATGGTCTTTTCCAGAGAATTCTTCCTTCTCATGATGTGCCCAAAGTAGGACACCCTCAGTTTCAACATTTTGGCCTCCAGAGAGAGTTCAGGCTTGATTCGATCCAGGACCCAGTGGTTCGTCTTTCTGGCAGTCCAGGGTATACGCAAAGCTCTCCTCCAGCACCACATTTCAAACAAATCACCTTCCCCCCCCCCCCCCCCCCCGGTCAGCTTTCTTAACCATCCAGCTTTCACACCCATCCATGGTAACTGGAAAGACAAGTGTGTGGATGGTCTTGGTCTTGGTCTCCAGTGAGACATCCTTGCACTGGATGATCTTTTCTAACTGCTTCTTGGATACACACCTGAACATAGTGAAGGGGTATGAAGGTGTTAGAGAAGTCAAGAGCAATGCTGTCATTAGGGGAGACTCCATTACAAGCCCGGGCTCCTAGCAGAGTCACTCAGGGTGGAATGGTCATGGCTGAGAACCTGGAGTAAGATGCATCCACCTTTGTCAGGACCAAGGACTGCACCAGCAGAAGAGAACAGAACAGTTCCAGTGACGATGGTGGCGGAGAAACCTCGTGAGGTCAGCTATGAAGGCGATGCTGGTGGAGGATCTTACAGAGACCATGGGAGTGACACTCAAGCTAACTCTTGTTAGTATTGTGCAGAAGGAGTAAATGGTAAACACCTGCTGAACTTTCCTCACCATGAAAACTCCATGATGAAACAATGAGCTAGTACTTTGTGCCCATAGCTATTAAATAGAAATAATTCCTATGAGTACTTGTAATACAGATTTTAACATATACGTACTCACAATTTTCCGTGTCCTCAGTGAGACAGGTGGCTAGAGGCATTCTGTTGAAAAAAATCATTAGCCCCTGGGAGATGATGAGAGCAACAGAACCAAAGCTGCTGATGCTGTTTTTTGGTTCAGCTTTGGAGGAAAAAAGAAGAGGGATGCATAAAACACATGTGTCTGGCATTTAAATACAGCTTTGTATTGGGTGCAAAATAAATGGGCTTCCCCCACCCCATAAAATAGGAAGAGTTTTGCACAAAATACACTTTTTGTAGAAAAAAACACCCCCCCCCAGCTAACTTGGTTTTTAAAGTTTTAAAATTTAGTTTGATTTTATTTTACAAAAAAGTCCCAAAATGTATATATGGCATATTGTGTATATGTGTGTGTATGTGTGTGTGTGTTATCGTACATGCTTTTATACACCTCATTTTTTTTGTTTCATTCTCTTTTGGGGTAACGAATAAGTGGCCACTCTGTGCAGGTTTTTCACAGGAATGAAAAACAATCAAAAGGCTTTATTTCTAAGCTGGTACAGATACAAGAGTGAGTGGCTGTGCACGCGCATGGGTGCGCATGTGCCTGCTTGGAACCAAAGCCTTAAAATTTTTCGTTCCCACGAAAAACCTGCAGAAGTCTTGCACAGGGTGGGCCCATCCTCATTACCCCAGTAAGAGAATAAAAGAAAACAGAAACCGATTTGCATAAAAGCATGCATGCTAATTTATATGTACAGATGCCATCTGTGAGTTTACTTACTAATTTAAACAAAACAAGAATACATCTGGCGAGAACAAAATAAGCAACCCTTTCCATTCATGATGTATCCTGAGCTAGTGTGGTGGTGGCAGACTAGGACTCTGGAGTCCTGCGTTCAAATCCCTGCTCAGCCATGTGGACTCAATGGAAGGGGGCACCATTAAAACCACTGCTTGAATTTCTCACATACTTTGAAACCCTGTTGGCGTCCATATGAAATATACACATTGGATTCAGGCATTTCCCACCTCGTTTCCATCTTGTTGCACGAGATATATAGACCAAACTTTTCTTGGCTTTCGGCAAAAGGTAGTCAAAGGTCTCCCGAGCCTTTGCCCTCTCTTGCCGCTTTGAGCTGAGGAGCAAATTTCTCCCAATCCACTAATCAATTTGTTTTCCTTAGCAAAACTCCTGTTTAAGTCCCAGCTTCTGAGACGACCAGTAGGGCACATTGGATTTCACTGAATTTTGCTCAGATTTTCTGGTGTAATGAACCCTGTCTCTGATTAGTGCAACTCGTTCCGTGAGACTGGGTAATCAAAGACAGAGGTTGGACGGCACTCGTCCGATCGGAAATCAAAGCTCATGAAGCCCACGTTTGCTAAACAAACACAAGGTCAGGATTTCACATTGAGCTCAGTGGAATCTCCATCCTTAGCGTGGAGAGGATGGAGAAGACAACGAAAGCCACAGAGAAGTAGACAAAGAAGACGACCCAAAAAGAGAAAAAAGTAGACCCTTCTGCCCGCTTCCTGTGGTCCTATGGAGCATAGGCAGGAGAAAATGAACAACCCTTCCTTGATGTGGCTATAAAACAGGCACCTGCTATTTTAGGCTGCATTAACAGAAGTATAGTCCGAATACAGTTCCTAACTGTTAGAGCAGCAGAGCAATGGAACCCATCACCTCGGGAGATGGTGAGCGCGCCAACGCTGGAGACAATTCAGGAGACGACCCTCTGTCCGATCTCCTTTGACTTGGGTTCCTGCCTTGAGCAGGGGGTTAGACTTGATGGTCTTAGAGGTCCCTTCCAACTCAATTACTCTATATTTTATGATTCTATGAGAGCAGGATGGTCCGACCCCAAAGCCTGCAGGGCTCCTGCATAGACTGGCCACTTCAGAGCTCAGTGTGACAGTTAAGGACATGCCATGCTGGAGGCCAATCATGGATAGGGTTGCCATAAGTTGGGGACAACTTGACGGCACATCACAACAACAGCAATGAGCCCACTAGTATCTATATGAAATATTCTTTCTGTAATGACTTCAACAGATGAGTCCTCCAGCATGGATGAGGCTGAGATACTCCAAAGCCTGTTGGGGTGGAGGATCTGCTTGACCCTGGAGATCCCGGACCCTCAAGAGAACCAGGGGCTTGAGTCCATAGATCCTGGATCTCCGGGGAGCCAGGAGCCTGAGCTTCTGGATGATGGGGGCTCAGGAGCTGAGTCCGAGGAAAAGGTGAGACAGCCTCCCAGCCCTTGTGAGTGAAGAAGGCTGTAAGGCAACAATCTGCTTTGAAGACCCAGAGCGCAATGCTGAGCAGCAGGGGAGGTCTCCTCGTGAGTCAATGGTATTCTCATTGGCTCTTTCTCAGGGGACTCAGGGACCTGGGTTCTTCTCTTCTTGCTCGGACACCTACAGCTGTGTGGTGGGCGAGGCTTCAGCAGCACAACTAGAACACAGTTCATTGGCCTCTGCAAGCTCCTGGAAGCATCCTGTCAGTCAGCTTGCGCCTTGTTCCTGCCTCCTTTGCTCTGGAGGGCCTAGATTAGAGATGGGCACGAACTGTCATTTTGACGGTTCGTGCCGGTTTGTTTGTTTTTGGCTGAACGGGTATTTGGCACTTCCCGGCCCCGCCTCCTCTGGCGGGCGCCCACTCAGAGACAGCGCCTGGAGGAGGCAGGGCAGGGAAGTCAGGGCACCACCTCTGAGTGGGTGCCCACCAGAGGAGGCGGGGGATGGGAAGCACTGAACCCTCGTTCGGCCAAAAACCGAACCAACACGAACCGCCGAACTCACGGTTTGTGCTCATCTGTAGCCTAGATCTTCGACCCTTTGGACTGCTTCCTGGACCACGAAGTTGGATTGTCCTCCCTGCATATCTGGTTTGGTCAACTTCACAGCACCGGCTTCACCCTCTCCTTGATCTCAGACTTCAATAGCCAGCAGTCTCGCTTATCTCACCCAGAGTGGAACAGGACACACTCTCCCATCAATCCAGGATTTAACTGCTCTGAATTCTGGTCTGGACTTGATATACTCTTTATGGGAAGGTGTTGACAGCTTAAGGCAAAAGCTTTAGGCAAATAAAGGAACCACGTGTGTTCATCCGTTCCACTGCAATGGGCTTAAATTATCAGAGACGAGATTTAGATTTTTTTTTTTTAAATTGGCTGTATACAGATATTATCACTTCAGAGACACCAAACGCTCCCAATCCACTCATCAAGCCGCGTGCTGTTCGCAGCTTGGAGGAATCGACCCACCGTGAATAACATGGAGAACTTTGTCTGATCGCTCCTTGTATTAATGGTTCCCTGAAGCATCGCAGGAGTCCCTGGGAAAAGAAAAATAAGCAAACACATGCTAATGCAATTAAATACAAAGAAGTTAGTTAATGTGGCGTTACTGAGCTGATGCTGGAGTACTATGCCTCAGGAGATGCAGCTCAAGGACTGTGAAAAGTCACTCCAAGGACTTTTCAGGTGGAGGTGGGAGCCTAAGGGAAGTTGCAATAGCCAACCAAGCCTAGTGGGGGTCCTCGAGAGTTCATTATGAAAAGGGACCCTGGCTCAATGCAGGACTATACATTTTGTATGTGGAGGGTGTTGCAGTCTTTTGAACTTTTAGTTAAATCCCTCTAGCTGTGCAGGGATTCACAGTGCAGAATAGCTTCAAGTTCTCCAGATTAGGTCATCCCTTTTTCTCATCAACTGGCACTTACAGTCTCAATTTATTCAGTCTCTGAGACATGAATAGGAGAAGAATAAAAAGTTTCATTGCCTACAATTGAACAGATCCAACAGTAAACTGACAAACTTCATTGTTTCAGCAACAAACCTCAACAGACTCTAGAGATGGGGGGGGGGGGGAACACTGAGCAGAGAGGCAGGGCTCTCTTTGAATTCAGAGGCAGAGAAGGAGCAATTGGTTAGTGCTGGATAGATCGGCAGTTGCCTCTGCCCAGAAAGCCCCCCCCCCCAGCCACACTTTCTCCAGGCAGCATGCGAGGTTGTAAAAACTCCAATAGAGGGTCCCCAGTTTGATCCTAAGCATCTCCAGGAAGGGCTGAGAAGCAAACCACTCTAGAAGCCTGGGTGCCCATCAGTGTACACAGCACGGAGACACACAGATCAGTGGTGTACCCTAGATGGACCAGTGATCTGATTCAGCCTCAGACCACTGCCTAACATCTGGTACTTTTCCTTTCACCTGCCTTTGAAAATAATGCATAATTGGGGGTAGGAGGTGTTGATCCAACGATGAGCTCTTGAAATCCATAATGTTGGTACCCAAGCAAGTCAATCTGAGGCAGGTCTTAGAGACAGAGAGAGCCATGTGTGTGTGCGTGTGTGTGATAGCCCAGTGGTTCCAAACCTTGGGTCCCCAGATGTTCTTGGACTACAACTTCCAGAAGCCTTCACCACTAACTATGCTGGCCAAGATTTCTGGGAGTCACAGTCCAAGAATATCTGGCAACTGAAGGTTGGGAAGCACTGCTGTAGATCATCTTGGTGAGCCTGGGAACAGTGCAGTTTGCCCAAGGCCACCCAGGATGTCTCTTCTCCCAGGAGGCCCAGTGAGGAATCGAACCAGCAACCTCTGGCTCCATAGGCAGAGACCTAAACCACTGAGCTATTCAGTCAGCTATAAGGCAGGCTGTAAGGCAGGCAGGCAGGCAGGCAGGAAGGAAGGAAGAGAGAGACAGATGGCAAAGGAAGGAAGGAAGGCAGAGAGAGGAGAGACAGATGGCAAAGGAAGGAAGGAAGGAAGGAAGGAAGGAAGGAAGGAAGGAAGGAAGGAAGGAAGGAAGGAAGGAAGGAAGGAAGGAAGGAAGGAAGCCACTTTAGCTGTGAAGACTAAAACGTCTTCTCCTCCAGAGATGGTTGCTTTGACGTTTGTTGGTCTACCTGGAGTGTCCTAAACACTCCCAGAAACTCCAGCTGGTGCCCTAAGACATGGCAACCCTGTTCATTGCATAGGGACCTATTCTGCGCAGACGTAAGGTGTGGGAGACCAGATGTCCTGCTAGGAAGGGGCTGAGCTGCACCGTGCCACAGTGTGGCTTAGCGCCTTCCTGGCTGATCAGCCCGACCGCTGTTTCTGGCCACCGCACCCATTGAGTGAATCACACCTAGGGATGCTCACCCTGCCACGGTGGCTTCTCAACTGTTCCTTCCTCTCCTTCGGCCACTCCCGTGCTGTCGAAAGGCACCTGGAACAAGTCACGGCGCCTGGTATCGGCGAAGGCTGGGATTTCAATTAACGAAAAGATTAGACTAATCTCTCTGTAACCTGGGGCTTTACAAGAGTTTGAGAGCCCAGCCGTGGCTGTTTCCAGAGCTGAACGCTCTCAGGAGACGCTGGGCTTGCGTGGTAGCAGGACAAGCTTGTCCTTGTTCCAAGCCGGTGGAAGAAACATGGGAAGGAGGAGTCTCGGTGGCTTCCCAGTCCCTTGGAATGACATGATTAAAGCTTCCGTCCTGTCGCTGGTGGAAGCACCCGGACAGCTGTGAAGCAGGCCGATGCATCTGCGCCAAACCGCCAACATCTGCTCGGGAAGAGGAGCGTAGAGGGCGGGAAGTGAAGAGGCTGCTCCCATGGCTAATTACCCGCCTTTTAAATTAACAAATGAAGCAGAAATAAAACTCATCAAGCGAGACTGAAGTGGAGATTCTCCCGTTTGCCGCAGTTCTCGGCAAGATGGTGTCATAAGACCATCCAGCAAATGGAGGCCTACCGCAACAGAGCAGGGTCTAGTGAGCGTGTGTCTCTGAGAAAGCCTTCCTGAGGGCTTTCTCAGGGGGTGATGCCCTGTGTTAGAAAGGCAGCAAAGCATGAGGTGGGTGGGAGCCATTTTAAGGGGTTCTAGGAGACTGGGAACACTGCCTACCTTCCAGTCAGGTAGATGAAGAGCCGGACATCAGTGGATGATTTTTGGACACTGCCAGGTTCATCCTTGCATAGATGGCATCACCTCTGATGATCACCCTCTGACCTCTTGCATACCTACCCAACCACTGTACTCCCGGCTGCCCAACCTTGTCTGATTTTTCACAAATAAGTAGGGTTAGGCATGGAGAATGGTTGGGTGGGAGGTGACCACAGAACTTTTGGGATCCCGAGATAAGACTCCAATCTGAAACCCAAGAGTACCATTTCTACCAGTCAGAGGTGACTTTAGGGGACTGGATGGGCCGAGGATATGACTCCCTTGGAAAAGAGCTTCCTGTGTTCCTACAAGAGCTGTGACCACAGTTGAAACAGCTGGCTTTCAGCAATTTGAGGAGATAAACATTCAGAAATTCCTATCTATAACCAAAGGTTTGAACAGTGACGATGGCTTTTGAATACACTGCATACATTTATAGACTGTTAGAGCAATTAGCAGCTCACCAGCATAGTACAGTTGTTAATGACCTCATGGTGCAGTGGTTAAATTGCAGTAATGCAGCCAAAATTTTGCTCACGGCTGGGGTTAGCCGGCGTGAGGTTCACTCAGCCTTCCATCCTTCCACAATCTGTAAAATGAGTACCCAGCTCACTGGGGGGGGGGGGCAATGTGTAGCCTGCATAATTAAACTGTAAACTGCCCAGAGGGTGCTTTAATCACTATGGGGATTAAAGCAGCATCCTTTGATTTCTTGTTAATGACATACTGTATATTAGCAGGTTGCTTGTCCCACCAGTCGCTGGAAAGTTTATTACCATGGTTAATAATGTAATAGTCACTTTCTGTCTCATGTTCACTTTGAACCAATCTGTATAACCATGCCTACTATGCATGGGGCTTGAATATTGGACCTTGTGCGTCTGAGGAAGTGGTTATTAATTCATGATATCTCAGGCTAAAAAACTAAAATAAAAAAAATCTTAAAGATAATGCAAGACTCTTTCTCTTTTCATTTTCATTTAGCCATGATTATCCTGTTCACTTGGGTTTTGGGTCCGATATCCTATTTCAAATTGCCATGCATGGAATGGAAAATGCAGGTGGTTATTTAGTTGTGATGACCAACACACAATAGGCACCTCACCAAATAGCTGGTGTCGACTTTAACCATTTCTGTTGCTCACGCACTAACATCCAATAGCATACCAGCCTTGGTGTTTGTGCGTGTGTTACGAGAGGTCACACCCCCTTCCAACATGCGATGATGCTAACAGAGCATCTGAAGCATGGGAGATGCTCAAGGAATGGTTTACAATTCCCATCTCCTCCCAGTGATTTTCCGCGGCCAATTGGGGACTTGCGTTCAAGTCTCCTGAGTCCTAGCTGGACTCTCTGTGCTTCACCACACTGGCTCTTAAGTCCCTCTTGGTTTTCAATTATTTGGATCTTCACTGTTGATGTTTTCAACAAGAAGTTTATTGAGGTGAATCCTGTTAATTTTCCTCCTTGGACATTTGTTTTAAGCCGTCCTGTCTATGCTTGTGTTCTAGCTACCATTCCAATTTTCTTTTCTTTTTTTGGATGTCATCAGGATACACTGTTGGGTGGTTTGAAGCAGGGGACAGAGATAGAGAAAAAAGCAACTCCAGTTGGTCTTGGACTGCAGCTCCTTCACTGTCTTGTCTCCAACCCTTGTTTCTTGATATTGCCTGGTTTTATAATGGAAGCTTTTCCATTTTTGTGTGAAGAAGGGTGTGTGTGTGTGTGTGGGGTGGTGGTGGTGTTTCTTCCTAATACAGTACAGAGAAAAGTATGCCGAATTTGAAGGAGAACTTAGAGCTGTTAGCCCTTTTTTTCTTGCATGGTAAAAAAGATTCCTGTTTTTATTGATTCTGCCAGATATGAAGCAGAGGTTGAGAGGCAGCTGTGCTGGGGAGAACACACTCACTCTTCCCCTTCTTTAGAAAGGAAGCCCAAGACAGCTCTGGTCGATGTTGAGAATAATGCTCTGGTAGCTGTTATCATCCCTGAGGTACAGGGGAGTTTAAATTATACACAGCTCCATTGGAACCAGAATTCTCAGAGAGAAAGGGACAGATGGAGATAAGAGATGGGGAATCACCCAGGCTGACAATAAAATAAAATAAATGTTCCCAAATGAGGAAAAACAACTGTGGTTGATTAGAATCTGCTGTAATGTCATACAGGTATCTTTAACTAATCCAAAACAATGGGCAACTGATCCCCTTCTTAGACTGGAACGCATAGAGTGTAAGGTTAAATTCTTGGAAAGACTATTGACAAGCTGGAAAGAGTCCAAAGGAGGGTGACCAAGATGAAAAGGGTCTGGAAACAAAGCTTTATGAGGAGCAGTTAAGGGAACTGAGTCTGTTTAGTCTGGAGAAAATTGGCAAGAGATATGGCAGCCATTCCCAGCTATTTAAAGTGTCCTCATAGAGGAGAAGGAGGAAGCTTATTTTCTGCTGCCCCAGGGGTAGGATTTGAACAAGTGGGCTCGAATAACAAGAAAGGTGATTGCAAGGAAACTTTAAAGAATATGTTCTTGCAATAAGAGCTGTTACACAGCGAAACAGATTGCCTCAGAAGCTGGTGCAGAGTTTTGAATGTCTGGTTTAAATTCTCCTTTTGATGCACAGCAGAAATTCAGAGACTCACAGAGCAAAATAGCTTCACGTTCCCCAGATAGCTGACCACTTTTTCATTAACTGGCACTTATAGTCTCAGGAATTCATTCCAAGACATTTGTAAGAAAAAGATTAAAAAACATTACCTACGGTTGCAAACAGATAACAGCAAACTAAAACACAGCAAATAACTGGTTTCAAAAGAAAAGAGAGAGGAAAATAGAGCACCCAGTAGAGAGGCAGAACTCTCTTTGAATTCAAAGGCAGGGCAGGAATGATTGGTTAGTGGTGGATAGACTGACAGTCACCCCAGCCCAGAAAGGTCCCTCCCAGGCAAACGTACTAAAGGCAGCATGCGAGGTTGCAAAAACCTCCAACAGAAGTCATTACACTATTTTTCATTGGAGACTGTTATACAAAGGTTGGATGGTTTTCTGTCATGGGTGCCTTATCTATGCATTTGGGGGTGGGGGTGCACTAGAAGACTCCTATGGTGTTTTCTGGCTCTACAACTCCTTAATTCTATGATTTCAGACCATGAGACTTCTTCCCAACTTTCCAGAAAGTATGGTTAGGATTGTACTTCTCAGTTCTCCACAGGATGTATCTGTTGCTGGATTTTCTGGGCTGGGGAGACTGTCTGTATCCAACACAAATCAACCATTCCTTCTCTGCCTCTGAATTCAAAGAGAGCCCTGCCTCTCTACGCAGTGCTTTCCCCCACTCTCTAAAAGTCTGTTGAAATCTGTTGTTGAAAGCAGTCATGTGTGACAGTTTGCTGTTTGATTGGTTCAACTGTAAGCAATTAAATCTTTTATTCTTTTTCCTACTAATGTTTCAGAGTGAGTTACTGAGACTGTAAGTGCCAGCTTAATGAAAAAAAAAAAGTGGGTGGACTAATCTGGGGAACCTGAAATTATTCTGCTCTGTAAATCCCAGCACTTTTGCTGCGCAGCTAGAGGAATTTAACCCAAAGTCCAAAACTCTGCAACATTTGTTACGGATCTGCTACATTCCCATACAGTGGATGTTCCTTCAGCTTGTGTTTGAGGGTGGCCGTAATCCACCTCCATGCACCTTCTGTAGGAAATAGATTCTCTCTCCTGAGGAAGCCAGCCTGTTAATTAGTTGTACTTAATTCCCTTCAGCTTGTTACCATAATTAATGCCAAACTTTCTGAAGTCTAATTAAACCAGGATTGTTGGGCGCTCAATGGCTGAAATGTCCCATTAGATGGAGCTCATGCCACTGCTTCCACAACATCTTCCTTTGAGCGACAGATAAATGCCTGCTTAAAGAAATCACACCCGTTAAAACGTGGCAGAAATAATGACAATATTGTTAGAAAGCAGCCCAGTTGGGGCAGCCTGGAAGCTTGTGCTGAGGTTTAATGAATAATTATGGAGTACGAGAGGTCTGCAGACTATGTTGGCTGGCCACGTGGAGTGCTTGGGACTTGAAGAGTTATGGTCTGTTCCTGGCAAATTTGCTCTTCTTCTCCGTGGCTGGACATGGCGGCTGACCAACCTCGGAGGGGACTGGAAACATGTTGTGCCTGTTAAACCTGCTGGACGGTTATTATGAAAGATCAGCTTTGAATAGCGGAGAGCAATGTGTGTGCGTGTGTGTGTGTGTGTGTGTGTGTGTGCGCGTATGTGTGTGTGTGTGTGTGTGTGTGTGTGTGTGTTAAAGAAGGAGCCGGAGGCAGGTGGAAAAAACTGACACTGAGAAGAAAAACAGAAAGGCGGAAGACAAGCAGAGGGATCAATTAGAGCCGCCAGTGAACTGGGGCCTGAAACTTTGAGGAGTTAGAAAGCGTCCTGTCAAATATTATGGGGTAAAGAGGCAGCGCTCCTTCCCAATGGGAACCCAACGAAGTGGGAACTCATTAGAAGGCGGAGGGCAAGAAAAATTAAGTTGGAAGTGAAATGAAGGCATGGCCGAAATGGAATGGGATGAATGACTAGATTGTGGGTGGGCAGCGTCTGGATTTTCAGGAGATGATGGAGAGCTGCTCTCAGCATCCCACACCGCTCTTAGCACTTAGGGCTAGTGGGAATTTTGTCCCCTTGTATTCTTTATCTGCTACATTGCAATCCTCATTTTGCTCCAGGGGACTGAGCGCAATCAAGGCCATCAGGCGGACGTGCGTCTCCAGGGGCTGGTCGTTCGGAAAGGCCTGTGTTTCTCTTGGCCAAGGGCGGCCAAGGTCACGTGACATGTGTGGGGCTGGGGAGGTTGGAAGCCCTTGTCCCATGTGCAAGGTGGACGAGGGTCCCACAGCGCCACAGAAAGGGAGGGACTGGGAATCCTCTTCTGAGAACCTGATAGCTTGAACACCCTGGAAGGGTTAAACACAAGTCAGAATTGACTTGATGGCACATAATGATCATTAGTAGTCCCTGGGTTATTGTTCCCTATGCTGAAGGTGGTTCCTGCTTTCCTCCCTCCTCAAAATGGAATTTTCACAACCTCGCATGCTGCCTTTAGTAGGTTGGGCTGGAAGACACCTTTCTTGGCTACGATGACCGCCAATCTATCTAGTGTTCACCAATAGGTACTTTCCTGCCTCTGAATTCAAAGAGAGCCCCACCTCTCTGCTCAGTCTCTCTTCCCTCTTCTGTCTGTTGGAAGCATTGCGTCTGTTGAAGCTTGTTGTTGAAAGCAGTCATGTTTGCCAATACGCTGTTTGATTGGTTGAACTGTAAGTAAAGAAAATGTTTTTTATTCTTTCTGCTAGTGATGTCTCAGAGTGAGTTATTGAGACTGCTAGTGCCAGTTAATGAGAAAGAAAGGGGTGGATTACTCTGGGGAACTTGAAGCTACTTTGCTCTGTAAATCCTTGCACGTCCGCTGCACAGCTAGAGGAATGTAAGCAGAGATGCAAAACTCTGCAACAATAAAAATCCTGTAAGGTAGGTCAGCCTGAGAGAATGAGTGACTGGCTCGAAGGTTGTCTACTAACCTTCTTAATATAATCTTATTAATAATTTAATATTTGAATAATTCACTGTTTTTACCTTTAATGATGTGTTTTAGGAATGTTAGCTGCCTTGGGTCATTTCTTAGAAGAAAGGTGTGGTATGTCAAGTCCTCAACTGCCCTGCTCAGCTCTTGTATAAACTCAACCCTGTGGCTTCCTTTAGGAAGTCAATCCATCTCGTATTTGGTCTTCCTCTTTTCCTGCCGCCTTCCACTTTTTTTCTCAGCATTATTGTCTTTTCCAGAGAATCCTGCCTTCTCCTGATGTGCCCAAAGTAGGACAGCCTCAGCTTCAACATTTTTGACTCCAGATATTTTCAGGCTTGGTTTGATCTAGGACCCACTGGTTTGTCTTTCTGGCAAATATCTGCAGAGTGTGGACTGAAACCAGGAGCAGGTCTGAACCTAAGTTTTTTTTGTCTTGTTGATCAAGGAACCTATCAACTCAGTTCAACAGTGCCTGGAGCTTCACATCTTGCCCAGTTCAGCTGAACCTAATAGTCTCAAGGACGTTCACAGAGGTGAAGTCAGAAACGAAGTAGCAATGCATGTTAGCAAGTGATCTGAGGCCGGGAGGGGATGGATAGGCAGATGGATAGCACTAGCATCTTCTCATCTGTAATCTTCCTTTAGATTGCCACTCCTATGTTCCTTCCCTCCTCCTTCTCTCTATGAGATCACTTCCTGCTTCCCCCCCCCCCCCCCCCCCCCCACCCCCCCCGTAGCCACAATGGTGGCTGAGCAGATCTCCATCATTAGAAGCCAGCTTTAGGGATTTCTGTGACTGAGATGAGAACTTCTTTCCCCGCATTGTCCTTGAATGGATTTCCTGAAGCTATAAAGAGATTGTTTCCATTTCCCCCTAACCACAACGTGCCAGGAGAATTACTCCTGAAGACTCCTGTCTTCTGCCAGCGTGAACACCAAATCAACTCACAATAACATCTTGGAAAAGGAGTGGTTTTGGGGAAACAAATAATTACATTTTAAAAAATCCTTGGCAGCTGTGTGAGTAGTCTGTTGCATTAAAACAATAGAGCCATGTAGCATCTTTACAACTATTAAGTTTATTGTGGCATGATTTTTCATGGACCTGGTTTTCTTTCATTAGATGCCCTGAATCTTGCACCTGAAAATGCCAATTCTAATCCATGAAAACTTACATGGCAATGAACTTCCGTCTTTAAGGGGCTGTAAGGCCCTTTGCTGTTAAAATTAATAAGCTTTGCAGCTTGAGACATGCAAATACCTTACAAACAAGCAGTTATGATAATGATGTTTTGGTTGCCCTCTCTTGATGCTATGTGCTTCTACAAGCAGGTTCGCGTTGCATAATCAAGCTGTTATGCACTGTTAAGCCACCTCCGACTCATAGCGACCCTATGAATGAGCGATCTTCAGAATGTCCTGTCCTCAACAGCCCTGCTCAGCTCTTGCAAACTCAACCCTGTGGCTTCCTTTAGGGAGTCAGTCCATCTCACATTGGGTCTTCCTCTTTTCCTGCTGTCTCCACCTTGTGGTTTTTCCCCCCAGAGAATCCCGCCTTCTCAGGATGGGCTCAAAGCAGGACACCCTCAGTCTCAACATTTTTGCCTCCAGAGCTCGTTCAGGCTTGATTTGATTTAGGACCCACTTGTTCGTCTTTCTGGCCAATACCTGCGGAGTTTGGATTGAAACCAGGAGCAGGTTCATCGACCTACTGATGTTGGGGCCCCAAGCCCTTCCTTGTGCTAATGTGGAAAAAGGGTCATTTAGGGAAATGAGTTGCAGTAAAAGAAAATAGGGGGGGGGGGGGGAAGAGAACCATCTGTCATAGAATAAAAGCTTCAACATAGGCAAAATAATCACCATGATCACACATGACAGCAATGGTTGGTGATAATGAAATGATCTTAGCATGGCCAAACCATTTAACACCTGTAGTGGTAGAGGAAGCTCATGGATGGACCTGTGCCATTAGTTCTGGTCTGGAAGCTTCACTCCAGTTGATCTCTCAGCAATTCCCCTTCAGGCCCTCCCTTTCCGTCTCTCCCTACAACCTGGCTTCCCTTTGGGCGGAGAAAGGTTGTCAATAACACAACGGCAGCCCAAAATTGTGTCTTGGGAGGCTGTTTATCTCAGGGCGAAGACTGTTGGCTTAGCCCCCCCCCCAAACCGGAGGCAGTGGGGGTGCTGTGAATTAATTAAAGCATCCACATCCCACTGAGATGTTGGGTTGACTTGGATCTTCGTAGGGGGTAGATGAGAGATAAAGCCATCGGTCATGCAGTGAGGCATGGCTTTCTTATTGCCGGAAAAATCCACGGTAGCTCCCCCTTGGCTACTTCAGACTTGAGCTCGGGCCCTGCGTTTCCATAAAAGAATCAATCTACGGAGCCACGCGGGGAGTGTGTTGGAGGGGGTGGAACCGGGAGCCGAGAGAAGCAGCAGCAGAGAACAACATTGACCTCATTCCTTCGGCTATAATGAGAAGAAATAAGAAGCAATTATGGAGAAATGGTAGCGATCTCACTTGGATTGTTCAAATAGGACAGTTTCCCAGCAGGAAGAGTCCTTGGGGTCTAGCGGAAGGATGATGCGATAACCCGAATGATGTTTGCCTGTGAGAGCTGGAAGAGCTTTGGCCACAGTTGTGTGCGCTCTGACAGACAGCAAGGGGAGAGTTTTCCCTCCACCTTCTATAGGAATAGAAATTCTATTCCTATAAATTCCTATTTCGTCCCAGGGGGGAATAGGAATCTTGGCAGGAAGATCGTTCGGGAAGCCATAGGACCAGTGCACGTAAAACATGAGAAAGGAAAAAAGCCAGGCCCCCCCCCCCAACCCCAAAACAAAGCAAGCATGAAAATATTCGCCAAGTCCGTTCTTGTCTCGTTCCTCCAGGCAAGGATGACGAATTGTTCCCATCTTCTCTTTGGTGGCGACGGCGGTAAGGAATATTTTGGTGCACTCAACAGAGCGTTCACACCGGTGAACAAAGAAAATGAAAAGAAAAAAAAAAGAACTGCTGGAGAGCTCAGTGGTTTTAGGTCCCCGGCGGCGGAGCCCGAGGTTGGGAGTTCGATTCCCCCCACGGGGCCTCCCCGACAGGGGCTGGACTCCCTGGTCCAGAGGGCCCCCTTCCAGCTCTACCGTTCTAAGATGACGACGATCAAAAGGAAAAAGGAAAAAAATGCGGACCGACATACCCATGATGTGCAAAATGGTTTATTTTGTGCAAAATCGTTTATTTCGCACAAAAAGGCACAAGGGCACAAAACCAAAACTCCGGATGCTGTATTTAACCCGTTGGCCTCCCTTTTGGGAGAAGGTGTACCATCTCCAGGGCCTTGAAAATTCCTCCAGAAGGGGTCCTATCTTGTAGAAACCACCGAGATGGAGAAGAAACGGAGAAGGAGGAATTTAGCAAAGATTCTTTCCATCTCTACCTTAAGCAGTTGCAGCGAGATGCTGGAAGGAGGGTAGCAAGCCGTGGCAGCTGGATCTGCTCAAGATGGAAGAGCGCCCGGCTGCCGTTCCTCTCCCATCACAGCCAGACCGGTGTTGATTTGTTTGCTCCACCCAATCGTTTTGTCCGAAAAGCAAGGAAGATGTTTTCCTCCAGCGGGGTGGGTAAGACTGTGCTCATGGCACACAATTGTGCATTGTCAGGGAAGGGGTAGAGGTGGCCCTCCAGATGTTTCTGGGTTGTCCGTTTGCTCATTCTTCACCACGGGTGGCATTCTCTAGACTGGGGATCGGATCCAGCAACCTTCGGGAAGCTGCCCCTTCCGTGTCTCTGTTCTCTGATCTATTGTTACAAGTTCAAAACACACCTCTCAATGTGAAATCACAAGGCAGTGCGTTAAACTGGGTCGTATTTCTAGGACCCATCCATTTCATTTCATGGTATGAATTTTGTAAATAAAACCATCAACACCCCTGGATGTTCCGGAAGGTCACAGAACTAAAGAAGATGGCAAATAGGATGCTTCTACCAGTCCTGGAGAAAACCCACTTAATTTTTTTCCTCTTCCCTCCTCCTCCCTTTTTCCTTTCATGTCACCTATTTTAGGTTGTAAGATTTCAGGTAGTCACCATCTTTTTCCCCCACCCCCTAAATTTTATATTAACTGCTCCAGAAGCCTTTTTGATGGAGGAGCAGGATAAAGATATTTTGAAGGAATAGGCAGGTGATGAATGAATGTTTTCTTTTTGAGGGATACTCCAGATTATATAAGCTTCATGGTAGTTGCACAACACAGTAGTGGTCCATCAAAGTTTATTCAAAACAAAACCTATTAGCCTTTGAGGTGCCATGAGACTCTTTTTAATTTTTTGCTTTGAACATGGCTGTTGTTATGTGCTGTCAAGTCACCTACAACTTATGTGGACCCTATGAAGGAGCGATGTCCAAAATTCCCTATCGTCAACAGCCCTGCTCAACTCTTGTAAACTCACACATGTTGCTTCGTTTAGGGAGTCAGTCCATCTTGTACTTGGTCTTCCTCTTTTCCTGCTGCCTTCTACCTTTCCCAGCTTTATTGTCTTTTCCAGAGAATCCTGCCTTCTCAGGATGGGCCCAAAGTAGGACAGCCTCAGTTTCAACCTTTTGGCCTCCAGAGAGAGAGAGAGAGAGAGTTTGGGTTTGACTCGATCTCAGACCCACTTGTTCCTCTTTCTCGCAGTCCAGGGTATCTGCAAAGCCCTCCTCCAGCAGCAGATTTTGAATGAATCAATTTTTCTCCTGTCAGCTTTCTTTCCTGTCCATCTTTTGCACCCATACATAGTGACTGGAAATACAAGAGTGCAGAATAAATAGGAGAATCCTTCCTTCCTTCCTTCCTTCCTTCCTTCCTTCCTTCCTTCCTTCCTTCCTTCCTTCCTTCCTTCCTTCCTTCCTTCCTTCCTTCCTTCCTTCCTTCCTTCCTTCCTTCCTTTTCATCATCAGCTCCTTCCTTCCTTCCTTCCTTCCTTCCTTCCTTCCTTCCTTCCTTCCTTCCTTCCTTCCTTCCTTCCTTCCTTCCTTCCTTCCTTCCTTTGCCATCTGTCTCTCCTCTCTCTTCCTTCCTTCCTTCCTTCCTTCCTTCCTTCCTTCCTTCCTTCCTTCCTTCCTTCCTTCCTTCCTTCCTTCCTTCCTTCCTTCCTTCCTTCCTTTTCATCATCAGCTCCTTCCTTCCTTCCTTCCTTTGCCATCTGTCTCTCCTCTCTTCCTTCCTTCCTTCCTTCCTTCCTTCCTTCCTTCCTTCCTTCCTTCCTTCCTTCCTTCCTTCCTTCCTTCCTTCCTTTGCCATCTGTCTCTCCTCTTCCTTCCTTCCTTCCTTCCTTCCTTCCTTCCTTCCTTCCTTCCTTCCTTCCTTCCTTCCTTCCTTCCTTTTCATCATCAGCTCCTTCCTTCCTTCCTTCCTTTGCCATCTGTCTCTCCTCTCTTCCTTCCTTCCTTCCTTCCTTCCTTCCTTCCTTCCTTCCTTCCTTCCTTCCTTCCTTCCTTCCTTCCTTCCTTCCTTCCTTCCTTCCTTCCTTCCTTCCTTCCTTCCTTCCTTCCTTCCTTCCTTCCTTCCTTCCTTCCTTCCTTCCTTCCTTTGCCATCTGTCTCTCCTCTCTCTTCCTTCCTTCCTTCCTTCCTTCCTTCCTTCCTTCCTTCCTTCCTTCCTTCCTTTGCCATCTGTCTCTCCTCTCTCTTCCTTCCTTCCTTCCATGCAACTTCTTCCTACTGATCTGAACATAACCTTTTCCGTCTTGTTGACCAAGGAACTGTCCCTTGTACATCCCAAGTCTCAACAGCCGTCTCATTCCAAAGGAGGGCCTGACCAGCAGTAACCCTTCCATCATGCATATTTTACACTCCCCGATTATTTTTGAACACAGTGTCCTTGTCGAAGCTAGCAGATTCATAAAAGGCATTTAAATTTTTAATGTCCAATTTATTTGAAATCCCTTTCACCGTGGCATTATAAAACTGACAGCAAAATATGAGCGGTTGGCCGTGTCCAGAGGACACCCTCGGCCTTTGTGGCAGCGTAGTTCCGGAAGGGTTAAATCTGATTTGAATGGATTATATTGCAGAGGAAACAAACGAGGTAAACACGCACAGGGCGAGAAACACATTCCTGCTTTTAATGAGGCATCCCTCGCACGCTTTGATCTGTCCCTGAAATGCAACACTAGGAATGGTGATTAAATGCGTTTTTTAACACCAGCATCACTCGGCTGTTACATATTTCAGAAGGATAAATTGGGAGGAAGCGGGTGGAGGGGTAATACAATAGGGGAGAAAAAAGCCAACATAAAAGATAGTTTAAATACTAATGAGGAAATGTCCCTTGAATAACTGCTGAAGGGGTCCGTCTGATGTGGGTCGCGGATGAAGCGTTGTCGACCAAAGACAGACATAAATGTCCATCTGTCTGTAGATTCAAAGAATCCTAGAATGACGGAGTTGGAAGGGGCCTGAAAGGTCATCAAGTCCAACCCCCTGCTTCGGGCTGAGATATCTGTAAATCCTGGGAGAAGCATCAGGGGTCTGGCCCCTTGTTAGCTTCATTAGGGCAGTCTGGTCCAAAACATGAGACTTTTTGTGACTTTGTAATCTGGGGGGGGGGGGGAGAGGGATTCCCTTCTGTAATGATTGCAAAATAATGCACACACCTGTGCAACCGGAAAATGCATGACTGTGAGCCTCAGGTCTGTTTCTTATTCTGTGTGTTTGTGTGAATGGGCCCAGGCAGAGAGCGCTTTCCTGGGTGCCAAGGCCAGAGGGCTGACCCGTTGCGTCCCCACGCCACCCGCGCCGTCGGCTTCCTTACTGCCAGCTGCTGTCTCTGGCATTGTGAAGGCAGTCTGCTTCAGCTGGAAAGAGCTGGTCTAGGGATGTAAATCCTCACTTATTTCAGTTCTGCAACTGGGGAAAAAAAATTTGAAATGTTTCTGCTGGGTGAGATCACAGGAGTTTTCCTGCCTCTTCCACATTTCCAAATGTCTTTTGCAGAAAGGAAACAAAACACAGCCCAAAATGAAACAAAGCAAAAAACCCCCCCCCAATATGTTTTCTTTTGGGGGGGGGGAAATAACTGTCGTTTGAAACAGTTAACCTCGCATTTTGTAAAATATGAAGTTTTTCGTGCCCAACACGGTTTTTTTTTTTTTTTGCAAATGCGCAGGCCAGTGGAAAATGTGTGGGTTTTTTTTGAGCCCCCCGTAGGACCCAAAAAGCGTGAGCAGGGGCCCCTCTCTCTTTCTCTCTCTAGAAGCAAAACTGACTCAGCCGGGGTTACAATTTGGATGTATCAGGAGACGACAAGCCTCAGTGGAAAAGGCAATCATGCTGGGAAAAGCCAAAGGCAGCAGGAAACGAGGAAGGTGGAACATGAGATGGACTGACGCCATCAAGGAAACCATTTTTCTATGTTTGCAGGGCTGCTAAGGACAGGATGTTTTTGGGTGGTTCCTAATTCATAGGGTCAATGTAAGTCAGAAGGCTTTGTGGCACATTACAAAAACAGGAGTGGAAAAGCTCACAGGGGTTTCCCATGTTTTTCAACAGGAGGAGACAATTTGTGCATGCAGTCGGACCCCCCTTATCCACGGGATCAGTATCCACTGATTCACTTACCCTCAGTCTGAAAATATTAAAAATATTAAAAGAAAAATTCTAGCGGGATAGATTTCTAAAGGTGAAGTTACCAGAACTGATGGAGCCAGAGACCATGCTATGTATAGCGTTTGCAATTAAAATAGTGTTTTCTATCATCTGCGTTTTTCAGCATCTGCGGTGGTGGGGGACTTGGAACTGATTCCCCATGGATATGGGGGTCCGACTGTATTTCTTTCATCCATACCCATCTCGACCCTGGATTTTCCTTTGCTTGGTTATTCTGCAGGAGCCATCAAGCAGTCAAGCTCAGAGGTCACCAGCGTTTAAGCGAACCGGTTCCAAACAAGGCTCTCCTTGTTTTGTTTTTGTAAATTAATTCCCCCGACCGAACTGTATTAAAAATTGTGTTGCACCGTGTTTATCGTTAAGATAATTATTTGAGACTGCCCTACTTTCTTCACATTGCTTTAATAACATGGGCCACCTCATTAGGCCATTAACGTGGGCACTGGCAGAAGAGAGCTAATTGCCAGCAGCCTCCTTAAGAAATAAAGCAGCCTCATCGTTTGTCACCTCACGTTTTTTCATTACAGCCGAGGAGCCAGGGAAGATGTTCCCTGATTAGTCTGTTGAATTATGAATTAAGAGTTCTAGTCCCTTTGCTGCTGTTTCTTTCGTGTCGTCCCCGGTACTTTTATTTCCCGCTCTGCTTATAAAACTAGGACCTGATCCTGCAATAAACACTTCAAATGTATTCTCTCTCTCCCCCCCCCCTTTTTTTCTGGAGGCTAATTAATCGTCTTGCATTAACAAAAAAAAGGCCTGCCACCAGGTCTTGCATCAAATTAACAATGCTAATCACTTGCTCTCTCTTTCTCTCCCATCCACCCCTTGGCTCACACGTTCTCTTGGTGCGAACCCTCCCACCGACCAGCTGGAAGATAAAACACAAAACCATCAAAACGGGGTTTTTTATCCAAATCGAAACACACTAAAACCATACACCGGATCTGGCCTTCTGTTATGCAAATCCAGCCCATGGAAGGCATATGCATGTGAGGCCATCAAAGGCTCAAGAGGCGGCTGGTGCATTCACCTGTTTCAGAAACAGACAGACGCACCCATGCGCCAGTTTGTTCCGTGCGTTTCTGTTGGTTCTGTTCCCTTTCGTTTTCCGAGCAGATAGCCGTGCTAGCCTGTGCCAGATTAAAAATGAAGCCATGTCAAGCTTTTATAGATGTCTTTCTTCAGATGCATCGTGCTCCTGATGGAGAGGGCATAAGCAGCCCATAAAAGCTTATCCCAAATAATGTATTCTAGGTTGCAACTACACTGGGAAAAAAATGTGGGAAATACTATGGGTTTGGGTCAGGCTGACATGCATTTTTTTTTTCACATGACACAAAAGGAAATGTGAATTGGCCCCAAGTCCAGCCCCATCCTTAGTTTTTCCCCTCTGCCACTGGGGCTTCTATTGTCTTTTTTTTTTTAAAAATGCATCCTTTCCCATTAGTTCAGACATGTGCATTTGAATCGATGTAGAAAAGCCACCACACCAGCACAAAGTGGTGAGCAAAGGTTGGCAAGATTATTCTTCTCCACCCCCTTTTTAAGAATCAAAGGCTGAGCTGAGCCTTTCTCTTTTTTAAACTGCTTATTCAAAGCTAATGAGTGTGTGAAGCCTTGTTTACAGCTTATTAGGCGGTTCCCTTTGAGCCACGATAGGGCTATAAATAGAGCTGCAAACAAGCTGCAAACGAGGCTTCCTTCTCTCTCTCTCTGTTGCCACTTCATGTGCAGAGACCCAGGGAAACCTGAATTCCACCGTGTGCCTTCACAGGGTGTGAATTAACATTTCCCTCATAGTGTAGTCACACCTCTTCTCTTTAAGAAGCAGCAAGACTCTTCATTATACACCTGTAACAGCAAACGGAGAGGTTGAGTGCTTTCCTGTTGAGAAGCAATGTGGGCCAGGCAGGGATCACCCTAAAAACAAGACAAGGATTTCTGCATAGTTAGGACACCTCTAGAAATTCACATGTACCTAAAAGAGAATGGACAGATCTCTGAGTCACAGCCAGATTTTTCTCTCTGTAGAGATAGAGATGAGACGTTAACTAAGCATCCCATTAAACAACATGAGAGCAAACTAATTCCACTATTTTGCTTTTACCTATAATCCCACTCAGTTTACCCTTGGGTTGTTTACTGAGGCGCTTAGTCTGCAGTTTTCATCGTAGAATTATGGAATAATTGAGTTGGAAGGGGCCTGTAAGGCCATCAAGTCCAACCGCCTGCTCGAGGCAGGAATCCAAATCAAAGGATATCTGCCAGGTGGTTGTCTATGTTTCTCTTGAATGCCCCCAGTGTTGGAGCACTCACTACCTCCCAAGGTTACTGGTTCCATTGCCATACTGGTTTCCTCTAACTTGAGCCCATTGTTGCGTGTCCTGCACTCTGGGATGATCGAGAACAGATCCTTCCCCTCCTCTGGGTGATCCCTTTTCAAGTATGTGAAAAGTGCTATCATATCATATTGGAGCTGAGGCTCCAATACTTTGGCCATCTTATGAGAAGAGAAGACTCCCTGGAAAAGACCCTGATGTTGGGAAAGTATGAAGGCAAGAGGAGAAGGGGACGTCAGAGGACGAGATGGTTGGACAGGGTCATCGAAGCGACCAACATGACTTTGACCCAACTCCGGGAGGCAGTGGAAGACAGGAGGGCCTGGCGTGCTCTGGTCCATGGGGTCACGAAGAGTCGGACACGACTTAACGACTAAACAACAACATCATATCAAGCAGAAGCCACATGGGACACAGGAAATGTCACATATGTGGACTTTTTACAACTTTCCTCCCCACAATCCCAAATTGTCTGCCTTCTAAGTCAATGGTTCCCAACCTTGGGTCCCCAGGTGTTCTGGAACAAAAGCTCTTCAAAGCCTCCACCACTCGCTGTGCTGGTTGGGATTTCTGGGAGTTGTAGTCCAAGAACATCTGGGGACCCAAGGTTGGGAGCCATGGTTCCAGGTTGATCAAGGGTTCTCTAGAACTTGAAAGAGCCATTAAAAAAAAAATCCATCTTTTTTCAAAACACTGGAGGTGCAGCCAAAGCACTATCCAGTTCTTCAGAGAGCCCTGATTTAATGGGAACATCATTTTCCTTGCATCACTTTGGATCAGTTTGGAAACGGTCAAGTCCCACCCCTTTATTTCAGGTTCAGAATCATTTCTGAACCCAAAGCAGATCCCTGTCCTGTACTATACACAGAAGTTTTGACTTGGATTTCAGCAGGGGGTTGGACTGGATGGCCTTAGAGACCCCTTCCAACGCCATCGTTCCAGGATTCTACGATTCTAAGAAGAAAGGAGGGGAAAAGGGATGGAATCTCTCATCTCACTCTAGATATTTCTGCTACTCTCTAGATATCCAAGACCTTAGGTTTGGGACTGGTTGGCCCAAACTGTATTTCTCTGCTGCTATGAAAAATTGGGAAGAGTTTAGATGGATGTCTATTTGAAGGCTATTGTCTCTTATTGGGTTCCCCCCAAAAACTTTTCAGGGCCCTCCTGAGTGCTGACACCAGAGGATCTTCAGATCAAAACTGGAAAAAGGAGCCCCTCTCACTGCACCGTCCGTGGCCCCAATCCAAAAACACAGCTGCACACAGTTAACCCACTTTTCGAAAATAGAACGGGATTTTAAAATGCACGCTATGTATTTAACCTAGATTAGCCTTCTGATCAAGAGTCTCTTGATCACTGACTCTTAGCGCAGCAGGGGAGAGCCCAAGAAGCTGAGGAATAAACAAATACAGAGATGTCCTTTCGGCCTTCCTAGCTCTTGAAGTCGGGCCCCCACGAGACCAGGAAAAAAGATTCCAGACGCCTTCTTTTTAGGCACTACGGCTACACGGCAACATTATTTATGGGTTCTCTTCTCGGATTTTCTTTAATCAGCCCATAAGGAGGTGGGACTGATTTTCTAGTGATCTCACCCTACATAGGACTGTGTCTCCACCCCTGGGGCAGCTGGAGAAGGAAGGTGGAAATATATGGCGCTTTATGCACAATTCGCCACACCTTCACATCTTTTCATGATGCTTTCATGAAGCTAAGCATCACACAGGCACAGAGGAAGCACAGAGAGACTGGTGGATTGATCACAAAGATACAAACAATCTAATAGGTGCTTCCATTTTCCATGCAAAAAAATCAGGAGCAATTAGAATGTGGAGCAATTGTGCCATTTAACCAGCTATATAACAATGGTAAATATTGCCCAATTACAGTAAAAGTTTCAGAAAATGATTACCACCAATGTATCTATTAGCATTGAGGCTATCAAAAGGAATCCCACAGTCTCACAGGGAAAGAGGGAAAAATGGTAATGTTTTTTTCCCTTCACCATGAGTGCACAGTGAGTAAGGACTTAACTCTTCTAACTTAAAAAGAATCCAAGTAATAGTAGCGGAGAGACAGGTGTTCTATTCCACCAAGAAAACAGAGATTGATTCTGTCGTGCTACTGCTGGGGCCCAGATTAAAACGAGTTGAGGTTAGGAGACAGCCTTTCTGCACCCCTCAAAGATTACAAAGAAGCCCTGCTGTCCTTCAAATTGCTCCACTGGCTGAAAAAGCTTGGAGATCATCAAGGAACCATAGAGGACCACACACACACCGGTTTCCTAGCACAGTGGTTCCTAACCTTGGGTCTTAGACTACAACTCCCAGAAGCCTTCACCACTAGCTGTGCTGGCTAGAATTTCTGGGGGTTACAGTCTAAGAACATCTGAGGACCCAAGGTTGCGAACCATTGCCTTAAGGTGGTCTACAACAGTGCTTCCAAACCTTGGGTCTCTAGCTGTTCTTAGACTGCAACTCCCAGAAACCCTGGCTGGCACAGCTCGTGGTGAAGGCTTCTGGGAGTTTTAGTCCGAGAACATCTGGGGACCCAAGGTTGGGAGCCATGTGACTAGCATCAGGCAGAGCACTCAGTGACAGTGTTTTCCTTTCTCGGATGGCCAAAAAAGAGGTGGACCAATCAGTTCCACCGTCTCTTACTCTTGGCTCAATACTTTAAACTTGGTAGGGTTTGTATTCCAAAACGAGCACTTCAGGGTGAGAATCTCTTTAAACCTTCTTATTGGCAGTCCAGCTGTCAAAAGGTTCTTGAAAAGAAGACCTTAGATTTAACATGTTAAAATTAAGATAGTCACGTCTTGTGTTAAACGGGAGAACGAGCCAACCAATACCTCTAATATTTTTAAAAAGCATCTTGTTGGTAATAGTATGCTTTTGTTTACCTGATTCGTTTACTTCTTTCTTTTTTTTTCATGCATCCCACTGGTTTAGTGATGATCTTTACGGTATGGTTTGTGGCCTAGTTATTGTGGCTTTTTATTGTTTATACCGCTGAAGACGATGGCAGTCAAAACACAGTTGGTTCTATACATGCTTACCGCTGGTTGTCAACAGCATTTCTCTGTCCGTCCTGAGAATGGTTCATTTTACTGACATTCTGTTGCAACATTTTGCTTCAGCATCATGAGACTTGAAGCGTTAAGATTGGCACATCATTAAATTTCTGTTTTTATCCTTATGCTTGCCCGTATCTCAATTCAAGGTGTTGGTGGGAGTCCCTCGCCTCTTGCTATTCCAGACGATGCGTTGAACCTCAGCAGAAAAATCCACTCTGCCTGCTGAAAGTGCTCCAGAACATCCAGGAATCCATAGATCTTTAAGGACGGACCATCGTATTAAGTTCTTCTCCACCGCAGGAGGAAAGAGACACCACAAGACGAAACTTCACCCTTAGACTCATTAGGGGGCCATCACAACAGACCTCCCAGCCCTTGAGACAAAAACCAAGGACCACCTGAGATATTTTCAGGGTTTCTCTTGGATGTTTATGAAGTCATGAGTCAGCCCAGCCTTTGTGACCTCAGCATCAAGGAGGAAGTCACAGAGGTTCTGACGACCAGCTTGGCCAGGATGGGTGGTGATGACCAACCCTAGCAGCCCTTCACATCCCACAGCAGGGAAGAAATGTGCTCAGGAACAGATGCTACGGATCACAGGGACCCCCACCCATCCCCAGGCCTAGGCTGATCCAGTACAAAGTTCTCAGGCAAGCATTCTTATGTCAAATCAGCATCCACCAACTGACTCACTCAGAAGTACGCTTGTCCCTTTAACCATTAGGAGTTAGGAGTGCCAGAGTGTTAGGAGTGCCAGATCCCCGTGTAGTTCAAAATCCGGGTATAACTCTTATGCTCCCCAAAACATAACCACAAAGCATAAACAGTTGATTAACACACAAATACACACACGCACACACACAAACCAATACACACACAGAACAGTTCTCTCTATCAGGGTTCTCTCTTCCATAGTATTGACAATCCTTTCCATACAGTATGGTGTGTAATGAGCTTTAAAAGTCCCCACCGCCCCCGCCCCCCCAAAAGGCATCTCTCATCGGACAAGCCAAGGCCCTGCAGGATGGCCCGAAGACACCAGACTCTCTTCGAAATCTACACATTGTGACTGAAGACAGACCGGGCGAAAACGGGTCCCCGGGGAGGCCACCCGCCAACGCCAGCAGATCCAAAGTGAACATGGCAGCACCTCCAGAGAAGTTCAATGCGGAAGAGCACAGGACCATAATCAAGTTCCTGTTTCTCCAAAGGAAAGGTGCGAAGCACATCCCTGGTTAAATGTCACAAACCATGGGATACCACCATCATCCATGCTGTGAGGGAGCAGGCCGGGTAGGTGGGGCTCGTCAGCCTTGGAAGGCAGCCCATCTAGGAGAAGGAAAACTCCGATTTCAAACCTCCACTGCCTTGTGGCTATATCCACTGATGGAAAAGGCTTCAGGAGTTAACCTCGAGGCAAAATCCGGAGCCGGAGTCCCGGAGGCAGTTCGTGTTGTTCTGGCAACTCCTGCAACGTCGCTGGAACCAGTTGTATTGGCTCTTGCCTTTCCATTGGACTATTTCAGTGATGTGGAGAGGGGGGGTGGATTTGCTGCTTGGGTAACAGCCTATCCTCCATATTATTTTACCCAAGCTTCGTGCTCTGGAGAGGACACTCTCCAAGTCCTCCATACAGAGCACGTTACCATAGTCTCTCAAGACTGAAGGATGCCTAATGAATGAATGAATGGTCCCCCTGATCTAGAGGCTGAATTGAAGATGTTGTGTTGGGGGGCAAAGACAGCACTCCAGAACCTTCTGTGTTGAACTCATGCCCTTAGTTCTGGGTGGCCAGAACCACCGTATTTATTGAATCTTGCTTTATTTATTGAGAGATGGTTTTATTTATTGAAAAAGAAATATCCATCTATAACCAAAACCATGGTGCTCAGACCATGCAATTCAAGGGAGAAGTGTACATTATTCTTTCCTGTTGCTCCCTAAGGGAAAATCGCGGCCCCATCAGAATGCAACACACCGAAGTGACATTTGCAAAGGTCCAGCCCTTGTGTTTCTGTTCGTTTTTAAATCTCCGGCTGGCAATTTGATTGTTGTGGTTTGCAAAACACCCGGAAAGGCCTTCCGGGGAGCTAGCACCTGACACCTGCGGGCGAAATTGCTTTCCTGCCCAGGGAGAGGGAGGATCTGCTGTGCGAAACGAACCTCAAGGTAGAAAACACCACCACCGCCACCCCACCGCAGCTTGCAAGCGGGAGGCAGGGGCGCCAAAGGCTGGTTGAAATTCATGAGCCCATTTGAAAGAGTACAAAATGCTTTGGTCAGGGATAATGAGACGTTTCGACCTCACCGTCCCCTTGATGATGGCTCTGGCATTGATATCGTAGCACGGTTTCAACAGAAAAGTGTACGATACCACTCTGTCCACATGAAAACTGTGTTCTGCCCGTTGAGCCTTATAGTGATCCTCCTGGGTTTTTCCAGCGATGGGGACCCAAGCCACGGGACTCACTGACATCGCCCCAGTGACCCGACTCAGTTTTCTCCCCCCAAGGACTGAGACTCCACTCAGAACCCACCCACCTTTCCCTTTTTTTTCTGGGGGGGGGGGAAAGCTCATTTTAATGACTCAGATGTGGGGCTCGGTACCAAACACTCAGGCTCAGACCCAAAGCCCTGCCATCGCCCCTGGGTTTTATTAGGTCCAAAGTGCTCAGAAGTGGTTTACTGGTCTCTCCTCCTGGTGGCATTGTGGGACCACCAGGCAGCCGGCCGAAGACTGCTCAGGCGGCAGGGCACTTGAGCCCACCAGCCATCGATGCTCCAAGTGATCTTGACTCTCTTCTCTCCCGGCATTCATACTCCCAAGCCTTTGCTCCGCAGCCAGGAACTCTGACCCATGGAATTGTTTCAGCTTTCTCTATGCACCTATTTCTTTCTTATGTGTGGTCGTGTCAGAACCGACTCATAGCGACCCTAACCGGGCTTTCAAGGTAAGTGAGATATTTCAGGAGTGGTTTTACCAGTTCCACACCCCCAGCGAGTTCCCATGGTTGAGTGGGGATTTGAACACAGACCCCCTGAGTCCTGGTCTGTCATTCTGTCCATTGCCCCATACGGAGTCTCCATGGAAATCTTACTGGGTAGGAAAATCCATAGTTGGGAATACTTTGAGGAAGATCAACAAAACACCCTAAAAATATCCAAGCTTTTAAGTTCTTTCGGGTGCTTCATCCGTCCAGGTGCGCCAACCAAGAAGCAGGTGGAAAGAAGAAACAGCGAAATGCAAAATGTTGGTCAGGTGGGCGGTGGCAAGATGGACTGCAGACTGAAAGGATGTGCAAGTGCGCCAGTATCAGATGATGCTCAATAGGGTTGTGAATAGGGATGTGGGGGAAAAAAATCTTCCTCGTGTCTAGGAATTCTAAGATTCTGCAAAATATCACAAGAAGTCTCACCTCCAGTCTGAGAGTAAGACGTCAAGCACTGTTGTTTTATTCTCGTGGCTTTGCTTGGTGTGCACAAAGTACCTCTAGTGTGTTGAATGCCAGCAGGAAAGGGTGGCTGGGCACTTCCAGAGATGCCAAAAGCCCTTGGAAGGACTCCGCATTTTAGAAGTGCCTTCAACAACAAAGGACAAACAGGGATAGAATCATGGCAAATACAGAACTGGAAAACCTCTGGCTTCTCCCGGTTGCTGCCAGTTCATGATCCTCACCTTCGGGCAGGGTTGGTGGGGTTGACAAGAGCTGAAGTCTTTACGGCCCTTGAATGGCTACCGTCTCCTAGCGAATGCATGCAGTAGGACCTCCTTATCCAGAGGATCAGTATCCGCTGATTCACTTATTCACAGTCTGAAAATATTAAAAAAATATTAAAAGAAAAATCCTAGAAATATATATTTCTAACGGTAAAGATACCAGAATTGGCCACCAGAAGGACCCAAAGAACATGCTATGACTAGCATTTGCAATTATAATAGTGTTCTCTTTTATCCACATTTTTCAGCATCTGCAGAGGGGGCTTGGAACCAATCCCCCCATGGATCCAGCAGTCCTACTATATTTTATATAGACACTTTGAATCTTTCACCATTACCTCTCTGTATATCACTATATGTGGTGCCTGCTTGGTAACTGATTTTATCAAGGAAAGCTAAGCATGCTGCTTAGATACTGCCCCATTGTGGTTAAGGGACTCTCTAGGCAGTGTACACTTCAATTTTTCAGGCTGCACATTCCCCCTCACCCCCAGCAAGCTGGGTACTCAATTTACCAACCTTGAGGCTGAGTCAGCCTCGAGTCAGGTACCTGAGCCCAGGATCGAACTCAGGTTGTGAGCAGTCTTCACTGCAGTTTAATTGTGCCACGAGGCTCCCAATAGGGGTTGGCTTCAAGCACTCAGTCATGACTCTACAGCTTTCATTAGGTGTTATGTCTCTCAGTTTTGCATGGGCTGAACTCTACCACACCAGGCTGGTACATTGGTAGTGCAACGAAACTTCAAATAAATAAAATAAATAAATTTATTTATTGTCATTGTAAGTATATACTTTGGCCATCTCATGAGAAGAGAAGACTCCCTGGAAAAGACCCTGATGTTGGGAAAGTGTGAAGGCAAGAAGAGAAGGGGACGACAGAGGATGAGATGGTTGGACAGTGTCATCGAAGCGACCAACATGAATTTGACCCAACTCCGGGAGGCAGTGGAAGACAGGAGGGCCTGGCGTGCTCTGGTCTATGGGGTCACGAAGAGTCGGACACAACTAAACGACTAAACAACAACAAAAAAGTATATACATAGTATACCCATACAACGGAATTCACACAGACACCCAGAGACTAGACCCACATGCACACACATAAAAAATCCCCAAACACTCCCCACCCACTAAAAATCCCTCACTAAGAATACAAACATCTACACCGCAGGCTAAGTAACACTGTCCAACTATTCACAAACTTACATAAGAACGACAGACATTCATGGAATATGAGTTAGAAATGACGTAGATATGGATCATAACACGTGAGGTGTATTTTGTCATGTTTGTGTAAGTATTTGCATTCTAATTTGTTTCTGAATGCAGTAGCTTCACAGCTTTGAAGGAAGAGGCATCCATCATAGGAGTTAGCTATTGTTGCCAGGAAGAAGTTCTAGAACGTTTTTTGTCCTTCAGACATTGGTGCATTGTGATCTCAAGTTAGATTCCAGTGCAGTAGGACTGTGAGATCCAGGGGATTAGTATCCATAGTTTCACTTATCCACGGTCTAAAAATATTTAAAATATTAAATAAAACACCCAGAAATACATATTTCCACCATATAATTACCAGAACTGGCCACTAGAGGGAAGCAGAGACCATGCTATATAAAGGGTTCACTATCATCCTTGATTTTCGGCATCTGGGGCAGGGAAGCGCTTGGAACCAATCCATCTCAGGTACTGCAGTCATACGTTACTTCTTTTAAATATGTGGATCAGATATTTGAGGAGTTTAAGATTATCTGTTGCACAGATTGGTTGTCTGAGTTTTGCTTTCTAGTTTTTGTGACCAGACCAAAAGTAAATTTCTCACACATATTGACATGTTTTGACAAGACAATGTTGATTATATTTGTGTTACCTTGTTGCTGTCTTACATAGGGGACAGCGAGCAGTGGACTGCTGTGGTAGTAGGGAAATTAGTCTGTACTAATCCACGAGTCCCATGGTGCAGTGGTTAAACTGCAGTACTGCAGTCTAGATTCTGTTCATGATCTGAACTTGATCCCGATGGGCTCAAGTAGCCAGCTCAAGTTTGACTCAGCCTTCCATCCTTCTGAATTCAGTAAAATGAGTACCCAGCTCATGGGCATGTATGTGTGCAATGTGCAGCCTTCATAATTTAACTGCAAACTGCCTAGAGAAAGCTTTAAGCATTATGTGGAAGAATATAAGTCAACAACAGCAGTAACAACAAAAACAACATTCACTCGCAGAGTAGCATAGGGCCATAACACATGCAGCTTTACTTTTGCTTTAAGTTTTGCACCGTTACACAGACACCCGGTCTTGCAAATGCGAACGTCGCCTTTGAGGCCCATTAAAAACACAACACAACACAAACTTTGCCCCCTTGCTATAAGAAGAAACATTTGTTTAATTTCCCATTCACTGTGCAGGACTGGGCCATGGAATAGTTAATATCTCCAAATTAGTGATAAATCTCGGGGCAACAGAAAGCATGGCCAAGCTGCCTTTCTTCAAACACGAAGGCCACTTGGAGCTCAGAGCTCTGTTCCTTGCCTTGAGCTTCCTCTTTTCAGAGCGGCTGCCATTTTGTTCTCCTAAAAAAGTTCTGTTCTGAAGTTCCCTCATGAAGCATAGGCACCACTTCCTCCTCCTCCACTCGCTGTGGATGATGGTTGAATATTTATAGAAAAGCACCCATGACTACAAAGTGGGAAGCTGACTTTTCTTCGAGCACTAAATTTTTATTTGAAATAAAAGCTTCGATACAGTGGCTGGAGCAGGGTGGTTAAAATTATGAGGTCACACTGCACTTTTCCATGCAACCCTGTTTTGAAACCTGAAATGTTTCCTGGCCTTCAAAAACCTCCCATATTCTCCTTGTTTTGGTATATTTGGACACGGTTCCCTAAACCTTTGCTTCTTGAGCTCCACCATTTTCAGCTTCCAAAGGACCTTCTACTGTCTTGGAAGACGCCACACTTTCCCTTCGGGGTGTAGTTGGTGCCCAGAATGGTCTATGATGCATGAACATGCCATATAGACACACTTGAACGATGATTCTGGAAGCTAACGTGGTCCAAGTTTGATTGATACTTTGTATGGAAGACTACCAGAGAACACCAGTGATGTCTGGTCTGGTTTGGGTAAGAAACACTGGGGAGCTGTTGTTCCCAGTTCCTTATCAGAGTTGATAAGATTGGGCTAGAATGATCAAAGGTCTCATACAATACAAGGCTGCTTCTTACGTTTCTGTGGCCCTTCTTAAAACTCACTGTTTCTAGAAGACTCAACTTCCTGGTCTAAAATACGTTGTTTCTCTACATCAGTGGTTCCCAACCTTGGGTCCCCAGAGGTTCTTGAACTACAAGTCCCAGAAATCCCAGCCAGCACAGCTAATGGTGAAGGCTTCTGGGAGTTGTAGTCCAAGAACCTCTGGGGACCCAAGGTTGGGAACGACTGCTATACATCATGTGTAGCAGAAATTGTAGCATATTTTACCGTTTTAAGACCCATCTCCTCCACCCTCACCACTCTTTTGTATGTGCCTGCTGGGTTTTTCTGCCGGTTGTTTGCAACGTCAAGAGAAACGTGGGAAGCAGAGTGGCATCAGTGCTGTGTGTTCTGGGTTACTGCTCCTCTTGCTGATGAGGCCAAGGGGCTGCCCTTTGGGAGCTATCCAATGTGCTGAACCCTAAACCCAAATTAGGTTCAGCACTGTGGAAAGCTCATTTACAGTTCAGACAGAGATCCAGAGCAGACGGAACAGCTCTGTGAAATCGGGGTCACCAGCCTCCTGCAGAGAGGATAGAGGCTAAAGCGAAGATTATATTTCTCAGGAGATATCTTCACCAGAGGAAATGTCTAAAATGTCCCACTTTCTCAGACCCATAGAAAAAATAGCATGCACTGCGGAAGTTTCACCACAGATTCTTCATTGTGTTTACAATAATGAATGGCAGCCACCACCCACAATGCCCCGGAATAAGGCTCATCCAGAGCACAGTGGAAACATAAATTATGATTTCCACTGTTTACAGAATTCTGAATGGGATAGAGCCACAGTTTTCTTCAGCGTGTTCACAACAAATAATATTATATTGATATAGGAGCCAATATTGCAGGAAGGTTGGAACCCAGCCAGAACAGCTCTGAATGAGACCTCAGGACCTTTTGTTTTATTAGATGTTCTGAGCTTTGATCCAGCCACCCGGAGCGCCACAAAAAATTACACCCTCTGTTTCTCCAACGAGCAAGGAGAGGTTTCATAAGTTGTGTTACGGGGCTTCGTTTTCTCTGGGCAGGACAAAACCAGAGATGTGATGCATTTCAACAATACTGACTCATTTACTGACTTATTTACAAAAAATATAAATGGATGGTCAACATCTATGTCCTTAAATATCCCTGGATTGTGGGGATATGAGCAGTTTCATGCACCCAGCTTTGGGAATAGCCTTTGAGTGACAGCTGGACTTTACGACAAATAATGCTGTGTTGTCTAGTTTGGCCCTAAGGAAATGCCATAGGTTTGTTCATCCTTCCATATTAGCAGCAGGATTGGTACATGTGTGACCCGCACAGGGATCCAGACAGAGGACAGAATTTGGTTCTTGGACCCGGAGAAGTTGTTCAGTTGTGTTCTCAATGGATGTATAAGTGTACCAAGGTTTGGCACTTCCGAATATCTAGCTTGCTCTGTTTCACTTCTTTCTTCCCTGCTTTTGTAGGAAAGCCACTCTTGACGGGGAGCTTTATGGGCTGTTAATTGTTATGTTTCCGTATTGTACAGGGTGTCATTACATGTCAGCAAGAAAGGGAAAGAGAGAGGGATGTGAATTATTTCTCAGAGAAGCAACTGCTCACTGGGTGCTGAGCGGTAAAACAATTACCAATCCATCAGCAGTGAAAGGATTTCCAGCCGTGCGGCGTAACCCTATTTCTGTTCCATAACACACATCACGCAGTCAGAGAAAGAGTCCATCCAAACCCTATCCATCACCAAAATAATCTTAAAGAAATAATTTGCCGGGAGTGATGGGATGAAATGGAGGAAAGGGAAGTTTAGACTGAATGGCAGGAATGGTTCTCGGGGGACCTTTGCTACCTTGGTGAGGGTCTTGGCTGGAAAACAGTACCTGGGCTGGATTACAAGGAAGCAGGTGGACAGGTGGGAGCTACACCCCTGAGATGGGTCTGTAGAGCCGGCTGGGGGATTTTGGGTAGTGTAGTCCAAACAAGCAACTTTGTGAAGCTCTGAAGGAGAGGCCAAAGGAAACTCTGGAGATCTTGATATTGGGGAAAAAACACACACTTGGTTCTCAGATGACATCAGTGGTTTAACATCTTGGTTGCTTTCATAGGGCAGTTAGACCTGGAACTGAGGCTGAGCTTTCCATGAAGGAGCCCTGTTAGTCTGTGCAAGCAGATCAGACCAAAAAAGAGAGCAGCCTATTGGGGGTGGGTGGGGTCAAATTACAAGTTACAGATTAGAAGGGGAAATGGCCCTTCTAATGACTCCACCAGGTAGGAGAAACCGGAGTTTCATGATGACCCTGGGAATGCAGAACATCTCCGTTGCTGCTGTAGATCAAGAGCCCTCAGGGTGACAACAGGTGGAGGTAACTCATCTCCAGGTTCAGACTATGAAGGTGGATCTCTTCTTAGTCTGCAAGAGTGGTGCTGGGCTGAAGACACCGAGATGTGGTGTCTGGATTTGGCCCAGGTCTCCTTGGGGTTTCCTCTGGAGGAAGTGGTTTTGAGAGTCACTCCTTGCTCACAGGTTGATCTAAGGATAGATGGGTCCATACCTGAGCTTTGGGTGGAGCTTCCAGTAAAAGCAACCTTAGCAGCAGTAGCAAAGTCTCAGTGGTGGGACTAAGTTGTTTAGTAGAGTTTGAACTGGTACCTACCCAAATTGTTTACTCGATTTCTTCTCACTGTGATCGACTTGGACCGTTTGGTGTTGTGCGTTGTGTTTCTTCCTCATTGGTCTCTTGTCTCTGCTGGATTTGGATCCTGGGCGGCTCACCTTGGCTTGGATACTCCTGGTTTACTCTGGCACTGGTGGAAAGACCTGCTTGGCCGGCTGCCCAGACCATGTACTTGTTTGCTCTTTGAAACCTTATCACTGTCTCCATGCTTGTGCAGCTTTTGTTGACAGCTAAGACCTGGAAGTAGGAGAAAAACAACTTGAGCCCTGAAAGGCATCTGATCATCACGGCAAAAGCTTTCCACGCTTCACCTGCTTTGCATATTAGTTTGCTTTGTTTTCTGATGGGCTGTTGAGAGGTAAACATACTGGCCTTGTTTGTGAATTCCATTGCTTGAATACAAAGTTCTGCTCAAATCAAGTGTTGGGAACATTAATGAGATTTCAGCTGCTAGTGGCAGGTCGTGTGTAACATGTAGTTTAGCCCTGAGAAGAGAACCTTTGCTATCAAAGCCAAAACATTTGTTCTCTTCGACCTCACACGGGTGGTGGCTGGTGACCAATTCTGTAGGGGTGTTGACTTCACATTTGCTTTTTGTCCACGTTTTACCAGAGTTCTCCAAGGTGTGGAATCCTGTCTTGTGAAATCTCTGAAATATTCTCACCCAGTTTCACCACCTCTGAAAAGGGTATCAGAACTGGGTGTATGTGCTGCTCTGCCTTAGCCTTCCTTTCTCTTTTGTCAGGTGGCATCTGGCAACCCGTCTGGGCCAGCTCAGCTACAGCTGAGCCGCCTTCCAAGTTGGCAAAGGGGAATGCGTTGCAACATTCCTAGGGAATTACTCTGCGCCTGGTTTGGTGCCACCATTCTTTGGTCTGCGATTGCTTCCTTCTGCTCGGAATTCTTTTCTTGCTAGGCCCAGATGGAGCAGAGGGCTCAATCTCTAGGTTCATTTGGATTAAAATGCTTCGTGTAGCAAATACAATAAAAAGAAGTTCTCTGGTTTATACATTTACGGGCTGGAGTTCTTTCCAAACAGAATGGCACTGTTGATGGCGTCTATGGTTGTGGCTCCCTTGTCTAAGTTACAGCCATTATTGCAACCAGAAATTGCTCGGTGTCATCTGATTTCAGCATCTTTATGAACACAACTGAGGGCTGGAGAGAGATGGTGGGTTGAGAAATGCTTTAAACAAAGCCATGCTGGAGAAGCAGCTGGGTGGACCTTCAGCTGTCTCTGTTATCCTGCTGATCTACTACTCTCCCTGTTTTGACTTAGATGGGTTCATCCTAAGGGTTGTCTTTTCAAGATCTACAAATGTGCATTGCGGTTGTGCGTAGCATTCCTCAGATGTCAGCCTTCGGTCTTGGATTTCCACTTCCGTAATCTCTGACTGGGTGAAAATACATCTTTTATGGTTTTTGAATCATCAGTCAGATCCAAGATATTGGTTTAGCGCAGTGGTGCCCAACCTTGGATCTCCAAATGTTCTTGGACTGCAACTCTCCAAACTTTGGCCATCACAGCTAGTGGTGAAGGCTTCTGGGAGTTTTAGTCCAAAAACACCCGGGGACCCAAAGCTGGGAAACCATTGGTTTAGCTGATGCTTTCTAGAGGGTCAGATTGGATACTAAAGAGAATATGTGTTCTCTGTGATTATCACATTTCTCATGTAGAATCCTAGAATCATGGAGTTGGAAGGGCCCCCCAAGGCCACTGAGTCTAACCCCCTGCTCAAGGCAGGAATCCAAATCAAAGCAGATCTGATGGATGGCTATCCAATTTTCTCTTGAAACCCTCCAGCGTTGGAGCGCTCACCACCTCCGGAGGTCATGGGTTCTATTGTTGTACTGCTCTAACAGTCGGGATGTTTCCAACCAAAATCTGGCTTCATGTAACAGTGATGAGCTTAAAATCATGATGCACTCTACATTAAAAGTGTTGGACTGAGCTGAAAGAACCCTACCCCTTTTTCCTGTCAAGTGTGCTAATCTCATTTGAAGCTAGCATGTGTGAGTGGAGAAGGCTTAAATTTTCTCTCTCGTTTATCTTTTATCAATTTTCTGCTTGCCTCTGTGAGAGTTCAAAAGGGAACACAAGAAGAGGAGGAATTTTAGATAAAAACCAGGTGGAAGGTTTGGGTCTGATCTACGTTGGTGATGTGCTTGGTTAGTCTAAAGCAGGGATGTTGGCAAGTCTTTGGGTCCAAGTCCCAAGTCCCAGTCTTTGGTACCAAATCCCAAGTCCGAAGTCTCATGTCCGAGCCCCTATTAAAAACAAGTTGTTTTCCCCGGGGGGGGGGGGACCAGAGAGGTGGGTGGGTTCTGAGTCATGAGTCGAATCTGAGTCATTGAAAAAAAGCTGAATTGAGTCCAAGTCAAGTCGTGGGTGTGACTTAAATTCGACTTGACAGTGAGTCCTGTGACTCAAGTCCCCATCCCTGCTCTAGAGATCTCTAGCAGGACCCCCAGAGCTGAATCCAGTTGTGGATACCAACTAGAACCCAAGCACATCTGTGATGCAGCATCTCATCCTCTGCCATAACATTCCAGTGGCTTTCTCCTTTCCTGGATGGCCTCCTTTCTGGGGTGCCTCAGCTGTGGATTCCTTTTGTTAGTAGGGCATCGGACAAGATGGCACTTGGGGTTCCTTCCAGCTCTACAGTCTGCACCTAAATCAGACAAAACCCTAGATGAGGTGCACTGGTGGGGTGTCTTTCTCCCCATTCACTTGGAAAACCTTCAGAGCTTCTCCTGGCAAGTGGGTGGGATGCTCCTCAACTCTGCCTCGGTGCTCAGTCAGTCTGAAGACTTAAATTGGCACTCTAAAGAGACTTGGAAGGAAACAGAAGGGTCACCACTGGGGGTGGAACATTCTAATTACAGCACTAGAGGAGCATTAGGAGGAGAAATGAAGCTGAAAAGTAGCCACTGAGTAGCTTCTTGATCATGTCAGGCAGTGAGAGGATTTCTTCCCCATGATGATTCATGGAATCACAGAATAATGGAGTTGGAAGGGGCCTCTAAAGCCATCATGTCCAACTCCCTGCTCAAGGCAGGAGTCCAAATCAAAGCAGATCTGATTGATAGTTGTTCAATTTTCTCTTGAAGGCCTCCAGCGTTGGAGCGCTCACCACCTCCAGAGGTCATGGGTTCCATTGTTGTACTGCTCTAACAGTTAGGAAGTTTTCCCCAAGAGGGAGATGATCACTCCTTCTAACAGCAAAATCGGGTTTGGGCTGCCAACAGGGTGTAGCCAAAGGAGGCCACAGGAGAAGAACAGAGAAGCATCCCAGCCTGCTTAGGGGAACAGTAATTCTACTTGTAGAAGTAGAAACAAAAATTTAAACAAAATCCCACAGGATGCCACCTCCCAGAAACCCTGGGCCAGCACAGCTAGGGGTGAAGGCTTCTAGGAGTTTCAGCCCAAGAACATCTGGGTTACTCAAGGTTGGAAACTCTTGTCCTTTCTCAACAGTCCAACGAGCAGAGAAAGAAGGCTGTGGTGAGAAGTCAAGATTGAAATGAGCTGTTTTGGAGAAAATGTCCATCTGGAAATGGAGCATGTGGAATCTGAGCATGCGAAGATGGTACTGGTTCGAAATGGAGCCTTTCTGATCAGCATTTCCTTTCACCCAGGGGAGAAGCAGTTGGAGGATAAAGGGTGCACGGAGTGGACTTAGGCTCTTTCGTCAATACTATTTGGTTATTCTTAGTTATTTAAAAACATGTTGACTCCACCTTTCTCCTAAAAGGGACCCAAGGTGATTTACAGCATTAAAACTAGTGGATAAAAACAGTAGTAAAAATACTAACAACAAAAATGGAACAGTCCCATTAAAAAAAAAAAAATCCTTTTAGACAACCAAAGCTTTCCTGAAGAGAGAGGTCTTTGCCTGCTTACGGAAGGACAACCAAGATGGGGCCAGGCTGGCCTCCAGTGGGAGGGAGTTCCAGAGTCTCTGGGAGCAACCTGTGTCCCCCCCACCCCCCAAATGCACTTTTGAAGGTGGGACTGAGAGAAAGGCCTCCCCTGATGATCTTAACACTCGAGCGGGCCCATCGAAGGAGAGGTGACCCTCGAGAGAGCTTGGGCCCAAACACATTTAGGGCTTTATAGGCTAGAGCCAGCACTTTGAATTGTGCCTGGAAACGGATCGGCAGCCAGGGGAGCTGCTGCATCAGGGGTGTGTGTGTGTGTGTTACATGATCCCTGTAAGCAGCCCCAGTTAGCAACCTGGCTGCCGCATTTTGGATCCACTGGAGTAGACTAAAGGGGAGATTTGAGCCCTTCCAGAGCAAATTGGCACACCCTCCACGTTTTCAGCACCTTGGACAGGAGTCCCACTTCCCCGGCTTGGTCACCGCTCTGCGTAGAAGCACATTTCCTGGCAGTGTGAAGTACAGCGGCCACCCCCTGCTTGAGGCATTGAGGGTTCTGACGTATCCGTGTCAGGATCTGGCTCGTACTGCCTGGGCAGCTGCAGGATTGGGGCCAGACTGACCCAGGAGTGGCCAGGTTTTTGCAGGCTCAGGCCCTGACCTGTGTAGCAGCTGTTGGGCCACTCACGAGGCTCACCTGGAAACCTGGAGGGAAAGCCTATTTAAGGAGTGGCTCTCCTTCCCAGAACCAGCCTCAGCAATTAAGGTCTTTGGCTGTGCTGTCTGTCTTGCTGCTCCTGAGCTTCAGAATCCCTGCATCCCCGTGTTCCTGCCTTGGCCCCCGCTGGCCTCCTGCAACTCTACGTCTGGACTCCAGGGTTCCTGCCTTGGTCCCTGCTTGCTTCTGCTGGCCTCTCGGTGCCTTGTTCTGCCTCTGTTCTCCCAGCCTGGTGCTCCCGCCTCTGCTTGGTCACGAGTCACGACCCACTGCACAGTGAGTGCCTTTGGACTTGATACTCTGTGTGGTGAGTGGATCGGGGTCTGGGAGCCCTTGCCCCTGGGGAGAGGCTGCCTGGGATCTCTTGGACGGTGACCATCTGTCTTCTTTCCCACCATGCCTCCATGTTCCTCCTGCAGCTTCAGCAGAAAACGTTGTACCCTGCAGGGCTGTTTGTGGGGCTTGAAAGGACCATGTTATTCCAGCTCCTTCAAAAGCGGCAACAGAGAGGACATAAGCTAATCATCTTTTCAAATCAGATTTGGTTGATCAAACAATGATTCACATGTAGTTTAGCTGTTCCTGTCTCTCTGAGATCCAAATTACCTTCCTATTAGAGACTCAGACAGGAGCCTTACCCTTCTGGGAGCTGGTATTTCTCCAGATGTCATACTACAGATCCCATCATCCCAAACAGTGTAGCTTGTTCATTGGGAATGATGGAGCATGTAGTTATGATACATTTGCTGGGTGCCGTTTGGCTTCAAGATAATACTCGGTGACTCCTTGTGGGAGCAGAACCGAATTACTTCCATAAACAATGGTGAGAATTGTTAGCATCTGTGACTTAATTTTTTTTTTAAATGAATTTTTTGAAAGGGAGAAATCTTTGATTCAACCACCCACAGTGGGAATCATCATCATCATCAAACTACAGAGCTGGAAGGGACCTTATGAGATCATGGAGTCCAGCCCTTGTCAAGGAGTCCAGCGGGGGAATCGAACTCTCAATCTCTGGCTCTGCAGTCGGAGACCTAAACCGCTGAGGACATCCATGGGCATGCTCCCCAGGGGCACATTTGGGGGCAGGGGGGGTCCCCAGGCCCTTTGCTAGCCGAGCTAGAGAAATATTTATTTATTTAGGGTTGTAGGGCCACCCTCCTTTCAGTCTCTGAATGAATGACTCCTCATTGGTCACTTCCCGTCTTGAAATAAGATCTCTGTTGCCTCAGTAAGGTATGGGGCAGAGCGGTCATGCCCAGAAAGAGCCAATCACACCCAGTAAGGAAGGCAATTCATTCCACACGTTCACAGGTTGAATCCCAGGTTAAGTGGATTTAAAGAAAATCCATAACCGTTCTGAAGAATGGAAGCGCTCAGCTCACCTCCTTCCTCTTAACAGCCATTCTTAGCCATTTTAATTCAATTTTAGGCCCACGTTTTATTAGTTTTTAATTCATTGTTACTGGATCCAAGCCCCTGCACTGCTCTAGGCTAAAAATTAAAAACGATAAACAAGCCGTTGCCCCTGTGCCTTCTACCAAGGTGTCTGGTGGAGAGTTCCCGATTAACATAAGCTTCGGCGAGAGGAAGGAGAGTGTGCGCGTGTATCCAGAATCAGGGAACACACATACATATGCAGGTATAACACACACCACCCGGAAGTCCATCCAACGAATGCTTGGAGATTTATATCGTCAGAAAGGTGGTCGTTGACCGCAGCCTTGCCTTGCATTCAGCAGCCTTAAGCAACATGAAAAGGGTCTGAGAAGCTGACAGGGAAACAATAAAATATGACAGAAGCAGCACCCAAACGTCCTGCTCGTACGCACCCAGAGCAACGTGAGCTAAGAGCAGGGAAATGTCTGCAGGCTTTTGCAAGTATTAAAGCTGTCCATCTTTACAACCAACACTCGACGCTTCCACCTCTGGGGTAAGAAGGGTGTGTCGTTGGAAGGGAGGCTAGCGAGACCAGAATCATTGTTCCCCCATTTTCCTTTTACAGCGACTGGAGGGCAAGGCATGGGTTATAAATCCTGCCTGTGTTACTGAGAGGCTGGGGAAAGAGGGGGGAAACCTGAGCATGAATTACTGTGTGGCTCAGGTGTCTCGTGTTGGCAAAGTGACACCAAATTGGAAGGGAATGGTGATGTATGGGCAGTGAGCGATAAACTGGTGGGCCCCTGATTGTGAAAGAGCTGTGGGTCGTTCCAGGCTTCAGTTAAGGGTACATCACCCCACAGCCTGCCCTAAATTGCATTTTAAAGGTAATCTGGAGGGGATGTGGCAAATTGCTTCCCTCCCCACCCCAACACACTCAGTGGGCCAAGGGAATGGGTCACAAGAGGTGATTTCGGGGTTAAGAAGTTGGACTCTTTCCTCTTGTTCAATTTCAGGGGGTGAAGGTGCTTTTGGAGTGGAACACTGGCTGAAACCTTGCTGTTCGGTGTAACGAAGGGCATAATATTCAGTCTCTTTCTAGCGGGCAATTGAAGAGTTGCTGCTGCAATTATTGAACTGGCCCCAAGCGTGCATGTGTGTGTGCCTGAAAATTGCAGCAGCGACTCTTTAATTACCGGCTAGGAGCAGAATGAATGTTACATATTTTGTTATGCTAAGCAACAGGATTTCAGCCTCTTTATCGTTAGAACATGAATCGGAAATGGAAAATGCATTTATTAGGACTACCTTTTTGTTAAAAGGGAAGAAGAATAAAGCACCTTTTGTTATTTAATTTTAGGGACCTGTTGTTTCCCTCTATATTTTGGCATTTTAGCTCTGCCATTTCCTGAGTTGCCCAGGCTAGGCTGAGATACACAATGGCAATCTTAAGGGAACATAGGCTATTATCTTAAAAAAATTTAAGCATTGGTCCATCTGGCTCAGCATTGTTGACAACGATGGAGAGTTTTGACTTTCCAGGGATTCTGACAGGACTTATTCCACCTCTAGCTGGAAATATTAAGAATTAAAACTGAGCCCTTCTGCAGATGTTCCACTGCTGAGCTATATTTCCATCTGGATACCTCTGAAGTCCCCTGGACTTAATTCCATTTTGAAGCTCCAATTCGTTCTATTAATTATTGTTAGATTTAAATTGGAAATGATATGTTTACTTACACCAACACTGCCATTTGTGTTCTGACCTATAATAAATGTATTGGCTAGAACAGCGCTAGCTTTTAGTGTGGTGGTGTCAATTACAGCAGCTTAATGCCCCTAATTAACAAGTCACTGCTGGTATTCCTTATTGGCCTCCAGTTGCATGGTTTGGTGTGCGATGAGGGGTGAAATTGGAAATTCTTTCACTATGACTATTGCAACTTGATTATTCCACTTCCTGTAACCAACTGATAGGATTCTGACCCTGGTTTTAACAACAATGCTATTGATCAGAGCCTGATGTTAACTCACTTCTCTCCCCCACACTCAATGTTAGCAATGAGTCCATCCATTTCGTTACTGCCCAATGATTTTGATTAGTCATTACTTAGCTCAACATTCCAGGCTAAGCGTTACTCCTAAGCATTCCTGTGCAGAAGTGTTTACCATAAGCCGTCTAGGAAGGGGAGCAAAGATTATTGTTCGTATAAATCAAGGGAGCTGGTCAAATGGGCCCATCTGACTCGGAGTCATGGTCTGGAGGAGAGATTTTCTGTAGGAAAGCCAGCTAGCAGTTTGAATGCCAATAGAATTCAGCTGGCTAGCACTCCAGTCTATTATTGATTCCACCCTTTAAGTAAAGGCCATGGCTGCTTTCTCCCGTGCTTGTTATGCATGTGATTGTGCTGGATTACAGTTGTAGTTTGGCTAGAAGGTAGTAAAAACATATCCTGCCCCCCCCCCCCCCCCAGTCCCAGATGACTGCTCTTTGGATGGGTAGGAGGAACTGTGCTAGTGGTACATCCATGCGAAATGTACTTATTTAAAATAGTTTTGACCAGTGGTTCCCAAACTGCGGTGTGGCACCCCGGGGTGCCACCAAACCTAGCCAGGGGTGTTGTGGAATCCTCAGAAGTATTACTCAGGCCAGGCTTTGCTTCTCCCTTCTCTCCCCCCCCCCCCTTCACCCAAAGTAGTGTACCTGTATTGTGTGCAAAAGTTCTTGTATTTTTCTCAATGTTCAAGTTGATAAAATGAAAAACAAAGGGTTTTTTCATGTAAGGTGCATGTTTTGTACAAAAAATACAAGTAGTTGTTTTGTTTCCTTTTTCGTGAATTATGTTGCTGATTAAAAAGTGCCCTTATTTTCTTGTGCAAAAAACAAAAACAAAAACCACACCCCACTTTTTTTTACAGGGCGCATTGATGTATCCATCAGCCTTTTTGTCATCAAGAGAAGAAAGTCCACAACATCCATTATGTCCCCAAATGGCAGTCTCTTCCCGAATTACTTCCCATACATTGGGACTCTTCCACAGGCAAGACTGAGGAGAAAATTAAAGAACGCCATTTCTTGACGGATCTGTTCTAGCAAAGAGACAGCCTGGCTTTGTCCAAACCCAGATGGCCGTCCAAAACTTTTCAAGGTCCAGCTTTTGCTGTTAATGTTGACAATAACCTTCTGACCAAGGAAGAAACTCCCATAAAATGTCATCCCCGTCTTTACATCCAGGACAGTGACCGTCATTTCTTTTCAGCTCCTCTGTCATCTTGAGTAATGGCGTGGACTCATGGCAGGATGATTGAATGCAAGTCAGAAATGTGATCCTCTCTCTCTTTTTTTTCCTGCTGTAGATTCCAAAACTTCACGGGCAGAGATGGAGGCACACGAGGAGGGAACTGGATTTCATTTTTCCTCGACTCTTTTGACATTATGGGAACAAAGCACTGCTCAAGCCATCACATGGCAAATGTGAGAAGCTGGATTATATGCCAATTAGTGGAAAACCTTGGACCAGCTTCCTATTCACTGAGATCTGGCAGGGGGGACCTTCAGGATGATGGTGTGGGACCTTGTGATGCTATAGGAGATGGGTCTTTGTAGAGCAGTTACAAAATAATATGTGTGCTCATGGAAGATGCTTGAGAAAGTGAGACAGAAAAACTTAATTTCCTACGCTGCTTCCTAAACATATATTAAGCAGAATCCTATTAATAGAATCCTAGAATAATGGAGTTGGAGGGGGCCTCTAAGGCCATCGAGTCGAACCCCCTGTTCAAGGCAGGAGTCTTAATCGAAGCAGATCTTACAGATGTTGGTCCAGTTTGACTGCCTCCAGCGTTGGAGCGCTCACCACCTCCTGAGGTCATTGGTTCCATTGTCATACTGTTCTAACAGTTAGGAAGTTTTTCCTGATATCCAGCTGAAATCTGGCTTCCTTTTAACTTGAGCCCGTTGTTGCCTGTCCTGCACTCTGGGATGATTGAGAACAGATCCTGTCCCTCCTCTGTAGGACTACCTTTTGAGTCTTTGAAAAGTGCTATCCTATCTCCCCTCAGTCTTCTTTTCTCAAGGCTAAGCATGCCCAGTTCTTTCAGTCTTTCCTCCTACGGTTTGGTTTCCAGTCCTATGATCATCCTCGTTGCCTTCCTCTGAACCTGCTCCAGTTTGTTAGCATCCTTCTATTGTGCACTCATGCCAAAGTAGATGCCCTTGCATACACTGCGGTTGTAAATAGCCACTCATTAACAAGCTGCTGCTTCCATTTCAGGTCACATGCCAAGTCATGGAACTGACACGTGACTAATAATGCAAGTGGCACTTCCTTAATTAGCAGCAAGTCACCATGTTGATGTATGCAATTACATCAAGGCTGGCATAAATTTGCAAGAGGGTTCTGGCCATTATTAGTGCCACACATACACCAGTACTTTTGCACTGAGCCCTGTTCCCTTTCGGATGATGGCGGGTGTGGGTGTCTAAATTTGCTTTCACCATCATCTCCACCTCTCTCTTGCTGTGAGGATTAGCTGTTCTCTATTGAGGCTGTCTTTTACCCTTCCATGTTTCCTTTCAATCTTCCATTGAATGATGCATTTATCAATTGATTCAGTGGGTTTACTCTAGATGAGGCTAGGGGTTAGATTTAGCCCTTAGAGCAATGGTTCCCAACCTTGGGTCCCCAGATGTTCTTGGACTAAAACTCCCAGAAGCCTTCACTACTAGCTATGCTGGCCAGGATTTCTGGGAGTTGTAGTCCAAGAACATCTGGGTTACCTATGGTTGGCAAATACTGCCTTACTGCCCACATACCGCATTCAGCATAGCCACAGCAACTGAAGTGTGAGAGAAGTGACTTCCCCCCCCCCCACCGGTATGGGACGAAGGAGGTGCTGGGGGTGGCTGGAACCAGGAAATCTTAGTGGAGTTGGCAGGTCCAGCTTGGGCAGAAGTGCAAGGTCTGAGATGAGTTTGTGACACCCCGAAGCGATCAATGCAAAATACAGGGGAAGAGCATGCAATTTTATTTGGCTAGAAATGAATGCGAACACTGTGGAAAGAGTGACAGGCCAAACCGGTTGTTTCATGAAGGGTGAAAGACCCACCCTTTTTCTCCCTCCCTCTCAATTCAATCATCTTAAAATCGCTATCAGACCAAATGACTCCTCTCACAACCATAGTTTTTATTTCCTTCTACGTGTGCGAATCTGTCAGATGTAAAGGTGCTCTCCTTAACCTCCCATGCAGCGACGTTGGCAAGTCTTTGGGTCTGAGTTCAAAGTCCGAGTCAAGCTTTTTTTCCCCCCAGAAAGAAAAAGGGGAAGGGATGGGTGGGTTGCGAGTCGTGTCCAAGTCATTGAAAACAAACCAACAAACCCAAGTTGAGTCACCGGTGGAACTGAAGTCCGACTTGATAGCAAATCCCGCAATTCGGGTCCCCACCCCTGCTTCCATGTGAATTTGAATGAAACTTCACACACAGAGAAACAGCCGTACAGACATGCACAGACCCACACACCCAGGGTGCAAATGCAGACAGACAAGTCCTTCCCCTCACCCCACGCTGCCTTGCTTTGATGGAAATTCTACTGCCACGTGTAATGAATGTGCCACCTTATCGGAAAGCTCCCAACTAATTTCCTTAATAGTCTTGGTACCTGTCTAACGAGCATAAATTCTATTTATGTACCAGGATAGCTCTGCTGTTCAATTAAGTTCTGGATAATAAGACACGTCCACCTGCCTCTCTCTGGGCCCTCGCTGGTCCATTTGCAGAGAGAGAGAGAGAGAGAGATTAGGGGGCGGCAAGGAGAGAGATGAACTGGACTTTGTCCCCGGAGTCTGTAATTGCTTGTCAAGTTAAAGGCAGTGTGCGCGTGAGATAGTGGAAGTTGTTTTCAGGAGTCTCTCCCTTGCTGCAACAATTCCGTGATGGGGTGTGGGTCCATACACTGTCAAGCTTCCTTTCAAGACGATGGGAACCGAAGCCATCGTAGGCTAGAATCGTGTTGCCTAGGGCTGTGCACGCGTGTCTTAGGCCACCAGTGGGGCTTTTTCAGAGTTGGTGCAAGGCTTGCTCAAGAGCAACCCCTACTGAGGGGGTAATCTTCTGTTTGCAAGGTGAGGATCATGGAACATGAACACCCTTGGAGGTCGTTGTTATGTGCTGTCACGTCAAACCTGATTATAGCGACCCTAACAGGGCTTTCAAGGTAAGTGAGATATTTAAGGAGTGGTTTTACCAGTTCCATACCCCCAGGGAGTTTCCATGGCTGAGAGGGGATTTGAACCCAGGCCTCCTGGGTCCTAGTCCATCACTCTATCCACTACATCACACTGGGAATCCCCTGCCAAATGCGTTACACCAGCATAAAAGCTCAATGGCATTTTGACCATCCACAAGGTGGCCACAGGCTTAAGTCTACAAGGACAGGACATTTTGGAGACTGCTCATTCATGTGGCCTCCATAAGTTAGAGGTGACTTGATGGCACCCACCACCAACAACCAACAAACCACCACTTTGTATGGTCCTCCTTTTTGGTGATCTTTGAAGATCCTAACCTAGAAGCCATGAGCTTCCTTATTTATGCCTTGTGCTTCTGCCATCCTGGAATTCAAGGCACCGTTGCATGGTTTGGTCTGGAGGACTCCTATCCAGGCAATGGCCAGATCTGAGCCGCCTTAGCACCACCACCTTAGCCATGTGAGTTGTCCATCAGGCCGGTGACCTGTGTCAGCATGACATGGACTTCTACTTATTAACAGTCTAGCAAGCCAAGCGAGTATGGTCTTCTGGGAGGGAACAGCTGGCGTCTGGAGTGGCACCATGAGTAAAACATCCAGAATCAGTAGCGTTGGGGAGCTGCTGACTCCACAATTTTACCGGAAGGCATTAAGGAAGTCATATAATTGTCAGATCTAATGAACGCCTCTGAAATGCCAAGGTGGCCTCCCACAAATCTCAGAGACAAGGCGTGTGGGGGAGAGGCTGGTTTTCCTCTGCACTGGGATAAGAAATTTGGAGGGTGTAACCACAAGAAGAGGAGGAGCAGAGTTTGATTGGGCTTCACCGGAACCATCCTGTCTTTTGATATAAAGGTTTTTCAAAGGCAGAGAAAATAAGCTCCTTCCCCCCAACACTCTGGGCCAGCAGTCACCATTATAAAAACATTGACTGGTATTATATAATAGATACAAGTTTTAAAGACCTAAGTATCTGTTAAATATCGGTGCAGAATGTGTGCTGTTCCTAATATTGCCGTTTTTTGTAGCTCTGATGGTGTGATTTCTGAGATCTGCAACTGCTTATAGTACTGAGTGAAATTTCTTGATATTGTTCCCAAAACCCCAATGACTACGGGGACCACTGAAGTGGGTTTCTTCCAGAAGCAGGATGTTTCAATGGCTAGGTCTCTGTACTTTGTTAGTTTTTCCAATTCTTTATTTTCAACTCTGGCCTCCCCTGGAATTGCAATGTCGATGATCCGGACATTTCTTCATTCTATTATGACTGTGTCTGGTGTGTTACGTTCAAGGTGTTCTATCCATTTGGATCTGGAAATCCCACAAGATCTTGACTTCCTCACTTTCTGACACCTTCTCTATCTGATGTTCCCGAGGGTTTTTGGAGGCTGGCAAGTTATATTTTTGGCATAACAACCAGTGCACTAATTTTGCCACTCTATCATGTCTAATGTCTTCTTCTACTACTACTACGTTTTTGGCATTTTTCATAAACCCTCAGTTAACGCTCACAAATTACACAGAATGATGATGGCTGCAACTTTGTTGTACAGACTTGCAAGACTGAGAAGATTTAGAGCAACTGTGATTTTTTTCTTTTTAACGTCTCTGTGCAGACACGCTTTCCCTCAAAGGGAAAGAAGGCAGCGTGGCATAGCGGTTAGCACACTGAACTAGTTTTCAGAAGACTAGGGTTCAAATCCCCCCTTCCCCCTGCAGTTCCACAGATGATCTTGAGCTGGAGGCCCAATCTCAGCTCAGATGGTTGTGAGGATAATGGGGGCAACAACCATCTCTACCACCTAAAACTCCTTCGAGGAAAAGTAGAACGTAAAGGCAACCAACAGAGAAAGAGACACTGTTTTGGCTCAGTCTGCACATGACGCGGAGGTCTTGATCAGAAAAAAAAAATTGGTCTCACTCTAATCTGGAGGTAAGCTATGTTGTGAGGCTAGAAAATTCCTTTTGCAAGTGGCTTCCTGTTAAAGGTCCAGGAATCAAGAATTTAGAGAATACTCTTTACACAGTTAGCCACAACTGAAGAAACTCATCAAAATGAAGGGAATTTTTTTCAGTCTTTCCTTCTGTGCTCCATTGATTTCAGTGGGTCTAGTCCTTGTTGTTATTCTGTGCTTCAAGCTGGAACTGACATAGTGAAAGCTTAACAGGGCTTTCAAGGTAAGTGAGATATTTAAGGAGTGGTTTTACCAGCGTCACTCCCCCAATGAGTTCCCATAGCTGAGCGGGGATTCAAACCCAAGCCCCCTGAGTCATAGTCCATCACTCTGTCCATTACACCACATGGCTCTAGTCTAGTTGGTGCATAAGCTGGTGTGGCACAGTACACAAGAGTGTCAGACGAATACTCAGGAGGCCTGGTTCAAATCCTCCATTTGGCCATGGAAACTTCCTAGGGTTCATGATGGAAGACCATTCCTTGAACAGCACCCATTGCTTGGAAAACCCTATTAGGGCTACCATAAGCTGAAAGCGGCTCAACTGCAGATAACAACCATCCTAGCTGGGACTAAAATTGGATTTCGTTCTTACCGTCTCACAGTAATTTCTACACTCAAGAAAAGGCTTTTATCAACAAGCCACTGCCTATGGGTAAAGACTGCCTTCGTCCTCATAAGGAGAAGCTCAGACTTCATGCCGCGAAACGACAGCCTGGCACTCAAGTCTGGGAAACATGAAGGAGATGCCATGGTGAAAATCTTGGTAATGCCAGGGTCATGGGCACGGGGGTGGGGGCAGTCTGCTGCAGCCTGTGCCAAGCACATAGCTGAGAAAAGCATTCATAACCAAGAACAGCTGGGATGTTGACAAATCTTTCGGTTTGAGTCCCACGTCTTTGGTATCAAGTCCCAAGTCTGAATTGGTGTCTTTGGTCCCAAGTCCCAAGTCAAAGTCCCTATTAAAAACAAGCTCCCCCCCCCCGGAAAAAAAAGGGAAGGGGTGGGTTCCGAGTCATGTCCGAGTCATTGAAAAAACAAACTTGAGTCAAGTTGCCAGTGGAACTTAAGTCCGACTAGATAGCAAGTCCTGCAATTCGGGTCCCCATCCCTGCTTCCATGCGAATTATGAATGAAACTTCACACACAGAGAAATAGACACGCACAGACTCACACACCCAGGGTGCAAATGCAGACAGAAGAGTCCTGTCTGCATTGGGGTGGGTGAGTTCCAGGTCATGAGTTGAGTCCTAGTCATTGAAAAAAGCCCTCCACAGCATGGGCCCATGTAACCTGTTGGCTCGTCTTTCCTTAATGTCATCCGCCCAGCCCACCAGATCATCCCAGTCGAGGCTCCTGCAGGTGGCCACCTCGAGGGAGACCCATAAATCCTCTACAAGAGGTGGGGCTTTCTTTGCGGTGGCTCCAAACTTATGAAACCTGCTTCCGGAGGAGCTCCGCCTAGCCCCCTCCCGGTGGACATTTGGGAAGCCATTAAAGATATTGATTTTCAGGGAGGCTTTCCACACCGGCCCCAGCAGACCCCCCCCCCCCCCGTTTCCTCAATCCACTTTAGTTTTACAAGATTGGTCTGTGCCATCTGTTTCTAAGAATTGTAGTTGCTTTTAATCCTTTTATCTTTATTTTTTGATTTGCATTATATTTGTTGTAACTGCCCAATGGGAGCAGAATATTGAATGAACCTCTGGGTTCAGTCTGAATCGAGTCACTGGTGCAACTTAAGTCCAACTTGACAGTGAGTCTTTCAGCTTGAGTCTCCTTCCCTGCCAAAGAGAGGAGAAGCCTTCAAGAGAGGAGACATTGAGAACTTACTGAAGGAAAAAAAGCTTTGGAAGATAAGAAGCTGCCTTATAGGGACTCAGGCTGCTTCCTCTAGGCCCGAGGTGTCTGCTCTGAAGGACAGGAATGGCTCGTCCAGTCTCCAGGCCAGAGGCTTTCTCAGCTTTGCCTACAGACCCCTGGTATTCCCTGCTGGTTTTCTTCTGCGTCAGTATGAAGCAGATCTGGCCCTGCTGAGCTTCTGCGATCATTTGAGACGGGATGTGTTCAAGGCCATATGGTGATCTTAGGAACTAGGCTGCATTCCATAGGATGGATCGATGAAAATGTCATTTGGCTTGCTTATCTCTTTGAAACGAGCACTTTCCCAATTGGCAGCTTCCTTCATGAATTAGGCAGAAAGGATGGGAGAGGTTTTTGTTCTGAAAAATGAACATGGAAGAAGGTGAAGTGGACCGGTTCATTTGTCCAGAAAGATGGCGTTTAGTGGTTAACTCTCAAGGCTGCAAAAAAGGCAAATGCTGTTTTAGCATGCATTAACAGAAGTATCTGTCACTGGAAGGACAGATCCTGAAGCTGAGGCTCCAATACTTTGGCCATCTCATGAGAAGAGAAGACTCCCTGGAAAAGACCCTGATGTTGGGAAAGTGTGAAGGCAAGAGGAGAAGGGGACGACAGAGGACGAGATGGTTGGACAGTGTCATCGAAGCTACCAAGATGAATTTGACCCAACTCCGGGAGGCAGTGGAAGACAGGAGGGCCTGGCGTGCTCTGGTCCATGGGGTCACGAAGAGTCGGACACGACTAAACGACTAAACAACAACAAACAGAAGTATAATTTTGAAATCCCGTGAGGCGCTAGTTCCCCTCTATGTGGCACTCGTTAGGCCTTGTCCTGAGTCCGGTTTCCAGTTGAAGAAGGATGCCATCACTCTGGAACAAGTTCAGAGGAGGGCAACAAGGATGATCAGGGGACTAGAAACCAAGCCCTGTGTGGAAAGACTGAAGGAACTGGGCATGTTTAGCCTTGAGAAAAGAAGACGGAGGGGAGAGAGGAGAGCACTTTTCAAATACTTGAAAGGTTGTCCTACAGAAGAGGGCATCTCTTCTAAATCATCCCTGAGTGCAGACATGCAACAATGGGCTCATGTTACAGGAAGTCACATTTAGGTTGAATATCAGATTAAAAAAAATCTTAACTGTTAGAGCAGTATGACAATGGAACCAAGTGAGCGCTCCAACGCTGGAGGCCTTCAAGAGAAAACTGGACAATCATATGCTGGATCTGCTTGGACATTTATTTATTGGATTTCTATCCCGCCCATCTAGACCAAAGGTCTACTCTGGACATGGATTCCTGCATTGAGCAGAGGGTTGGACTTGTAGGCCCTTTCCAACTCAATTATTCTAGAATTATATTCTTTACTCTATAAGGTCCAACCAGACAAGACTCTGATTTTGTGTCTAGGAGGAATGAGGTCTTAAGATGAAAAGATTGTTCATTCTGACACAAGCTTGTCTCAGTCTGCATTTTGAAAATGAGCTTGCTTTTCATTTTTGGCTGGTCAACTAGAAATGGCACAGCATGTTGCCCAGTAAAAGCCAAGTTTCACCCGTGTAGCTGGCAGTGGTTGAGCTTACATGATTCTGTAGCTCAGGTTCAGAGCTGTGAACAGTGCTTGTAAAGTTTGGATTAACCTTTGCCACTTTCCTTCCTTCCTTCCTCCCTCCCTTCCTCCCTCCCTCCCTCCCTTCCTTCGCCATCTGTCTCTCTCCTTCCTTCCTTCCTTCCTTCCTTCCTTCCTTCCTTCCTTCCTTCCTTCCTTCCTTCCTTCCTTCCTTCCTTCCTTCCTTCTATCCATCATCAGCTCTCCTTCCTTCCTTCCTTCCTTAGTTTTACCTATCATCAGCGCTCTCCTTCCTTCCTTCCTTCCTTCCTTCCTTCCTTCCTTCCTTCCTTCCTTCCTTCCTTTTACCCATCATCAGCGCTCTCCTTCCTTCCTTCCTTCCTTCCTTCCTTCCTTCCTTCCTTCCTTCCTTCCTTCCTTTTACCCATCATCAGCGCTCTCCTTCCTTCCTTCCTTCCTTCCTTCCTTCCTTCCTTCCTTCCTTCCTTCCTTCCTTCCTTCCTTCCTTCCTTCCTTCCTTCTTTCCCTCCCTACCCCACTTTCCTCCTTAGAAAGCACCCAAGATGGCTTACCTCATTAAAAGACAATATTAAAGCTGTATGAAAGCTAACAACAGTGTGTTAAAAAAAAACAACACTAAAAAAAGATGGAACAAATCCCACACTAAAAATCATAAGCAGCCCCCAAAACACATGCAAAACAGTAAGGCATTATAATCCATTAACACACACACCCCGCCCCCCGGCAGCTAGTCACCAAGAGAAAGCCTGCCTGGAGACCAAGGTCTTTGTCTGCTTCGGACAGCAAAAATGGGGCCAAGCTGGCCTCCAGTGGAAGGGAGTTCCAGAGTCTAGGAGCAGCAACAGAGAAGGCCCTCTCTCCTGTGTTCCCCCACCAAACACACCTGTGAAGGTGATGTCGAATGACCGAGAGAAAGGTCTCTCTTGATGACCATAACACTCAAGCAGGCTCATAAAGGGAGATACGGTCCTTGGGATAGCTGAGACCTAAGCTGTTTAGGGATATAAGGAACATAAGAAGAAGAGTACTGCTGGATCAGGCCAAGGGCCCCTCTAGTCCAGCTTCCTGGATCTCACCGTGGCTCCATCAGATGCCTCTGGGAGCACATGAGACCCCTCCCCTGCATCTGGTATTTGGAGGTACCTTTCTTTGAAGCCTGGAGATTATACATCCCCATCCTATGGGTCAGAACCAGCCAATGGAGCTGCTGTAACTGGGGTGGTGGTGGTGGTGATGTGCTCCCTATGACCAGCCCCAGTTACCGATGTTTTTGCTCACCCAGCTGAGGAGTAAAGAAGAAAGTGCGTGCCCTGAGACTCAGAACCTCCGTCCCTGTGTTCTTGCTGTTGCTGGTCTCCGTCAGAGGTGCTGCTCACTGAATTCCACCATCCATTGAGATTCAGCAGCACGAAGGGGCTGAGAGCAGGACTCCTTTCTCCAGACCCCTCCTCCCCTGTGTGATGGAAAGGGTCAGGATCCAGCTGACAGCAGCCCCACGTGAGTGGCTTTGAAAATGTCACTCTCCCGCAGATAGGGTTGCGGGATGGAAAGAGAGATCCATCTCTTGAGCAGCAGGAGAGCAAAGGGTCTTGCTTTCAGAGAAGGAAAACACGTGTGTGCATCAGCCAGGGTGCAAAAGGCCCACGCTGGGGGAATTTCTCCTTTTTTTTCAAGAAACCTTGTATTCTGTAAATGCCTCCTTTCCGGAGTCTACTGCTGGAGCTGCTTAGAGTCTCACCTGGAAAGGGGCAACTTCCATCCCGTAACATTTTGGGGAGATGTCCAGCGGGTTGCCTTCTACAAAGGGGAGCCAGCCTGAATGCCATGTGCTTGAAAAGCATCTTTTACGAAGGAGAGGGGCCAAGGAGGGGCAAACCAAGCATCGTCTTTCCCCCTCCTCTCCTGCAGAGGTTCCAACAACCTCACCTTCTTTCAGGCAAGCATTTGAAAGAGATCAAATTGAAGGGAGAAACTCCAGCACAGGGATTGGCAGAGGCCAGCCCTCCTGGACCACAACTCCCATCGGCCTTAGCCAGAATGATGAAAATTGCAGTCCAGAGACATTTGCCCGGGTATACGTTGCCTATCCTTCGTCTATACCCCAGGACTAAAGAGTTATAATATCAGCTATTGTTCTTTTATTAAATTGCTATAGTTCTGATGGATACCAAGAGGACTGCTTTTGATGACTGAGTTTAATTTCAGTTTTATATACGTGTCAAATGAAGATTAGTATAACTCTAGGATGGTGGTGAAGGAAGGGATCTCATGAGTCACCTTGTCCTGCCCATGCAGGAATCCATCGCAAAAGCATCCTTGGCAGATGGCCATCCAATGTCTGTTTAACAACCTCCTATAGAGGACAGTCTACCAGTCTACATCCTACAGAGTACATTCCACCAGAGGGCAGTCTGCCAGTCTAGCTCCTATGCAGGACAGTCTACCAGTCTACATCCTACAGAGTACATTCCACCAGAGAACAGTCTGCCAGTCTGGCTCCTATGCAGGACAGTCTACCAGTCTACATCCAACAGAGTACATTCCACCAGAGGGCAGTCTGCCAGTCTGGCTCCTATGCAGGACAGTCTACCAGTCTACATCCTACAGAGTACATTCCACCAGAGAACAGTCTGCCAGTCTAGCTCCTGCAGACGACAGTCTACCCAAGGTGGTCAATCAGCTTGACCTTTTCTCCTTCCTTATAATTTCAATCCCTTGATTTTGATCCCTGGAATAGGAGAAGACAGGCTTCTTCTGTCTTCCATGTGCCAGCCCTTCAAATATCTGGAGGTGCTAAAAGAGCACCTCTCAATGTTCTTTTCTTCGATCTGAACATCACCCTCAGTCATTTTTGATAGAGGACAGATACCATCTTGGTCACCCTCCTCTGGACACATTCCAGTTGTTGATATCCTTCATAAATTGTGGTGCCTGCAACAGAGCATGATAATCCAAATAAGGTAAGACCAATGCAGAAGACAAAAATCTTGTGGCATCTTAAAGAATAACTGCTATATTTTAATACGCATTTTCATGGGTCAAATCCACTTCCTCAGGCCCTCCCATGTTTATTGCACTGCTTATTTAAAGAGACCATTACCTAAATTTTCAAGTGATAAAACAAAGGGAGTTTTGACATCAGCATAAGAGACAGAGCTGGCTGGATAACTCACTGAGTTAGGTATCTGGGTGCAGAGACAAAGGTTGCGAATTCAATTCCTCATGATGCCTCCAGGGAGAAGAGCCAGCCTGTGTAGCCTTGGGCAAGCTGTACATTCCCAAGATGGCTCAGAAGAAGGGAATGGGAAACGACCTCTGAGTTTTCTCTACCTGGAAAACCCTGAAAAGGGTTGCTATTACATCAGAATTGACTTGTCGGTACCCAATTATTAGTGGGTTGGATAGCTCAGTGTTTTAGGTGTCTGGCTGTGGAGTCAGAGGTTGGAGGGTCAATTCCCCATTTTGCCTTCCTGGAGAAGAGCCAGCCTGGGTGGCCTTGGGCAAACTGCATAGTCCCAGGGTGCCCCCAGAGGAAGGAAATGGTAAAGCACTTCTGAGTCTTCTCTACTTGGGGAAACCCTGGAAAGAGTTACCAAGGGTCAGAATTGACTTGATGGCACACAATTATTATTGTTATATGAAAGAGGGGTATGACCGAAGTGCTGAACTCTATCTTCAGAATAGATTCAGCACTGTGGAGCACTCCTTTGACATTGAGATTGTGTGTGTTCTGTGCCGTCGAGTCGGAACCAACTTATAGCAGCCCTAATAGGGCTTTCAAGGTAAGTGAGATATTTAAGGAGTGGTTTTACCAATTCCACTCCCCCTAGTGAGTTTCCATGGCTGAGTGGGGATTTGAACCCAGGTCTCCAGCGTCGTAGTCCATCTCTCTATCCACTACACCACACTGGGAATCCCAAGACTGAGATTAAAAACTGATTAATATTCACCACCACCATGAAACTGGAGCCACTCGCTTCCACTGTGTTGGTCGAATTATGCTCAGTAGTACTTTCTCTTACTACTGAGCATCTTAGAACTGCAGAGCTGGAAAGGGACCCTATGGGTCATCAAGTCCAGCCCAGGTCAAGGACGCCCAGAGGGGGAATCGAACTCACGACCTCTGACTCCAAATACCTAATTTTTACCCACCACTCCTTTCTCCTTTCTCTTGCCACCCGGTCTGAGAAAACATTCTAGCGGCTTTGGGTGAAGACAAGCATCACCAGGTTGAACTTGGAGGTGGGGCTGATGAAGGGAGAGTGTCTCTGGTTACTCACAATAATGAACCCAGCAATTGTTTCCACTCACTCTCTGACCTTTGGGGCTGATATTGATGGGGATCAATGTTTGCACAAGGCGGATGGGGCTCATCCAAACGGCCAGGCCATTTCAGAGTGTGTGTGAAGGAGAGCAGCCGTCGGCCGACCTGCTCTCAATCTGGAAGGCTCACACAATTGCTCGGCAGAATGCAGGAGATGATGTGACCGAGACAGGAGGAGGTTAAGGCGCCTTGGCTGGGCTTTGCTTTCTTCATTCAGATTTCTCCTTGCAATTTCTATTTGCCATCTTCCTCTCAAGCAACCCCCCCCCCCCCCGCCCCGGTTGTTTGTTCAGGAGGTGACCTGCATGCTCAAACAGCGGGAGAAATGCACTTCTCAGTGGAAAGATGTCTTCTCTGGAAACAAGGTTATTTGGGGGTGGGAGTGTTCTTTATGGAAGAACAAGCAGACCGTCTTTCATGTGGTGGGGAGTAGTAACCTCCCATGTTATTAATTTTTAAGACTCAAATGATGAGCCAGAGGAGGCGCGCCGGCCTTTTCAGAGGCTGCTTGGAGAAAACCACGGATCTGCCATGATTTAAAGAGAGGCGAAGCCTTTTCCAGGCTAAAAGTAACTGCATCGTCTGCAGAGTCCCCAGGGGAATAGATAGACTCTCCTTGCTTTGGCAAGTCAATGAGGTGATAACAAGGCTTTCAAAGTTTATGGCGATTTGTAATCTGATAAATACAGAGGGTCAGAGCAGGAGCTAAGTAATTAAGCAGAGTCTGAAAGCTTATTTTCTTTGATGGTATTCCAGTTAGGACTGCAGTTGGATGTGAAGAGAACAAAAATCATGACTGCAGAAGAAATGCACAACTTTAACGTTGATTATGAAGAAAGTGAAATAGTGAAAGATGTTGTCTACCTTGGTTCAATCATCAATCCAAGGGGAGACGCCAACCAAGAAGTCAGAAGACTGAGACTTGGAAGGGCATCCATGAAGGAATTAGAAAAGATTGTCAAGTATTAAGGATGTGGCACTGGAGACCAAGACCCTACACACTTTTGTCTTTCCGATTTCCGGTGTGAAAGCTGGACAGTTAACAAAAGTGGCAGGGAAAAAATTGATTCGCTTGAAAGGTGGTGCTGGAGGAGAGCTTTGTGGGTACCCCGGATTGCCAGAAAGATGAACAAGTGGGTCCTGGATCAAATGAAGCTTGAACTATTTCTGGAGGCAAAAATGTTGAAGGTGAGGCTGTCCTGCTTTGGGCCCATCCTGAGAAGGCAGGATTCTCTGCAAAAGACAAGGATGTTGGGAAAGGTGGAAGGCAGCAGGAAAAGAGGAAGACCAAATACGAGATGGACAGACCCCCTAAAGGAAGCCACAGGCTTGAGTTTGCGAAAGCAGAACAGGGCAGTTGAGGACAGAAAATATCTTATTCGTAGGGTCACCAAGAATCGGAAGTGATTTGACGGCACATAACAACAACATTCCTGTGACAGCTGTGCACGAAAACCTCCCACCCCCATTTTGTTTTGGTGTCTGGTTGTCTGTCCAAAATGCTACTGGTTATTTACACTGGCGTAAATGCAGTGGCATATGTTACAGTGTCAAATTGCTTCTAGGTAATGAGTCGTTGCTTGCATGATTCATGGTGAATCAAGTCTCACAACTGATCTGTGATGAAGAATGCAAGCCGCAAATCATTAATTAGTGACAATTTGCAGCCACACTTTACACAACTGCACTTAAGCCGGTGTAAATAATCAGTAGGGTTCTGGTCCGGTGAGTTGGATTTGGCCCTGATTCGGAACGGAACTGATCCACTTGATATGCAAATCTCGATCGAGGCAAAGAAACCTGAATTTTCCTCATTTCTGCTTCTGCTGCATTAATGCGTCACCTCTCTGTGGGTGAAATTGGAAGACCTTATGGGCATCCTCAGGAGGATTAACTCCACCACCTTGGAGGCATCAGTTCCTTTCAACGTTCGTACTCCTTTGAAAATTTGCCTTAAAACAGAGGCAGCCTTTTAATTTTTCATCCCAAAGTGGTTAATATTTGAAGATGGAGTAGGTCCCTCTGAGAGGATCAGCCCCAGTGAACATCAGTTGGGTGGGTTCAGAGGTTGTGGTGCTACTCATGTGTAAAACCTGCCTTAATATAACATTTGGCAATGAGTTGGTTGGGATGCCTCAGGACTGGGGGAGATGGCCATTTAAGATTAAAAATGCTGCTGGATCACCATCACCAGCAGATGACCTAATGATGCTGAGTTTTGAACAACCATTAAAGGCTTCACCCCACTCCTTCCTGAAGCTCCCAGAGGCTTCACCCCACTCCTTCCTGAAGCTCCCAGAGGCTTCCTTATGGCAAAAGGGAGCCCCAGGGAGCCTCGGAATCCGAAATAGACGAGACTCTTGAGGTCTATTTTAGAACAGTACCCTGGAAGATCTGATGAAGGCAAAGGTAGGGTTTTACTCTCAGGTATGGGCATGTTTATTACATTTCGAATGGGAAGGTACATTTCCATTCTTCTAAAAACAAAATCTGTACCAATGGTTGTTGTAGGTTTTTCGGGCTGTTTGGCCATGTTCTGGAGGTTTTTCTTCCTAACGTTTCGCCAGTCTCTGTGGCCGGGATCTTCAGAGGACAGGAGTTAGAACTCTGTCTGTGTTCTGGTGTACTGTGTGGGATAGTTGACTATTTGTAGCTGTGGGATCAGCTTTTTGTCTTTTTCAGGAGATTGGATGATTATGGTGATCAGGGTGTTTTTTGTTATGGGTGTATTGTTGTGATAAGGGGGGGGAGATGATCTGTCACTGTGATTGATGAGTGTTGTTAGCTAGTCTTTTGTGTGCAGTGATCACCGATCCTTGTGGCTGGGTAGAGTTTGTTGACCTTTTTGCAGGCTGTATTTTTCAGTGTTAGGAGCCAGGCTTTGTTGAGTTTTAGACTTTCTCCTTTTTTGTTGAAGTTTTGCTGATGTTTGTGGATTTCAATGGCTTCCCTGTGTAGCCTAACATAATGATTGCTGGTGTTGTCCAGTACTTCTGTATCTTGAAATAGGATTTCATGTCCAGCTCATTTCAGGGCATGTTCAGCTACTGCTGATTTTTCCGGTTGTTTTAATCTGCAGTGTCTTTCATGTTCTTTGATTCTGGTGTGGATGCTGCATTTTGTGGTCCCAATATATACCTGGCCACAACTGCAAGGTATCCGGTATACTCCTGCAGTGGTGAGGGGGTCCCTTTTGTTCTTTGCTGACTGTAACATTTGTTGTATTTTTGTGGTGGGCCTGAATACTGTTTGTAGGTTGTGTTTTTTCAAAAGTTTCCCCATGCGGTCCATGACCCTTTTGATGTATGGATGTACTTCCAACGCCATTATTCTATGATTCTAAGCATTTCTCCATAAACCTCCCAGTCCCATCTCCATCCTGTCCCTTCAGCCCACCAAGCTACCTTGGATCAAGGAGGTGGAAACCTAGATCAAGTGATTATTAAAACTTGGAAGGACTTTCCTTTTCTGTCTATCCTGGCTGAGGGGAAATGGAGGGAGATCAACCTTGAGCCCAAGGAATAATGAAAAGATGATAGAAAGTCAATTCATTAGGAGTCCATCATGTGCTCTTAAACAGGACTTGCTGACTTGTGGCTGGTGTTCCCGATGACCATCTATCATCTCGTAAGGTAAAAGGCACATGCTGAGGGCTGCCGGAAGCACAACTGGGATCTTAAGATAAGAGCCAGATCAATGTCCTGGCAGTAACATGTAGCAGAGTTAGACTGTATATATTGCAAACTTTTCTTTTGGGGAAAAAAATCAAAATACCACCAGTGGAATAACTCCAGTTGAGTTTTTGCGTTCATAGGACGGCAGCACCGCTCATGTATTTGCATAAAGTTATGAGGGAACAGGCGCTGAACACTCTCTGTTCCCATGCAAAAGCATCTGGTGTCTTGGTAAATCAAAGTGAAATAATAGTGATGTGACAGTGGGAGGAAAAAGCTCTAATGCAATTCTAGGTGGCATCAACAGAGCTATAGTGTCCAAATCAAAATCAATATAAGCAATAATACAACTTCATTCTGTTTTGCTCTGACCTCAGAGTCTAAGAAGGTTGATGGCTGGCTGGATATGTCCAGAGGAGGGTGGGAGAGACAGTTAAGAGTCCGGAAAACAAGCCCGATGAAGAAGGCTCGAGGAAGCTGTGCACATTCAGCCTGGGGAAGAGCAGATGGAGACGTGAGGTGATCACCATCTTTGGAGATGTCAACGTGGCAGACAGTTCTGTCTCTGCTGCTCCAGTGGGTAGGATCCAAACCAAAGGAACCAAGCTATGAGGTGGTTCCCATGAAACATCAAGAAAAGTTTCGTGATGGTATGAACAGTGGAACAAGTTACCTCAAACGTTGATGGGTAGTCCTTAATATAATAATAATAACTGCATGTCCTCAAGTCAATTATGACCCCCTTTCAGGGTTTTCCTGGTAGAAAATACTCCCTTCGTCTGGTGGCACCCTGGGACTGTGCGGCTTTTGCTCAAGGCCCCATAGGAGGCACTGTGGGGGATCGAACCGCCGACCTCTGGCTCTCCAGTCAGAGACTTAAATCTCTGCTAGTCCTTGGCTGCAGGCATTGAAAAAAAGAAATTAAATGGCCAATTCCCAGGGATGACCTAGCTAGGGCTTCCTGAGCAGGCCTGAAGGTGGCTGACAAGACTCATTGGGTCCTTTCTAGTTCTACAGTTCTTTGTGCATAACCCTCTTGTGCCGTTCAGAACGGTGTGTGTGTAAGGAAGCTTTCCTTGAACTCGCACAAGGAGGTACCAAATTCTACCTAGAATCAATAGGAGCAACCTCCGGCTTGCGCAAAGCCAGAGAGCACGGGAGCTTCTCAGTCCGTGGCGAACAAGACTTTTAGATTCCATCTCCCTCACACTGATTTTTTTTAAATAAAAAAATCTCAAGTTCACTCCTTCCCAAATATGAAGAAATGTTTGAATGTGGTATTTAAAACCAAGCCGAGCACAAAATTCTTGGCCATCTCATACCCCAGCTGAATGAACTGGGCTGTGAAGTTGCCCCAGACGTCTGGTGACCCTATGGATGAATGCTCTCCAAAATGCCTTGTCCTTAACAGCCCTGCTCAGCTCTTGCAAACTCAAGCCTGTGGCTTCCTTTAGGGAGTCGTTCCATCTGATATTGGGTCTCCCTTTTTTCTTACTACCTTCAGCTTTTCCCAGCATTATTGTCTTTCCCAGTGTTGTCTTCTTATGGAGTGCCCAAAGTATTTATTTATTTATTTATTTATTTATTTATTTATTATATTTCTATCCCGCCCATCTAGTCATTTCGACTACTCTGGGCGGCGTACATCATATATAACAAAAACAATTAAAATAACATCAACATCCCAAAATAAAAAATAAATAATCGTTCAAGATGGAGAACAAAAATAAATCAAATAATGCCCGGAGGGAAGGCCTGCCTAAACAGCCATGTTTTTAATTGGCTTTTAAAGACGCCCAGCGAGGGGGCCATACGGATCTCTGAAGGTAAGTTGTTCCATAACCGAGGAGCCACCGCCGAGAAGGCCCGGTTTATTGTCCTTTCCCTCCGGGCCTCTCTTGGCGTTAGGCTCCTCAGTTGCACCTCCAGACTAGATCGAGTGAAACGGGTAGACTTTGGTGGGAGAAGGCGTTCCGTCAGATATCGAGGTCCTAAACCGTTTAGGGCTTTGTATGTAATCATTAAGACTTTGAAATCGATGCAGAAGCGTACGGGCAGCCAATGCAATGCGGCCAGAGTGGGGGAGATATGATGGTGTTTCCTCATCCCACTAAGAAGTCTGGCCGCCGCATTCTGCACCATTTGAAGCTTCCGCATCAGTCTCAAAGGTAGCCCCACGTAGAACGCATTACAGTGGTCTAATCTCGAGATTACAAGCGCATGCACTAAAGTGGTGAGCGCCCCAACATCAAGACAGGGACACAGTTGGGCAATCTGCCAAAGATGGAAATAGGCGGAGCGGACCACTGACGCCACCTGGGTTTCCATGGTGAGCGCCAGGTCCAGATGGATCCCCAAGCTGCGTACCCCACTCTTTGCAGTGAGAGTCACCCCCCCCCCAAATGAGAGGGAGTTTCCCAAACCGCTGATGGTTAGGCCACCCACCCTCAGGACCTCCGTCTTGTCCGGGTTCAGCCTCAACCCGGTATGACAGTCTCAGGTTCATCATTTTTACTCCTACAGTGAGTTTGATCTAGGACCTACTTGTTTGGTTTACCAAATTAATTGGTTAATTCACCTAGGGTTTGATTTGATCTAGCACCCATTTGTTTGTTTTACCGAATTAATTAATTAGGCAGAACCATTCTCATCATGGACAGGAGCAAGGTGTTGTATCTACCTGCCATAAAGAGGAACTACTTCTCAGAGACTGGAACCATCATAATAATATAATGATCATCATCATCATCGAACTGCAGAGCAGGAAGGGACCCTATGGATCATCGAGTTCAGCCCCTGTCCAGGAGGCACTGCGGGGGAATTGAACTCCCAACCTCTGACTCCACTGAGCTATCAAATCCTAGCTCAGCACTACAAATATTAATACAGATGGAAGATTCAAGGATTCCATGGCTTGAGACTGGATGGAGAAAGCTGTCCGTTTCAGTTTTACCCACACTCAGTTTTTCTTTTCCCCAAAAGAAATCTCAAGTCCTTTCCCAAATAAGGGAAAAAATTGAGGATTTTTTTGTTTATTTTTACTGCACCTGGAAGAAAGAAAACATTCTTCAACATCCATGCATCCATGGAACCTAGTGAGTTGAATGCCTCAGGGTTTGTGTGTGTATGTGAATTCACTGTGGGTTTTTGTACAAACTTTAAAGGAGTTATTGGAAGGGCTGAAGCAATTTTGGGGATAAGGCTCAGCACTTTGGAAAAGTTCAGGCTAAGACTCTTAGCGGATTCACTGTTCCCTTGACATCAGAGTCAATGCCGTACTCTACTGTAGCTGTCAGAGCTAACAGAATAGATAGCTTTGCGGGTATAAGAGCTTGTGGTCTCTGGGGGCAAATGAGGTATGTAGCGAAATCTCTGGTCTACCTTTTTTATTTCCTCAATGAGATTGATGTGAACTCTCTCTCTCTCTGTATGTGTACGTCTGCATGCATGAGGATGGGTCCTCTTTGTGATTAAAGGAGAGACGAGATGCTGAAAATTCCTAGATACCGCTGGGGATCTCCAGCTGTAGGGAGTCAAGGAGGACTTTATTACAGTGGCTCTGATTTCCCCTGTGAATTGCCGTGGGTCGGCTGGAAGTGGGGCTTGCCAATTTTGGAGAGAATTAATGGGCCTTTTGCTTTCGTTCCCCAGGCTGGAAATGTGCCTCGCTCAGAGTTTTCTGGTCCTGTCAAGATAGATTCCTAATCACTGTGCCTGCTTTGAAATAATGCGCTCACTGCCTGAGCTGGCCAGGGTGATTTTCAAACTTCCTTGTCTTCAGAGAGCCCCTTTCCCGTTGATCTTTCTATGAGGGGCTTGTGTGCCATGCATTTCTCACATGGAAAGTCCTGGGGGGGTTATAAAACTTTTTTTTAAAAAAAGAAGTACCTACTTAATTCTGCATGGGTTGAGGCTAGGGATGTACAATTTGGATTTTTGGATGGCAGATCCCGTAATTTTTCATTCCGAGAGTTGCATCTGACAGAGAGACAGGGAAATCTGGCTCGCCTGGGAGAAAGGCCTAAGCTTGAAAACTTTGTGTCAAGCTAGGCCTAGCTGCACTCAAGCTTCCTGTTCAAAAAAGGAAGCTTCCAGCTAGCCGTAGGGCAGCTTCATTTCTGAACAGGGAGCTTGGGTGTTGCTAGGCCCAGCCAGCCGAAAAGCCTTTAAGATACTTTTCTTCCAGGTGAGGCAGATTTATGTGTCTGTAGGTATCTATCCATTGGGGGGAACTCCCAGAATGCAAGATAGTGAGATTTAGCTAAAATGCTCTCAGAAAGTTGTCGTGATATATAGTTTTCTTCACCTACACGTCTTCCATTTAGCATGCCGTGCTTTCCGATTGGTCATTGGATGGTAACCACAGGCTTCATTAGCAAGTCCAACAGCTGAGGCACCACATATTTGAGGAACTTCTGTCGGGTGGTGGAGAACAGCTTATTCGTAGCGCATACGCATCCCTTTTAGGGTCAAATTTGATTCAAGGGTTCTAAATATGTCCTCTGAATTCTGCTCTGCACGAAATTTGTGCAGCTCTTTTGTCAAATAAGATCAAAATACCCTTCGTCCACCCTGGAGGCAGGATTTTCCACCCGGTCACCCCTTCCCATGCATGGATTCTGTTTAGAAGGACTATATTTATCCTCCTTCCTGGATTTCAATGCTGTGCCTAGTTTATGGATTTCAGCTTCCTTCTCCTCATGAGCCACCCTCATCCCCACCTTTCCTCATGAGCAACAAACCATTTTTACCTCCTCGCATGGACAATTAGCATTCCATTTCCTCTCTGCCTCGTCACCCACTTTATCATACCCAGGTTGTTCCCAGTAAAGGACTCATGATTCAACGCTGACTTTCTCTGCCAGGAAAAGGCCAGCGTTTACAAAAAGGGATAATCAAGAGTGTGTGTCTGCCTCAGATTGTCATGACTCTTAGTCATTGATACAGCCCTGTTGGGGTGCCAAACGCTCCACCATCTGGATCGCATCCATTCTGAAACAAACTCTGGGAGATGGAACATTGTTATCTATCACTTCCCCACCATTAAAAGAGGGACGTGATTTGCTCAGGACGAATGTCTAAAGCCATGGTTCCCAACCTTGGGTCCCCAGAAGGTCTCGGACTACAACTCCCACAAGCCTTTGCCACCAGCTGTGCTGGCCAGGATTTCGGGGTGTTACAGGTCTGCAGGACAAAAGATTAGCTTTACTGATATATGGGGAGAATTTATTGAGTTTGCCTTTTTTAAAAGAAGGGAAGAGTTGAGTGCGTTCTCAAGAATCAATGCAGTTTTGGAAAGGGAATAATGAAGAAAAGACTGGCTGGGTTTTGGTCTCTGACTGTGGGACCAGAGGTTGGGAGTTCGATTCCCCCACTGTGGCAAAGAGCCAGCCTGTGTGGCCTTGGGCAAGCTGCACAATCCCCGGAAGAAGGGAATGGGAAGCCACTTCTGAGTATTCTCTACCTAGGAAACCCTGAAAAGGGTCGTCATAAGTTGGAGCTTAGTTGATGTGGCACACTATTATTATTATTATTATTATTATTATTATTATTATTATTATTATTATTATTATTATTATTATTATTATTATTATTATTAATAATAATAATAATAATAATAATAATAATAATAATAATAATAATAATAATAATAATAATAATAATAATAATAATAATAATAATAATAATAATTGGGATATATGGGATATATGGTAAATGGTAGTATTTTGGCTCCATTGTTAGTCTGCGCATGGCTGGTTGGATCATGAAAGCAGCCTGGCTTGGGGGAATGACGGCCACCTGGTCCGAACAGACACTTCCCCAAAGTGTCAAAGCAGAGAACAAGCACAGAGCTTCTTCAACACTTGCTCTTCAACAACTTATGTTGCTGAGCTCCACAATTTCAGAGCCTAGAGGATCTCACGCCCTGATGCCCATCAAGAGACTTGTTCTCCCTGGCCAAAATATGACGGGTTGGTTTCTCTTCTAACTCTTTCTTTCTTCATTCATGTCAGAGCATTGCACAAAAGCACTCATCTCATCTCTAGTATGACTGTTCTCCCCATGATTTGTGACGGGAGGATGGAGTATGTGTCTGTGATGCTATATATCCCTCAGCGACAGTCTGGTCACAGTTAAGTGAGCCCAGGTAGGAGATTAGACTACTGTAAAGAGTTGATATAAGTCAGAGAAATGACTTGATGGCACACTATTATTAGCTGGCTGGACAGCTCAGTGGTTTAGGTACCTGGCCGTGGAGTAGAGGTTGGGATTTTGATTCCCCACTGGGTCTCCTGGGAGAAGAGCCAGCCTGGGTGGCCTTGGCAAAAGCAGCACAGTTCCATGGTGCCTCCAGAAGAATGAAATGTTAGAATTGATTTGATGGCACATGAATTCCTTCCTTCCTTCCTTCCTTCCTTCCTTCCTTCCTTCCTTCCTTCCTTCCTTCCTTCCTTCCTTCCTACCTACCTACCTACCTACCTACCTACCTACCTACCTACCTACCTACCTACCTACCTACCTGAACAATTTAGGATTATGGACACATGTGAAATATAGGTAAAATTAAAGCAAATGTATTATTTAAGGAGTTGATATGTGTGTCTGCCCCTGAAGGCTATTCAAAAGGTGTGGCAAGTGTAAACTCTGGCTCCTGGGCATCAGCTGGGGTAGATAACTGGGATCTAGTGCTGGGACAGGACTGGTTATGCAGCTGATAACTCAGAAAATTCGGTGAAGGTGCAGAAGTTTGTTAACTTGTCCATAAGCAAGCATTTTTGTTTAACGTGTTCTTGCTAAGCCCTTGTGAGCATCTAAACACTGCCTTAGGGTAGGGAATTTCCCACAATTCTAAGCTCTTCCCTTTGCACCAATGGCTGTTAGTCATGATGGGGGTACCTTTGAAAGCTAGCAATCAACAAACGGTGGGTGCTTTTAGGATCCCTGTTTGTGAATTTTCGGGAAGGTCTGGAATGCTTTTGTGAGAAAGAGCATACTACACGGTCTACTTAGGTACTTAGCTGTTCCTGGATGCTCTGTCAATGGCTCCATTAGCAGCCTCATCGAACCTCCACAGAGGGAGGTGGGAGAAGACAGGGGCCGACTTCCTGGAAGCATTGGGTTGACCTGCTCTCCGAATTGAGATGCTGGACAGCTTCCAGTCCGTGTCAGTTTCACCTCATCGAATGTTGGATTATTTCAAAACTGAGAGGCAGGAAGTCATGGTTAGTGCAAAAAGCTCTGACAGATAAACAGTGTGCAGATCCACACATTAGCCCCAGAAGTGGGTATTGGGTCCCGTCATGGACATATAGACAAGGAAAAACCAAGGATGGGCACTTGCAAGTCACGACTTCCCGACTTAAGTTGTACTTAAGGTATTTGGGGGGCAGACTTGAACTTGACTCGCTGGACCTCTCTACCTGCCGCTACTGCCGCGGTTGCGTGGCACCTGTCAAAAATGAGTTTGATGAGGGCTAGTCCCTTATACTACTGCTGCCATCTTCAGAGGCAGCAGGACTGGCTTCCTTTCCAGGATCTGGCGGCTTCCTCCACGCATGCACATGCCACCCAACTGATAGGCTGGTGCATGCGCAGAGGCAGGGACTGGTTCTAGGAAGGGAAGTTGGTCTGCCATCTCTCTGCCTGTGGATATGCCCGTCCAGGCAGGGCAAGGCGAAGACCTGAGAAGGCTTGGCTCTTGGTACTCAACCCCGAAGACTCATCCTCGGGACTCGGCCCCGAAGACTCAGGCTTGAAGACTTGCCAACATCCCTGGTAAAAACCTAAGTTGAGCATTCCTGTTAGGGTCCTCTTTAATAGCACATTTTGCTTTTGTCCTTCTGCTCTGATTTGAAATTTTAAGGTGCCCCCACTTTTTATGCTCTGCTCATCATCCTGTAAACACCACTCTTTTGTCTTTGCTATTATTGCACTTCAGTGCAATAATTTAGGGCTGCGTCTGTTCTCCCGACATGCAGGAGCATCTTGAGGAAGTGACGGTCTTTTCTGCTGATGTTGAAGAAAGCACGAGTCAGGGGAATTAAATTTGATGGATTGAATATATCAAACAATCAAATAATATTTGCTTAATCATGTAATATGGGCATGATTTTCCGTCAGCTTGGTGGAAAAACTGCATAATTCAGCATTCCCAGGTGGCAGAATTTGTGTGTTCGGTGCGTGGTATATTATTCCAGTGAGTTGCACTCATGTAGAATCACTTCTCCTCAAACTTCATTGTGGAGCTTGGGAAGTTACTTTTGAAAATAAATTGTCATTGCAGACCTCTTCAAAGCAACGTATCACCATCGTAGTCATAATTCTTGGAGAGAAAAGGTTGTGATGCTACTTTGCTGAGACAAGTGAAGGCTCCTTCGTGTGTTTAAAAACCCGTTTGAATGTTCCAGATGTGGAAGAGGTGATACCTTTAGTAATCTTAGAACTGCAGGGCTGGAAGGGACCCTGTGGATCATCTAGTCCAGCCCCTGTCTGGGAGACGCTGTCGGGAATCGAACTCCCAACCTCTGGCTCTGCTGCCAGATGCCTAAACCCCTGAGCTCTCCAACAGTATTTTAGACCACTGCGGATCAAACATTCCACACAAGCTTTCATGAATAAAATTCACTTCATCAGGCATAGGGTAGAAACATGATGAATGAGAGTCCCAAGAGGGTCAGGGCAGAGATGACGGTCCAGACACATTGCTTGAGGTGAGCTGAGAGCTGGTTTCAACCACTTTTGGGGTGGGTTTTTTTAAATGCCTCAACCCCAGTGCCCTTCAGTTGGTTTTTCCCTTCAGCCTCCGGGTTAGGGGTCAGTCTCCAAATGAATTCGCTTCTCCCCACTCACGTTGCCTGTGTTGGAAATCAATTTTTTTTGGCTGGCAGCAGGGGAGAAAGGCCACACAGAAACTCAGCCGTTCCCATCCTCCAGCGGGATGAATTTTGCTTAACTCACCAGGTAGCAAACAGCCAATCAAAGCCACATTAACTCCAACTTATTACTTTGCTTGGTGAGTTTTGCATGGCGACGTTGTTCCCGGCTGTTCCTTTTGAATGTTGTGTGCTATTTCCTGCAGGGCGGGGGAGGACCTGATCTCAGCCTGGAGAATGCTTTCAAAATAATAATCAAAAACACTTGCATTGATCTGCTGTCTTTAATGTGAAGAAGATACCAAAGGGCTCTGCAGACATTCTGAGTTTAATTTGGGGATTTTAGCCCCAGGCAGAAAATGCAAGATCTTCTCTATCTTTTTTTCTTCTGTGTTCCCTGGAGAGCAGCAGGGGTGTTTACACATGGTTAGGCCTAAGGATTGCTTTCTGCAGGAGAGGGAGCTGTGAAATCCAGTTCGACCAAGTAACATGTACTGTGGAGAAGAAGCTATGACTTCCTTTAGGCTAAGGGGTCATGCAAGGATGCATTTTATCCTCTTATCTGTTCAATATGTACACAGAACACATCACACAGAAAACGGGACTAGATTCAAACGAAGGAGGGAAAATTGGTAGGAAAAAACGGCAATCCTTTCAGATATGCCGATGACCCCATCGTACTGGCAGAAAGCAGCAATGACTTGAAATGGCTGCTAGAGAAAGTGGAAGAAGAAAGTGCCAAAGCAGGCTTGCAGTTGAACGTGAAGAAGACCAAAATCATGACCACAGAAGAACTAGACAGCTATAATGTTGACAGTGAAGAAATTGAAATAGTGAGAGGTTTTGTATACTTTGATTGAGTCTTCCATCTGAAGGGAGGCTGAAGTCAAGAAAACTGAAGACTGAGACTCAGAAGGGCAATGATGAAGGAATTAGAAAAGACCATCAAGTGTAATGCTGCATCACTGGAGACCAAGACCAAGGTCATCCAGACTCTTGTATTTCCGATCATTATGTATGGGTGTGAGAGCTGGACAGTTAAGAAAGCTGATGAGGAAAAAAAATGATTTGTTTGAAATGTGTTGCTGGAGGAGAGCTTTGCGAATACCCTGGACTGCCAGAAAGACAAACCAATGGGTCCTAGATCAAATCAAGCCTGAACTCTCTCTGCAGGCAAAAATGATACAACTGAGGCTGTTTTACTTTGGGCACAACATGAGAAGGTATGATTGTCTGGAAAAGACTATCATGCTGGAAAAGGTGGAAGGCAGCAGGAAAAGAGGAAGGCCAAATATGAGATGGACTAGCTCCGTAAAGGAACCCACAGCCTTCTGCAATTGCTGAGCAGGGCTGTTGAGGACAGGACCTTTTGGAGATTGCTTATTCATGGGGTCAGCCTAAGTCATCGGCACCCTGACCGCACATAACAACAACAGCCCTGCTCAGCTTTTGCAAAACTCAAGCCTGTGGTTTCCTTGATGGAATCAATCCATCTCGTCTTTGGCCTTCCTCTTTTTCTCCTCCTTCAACTTTTCCTAGCACTGTTGTCTTTTCCGGTGAACGTTGCTCCTCATGATATGCACAAGTATGGCAACACAAGGGCAAATATAATATTTTAAACCTTTCACTCAAAGTAAACATCAACAGATTAGATTTTCAATTTAAATAATAGTTGACAAATCATGTTCAACTTTTTCTCCTAGAGTTCCTATCTCTAAAAATAGAAGGCAAAGTCTCACCTCAGTTTTTTAATGGCTCATTGCTGATACATGCAACTCAGAGGGCCAACGTCTACTCCCAAAAATTACCTGGCATCGTGCGAATGCCTCTTGGCTACAGGCCCAGAAATCAATTCATTCCCCCCACAATCTTTCTGGTGGGTTGTCTGAGATTCCACCTTTGGCTTCTGCTTGGATCTAACCGTAGATTATACCAAAGGCTTCTGATCACGGCTGCTAGTAAATCATGGCTGAAGTGTGGGGAAAAAGGTGTATCATCGCTTTCCCCTCCTCCCATCCCATCTTCCTGTCTCATGAACCTCCTTACTTGAAAAGGAGCCTGGAGGAATTTACGATAAACATAACCTTGGCTCCGGCTGCCACGTATTTCTCCCCTTCCTGGGTATTTATCACAGGTGCCTCTCAAGTCCATTAAAACAGGGAGATGAACGGAGCAGATTTATTCATGCAAAGGGCGTTAGAAGGTGCTTATAAAACTTTGCTTTGGTGTCTCTGGCGCAGCCGGCAGATTGCATTTATATCACTTTTCTTTTTACCCTGTCAAAGCAGCCCAGCCCAAGGGGGAAACAGGGGCCTGGAGGGAGGTGGGGATGATGGAGAAGGGAGAAAGCCAACCATGTTGGTGGAAAGAGGGACCACATTTCAGACCTGATCTTATGCACGTTTACTACAAAGGAAGACCCACTAATTCCATGGAACACCAAGACAGCTCGATGGAATGAAATAGTTGGACAGGAGCTGCTAAATTAAAGTCACACTCCATAGACGGAGCTATAAGAATACAAAAATGGACCTTTTGAGGCAGACCAAAAGCCTGCCTGTTCCAGACATAAAACCTTTAATGCTGGCTGGAGATGTGCCTCTGGGTAATCATGAGCAGGGTTTGAATGGGACTGAGTAACCTTATTTTGCCAGTAGATATTCAGGGTATACTGCCCCTGCTCACGGAGGTTTCACTTCCCAACAACAGGCAATCCCTGTTGATGGAGTTAGTTTAGTTGATTGAGTTAGTATAATAATGACATGCCGCCAACTTAGTTCCAACTGATGGCAATCCATTTCCATCGATTCCCAAATATTGTGTATGTAGGAGTGGTTTATTACACCCTGGTTGGGCCTCATCTAGAATACGGTGTCCATTTTCTGGACACCGCACTTGAAGAAGGATGCCAACAAACTGGAGCAGGTTCAGAGGAAGGCAACCAGGAGGATCGGGGGACTGGAAACCAAGACCTAGGAGGAAAGACTGGAAGAGCTGGGCATGTTTAGCTTTGAGAAAAGAAGACTGAGGGGGAGATAGGAGAGCACTTTTCAAAGACTTGAAAGGTGGTCCTACAGAGGAGGGGCATGATGTGTTCTCGATCATTCCAGAGTGCAGGACACGTAATAATGGGCTCAAGTTACAGGAAGCCAGATTTAAGCTGAATATTGGGGAAAACTTCTTAACTGTTAGAGCAGTATGACAATGGAACCCATGACTTTGGGAGGTGGTGAGTGCTACAATGATGGAGGTTTTCAAGAGAAAACTGGACCACCCTCTGTCAGATCTGCTTTGATTTGGATTCCTGCCTTGAAAAGGGGGTTGGACCCGATGGCCTTCGAGGCCCCTTCTGACTCCATTGTTCTATAATTTATTAGTCCCTTCTTCTAGGGGTGCTCTGGGGTCATGGTCTGGCCTGTGAGTCAGTGCACAGGGCGTAAAGCTGGGACAGTGGTCAAGACGCATGGATCCTCAGGGTCAGACCTTTGGAGAGGTCAGAGAAAAGCATGCTTCATTTGTATCTTTCTAAGCCGGATCAGGTTCGAGGGCCAGAAATTTGCCTCCATAATATAACGGAGGTTCTGTGATTCTGACCCACAAAATTCCTTTCTTACTGCTGTATCTGTCAGGTTCGATGCATATTGGGAGTTCAGGTGGTTTAGCGGGGCTTTTCCAAATCTCAAACTATGGCTGATAAGTCATATCCATTGGAAAACGGCTGATAACTGTCGTGTTATGAGGTCAGAAACAAGATCATGAGTTATTTGGGTTGCTTTGCTTTAATGATTACAAGATTATAATGATACACTTTTTAGTTTTGTACTATTGTTCTTTAGAGCACCTTTCATTTCATTCTGTCTCATTTGTATGTCACTTTTCTTCTCATAGATCTGGCTGGATAGGTCTCTGGCTGTCGAGCCAGAGGCTGAAGGTTCGATTCCCCACTATGCCTCCTGAGAATCGGGTCAGCTTGTGTAGCCTTGGGGAAAACTGCACCGTTCCAGGGCACCCCTGGCAGGAGGGAAAGGGAAACTGTATATTTGCTACCTGAAAAACCCCAGAAAGGGTTGCCCTAAGTCAGAATTGACTCGACGGTGCACAGATACATATTTCTTCCCATTGAGGACACCGTGAGCAAAAAAAGAGGCATAAAAATTAAACGCAGTTGGTGATGGTAATGACAGCTGATAGAACATGAGTATAAAGGTCACAGCCTTGAAGTCCGACCAGAATGACTAAATTACCCCCTTAACGTCTGTATGCTTTCCTCTTGTCTTTCCTCTGTTTCCTTTCTTCCCATCCTTCTAGATTTGGTCCCTAGCCCAGCACTGGGCTGTGCAAAGAGCTTCAGATCCGATCCAGGACCGTAAAAGGAGAATGAAGGGTATCCCTTTTCCTTGCCCATCCTGAGGTCTCCTGTATTCCATGGTCCCACTTTCTCTTCCTTCTGTCCTGGCTCTCCTGCCATGCCAGTGCGCAGACACACCAAGATGGATTGAAAGCTTAATCACCTTGACTCCTCCACTGGAGACTGCTTAAACTCCATTTTATCACCGTGCTTCAATGTCATATTATAGAGAATTAGTTTTTAATGGCTCCTAAATTATCCCCTTCCAGGTCTAGAAACACAGAAGTAATAATGACTTCCTTCTCTCTCTCTCTGATCTGTAGGGGTTTTGGGCTTTATTAGTTTTGCCTGACCAGCTGCTTGGGCAGGCAAAGGGGTTGGCATGAAGAGAAGGCACAGAGGAAGCGGGGCAAATGTGCACCCAAAATGTAACCAGGCAAAGGAGAAGAGAGAGAGGATTGAAGTCTGAACAACGGAGCCACCAGGGGGAAGTGATGCGTAACTAGTTACACGTAACACCATTAACTACAGCTAATTATTTTTGTCAAGCCTGAATTCTCTCTGGAGATAAAAATGATAATACTGAAGCTGTCCTCCTTTGGGCACATCCCGAGAAGGCCAGATTCTCCGGAAAAGACAAGAATGCTGGGAAAGGTGGAAGGAAGCAGGAAAGGAGGAAGACCAAGTACAAGATGGACTGACTCCCTAAAGGAAGCCACAGGTTTGAGTTTGCAAAAACTGAGCAGGGCTGTGGAGGAGAGGACATTCTGGAGATCATTCATGGGGCACCAGAAAATGGAAGCATCTTGATGGCACACAATTTTTGGCATAACTTGGGAACTTTTTGCCAGAATCCTGTTGGTGTGGTGTTCACATAAGGTTTGCCTAATGTCTCATGGATAATTACAGTTCATTGATGAGGTTCCAGGCAGAAGAGTGAGATGTGTTTTAGAGTATGTCAGGAGCTGGAAGTTTGGTGGTCCTGAGAAGCTGCCCTGAGCCTGCATGTTCTGCTCACCGTTGATGCATCTTAGGGATGGGTAACTTGTGAGCACCCAGGTGCAGCCAGACTACAACCCCCCTTTGCCCCTGGCTGTGCTAATGGGAGTTGTAGTCCACAAATCCCCCACTCGTGTCTGCTTTGTAGCATATCACTCCGGTTTTTTGCTACACCCTGGGCAGCTCAGATGAAAGAACACGCCTCGGCTGAGTTGTTCTGTTATTAAAAACATGAAATCCAGTTGTTACTCCAAGGCTACATTTCGTGTCAGGCCGGGAGGCAAAATGAAGAGAAGCATTGTGGTTTTTCCACCAGGTATTTTCTCTTGGCCATTCAGAAGAAAAGGTGGCCTGTTCGTAGAGGCAACACGTCGTAAACATGGGCCCCTGGTTTTGAAGTGAGGGAAGGAGCAGCGTGGCGGGTTACATGCTTCTCGTGGAACGCTGAGCTTTTTCTAACTTGGGACTTGCCAGCTGGTGGCGAAAAAGTACCAGGTGGTCCCCCCTTGCCGTTGCTCAAATCCCAAATCCAGATTTCTCCGAGTGCACAAAAAGGACGGGCCGGAGTGGTGGGGGAGATTATGTCAAATGGTTGTATTAAAAGGGTTAGGAAGGCTTAAGGCTGTTAAGCCAGGAGCCCCCCCTTGCCTTGAGGACCAAATGAAAAGACGGATATAAATTGGATAATCTAGGCCAGATGTTTGGGAATTTGGGTCCCCCCCCCCCTGGTTCTTAGCCCTTGTTTGTTTCTGCCGGCTTGCCTGCCCGAAATGACAAGAGTCCCCCGAGGGCCAGAAAGTTCGTAGCTCTGCATTTTAAAAGGCAGGATCTTGCAGCCCTCACTGACATGACAGCAGGCTCAGAAACTGGTCCGTTGCCATGGCAGGTTCAAGCACGTGGGAATCAATTGGGTTTCTCTTGCAAAAAGAGCAACCTTGCCTGCACTCACAGGGAGGATCAGTGGGATGGGGGGTCAACAGGCTGAGAGGATTGTTCTCTGCCACTAATTGGATAGATAAAGCTTTTTTTCCCCCTCTGGCACTCAATCAGCTCCCTTTTATCTGTTTGCTTTTTCCAATTGTTTTGTGGATAGCACCCCACCTCGCTCCAGTCCTCTGAGAAGCAGGCATGGAGGCTCTCTCCCATGTCTGGAGACTCCATTTTATCTTTCTGACTGTAAATTCTGAGAGTAGCTGTGAGTAAAGATGCTTTTTTTCGACATAAAGAGGCGGCAGTACTTTGAATTTTGGCTAACTTCTTCTAGCTGCACAGCAAAAGTGCAAGGATTCATGGAGCAGAACAGCTTCAAGTACCCCAGAACTGTCCACCCCTTTTCTAATTAACTGGCACTTGCAGTTTTAATAACTCATGGTGAGACATCAGTAAGAGAAAGAATAAAAGGTTTCATTACTTACAGATCAACAGATCAAACAGCAAACTGGCAAACGTGACTGCCTTCAACAACAGACCTCAAAAGATTACAGAGAGGGGGAAAGAAGCATAGAGCAGAGAGGTGGGGCTCTTTTTGAATTCAGAGGCAGGAAGGAACTATTAGTTAGTGCTGGATAGATTGAAAGTCACCCCAGCCCAGGAAAGGTCCCTCCCAGACAAACCTGCTAAAGGCAGCATGCGAGGTTGCAAAAATGCCGACCAAAGATGCTTCCAGGAGAACTTTTTACTACAGAAAGAATTAGACTTTGTGTGCTTAAGGGACAGGTGGTGAAATTGGGGCCAATCTGTCCATGTTTCTGTGTTTTTCTGCAGCATACCTTGCTAGCTAAAGGAATAACCAAATTCCTAGAAGTGCTTTTACCCATGGTTTCCAGATCTGTGGTATCCAATTCCTTGAGATTTCTGGGCCGAGAACTGAGATGAGGGATTCCCATTGTGACGGACACCAAGGCAGAGCGGAGGCTGGCCTGGAGACCAACACTGTTCCTGGACCAGCTGATCATTGAAGGGACATCATGGTAGATGGACTTGGAGTGAGGAGATCAATCCTTAGTGGTACACAGACAGCAATTCTACGTGGTGGGTGTCTCAGAAATGCAACTAAAACAAGAGAAGATGGCTGAGATCCAGTCGTAAGCCACAACTAGAGTAGGCCCATTGAAGGTCAGTGAGGATCTGATGAGTCAACAACTAGATATGATCAATTGACTCCATGGGCCCACTCTAGTTGTGAGTTACATCTGGACTTCAGCCTGAGGAGTGCAGTGTGATCAAATAGGAGGCCAAGGAACACAACCCAACAGACGAGGAGGTTTCCACGTCTCTGTCCCCCACTGGTTTCTTGTCATCTTCTAGTTTAGAGACCTAAAAGACCACCAGATGTTTACCAACAGCTGGCGGCTCGCCCCTGCATGTGATTTTGTGGGGCTTCCCAAAAGGAAACATGGCAGAACGGACAGAGTGAACACAAGGGCTCCCCACACTCTCTCCTACTAATGCAGAGTTGATTGTTCTGCCCTATGTATTCCCTCGGGCAGGAGGTGGGGAGGGCCCTCTCCCCCACCCCCTTATTAATTGGTTTTGTTGTAATTGAATTTCAATTGTAGCATGTTCCTTTCCCCCCTACGTTGGTCTCGCAGATGGAAAAACCAGCGGTTCAATGTCCAATCAACAGTATCATTTAACCAGTCAACTTGATGAAAAGTTCTATGAGCTGGATTAGCTTTTATAATTAAAGTCTGGGTTTCCCGGGAAGGATGCTCACACTCCGCAGTGTGTCTCTTCGATACACCCAGCTGTGCCCCTGCTGCAGAACCCTGGGCAGTCTTGCCAAAGCAAAGCAGACCTGCCCAGGACTTGGGTTTCGTGGTAACAGATGGGTGGCGGGGGGCAATATCCAAGTAATGAAAACCCTATTGAAACTAGAACCAGGACTTCTGGGATTTTTGGGCTGCAGCCTTCTGTGGGAGTGGATGGAACTGCAGGCTGGAATATTCCATGTCAGTGAGGTGCCCTTGGGGATGTGTGTGGCAAAACCAGGGTTGGGTGGCACATGGCCTTCTCTCCAGTCTTCTTCATTGTGCCCGATTCGCTGCTGCATGTGGAATGCAGAAGCATTAACCTCTGCCAAGCACATCCACCCATTCACACCAGCTAGTGATGTGTTGAATCCACTCTGGGTTTCAAGAGGAACTTTAAAGACGTTAGCCTAGCTGCTGAACCTATTTGGAGGCAATGCCCAATGGAAGCTTTGATGCCTTGGGGTAGTGAATCTGCTGTGGCTTTCCGCACCAGCTTTAGAAGAACCCCTTAAGCAGGGATGTGGGCAAGTCTTTAGGTCTGAGTCCCAAGTCTGAGCCTTCAGTACCAAGTCCCGAGTCCCAGATCTGAGTCCCTATTAAAAACAAGCTTTTCCCCCAGAAAAAAATGGAGGGGGTGGGTGGGTTCTGAGTCACAAGTTGAGTACGAGTCATTGAAAAAAAATAACCAGTCAAATCCAAGTTGAGTCACCGGTGTGATTGAAGTCGGACTTGATAGTGACTTCTGTGACTCGAGTCCCCATCCCTGCCTCTAAGGGGCTGAACTTTATGCCCAAAATAGGTCCAGCACCCTGGTTAGCTCCTGTAAAGTTCAGACTAAAAAAATGGCATGGATTCAACAGCCTTGAAACGATCAGCCCCCACCGCCACGGAGAGGAGAGCCACCGATCCCTCACTGCATCGCCCACTCGTATTTTCCCGTCTGTCCCTCATCTCAAAGTCATTAACTGCTATAATTGGGAAGGAATATTTAAATGAGGCCAAATGAAAAGATGAAGTGAGGATTTAAGAGCCGAGCAAGAAAATTCCACCGGGAAGCCATAAAGTGACTTATTGTCAGGCCCGACCAAAGTTGACATTCAAAGACCTCCGGGACAGAAGTAAAATGTTCCCCCACTCAAGCTGCAAAAGCAGCTGAGCTGTGCAGAGAGCTTTTAGACTGCACATAAAAATGAATTATCCGTTCACAAATGAGATGTAGGTGCATTTTTAAAAAAAGTGATGGGAAAAAGACTGGTTCCTCCCACGCCTTCCAAGGAGACACGTATATCTTCTTCTGTGAGCTCACTTGATCCAGCCTCATAGGTCTTTTTTACACACTCTCTGGACATGACAGGACTTGGAGGTTGTAATAGGAGACTCTCGGAGCTTGGAAAAGTTGCCCTTTTGAACAGCAACGCCCAAAATGCACCAAACCGCATGGCACCAGGATGTGCTGTTGGGCGTTATCACAGTTGGACTGGCTGGATAGCTCAGTGAGTTAGATGTCGGATTGCAGAGCCAGCGGTTGGAAGTTCAATCCCCCACTGGGCCTTCTGGGAGACAAGCCAGCCTGTGTGACTGTGGGCAAGCTGCAGAGTCCCACAGCGCCCCTAGAGGAAGGGAATGGGAAACCACTTCTGAGTCTTCTCTACCTGGAAGGGTCACCAAAAGACAGGATTGACTTGACGGCATATGATGATGATTAGTAGTTCATAACAAGGCTCTGGAGGAGTCTGCTCTTGGAACTTCATTCAGATGTTGACTCAGTCTTTATAAAGTTTCCTGAAGAAATCTTTCTGGGGAGAAAGGCAGCTTGTTTTTACTTGGGTGCAAGTTATCACATCACTCCCTGGGAACTACACCATAGAGACTTGTGTGGTTTCAAACCCTAACAAGATTCCTTTGGCCTAAACATTGGTGAACTTCAACCCGTTGCCATGAAAGGTCGGTGGACTGTAGTCTGTGGATGCTTGTGCCCCAGAACATCGGTCGGTCTTCAAGGGGACGCAAGACTTCTAGCAAGAGAGCCTTATAGGGCTTAATGTGAAATAATTGTAGCACATGAACCTAGGGACAACATGGTCAGTCTACATCTCACACACATGGAGAATCTGTACTTCAACAGTTCTGTAGTCCTCAAACTCAAGGCTGTAGAAGTTCGTTGGGCTACAAGTTCTCAAAGCTCTTTCAAAAGAATCTGATGGACTTGGTTTCTGCGAGTGGTTTCCTGCAAAATTTCTGCAGCCCCAAAGTTTGGAATTACCATATGGTTTGTGAATTCTGTCCCTATCACTGCTACCTTTCCTTGGCATTTTAGAGAACAAAGTAAGTGGTCTTGGGTAATTCCCCTTCTCATTAGGCATGTGGAGTAGAGATGGGCACAAACCAGGAAAATGGCGGTTCATGATGGTTCACGAACCACAAACTACGAACCACAAATTTGCATTAACTATCCGACAAAATGATGTGTCTCGTGGTTTGTGCCATTTGGGACTTTGGGAGGGGTAGAATGGCCCCTGCGTGAGTAAGAGACACGAAACTCACGGTGAGCCTTCAACTGACTCTCCTCCCAACCCTTTCCAAATCTGGCAAATATTGAATTTGGGACGTCCGAGTTATAGGCAGGTTCCCCCAGGAATGTGCTCTTTCGTCAGCTGGGGAAAGGTATGTTTCCCCAAAGCGCCCCCAAACAAACCGTGAAATGGCTTGATCCTGAGAGGGTTTTTGCTTCATGGTTCATTTTGTGTTCATCTCCAGTGTGGAGTGTCTTTGGAGAAAGGTGCGAAACGAGACCGAATAAAGGTATTTGTGCAATTCTGTGCCTACCACAGGGTGGAGCGAAGAGGTGAGTCAAGCCAGCCCACTTCTCCTTGCTAGTTGATTTACTGGCATGCCGAGCCCATTCTCTGAGGCATTGTCCACCCTTGGAAGTCCACCGTTGGAAAGACTCGTCTTACCCCCTCTTTGATGGCCTTTTGTTAATCAACAAAGGACTCCTTTTGGGATGCTTGCAACTATAACTGTAATTCATCACTATTTAAAAGTCGTAAAATTACTAGGCTCCTAATTCTCTATCTATCTGACACTGGTCACCAGGGTGGAAAGAGAGGGAAGTTCAAAATCCCATCAAGGTCCCTGAGAGGACAAGACAGTGGTCTGAGGAATCTGCTTCCACAAACGCGTCCAGAATTAACAGGCTTGTTCTCCATAAAGGTTTGTGGCTCTCTTCTTAAGCATAATTAAGTTTAACAGTGTATCATAATCCACCCTTGTGTTAAAATTTTTAATACTCATTTTTACTGTACCTCCTGGCTTCCTGTCTTTTCATCAACGCCATCACCACGGCCAGCGGCAGACACCTCAACAAAATGTCACTAAACTTTTCTAGAAGCCTACCTCTTTCATCAAAAATAATTTCCTACTTACCAATCTTCTCCCTCCCCCACCACGAAATTTATGAAGTTGAATTCTTAGTCCAATAGCTTCTGGGGCTTTAACTCTGGAAATTTATTAAGCTTGGAAAGACTTCCGCAACTCTGTAAATGTTATCTGGCTGTTTTTTAAAGGAATACTTTTTTTAAAGAAAAAAGAAAAAAAATTGTATGTTAATTGTATGGTAATCCCTATAGGTCTGAGGGCTTCACAAGACGAATTCTAGGCTCTGTGGATGACATACCTGAACTCACTGCCATGACCCTCACATTGCCAAAATTTTGCTTACAGAAATGATTTTTTAAAAATTGAAAAAACTCCCTTATGTTTTCTACAGATCAATTACGAATCATAGAATAATAAAGTTGGAAGGTTCCTATAAGGCCATCCAGTCCAACTCCGTGTTCAAGGCAGGAATCCAAATCAAAGCACATTTGACAGGTGGTTGTCCAATTTTCTCTTGAAGGCCTCCAGCGTTGGAGTGCTCACCACCTCCCGAGGTCATTGGTTCCATTGTCATACTGCTCCAACAGTTAAAGAATTTTTTTTTCCTGATATCTATTCAACCGAAATTTGGCTTCCTGCAACCTGAGCCAATTATCATGTGTCCTATACTCTGGGATGATCAAGAACAGGTCCTTCCTCTTCTCTGTAGGACAACCTTTCAAGACTTTGAAAAGTGCTTCCCTATCTCCCCTCAGTCTTCTTTTCTCAAGACTAAACATGCCCATTTTTTTCAGTCTTTCCTCTTAGCGCTTGGTTTCCAGCCCCCTGATCCTCCTTGTCGCCCTCCTCTGATCTTGCTCCAGTTTGTTGACATCCTTCTTAAACTGTAGTGTCCAGAACTGGGCACAAAATTCAAGATGAGCCCTAACCAGTGCCAAATACGAGGGGAACTAGTACCTTGTGGCTAGAAGACTATAGTTTGTGAAGTATGGGAGGGTGCCATTCAAAACATTGCAAAGTTATCTCCCCCCTCTGGTCTCCAGAGGCGGCAAAGGAACTTTACCAATTTTATTTTTCAGCTAATATTGGGATGTAGAATTGAGGCTGCTCCACATTGCCCATTCCTTTTCTAATCTTATGCTGTAAACACCACTATGTTCAAGGATGGAAACACCACTATGTTCAACTAGACCCATTCCCCCCAAATGCATGTTCTTAATATTCCTACCCAAATCAAAAAAAATGAGTTTGTTTCACAGATATTGGTCTCAAGGTACCTGAGGATGGAAAGGCAGGTAGAAAGGTCTGGAGCCAGGCTGAAAATATTTTGGACCTTCAGAAGTGTGGGATTCCACATCTCATCATCCTTTACCATTCACTATGCTAGCTCAGCCTTCTGTGCATTGACATGAAAACCAATGGCCCTTTTCCTTTTGGCCACAGCCATAAACACAATATGAAAGAAATAGAGGCTGAATCAAGATTGTATCAATCATATAAAAAAATCTCATAAGATGGTGTGTGAAGAACTGCTTAAAGTCGGTGGCTCCCTTCAAACATGCCGGGGCCCCTCAGGGGGTGGTGTGGCCCCCGTTGAGAATGGCTGCTCTAGACGAAGCTTTGTGTTTAATTTCACATGCTCTCTCACACACACCAGTTACCTAATGGGTGGTTGAATGTGTGTAGCTATATTCAGGGGTGACTGGTGGCATACGAGTGTAAGGACGGCCATGAAGCTGGCTCAGATCACAGGACTATCTAGCCCAGCATTTTGCCCTCACACTGGCCAAGCAGCTGCCGTGGAAAAGCCCATGAGCCCGAGAAACCTGGTTATACCCATTTCATGGGGGTTGAGGATTTATTGATTCAGCACTCTGGAGAGCGCCGTTAAATTTTGGACAGGAAGCCTGCAATTGCTGAATTCACTGGCCATGTGAAAATGGAGTCACCAGCCTCCAAGGCCAAAAGCAGAGTAGAACATCAACAGCACCCTCCCTAAATTGATGTTCCCCAGCAAATGTCCCTCACACTTGAGGTACTCTAGAGCAGTGGTCCGCATAGTCAAAGCTATGGTTTTTCCAGTAGTGATGTATGGAAGTGAGAGCTGGACCATAAAGAAGGCTGACCGCTGAAGAATTGATGCTTTTGAATTGTGGTGCTGGAGGAGACTCTTGAGAGTCCCCTGGACTGCAAGGAGATCAAACCTATCCATTCTGAAGGAAATCAACCCTGAGTGCTCACTGGAAGGACAGATCCTGAAGCTGAGGCTCCAATACTTTGGCCATCTCATGAGAAGAGAAGAATCCCTGGAAAAGACCCTGATGTTGGGAAAATGTGAAGGCAAGAGGAGAAGGGGACGACAGAGGACGAGATGGTTGGACAGTGTCATCGAAGCTACCAACATGAATTTGACCCAACTCCGGGAGGCAGTGGAAGACAGGAGGGCCTGGCGTGCTCTGGTCCATGGGGTCATGAAGAGTCGGACACGACTTAATGACTAAACAACAACAGAGCAGTGGTTCCCAATCTTGGGTTCTCAGATGTTCTTGGACTGAAACTTCCAGAAGCCTTCACCACAAGCTGTGCCGGCCAGGATTTCTGGGATTTGCAGTCCAAGAACCTCAAGGTTGGGAACCACTGCTCGAGAACCACCATGCCTGATGAATCTTGATAGACGCACCAGCCTTCATGCATATTGTGGCTGAGATCCCAAAATGGAGAAAGGCCGACTGGCTGGGGTCATTTAAGTCCTGTTTTTGTGCCTTCAGAGTTCATGGGGTGATGGTCTTCCCAAATAAAAAGACAGAACCTTCTGCTCTAGCAATGCCTCTGCAATGAATTTGCTCTTCCTAGGAAGAAAACAGTTTGAATTCTAACAGGACATTTAGAATAAAGTATATATTTTTAAAAATCCCACAGTATCAGGGCTTTAAGCCTCCAGACATAGTCTGCTCTCTTGGCATCGAGGAAACGATTTATCACTATATTCTTTTATCTCCCAGTGAGCAAAGCTTCTTTATTTGCCTCGCTCATTTTATTGCTGCAATGTTTATGTGCGTCCTTGTTTTATTGTGACACTTCCTTGTTATACCGTTGTTAATTTCATTGCTTTAATTAGGTGTAAGCTGTTCTAAGAACCTGATGACTGAAGAATGGGCCAAGAATTTTATTCGTGGAAAAGATGAATGAATGAGTGAATGAATGGATGGATAGATGAATGAATAAATGAATGCAGCTCCTACAGAGATGGCATAAATCACAAGGATTCGACCCTTTCCACCACCTTATGCTTTTTAAAAACAAATATTTAATCAGGTATTTTTTAAAGATGGTAATAACACAGCCATGACATTCATAATGTTTATTCAGTTACAATGGTACATTTGGGCAATCTTTCAGAAGTCAGATATTACTACAGACGAAGTCAGTAGCCACTTGGTTGCCATTTAGGCAACACCATGTAATTTGAATAAAATCTCTTTAATGTATTTATCTGTAAGAACCAAAGCATTAAAAAAAATTACACAGAAAGGTGCTTAGAAGAACTAGACAGTTTGTAAGAAAGATGCAAACAAGCCGTCTAGCACTGCGGATTCATAAATAAAGCAGCAAAGTTTTTCATTTTGAGCCATCAATGGAATTTGCGACATTGTAAAAATTGTACGTTTTCGTGCAAAAATGGGTGATTTTGTGCAAAACGTCATTCTTGCTGCTGGGTGAATTCTACTGAGAAGCCAAGGAAATTCCTTGTGGTTTTCACCAGCGGCAAAAAGAATGTTGCCGTTGAAGTTTTATGTCCTCAGCTCAAGGGTGAGCCAACTTTGGCAGGTGTGGGGGGTCCTCATTTTCACCTCAGGATCCATTGCACAGCACACATAATAAATATATAAGCAACACCAAAACACATTCAAAGCAGTAAGGCACAAGCAACCATTAAAAAAAAACCCCTCTTAGACAGTCACTCAGGGAAAGCCTGCCTGAAGAGAAAGCTCTTCTTCACCTGCTTGCGGAAGGACAACCAAGATGGGGCCTGCTTGGTTTCCAGTGGCAGGGAGTTCCACAGTCCGGGAGCAGCCACAGAGAAGGCCCTCTCCCATGTCCCCACCAGATGCACCTGTGAAGGTGGAGGGACACCAGAGGAAGGCTTGTCCTTTTGATCTTAACACTCGAGCAGGCTCATAAAGGGAGATGCGGTCCTTGAACCGAAGCTGTTTAGGGACACCTTCCATAGGCAACGGAGATCTTTTGAACTCTCTCCTCTTCAGAAAATCAGCTCTGTTGTTGTACTGCTCTAATGCTTAGGACGTTTTTCTCGGTATTCAGCTGAAATCTGGCTTCCTGTGACTTGAGCCCATTTTTATGTGTCCTTCACCCCATGCAACATGGCTGCATCAATGTGCCATTTTGACTGGCTTACTGTTGTTCCCTGCCAAAAGCAAAAAAAAACAAACCCAAAAACATTTTGGCCACATATTTTGGACCTTTCCCACACTACCTACTCATGGTATTTTTCTTTTTAGTGACTAAGAACATTTGTCTGGCTATCAAGAGCCCGTCTGCCTTTCCTCTCTCTTGCCCGGATCATAAGTATAACCCTTTTGGAGGGATCCCATTTGTTTCCATAGCTATGGCAGATAGTCTGGGCAGGCACAAGGTTTCAGCATGCAAAGGTAAAACAGAGTTGGAAGAAACGGGATGAGGTTCTGATCATTACCTGGGGAGCCCCAAAGGGAATCCTCCTTAGCATCTCAATGACCTAACTGGAGGAAGCCCATCTGGGTCCATCAAGCCAGTTAATGTGCAAAGCATAAACGTTAATAGGATTCTTCTTCTTCTTTTTTCCCCACCCTCCCTCCATAGCCATCTGTAGGATATTTATGGCCAAAAGAGCTACGAATGAAAAAGAAAAGAGCTTGCATTTATGTAACTACGAGTAGGCAATGGGCTGGCTGGATAGCTCAGTGGTTGAGGTCTCTGGCTGTGGAGCCAGAGGTTGCTGGTTTGATTCCCCACTGGGCCTCCTTGACAGGGGTTGGACTCCAGAATCCCTTCCAGCCCTGCAGTTCTATGATTATTAGCTGGCTGGATAGCTCAGTGGTTTAGGTCTCTCGGGTTGGACTCCAGAATCCCTTCCAGCCCTGCAGTTCTATGATTATTAGCTGGCTGGATAGCTCAGTGGTTCAGGTCTCTCTGTGGAGCCAGAGGTTGGGAGTTCGATTCCCCACATTGCCTCCAGGGAAAGAGCCAGCCTGGGTGGCCTTGGGCAAGCTGCACAGTCCCAAGGCACCCCTGGAAGAAGGGAATCGTCATTCACTTCTGAGGACTCTCTATCTGGAAAACCCTGAAAAAGGATTGCTATAAGTCAGAATTGACTTACAGCACATAATTATTAGTATTGTAGAATCAGATAGATTCAGGGTTCACCCACATTCAAAGGCCCTTCAAATCTCTTTGAGGCGAACCTAGGATTTCCCAAAGAGATTTTGGATGGAAACAAAGACGCATGTATTATTTCTGCAAAATGATAGGCATTTCCCTGAGTTCCCTCATCTTAAGGATGTAAAGATTGCTTGCTAAGTTCTCCATTCCCATCAAATTAGGCTGCCTTGATTCAACAAGAAACCTCAAAGGGGAATTTTCAACTGCTGTAGGAACTTTCCTATCCAGGCAAGAATGACAGGATTGCTGATTTTCCCCCTGCTCAATCTCCGCAGTTTTCAGGAAGTGTCTCTCATGGCCAAGGTTTCCCTAATTTATCTCCAAGCAAACCTGATTCTCTTTCTCCCCTCGCTTCTTGATACCCTTTCCAGGGAAGCTTTTATAGAAAGGATAACATTTTCTGCAGCAATCATAATAATTCTGCACAGGTTGGTTTCACTTCCTTCTCTCTCCCCAAAAAAGACCATGAAACCAGAAATGGGCACGAACTGGAAAAATGATGAATTGGGTGGTTTGTAGTTTGTGGCTACCCATGAACCATGAACTATGAACTGCCCACGGACCCCAAAAAATGAACTGGTTCATGGTTTGTTTTTTTTCCGGTTCATGCCTGGATAGGGGAACCTAATGCCTCCACCCCCTTTGCAGCCCACCTGTCCCCTTCCCACTGGCCCCATCATCTCCCTACCCGACTTCCCTTCCAAGAGCCAGGCCTGCTGTCTCTAAAGATAGCAGAGGTGGAGGAGGCGATGGCAGGACCAGATCGGAAGGTGGGAGTGGCCGCGAGAAGCGGGTGGGGCATCTGTTTTGCCAAAAATGAAGTGCTGAGTGGAACAAAAAGTTTGACTCTTCATTTTTTTTATTGGCAAAATGGGATCCCCGAACACAACTGCAAACCAAACCGTGAACCAACCCGATTCGTGGGTTTTTTTCGGCTTGTAGTTCAGCTCATGCCCATCTCTACAGGAAACATCTAGAGAACCATGTAAAATTTCCTGCATAATTTCTCAAAGGCGGTTGGAGTGGGAGGAGGAAAAATCTTGCAGAGAAATCTCACTGTGCTGACGGAGGGGAGAGTGTGTTTTTTCCTTGGTTTCTCACCCCCCCCCCCCCAAGCTGGAAGACACTGAAGAGATTATGCTGTGTTTTTTTTTGGAGGGGGGATTTCCTTCGTGGAGGTGAGCAGGTATGAAGAAACAGCATGTGGAGAGAAAATCTACATGTATTATTCATTTTTACGACATGTGTATGTTAATATGATTTTTTAAAAACCCTCTAAATAATTTATATGGGTGCTTGGTGCTACTTCTCCAAACTAGCACAGGCATAAGAATGCAATGAATACTCAAGTTTTTCCTTGTTTTTAACAACAACAAGAAGAACAAACCCAAGTGGCAGCCACCAAGAGATTCACTGAGTGCAGAAGGAGAGTCACGCAAATGGGGTGCGTGGGCTATCACATTCTCAACCATGCCCAATTGGTTGGACAAAGGGAAGTCCCACAAAACAAGGAGGTGCACTGGGGAAAATCCAGCAGGATCCTGACAAGACCCAGCTGGATGGTCTGGAGCCATGTTGCCTTCAGACGATCAACTTCTCTGCTTCCAGTGAGCAGGGCCTGCCTGCCCGCCTGCCCTTCACTGCCCTTCTCTCCTCCATGTAATTAGCAGGGGTCTGAATTGATCCATCCACCGCATCAATTTCTGAGCCTTTGTAGAGTTAATGAATGTACTGAGAGACAATATATGGATCGGCTTGCGAAATTAGCTCTTGTCTGGTATTTAGGCGAAGGAATGGAACATGGCATTTTCCTGGAGGGGATGATGGATCTCCAGGCCCTCCAAAAGGCTAATCCCTCCTTTTTTGGGTGGTGGTGGTGTTCGTCTGTAACTGGACTAAAGATTGAATTCAAGTCAATAGCTATGATCATAATATTGATGCGGTCATTAATAAGTTAAGAACCATGGGAACTGGAGTGTCAAGAGAAGAACACTGGAGGACATCGTGAAGTTTGTAAGTGGAGGAGCCCAAAAGGATGAGATTTTGTTCTCATCAGACATCAGGGAGCAGTCTGGCATTTCCAGAGTCATGGTGGTGGATCCTTGTCCTACCTTCAGGAGATGGTGCAGGATAGCCCTTGTGAAATAAAATGAACAACATCCCTGCAGCTTCATGATGTCTCCTTGACAGACATGAAAACTTCCTGATTGTTCCCAAGGTGGCTGCGGATTCGTCACACTGGCCTTTCCCAACATTTCCAAGGATGAGAACACAGACAGGATGACGGCATGCTGTTTCTCATGCCATGAGGAGCAATATCATGAAAGAGCAAAAACAGGCACTGGAGGCTATCCACTCAGAGTTCCTGCTGGCCATGAATCCACTTAAAGCTTTACATTCCATGGCATGGCGTCTATTTATACTGAGATGGTACAGTGCCTTGGAAAGCTTTGTTAAAGTTCAGATTAAAACCTGGAGTGGACTCCCCCATGAAACTGAAGTCACCAGTGACTTCAATGAGCATAAGACAGCCCCATCTCTGGAATTCCTTTCTTCATTGTGGGACCGATGACCACCATCTGTTGGAGCAGCAGATCAGTGGCTGGTGATAATCAGGCTTTCAGGTTTTGCTCTTGTTAGGAGCAAAATAAGTCAGAGACTGGGAGGGAAAAGCCTAAGCAGATGCTGAAATCATTTTCCCCCCTTTGGCTGGGTTTGTATTTCAACATTTTCAATAACATTTTGTGTTACTCACTAAAAGCTTCAACTTTGGTTCAAGACCTCCTTGTTTTACAAACTGAACCTATGCAGGCAGTCAACAAGTAGGATCCTTCACTTAGGAAGGATGCCAACAAACTGGAGCAAGTTCAGAGGAAGGCAACAAGGATCATTGGGGGACTGGAAACCAAGCTATGAGGAAAGACTGAAGGAACTGGGCAGGTATAGCCTCTAGAAAAGAAGAAATAGGACAGCACTTTCCAAAGACTTGAAAGGCTGTCCTACAGAGGAGGGGCAGGATCTGTTCTTGATCATCCCAGAGTGCAGGACACATAATAATGGGCTCATGTTACAGGAAGCCAGATTTTGGTCAAATATTAGGAAAAAATTCTTAACTGTTAGAGCAGTATGACAATGGGAGCAATGACCTCAGAAGGTGGTGAGCGCTCCAACAATGGAAGCCTTCAAGAAAAAACTGGACCACCATCAATCAGATCTCCTTTGACTTGGATTCCTGCCTTGAGCAGGCGGTTGGACTTGATGGCCTTTTAGGTCCCTTCCAACTCCATTATTCTATGACTCTATGATTCTAAGCATGGTAGAGCCCAATAAATGTGCTTAGCATTCCAGCCAAATTGGCTGTGATTAGCCAATCGGTAAGAGAGGTCAAATTGGTCTATGGAATTCCAACACTCATGATGATGTTTGATTCTGGAACCTGCATAGAGACAGGGTTTTTCCCCCTCCAGACCTCATTCTCTCCAACAGCAATGATACAAGATTTTTTTTTTAAAAAAGGATCTCACAGAGACAAGCACATTAATGGGTTGGCAACGTGATGGCATTTCGCCAAGTCTCCAGCAGCAAAACTCATTCCTCCTCTGATGGCTGTCTTCCAGATCTGGAAAGTTATTTCTACCCACAAGCTCTCATCCAAATCATCACTCTTAATGGGCCCCTTGTAGCCACTGGTGTCTGTTGAGGAAGTTCTAACCCGTAGCTATTTCCTAAAAGAAAATATTATGGGAAAGGTCCTTCCTCCCATTGAATAGCGTTTACAGTACTTTCTAAGTCCTTTCCTTACCATTCAAAGTTTAATACACCTTTACATTTTCTTTCCCTTCTTTTCTGGAAATAATAATAATAATAAAAAACACTCAAACACCTGTCTGACGACCCTTTGCAGAGGTGCAGGCAGGGAGAGGGACTAGGGTTGCAGGATTCGCTGTCAAGTTGGACTTAAATTGCACCAGTGACTTGATTCGGACTCAAGTTGGATTTTAGTTTTCAATGATTTTGACTCGACTCGTAACTCAGAACCTACCTACAGCCTCCTTTTTTTCTGGTGACAAAAGCTTTTTTTAAAAATTGGGACTTGGACTTGAGACTTGGTACCTCAAACTCAGAATCGGACTTGGGACTCGGACCCAAAGATGTTGCCACCATCCCTGGCTGCAGGGATTTTAAGAACTTAACACCACAATAATTTATGTTAACACAGATGTCTTTGAATGGGCACCTTTGTTCACACTGGACAGGGTCACAATGGGAGTGTCCCCTTTAAACAAACCCTTCCATCTGTTGGATAATATCTCCCACCCTGATACTGTGCAGTTTGCCTAAGTCTACTCAGGCTGGCTCTTCTGGGATGCACAGTAAGGAATCAAACTCCCAACCTCTGGCTCCACAGCCAGAGACTTAACTCACCGAGCTGTCCAACTAACTCTTTCTAGGCTTAGAGTCCTCAGAAGGGGTTTCCCCTTCCCTTCTTCTGTGGATGTCCTGGGACTGTGCAGCTTGCCAAAGGCCACCCAGGCTGGCTCTTCTCACAGGAGGCACAAGTGGGGAATTGAACTCCCAACCTCTGCCTCCACAGCCAGAGGCCAAAACCACTGAGCTCTCCAGCCAGTCTTTCCTTCACTATCCCCCTTCCAAAACTGCATTGATTCTTGTGAAGGTACTCAAACCTTCCCTTAAAAAAAAAAAGCACACACACACAAACTCAATAAATTCTCCCCATGTATCAATAAAGTTCTTCTTATGTCCTGCAAATTTCTAACATGCTGTCAATAATGTGGAAGATTACAACCACATTTAATATATATTAGTAAGACAGTTTCTATGGGAGGCGTCTGGCTGACATAAAGAACTGTCAGCATGAGTCCCTGAGGGCCATATTTAAAACCGCACAGTCCTCCATCATCAGATGAAGTTGGAGAATCATGTTCCTCCTTTTTTCAGAGAGCTGAAACAATATAGATAGAGATATAGATGGACAGATATAGATGTATATTTGGGATAAAGCCCCTGGATACTACAGTTCTTTTAACATATTTTCCCCATTATGCTCTTCAAAGACGCAGAGATATTTTCCCCCCGCTAGATGTTTAAATCATCCATGTGCCATAAATGCAAAACAACCACGTCAATTGTTTTGTGGTTTCGCTTGCAGGGTGTTATGATACTCATAAGTCAGAGCCATAGTGAAAACTCCTTCTCAGTAAATTCACTTTATTGGTTATCCCTTGTTTGGCTTCTGTGCAAAGTAAGCACATTTTGACGAGTGAACATAAAAAAAAAGAATCCCAAAATCAAGCAAAACAATCAACCCATTAAGACGCCCTTTTTTCTTACAGGTTTCCAAGGTGGCTGCTGGGTTTGCAAAGGGTTGGAATTTTCTCCTATAAATGTCTCAGAGTGAGTTTCTGAGACTTTAAGTGCCAGTTAATGAGAAAAGGGTGGACTCTGGGGAACGTGAAGCTATTCTCCTCCATGAATCTCTGTACTTCTGTGTATTAAAAAGCATGTTACCAGAAATTCAGAACTCTGGAACACTTCAGCCTTTTATCTTCCTTTCCATGTGACTTGCACGGACCCCACTTCTATGTAAACTGTTAGCACATGAAATAATCCATCAATTCATAAAATATTGTTCTAGTTTCAATATGTATCTTTTCTGTTCAGGCTATACTCAGTGGACCTCAAGCTACTGTCTTCTAACCCATGGTCCTGATTAGGATTAAATTCTCCCAAGGAGAAATGTAGCCCAAGGCAGCCTTATGCCCACGATTTTAAAATACAAGCATTAAGTAACAAAGATCTCCTTCTGCCCTTGATGGGGTGGGGTGGGGGGCAAATTTCATTGTGTTTTGTGGGCGGGGAATACATTGAGGCAAAATTCTTGATTCATTATGGAAAGGAATCAATGAGTATAGCTAAAAGGAAAACAAACAAACAATGACTTAGCTGCATTTGGATGGGGAGAAAACTCATTTATTGCTGCCTATTCGTCCTATGATATTTCCCCAACATCCGATTTCTACAGATCTGCTGATTTCTGCACCAAACTGTTCCTACCGAACTGCTGAAATTACCCTTTGAGTTATGGCATCTGATTCCTTCCTGGGTTTGCAGGGTTCTTTTAAGTGTATCGCTCACCCAAGCTTGGGCTGCTTCAAGATGCATTAAGCTGTCAACCGCCGATGCCGCGGCTGCGTCTGAGTATCTTTTCAAGCTGGTGTTTGAAAAGGTTATTGTCTCGGCAGCTCTTTGAACAAGGAAGGCAGCGAAGAAGAAGAAAAAGGAGCACCTTTCTCTTTTCCCGCCTGCACCTTGGGAACTTTCCCCAGGGATATCAACAAACTTGCCCACTCAGCAGCATTGCAACCTCTAAAATTCTGGGGCCAAATCCTTGGGGCTGGGGACAGGGCCTTCTGAGGTCAAAAGGGATCGGCCCTGTTGTATCGATTGCAAATGTGTGTGTGTGTAATATGTTTGGCAGAGTGAGGCAATATGGGTTTCCTGTAACAATTGAGTTTTCCTGCAACAGGGATTATGTATGCAAGTTACATCCATAGAACCATCACAGAACTGTAGAATCATAGAACCGTAGAATTATAAATTCAAGGCAATGGAAGCTGAGGACTTTGATATCTCGGGGTGGAGTGGGCAGTCAAGCTGCTCCGGTTTTCTTCTGAACTTTAGAAGAGCTATCCGAAGTGGCGAACCCAATCTTCCAAACTGTGTGTGTGTAAAACTAAAGTGTTATATATATACTTTATATATTTATATACATTGTGTATATATACTCAAGAAGTGTACACACACACACACTTCAGGACAATGTATATAAATATATAAAATTAAATAAAACGAAGCAATTTCAACTTGAACCACGAGAGATATGATGTGAGAAGCTTCAAGCTATATCAACCAGGATTAAGAATGCCAATTCAAAGTAATTTTTAAAGAAAATGCTTGTGTAAATGTAAATGTTTTGATCCAGTGATGGATGCAAGACAACACCAGGGAATCCTGGTGGAAGGACATCCTAAAGACATCCACAAGATCCCCTACTGTTATGAACGTGATAAATGTGCATTTCTTTTGTAGAAAACCGGTAGGAAGGTGGCCTCTGATCTTCTCACTGCACTAGCGTATTGAGACTGGGAGGGGCCGTCTTTCAAAAATTGGGAATTCAATCCATTTCCTTGAAGGTAAGGACTAGCATCTTGATCCGGGCTTCAAAGTAAACAGAAAACCACCATGGCTCTGTTAGAACTCACATGAAATGGCTCAGCCTGGGCAAAATGGGCAGAAGCCCAGCAGCTGAATCCTGTACCTAGTGAAGCTTCTAGGCCACCTCCAACAAACTACAAAGAGGGAAAAAGAACTCTCAGCAGAGAGGCGGGGCTTTCTGAGGCAGGAACAAACTATTGGCTAGTGCTGAATAGATTGACAGTCGCCCCAGCCCAGGAAGGCCCCTCCCACCCAAGCAAACTACCAGCAGCATGAGAGGTTGTACAAGTCCAACATGAACAATGGTTTCCTCTACTGAATGCAATACCATGAGACTGTGACATGGGAGGAGGTCTGTTTGTTTGCTGTTGTTTTCTTTTTAACTTCCCCATGGGATAGGAGACAAAAGGGACCGGTTTATGGAAAGATTGTGATTAAGGGTTGAACACATCATGATGTATATGTGGATCATCCTGGGCTGTGATAAAGCATCACTCCATGGTATTTTCACATCTGTATGGTCCTAAGACATTTCCGCACCCATCTGAAACCTTCCCGTGCTGTGCCACATAATCTTAAAGGGTTTAAGATTGTGTTGCTAGATTATGAGAAAGGGCGATGTTACTGAAGAGGATTTCCCTCACCAAAGCAATAACGAAGTGCAGGGAGCAGGGTTTTTTTTAACCTCATCATGGCCCACGTCATGATGACCTCTGTTTCCCCTGTGCCACATCCGGTCATTGTTATATGTCGTTAAATCACCTCCAATCTATGGTGACCCTATGGACGAACCGTCTCCAAAATGCCCTGTCTTCAGCTCTTGCAAACTCAGTCCTATGGCTTCGTTTAAGGAGTCAGTCCATCTTGTATTGGGTCTTCTGCTTTATTCTGAATGAACCAAAGAAGTGAACCCTGTCCCACTAATCAGTTCAGCACCTCGGACAGCTCCCAACTTAAGCATCAATCTGCCAGTGATTCCCTGCCCCATGACACCAGAGCTATCGGCTTCCGTACACAACAAAGTTGCACTAGGCTGACTCCATCCTATGGAACCCCAAAGACCCAAGATTTAGGGCCTCAAATTATAAGGAGCCCATAAATAGGCGAGACAGCCCTTCAGGCAAACGCTCTTTGAGAAAAGAATACTTGTTGTTGTTACTGTTATTTTTATTTTGGTTTTGGCTTTTGGTAATGGTAGGAAACCTCTTGAACATGACAGAGTTTAGGGCCTTAGCATGTATTGATCTTCTTACAGAACAAACACCAGGGTGAATTCTCTAGACTATGCCACTAAAAAGATTCTCCTTGGCTTGCTGAGAAACTGGAGATGTCAAGATAAGCTAGCCTTTGAAAAATTCATGAAAAGACTATAATTTCATACCCAATTTGCTCTTGGTAATGATTCTGATGATAAACTGAGGAGAGCCTTTTAGAGCTTTTTGCAACTTTGCATGCTGCCTTTAGTAGGTTGCCCGGGAGGAACCTATGTGCGCTAAGGTGACCATCAATCTATCTAGCACTAACCCATTGTTCCCTCCTACCTCTGAATTCAAAGACTGACTTGCCTCTCTGCTCAGTGTTCTTTCCCTCTCTGAATTCAGAGAGAGACCCGCCTCTCTGCTCAGTGCTCTTTTCCTTGACTCTTTTGAAGTCTGTTGCTGAAAGCAGTCATGTTTGTCAGTTTGCCATTTGGTCTGTTCAATTGCAAGTAATGACACCTTTTATTCTTTCTCCTACGAATCTCTCAGAGTGACTTATTGAGCCTGCAAGTGCCAGTTAATGACGAAAACAAGTGGAGTACTCTGGGGAACGTGAGACTATTCTGCTCTGTGAATTGTATGTCAGTTCTGTATATCTGACATAGCTGACTTAGGGTTGTAATAACAATGGAATTAAAGGCTCTTGAGTCCACATTCCTACTTATTTGGTGGTTGTGACAGTGGCTGTGGCAAGGGAAGAGGGGGAAAGAGGTCATTTGGCTTCTCCTTCTCTCCCTCCCACCCATGGAGTGTTGATATGACTAGAGGCGCATCTCATGAGCCAGAAAGACTTGGAAAACGTATTCTCCCAGAGGGCCCCAAAAGATATCAGGCAGGGATGGAGACTCGAGTCATGGGAGTCGCTGTCAATTCAGACTGAAGTCACACCAATGACTTGACTTGTGTCTCGGAACCCACCTACCCTCTCCCTTTTTTCTCTGGGGAAAGAAGCTTGTTTTTAATTGGGACACAGACTTGGGGCTTGGGATTCAGGACCTGGGACCCAAGACTCAGACTCGGACTTGGGACTTGGACCCCAAGATTTGCCAACATCCTCGATATCAGGAAATCTGGGGAAATGACACTACACAGAATCTCTGGTGCTGAGCATGCGACTAGGCTAGTTTTCCCAACAGCAAGAAGCAAGTAATTGAGATGAGGTGGCAGGTTGGATCAGAAACCAATTCAAAAATGAAATAAAAAGAAATGTTGGCCCCTGGTTGGAATTTGCATCCTGTAAAAAGCAAATGGCATTGTATAGTTAAGAAATATGAACGTGCCAAAGTTATATTCTAAACCAGGCATGTGTAACTTCAAATGTTAAGTGTGAAATTAAACACTAAATCCACTATAATAATAATAATAATCTTAGAACTGCAGAGTTGGAAGGGACCCAATGGATCATCAAGTCCATCCTGTCAAGGAGGCCCCGTGGGGGTTGAACTCCCAACCTGTGGTTCTGCAGCCAGAGACCTAAATCACTGAGCTGTCTAGCAGTTCATATTTCCAACAGAAGAAAGGGACAGATCTTTTATAGCTTTGTTTAATTTGAAGCAAGCGTTGAAGTCCATGTGTTCTCCTCGATTTATTGAACTGCTGGATAGCTCAGTGGCTTAGTGTCTGGCTGTGGAGAAAGAGATTGGGAGTTCGATTCCCCCCACTGGGCCTTCTTGACAGGGGCTGGACTGGATGATCCAAAGGGTCCCTTCCAGCTCTGCCGTTCTAAAATTATTATTATTGTCATATTATTATTAAGTAGAAAGAGGAGTATTTCATTTGGGTAGAGCCCTCATGAGGGACTCTCATGTTTCATTTCAGTGCAGATACCAACATCCTCCCTGCCACACACACACACACACAGAGGCCACACTGCTTACCCAAGACTTTCCAGCACCCCTCGTGGGAGCCATTCTCTCCTTTTGCTGACTTCCATTTACACAGCTCAAAAATGTAAAGTTGATACGGGAGCCGAACAAAGAGCTGACGCAGGTAAGTGCCGATAATGAGGCCAGCCTGGACCTTCTCCTTAACAATGCTCAGTGGAACACGTCAAGGCAGCCAATTAGGGGAGCTAAAAAAATGGAGGTTGGGGGAGGAAGATTTGCAGTGATCTGGGAAATGGAGTCAAGTGTGCCCTGAGCAATGGAAATCAAAGAAGCAAGATCTGTTCCAAAGATCCTGGGTGGAGTTTTGACAGGTCGTGGGAAAACGGAACATTGAAATGGGCAGTGATGGATTCATTTATGTTACTTGTAAAGCATGTGGGGACACTGGGGGAAAAGGAATTAGCAGGTAACACGTCAGTGGGCATCTTGTTTTGTTTTGTTTTGTTTCTTTGGATTTTGCTTGAATAGGAATGTAAAACAATCCTCACTTTTCTCACCTTTGCATAAAAAGACAAGGAACCGGAATGTTCAAGAATGTGGGAGAAGATTTTCTCCTGAAGGTGAAGATTTCAAGCAATTTCCTGCCACTTTTCTTGAGTTCTCTCATGGGTATTTGGCACCAAATTTTCCATTTTTCTTTTTAGTGCCAGATCTCACAACTTGTGCAGTTCCGTGAATGGCATGAACTGCCCTGCAATAGGATGACTGATGCTTCATTTAAGAACTTGAAGCACTTGATGGGTTTGTTGCATCTTTCTCAATAATGATCCATTTAAGAATTTGAAACACTCGATGGGTTTGTTGCATCTTTCTCTATAATGATCCATTTAAGAATTTGAAACACTCGATGGGTTTGTTGCATCTTTCTCAATAATTATCTGTTTAAGAATCTGAAGCACTTGATGGGTTTGTTGCATCTTTCTTCAACAATGATCCAGATCTTGTGTGCTTCCTGCGTAAGAAAGGGCAAGGGAAAGAGAGATAGCACAAATTACAGAGCCCTTGAGAGAAAAGAACAGCTCTTTCTTTCTCCGCTATCTGGAAGTGAGGAATTCAGTGGGGTTTTAAAATTCCTGACGTGTCTCATCTTGTTGAGACAGCCTAATCAATGACCACAAGTCCTTTAGTGACTCATTTTTCCATGTAAGGAGAACTTTACAGTGAGGGATGAACCTCTGGGCTTCTGGGATACAGGAGGCAGAAATGAAGGAAGGAAAACCTTTGAGATAGGAATGTGAAGACCTCTTAGTTTTTATTTGGCTGCATTTCTTTGTATCTTACCTGCATTTTCTTCCTGGTTTTGTTTTGTATCAGGTGGTGGCACTTCCCCCCCCCCCCGGCATGGAAATTCCTGCCATCTTGGTGTGATTTCCCTAAGGTGAACATTTATTTATACAATTTACTGTAATGTACACATTTATTCCCATATTTTTACCTAGTTTACACATTCCTGCCATTGACGAAAGCTGTATTTGCACATTTATCCTCACAGTCCTACGTATTTTAGCTCTTCCTATTTCAAGATATGTGCATCATTTTGTGCAGACTTTATTTATTCCTCTTTATTTCTTCAGATGTAGGTTTCGCAGATGTGTGATGTCTTGAGAGAGGCCGTATTTCCTTTCTCACGAAGGCTCAGGAGATACAAAAATTCTGCTTCCTATCAAGACTGTGGGATCCAACAAAATTATTTCCAGCCTGTACTTTGAGCCCTGTCTTTTGTTGGGGAGGGCCCAGGATGTGATGGTGACAGTTCCCCAAAATGGAGCAAGTGTTCTTTCTTTCTCATCTATAGGATGGGGGTTGGTTTGAGAGACGTGTCTTGATGAATCAGAAGAATGCCAACAAACTGGAGCAAGTTCAGAGGAGGCCAACAAGGAAGATCAGGGGATTGGAAACCAAGCCCTAGGAGGATAGACTGAAGGAACAGGCCATGTTTAGCCTTGAGAAAAAGAAGATGGAGGAGAGATACGATAGCACTGTTCAAAGACTTGAAAGGCTGTCATACAAAGGACGGGCAGGATCTGTTCTCCATCATCCCAGGGTGCAGGACACACAACAGTAGGCTCAAGTTACAGGAAGCCAGATTTCAGTTGAATATACGGAAAAACTTCCTAACTGTTAGAGTAGCACAAGGGAACCCATGACCTTGGGAAGTAGTTAGTGCTCCAACGCTGGAGGCCTTCAAGAGGAAACTGGACAATCACCGGTCAGATCTGCTTTGATTTGTGTTCCCGCCTTGAGCAGGACTTGATGGCCTTCGAGGCCTCTTCCAACTCCATTATTCTATGCTTCATGACAGTTTGGCCCTCAGAATTAAAATTACAATTTCTAACCTTGGAGAGGGGGGGAAGGGAGGCAGATCAGAACTGGCAGCTTATTCTACCACATGGTATTTTGGTCTGGTCCAAGTCTGATTTTAAAATAAAGAGCCATGAAGAGAAGGGAGAGCCGGAACCGTAAAGTAGACCATTCTCCACAGTGAGCCCCCTAACAGACCCTGGAGCAGATTCACCAATCATCCGCTCAGCGTCCTCCCAAAACAGGTAAGGGACGTGGCCATTCCGCTTAAACTATAAAAGAGTATTTCTATTTATTATTTTATTTATTTAAAATATTTTTATCCTGCCTTTTCTCCTTTACAGGACCCAAGGCGGCTTACCTCATTAAAAAGGCAATATTTAAAAGCTGAAAACTGTCAGCATACAAATCTTTAAAAAGAATTAAACAAGTATTGGATTAAAAATGGTAAATAAAATCAATGCTAAAGCACATTTAAAATGACAGAGCCCAACAATCCATTAAAAAACCCCTCTCAGACCACGAGTCACAAAGGAAAAGTCTGCCTGCAGAGAAAGGTCTTTGCCAGCTTTGCGTTCTAATTTTGTGTCTGTCGATATATACCATGATATGGCCTTCTTTTAAGCCTCTTTCCCCACGTCCAGAAAGGTGCGGTACATGATCAGTCGGCCAATACTGGTTGGTCTGCCTCTCATCAGTTCCCCCTTTCCAGGTTCCTCCTTTTTCTTGTTGATTTGTGCCATCAAGTTCTTTTGACTTGTAGCAACCCTGTGAGTGAGTGATCTCCAAAAGGCCTCGTCCTCAACAGAACCTGCTCAGCTCTTGGTTGGCTCAAGACTGTGGCTTCCTTTAGGGAGTCAATCCATCTCATATTTGATCTTCTTTGGATAGCTCTTTTTTTTCTTCTTCATGGGGTTACTTTCCACACACGGCCAGCTGGTTCATGGTGCTGATCCCCTTTTACCATGGATGCCTGCTTCGCGCGCCCATTCACAGCTGCGCTCAGCACCTTTCTTCAGCATTCTTTTCTTCCCTCCCTCCATCCCTCTTAGAGTCCTTCCAGGCAAACTTGTACAGAAGGTGGATGACCTCACAATCCTATGCAGATGTCACTAAAGACCGATGATGTCCTTACAAGAGGTAGATCCTTTTTCACACTGAGAAAAAGAGCCATGGGTGGGGGCCAGAAGCAGACCATTTTCCTGTACTGTTCACAGGGACGGTCATGGGATTCAAAGCAAAGAGCCGCCATGCTAAGAATGCAATTCTTTCTTTATAGATTAGTGTTTATAATTCACAAGAAGATGAACTAGAGATAACATTCAGCAGCTCGCTTCATTTGGTTTGATATAAGCGTGAGCTCCATAAATTGCTGTTGTAACTTCTGTTTTTACTTGGCGTAGCTTGTGGCCCCTAGGCTGCCTGTCTCGTGATATTTTGTGTTGTCTACGTCAGCTGCGGCTGATGAGAACATAAGCCACCCATTACCCATCCTTGATCTGAAAGTTATTAAAGCTTCAGATCAGAGGATCCTCTTGGGTTCAGGTGGCATAAACCAAGAGGCCGGTTTTACTGACAATAAGAACTGCTGTTGAGTCGGGTTTTGCTTTTTTGAAAAATTGGTTTCAAATAAGATGTCTCCATGATGTAAATGGAAGCATCTTTTTTTTTTTTTGGCCTGGGAAAAATCCTTTGGTTAGAAAGTGAGGTAAAATGCTCGCTTATTTTAAATCACTTGTGAAACTGATTGATTTCCATTGTTTTGGCATATGTAAACCCCTCTGTCATGTAAATTGTGGAGGCAGGGGGAGAGGCGACAGCAGTAACAAGAGCTGGAGCCAGGGGAAGGAAGGAAGGACGGACGGACAGGCGCAGGGAGTCTGAGAGGAAGAGGAGGACGCAGCCCCCCTCCCCCCTCTCTCTTTTTCCTCTCTCTCACTGACTCACTCACTCTCTCACACAAATAGGTGCACACTCTCCTCCTGACTCAAGAGCCAGAGGAAGGAAGGAGGGACAAACAGATGGGCTCAGGGAGCATGAGATGAAGGGAAGGATGTGGCTAGTTTTCTCTCTCTCACCCCCTCTCTCTTCCTCTCCCTCTCTGTCTCTCTCTCTCTCACACACACTCCTCTCTTTTCCACTGTGTGGAAGAATCACAAGCTAGTCCTTATCTCTCAAACTCAAAGGAAACACAAACTGTGATACAAAACTGTGTGGCACCCGCTTGACTGTAAATCGCTGTAAAGGAAACCACAGCATATTTCGCTGTATTCCATTAATATAACCCCACTCGGAAACTGTGTAACTGGTGGATGCGGTCCTTCTGACTGACATCTACCCTGAAGTGTTCAGACCATGCAGTCAGCAACACCTTTGGTTGTGTATCTGGACATGTAGCACATGGCCAGAAAACCTGTTTTAATGGTATTATATTATTTTGAAGGAGAAGGAAGAAAAAATCCTATTGGGAACCCAGGAATGTGGGATATAACAACCGTGCAGAAACCATACAATCTCTGGCTTACAGTGGTGTGAGCTGGAGACCACCCACTGAAAGCAATGGCACTTTCTGCTTTGCCCAGACAGGTGTAAAGGGCAACTGCATGTGCAGTGGGCTGTTACACATGCACCAAAACAAGCAGGATTTTGGCCATTATTTTATGAAGTGATATGAGTATAGCTTATTATAGAAATAGGGAGCTTACCATTTGGTTTATTCATAGATGAATCAGCAAACACATCATAAAAGGGGTATTGACTCAAAGATCGGGGAGACTTTTGATCCTTTTAATGCTTTTCACGGAGCGGGGTCACTCTTTATTACAATTCTCGGCTATGGTTGTGAAGAATTCTCAGCAAATTGTTTCCTGTGCCACAGGCTGGCTTGACATATCAAGAGAGTTGGTGGAGAAATGACAGAACTCTGTGAGGTTTCTCATCTCCAGCGTGAGAATGAGTCAAGGACTGTGTTGTTGGTGAATAATAATAATTATCACAATCTTACGACTGCAGAGCTGGAAGGGACCATCAAGTCAAGGAGGCACTGTGGGGAATCAAACTCCCAACCTTTGGCTCTGCAGTTAGAGGCCTAATCCACAGAGCTATCCAGCAGTTACTGTTGTTGTTGTTGAGGTTTCTATAATTTATGCGTAACACGTCTGAACAAAACAAACGTCTTTCTTCTAAAAGAGTCAAAGCACACAAAGAGAGCAGGCACAGAAGGGTTGGTTGACCAATCAGACAGAAGGAAATCCCTTTCTGATGCTTCTAAATGGTAAAAGTCCATGCAACAAGGCAGCTGCTGTCTTAGGGTGTGACTACACAGTGAGAGAAATGCAGTGAGAGAGATTGGCTGAACAGCCTTGTTTGCAGCTTGTTAGTGTACTTCTCTTTGAGTCCTGCAGGACAATGGTCCCCAACCTTGGGCCTCCAGATGTTCTTGGACTCCAACTCCCAGAAGCCTTCACCACCACCTCTGCTGGCCAGGATTTCTGGGAGTTGAAGTCCAAGAACATCTGGAGGCCCAAGGTTGGGGACCACTGCTGCAGGAGATGCACCTACAGAAGAGCTCCTTAATAAGCTGTAGACAAGAGGCAGAATGGCAAGTTCCTCCTCTTGTTTCCACTTTTTGTTCTCTATTTCCCCCCCTGTTTTGGTGCCCTAGTGCAACTGCGCTTGACACTACACTGATTTTTTTTTAAAAAAGAAAGCATATTCTGCCCAAATGCCTGAGCTGATGCAAATGGATCTGACGTAAAAATGTAGAAACCTCACTGGCAGAGGGAAAGATTTCAGATGTGGGGGAAGACTCCGGGCTGATTTGCATTGGCTTTTACATGATATGGTCAATGGGAAAAAAATGGGAATCGATCGAATCCAATCCCAGAGCACTTGCCGTGTTTTTGCCAATATGGTCACGCTCTTAGTTTTGAGCCAATGACACAAAAGCAGTTTTCACAAGTGCAAGACTACTCACAAAGGGTGTCTCACTGTTTCACAAAAAACAAAGCAAAACAAAAAAAACAAAAAACAGCTTCTTTTCATTCATGAGAACAGGACAAGTTAGATTTTGCATCTCTGCTCAGCTCTTAATGCATTATTTCTTCTTATTTGAAAGCTGGGAATATCACACCCATGTACCACACAGCCTTCCCCTCACCGTATACCTTACATGTAGCTGCTTATGGGATCAGCTGGAACTCTTGATGAACAGTTAGCCTTGCAGAATTCATATTTTATGCCCTCATAAAATATCTTCTTTGGAGACGGCACCCCGTCTGTCTTCTGCAGTACTTAACCACTTGATCTTCACACTGGTTTCATTCGGACTCTTGAGGCAAAATGGCAACCCCATATTTCAACTATCGTTCATCAGCGACGGATGTGTTCATAAAAACCTCTGCCTCCTCGACTCCCCTACCTCCCCCGCCAATATCAGCTCGACTTTCATTTCACCAAACAGCCATTTTCTCGGGAATAATAACTGCTTATCTTGTAATTCCGTTTGTTACAGAAATGGTTTGTGGCTCCGCACAATGGTGCACTGAAGGTCTCATTTATCCTGAGTTGCCGGTTGCCCCTGTTCGTTTATTAAATATCCTGTTTAATGCTTTAGGAACACAGCTGGATCCCAGAAGCTAATTGGCCCGGCGACATGGTGTTTGCGGCCCACATAGCAAAACTGTACAATATGAACGCCTGCAAGCGTAACCGAAATCCCTCTACACATTTCATCCTAGAGGCCTGTGAAATCTGCATGCAGTCAGGTTTTTCTGGGTCCCCCCCCCTCCATCTTTGCGGATTAGTGCCTTACCAGCCGGCATCGCTATCATGTGAATGGAGATAAGGTGCCACTAATCCCCCCTTCTGGTCCCTGACACACGACGTTGGGGCCAAATGGGATGCCTCAAATCAGAGACGAATCGGCAGCCCCCGCAGGACCGAGGGAACCCAAACAAAACAGAAATACATTAAAGAGTCACACAAGCACCCTGCCCTGCTCAAAGGGAGCACCGCGGTTCTTACTGCTGCTTTGTGAGGAAGCCATTGTGTGCTGGGTATTAAGCTATTAGTTGTCAGAAAGGGGGTGGTTGAAGGCAGACATATCAGCTACATGAAGGAGCTGCTGCAGTACAAACAGCTCTCGGCTGGGATGCTTTCCTTGAAGGCTCCAGATAACACCAATAGCTGGGAAATGAGTGGAAACTGGTGCCAAAGGAAAACAGAATCAACTTGGCAAAATTTGTGCTTCCAGACACCCTCGGGAGAGGTGGTGAGCTTGCAGAACTGGGTCTAATACAGGTTTCACTCAACCAAGAGGATCCAGGTTTGTATTCAGCAGGAAATGGGTGAAGCTCTTTTTCTATCCATTTTTTTTAAAATATAGTATGGCCACTTGGATGAGGCCAGGAAAGGTCCACCACAGGGAATGGTGTCTGCCTCATTCTGCTTGCAAACATCTCTGTGTGGGAGAGACAGCTCCCTCCAGCTCTAGTTGAATTACCCAGTGCTGAATCCAGGTTTTCAAAACAAATATGGCATTAAAAAACACACCACTACCTGCAGAGAGCAGGCGGTGGGGAGCGGAAGACGCTTTTTAGAATGGTAATGTTATCTACGGAAAATGAACGCGACTAAGGACGAAAAAAGGAAATAACTGCGTCTAGATAATTGATTACTTTGCTGAGCGCGCAAAATGAAATTCACGTAGATGCAAGGAAAATGATACCATTATGTATTGCTGGATACTATTTCACAGATGGTAACTTTCTTATAATTAAATGTTGTGATGAAGTATCGAACAGCTGAGATGGCACGTTTAATTTGTGCAAAAATGGGTTTGCTAAAATTTGAGGAGCGCTCCCAGTCATCAGCATCACGCTGCCGTGGCTTTTCTTAAAACTCTGGGTGCGTTTTGCCGAGCAAATTTCGTTCGCACCCAAAGCGAAAACTTTACCATCACTTGATGTTGGAGGACAGGCTTCAGAAGCAGAAGTCGAGATGCCAGGAAGATCTGAGGACACAAAGGAGTGAACCCGAAGAGGTCAGACAAAGCCATGATTTGAACCCTTTGGCTGCAGCTTCTCACGAGCAGAGAGCTTTCTCCATCCAGATGACTGGGTTCTCTTAGGCGTGTCAAAGATATTCACTAAATTCCTCATTCTCATCAGTGTCTCAATGGTTGGGCCCAGTATTTAGAGGAACTGTCTTCCATTTTGATCCACGGTCTTCCATTTTGAAGCAAAGCTGCTTCAGTCTTCTCATGGCTTGAAGATGGAACAAAGGACGGTCAAGCAGCCCGAATGAGGTTTCAACCAGTGAAGTGAGCTGGAGACAACAGCTGTGCTTATCAAAGGCTGCTAATGAGTTTGTTTGTACTTCAGCTAGTCATACCTGAGCTTCTCATAGAATCATGAAGTTGGAAGGGGCCTAGAAGGCCATCGAGTACAACTCCCTGCTCAATGCAGGAATCCAAATCAAAGGAGATCTGCCAGGTAGTTGTCTAAATTCCCTTTGAATGCTTCCAGTGTTGGAGTGCTCACCACCTCCCAAGGTCATGGGTTCCGTTGTTGTACTGCTCTAACAGTTAGGAAGTTCTTCCTGATATTCAACAGAAATCTGACTTCCTGTAGCATGAGCCCATTGTTGCGTGTCCTGCACTCTGGGATGATGGAGAACAGATCCAGCCCCTCCTCTGGAGGATGACCTTTCATTTATTTGATAAGTGCTCTCCTATCTCCAATCAGTCTTCTTTTCTCAAGGCTAAACATGCCTAGTTCCTCCAGTATTTCCTCCTAGGGCTTGGTTTCCAGCCCCCTTATTATGCTTGTTTTCTTCCTCTGAATTTGTTCCAATTTGTCAGCATCCTTCTTGAAGTGTGGTGTCCAGAACTGGATACAGTGCTCAAGAGGAGGCCCAACTTTGTTTCATGGCAGGACACTGGGTGGGGAGTAGATCACATTCTTGTATCCCTCTTCAAAGCATGATATAGTAATGATGTATCACCCAACTGCAACTCGTTGGAGTAAATATATAAAAAGGCTGCTTATATGGACTTCTGGTGGTTCGGACTTCGGGAGCTAACTCGTGAGCAATGCATCTCAGGCAAGTGGAGCTAGCTGTGGCCCTAGGATCTGCCAGCTGCTGAGTCTGCTGCCCAGGTGTTTATGGTGGATCACCAATGTCCAGATCGCCTTCTATCTCTCCTTGTGGTTCTTTAACTGAGATTTCGGCTGGGCAGTCCTTTAAATGGAAGAAACCCTCTAGCTGACATTCATCCCCTGGATCTCTTCAAATGGAGGACTCTTCTCTTTAAAAGAAGACACATGGCCACCTTAAGGAAGGGTTAAATGTCTGCCTACTCTACTCCTCCTAGTTTGAAGACATGGTGTGGCTGCTTGAAAGTCCTGAAAAACCTGGGGAATTTGAACATGGATTTCCCACTGTATACATGGTTTGGACCCTCAAAGAGTCCACATTCTTGAATTAAATATAAAGATGTCCAATCACGAAACCTGTTATCTACACTTCAAGCAAACAAACATTCCCTTAGCTTAAATCCTTGCTTTCCTTCTTGAGTTACTCCTAGCTTAGCTTTCCAGTGGACTGAGATGGGACACCTGGCTGTGGAAGAAGAGGTTGGGAGTTCAATTCCCCAGTGGAGAAGAGCCAGTCTGCATGGCCTTGGGCAAGCTACAGAGTCCTAGAGCAGTGTTTTCCAACTTTGGGTCTCCCAGGTGTTATTGGACTACAACTTCCAGAAACCACAGCCAGCACAGCTAGTGGTGAAGGCTTCTGGGAGTTGCTGTCCAAGACCACCTGGGTTACCCAAGGTTGGGAACCCCTGAGTTAAAGCATCATAAAGAATGAGAAAATCGCAAATCACTTCTGGGTATTTTGTACCTAGAAAACCCTGGAAAAAGTTGCATTGACTCATGGCACATGATTAATTAACTTGAAAGTTAAGTGGGCAAGTGAATATCTCATTCATTTCACTCCAGGATTCAAGCAAACACACCATTTGAAGAGAACCCTAGTGAGCTTCAGGAAGATCAATGAATTTCTTCCTACTTTTCTCACCAAGTTGGAAGTTTTGCTTATTTTGGCTTGGGCTAAGACAACAAACATGGAAGTCGGCCCTTTGAGTACCTTTGGACTTGGCTTGAGTTCACAAGGAAGCAATGGCTATTTTGACTTCCGTCCCACCGGCCAAACCACAGAAGTGTTTCTCTTTCCTTGAGTTCTAAGAGGATGGTTCGTCTCTCCCTCATAGTACTGAAAAAGAATGTGGGAGAGAAGAGACCATGGCAAGAGTAGAAAGATCCTCTGGGGAACAAGGTAGCGAGTGGCCATCTTATTTATGATTTTTTTCCACTGAGAGAAGCCAATTCCACTAGGTACACAGAAGAGAAGGACAGTGCTCTGGAACAACAGTATGCCATTGCTCTGTCCAAACACCTTGAAATTACCTCACATTTCCGGAGTCTATCATGTGAGAACCAGGGATGGTATTATAAATTATGAAGTGTTTGCTATTTCCTTTTTGTTTGACTGGGGACCGATTTCCTTCCAAAACATACAGAAGGTTAACAACCCCTGAAGAGTGTTAGTTTTATCTGATAGAGGTTCCCCCTCCCGATTCGCCCCGAATAAATGCCAACATGTTTAGATATAGGTGGAATAGGGAATTAAATCAAACAGATTAACTGGATAAACAGAAGGCGTTTTCCAACCTAGCTTGTGGGACTGCAAGAGAGAGAGAGAGAGAGACTTTCTCCGTGGTCTTTTATTAAAGTTTCCACTCAAGTGGGCCCTTTCACGCCATGCCCGGAGGATTATATCAGCCAGCTTTAGTAGCAATTGTAAATCCCCAGATATGTTTCACGGAGCTGAAAAAAAGAAAACACGAGCAGCCTTTCTGGCTCAGACCAAAGGTCTATTATTTAGTGCAGAGAACTGACAAACAATACAAAATGGCAACAGCATTAACACCCATTGTGGTTTATTCCATGTTTGCCATCTGAAAGTATAGAGTGCCTGAATGCAGAAGCTCCATTTAGCATTTCACAGACAATAGCCATTGATTAACAGACTGGCTTGGCATCTGATTTCTGGGGGTGAGGGGCTGCGTGAGACACAAACACTGACTTACGGGTGTGTGACGCCTATGTGCTGCTCTTTTTACACATGAACTCTCTTTGTGGTGTTGCTCCTGGACTGGAGAATGCACTCTCTTCAGAGTTGCAATCTTTTCCCTATCCGACTGATTTGAAGAAGGGAGTAAATTATAATAATAATTGCATGCTTTCAAGTCACTTCTGACTTATGGCAATCTTTTCCACAGTTTTCCACGTAGAGAACATACAGGTTTCCCATTCCCTTTTTTTCTGGGGGTGCCCTGGGACTGCGCAGAGCTTGCCCAAGGCCACACAGGCTGTCTCTACTCCCAGGAGGCCCAGTGGGGGAATCAAACTTCCAACCTCTGGCTCCTCAGCCAGAGACCTAGATCACTGAGCTATCCAGCCAGCTGTTAATCATGTGCTGTCAAGTCAATTCTGACGTAGGGTGACCTTTTTCAGGGTTTTCCAGATAGAGAATACTCAGAAGAGGTTTACCCTTCCCTTCCTCGAGGGGTGCTGTGGGACTGCGCAGCTGGCCCAAGGCCACCCAGGCTGGCTGTTCCCCCAGGAGGCCCCGTGGGGGAATTGAACTCCCAACCTCCGGCTCTGCAGTCAGTTATCTAACTCATTGAGCTGTCCAGCAGCTGATATACCTGGAGGTGCTGGAGGCCTGTTTCTATGGAAAGAAGGCAACACTGGCTGAAAGGAGGGATCATTTGACCTGATGCATGATGATATTTCAGTGGGATTTATTGATTAGATTGATTTAATGACCCATATTGTATATTGTTTGTATTATTCTGTGAATGTGACTTGTATGGCTTATGTTGTGAACTGCCCAGAGAGTGCTGTGCACTGTGGGGTGGTATAGCAGCTGAAGTAAGTAAGTAAGTAAGTAAGTAAGTAAGTAAGTAAGTAAGTAAGTAAGTAAGTATTGTATGCTGATAGGATTTTACAATGTTCACATGATTTTAAAGGTATTTTCAGCTGCTTTGGATCGGTCTCTAAAGTTTGGAAAGCAAGAAGTATGAATGAATGCAAGAAGCAAACAGGTGAAGCTACAGGGAAAGCTCAGAGCTACTCCTGAGGGGGCTTTGCTGTTTGCTTTTTAAAGGCTAGCTTCCCCGTATCCGTCATGCTGCCCAAGCCAGCCTGTTCTATGCATACATTTCACTTTTAGAGCCCCCGGGGAGTCCTAGACAGAGACTCCATTTCATTCAAACCCTCGGGGATCACAAATGGCATATTTTTTCCCCTAGCCTGCCAATATCCAGCGTCAGTTTCAAAACAAATTTGCCTTTTCCTCTTAGCCTGGTATAGAAACACTTCCATTTCCAGACCAAAATGAATAATAACTATTTGGTGAATAATTCTGTAAAGATTTACAGTCAATAGAAAAGAGAACTCTCCTGGCAGTGGCTCATGGAAACAGCCTCGGCGAAAGGCTGCTAAGAAGAACCTGATCAAATTCGCAATACTAAATGCAGGAGGTTTCCTCTGGAGTAAATCTACCACACACTGCAGAGCATCCTTCCTGATAACACCCAGCTTAGGATCTCAGCTTTGGAGTAATCAAATGAATGTGCACTTCAATTTATATGTCACAATTTCTTAATATCCACTGTGCTCTAAATCATCTGTTGAACCCATTCTTACAAGAGTCCTGTAAAAATGGACCGTTCTCTCTTCTCCCTGCCGACTATACAGGAAAAGAACTGAGACCTAGTGATTATACAAGGGGACTGGTTTTCTTATGGTACAGTTATGGCTTATGAGTAGTTTTCATAGTATTTATCCCCATAGAAAAGAATGGAGACTGCATTATTTCTCTTTGTCAATCCTGTTATTACAGGAATTATTCACTGATGCAGTTCTCCTAGTCATGCTACCTATTGAAACCTTGAGACCCCCACTTGTACCTTTTACCTGAGTGAACAATACGTCGGTCATTATGAGGTGAAAATTGTATTTTCCTAACCTCCTCTCTTCTTGAATAGGAACATATCTGATCCAGGAATGTGTTTCCTGTGGAGAAACTTTGAGTGGGACTCTGACCCCCTGTGGGGGGCAGATTTATGAGGCACACTTTGCAGTAGGCAGGGCCTGGCCCTGTAAGAGACAGACACAAATAGCAACCCCCTCTGCTTTGTAAGTCAGGTACGGTTTTCTTAGAGGCTCAGCTAAAACTAGTTGGGAGAAGCTGGTCGGCTTTGCCCAGCGACTCACAAGTTTTATGTTGCTTTTGGCTGTTTGCTTTATTTATTTAAATACGTCAGGACCCCAAATCTGCGGGGATTGGTTCTCATGATGAACACGGCTTCTCATTTCCCCCTGGAGGTCTACACAATTGTATAGGGCTCTTGGGAGGATGTTGAGGCATCAGGATTTCTGACCTGACACGAGTAATTTAAGAGTGATACAGTTGGTGCAGTTCAATGATAGGGTGCCACTAGTAGCTTGGTGATGATGATGATGATGATGATGATGATGATGATGATGATTATGATGATGCCGCATTTGTCCCAACAAGGGACCCAAAGCAGCCCACGACATTAAAAAGATCAATTAAACAATATATGATTTAAAACAGAGGTCCCCAACCTTTTTCACCCCGTGGACCGGCTGGGGAAGGCGGGGCACGCCCGCGCTCATGTGCATGCGCGAACGAGCGCTCTCTCTCTCTCTATCTCTCTCTCGTGCGAACGAGCGCATGTGCAAATGGCGGTGCAGTGCTTGTGGTGGGGCGTGCGCGCTTGTGCGCATGCGCAAATAGCGGCGTGGCACTCGCACAGGCACGCTGGAGCGTGCGCACATGCGCAAATCTGCTGTGCGGGGGTCAGTGTGTGCGGGGGGTGGGGCGGGAGGTCTGTCTCCATGGCCCAGTCCGGCTCAGGCCACGGACCGGCACCAAACCTTTTTGACTCCCCGCTCCCTTGACTTACTGGCCACTGGCCATGGCTCCCTCAATACGATACTTTGAGTGAGACGGGAAGAAGGGAGGGGGGAAGCCCGGCCTGAGTCGTACTTCTCAGGATTCTGCAGTACCCCTGGCTGGGTTTGGTGGCACCCTAGGGTGCCATGCCACACAGTTTGGGAACCACTGCTTTTAAGTCAAAAGTAGGCACATTCCATTCCACTAGCTTTTGGACTACAATTCCTATCAGCTCTAGACAAAGTAGCCAGTGGTGAGTGATAATGCGAGGGGTATAAGTTGCCCACCCCATTCTATGTAAAGTGAATACACAAAAATATGGAGCACAATTTGCTGCAGTGGAGTTGCCTAATTCCTAATATGCTTGCATACACACAGACACATGCAGGTGCCAAGAAAATGTCTCTCTCGAGCTCTGCCTGTCCGGAGTTGACGCTGGGTTTCCATGGGTGGATTTGAAACACATTAATTCCCAAAGGCGCGAGATGCTTTGTCAGCCCCTGAGAGGAGACCCTATCTCATTGATGGATGCGCTTTGTTTTCTCATCACTCAAAGAAGGTCAGATCTAATCCAGATTTATTGTGCGGGGCGGAGTGCTCCGGCGTCAGGCCTAAACCATCCAACCTCTGGCACGTTTACAAATGTTTCTGCTGACCTCGGGGAGAAGAGTCTATGAAAAAGGACATCCACCCCGTCGGAAAAGGGCAACTGAAATAATCAAAGGCTGGTGTACCTTATTTCGAAGACAGCTGTTTGTTTTTCTTTCATTTGAGGGCAATAGGAGGACTGTGGAGAAACAGTGTATAAAACTGCAAACACTGAACTAGAGAAGTTTTTTTTCTTACCTCTTTCATAACACAAGAACTTGAGAGCTTCTGCACGGAGAGTGGTTAGCAGGGGATCCAAACACCTGTGAGACCAAACACCACTACAATACAAAGTTAATGTAGTGGCGTTTGCTGTCACAGGATCCAGTGACTGCCCCCAACAGAGATGGGCTTTCCGAAAAGTTTAGGTAGGATTTTCAACAAAAGATTGCAATATATTTTCCTCTGCTAGGCTGATCCCTCCAAACTGGAAAACCGGCAAGCCTAAGGAAGCAGTGAATACTCTTGATACTTCCCATCCTTCATGGGAAAGGATGGCACTGCAGAATGGGGCAGACCCATCAAAACAGTTGTTAACTCCTGAGTGATTTTCCCCCACTCCTGCTAAAGAGCAGAAAAATCAGGGTGGTTTGCAGTAGCAAAGAAGGAGGTCTCTCTCTCTCTCTCTCTCTCTCTCTCTCTCTCTCTCTCTCTCTCTCTCTCTCTCTCACACACACACACACACACACACACACACATTTCCAGAAAAGAAATGCATTTTGCATAAAACCCTTCACTTCCTGCAGAATGCAAGCTTTTCCTGCAAAATTATTGCTTTATAAAATCCTTCTGAAGATTTACCCTTCTAGACTTTCTTTTTTTCCTTTTTTGGGGGGTCTGTCCTCGGACAGCTTGATCAAATTTGAGGAGGGTTTATAAAATAACAATACTGGAAATAACATGAATGTTAAGGAGATGGGCTTTTTACAGTTGCTAATAATCTTTATGACACTTGTTTGATATTCAGTTACTTTCTAGGAGGTTTTGTAAGCAACGCCAATAGTGGGTGAATTACCCCAGGCAATAGATGACTGCAAGAGCAACATGGTAATAAGTTAAGATTCTCTGGTTACCTTTGAAGCATTTAAGGTGGACCTGTTAGGGAGGGAAATATATCTGGGCAATACAATGTATAGTACAATTATTGCAGTGTTTTACTTTCAATAGTGCCCTAAGATGCCTTGACTAATATCCAGTCCATTGAGATGGGTGTCTAGTATGTGTATATATTTTATCTCAGCAGTCTCTCTCTGGAGTCTTGTCTTGTACTTTTTTTCTTTTTTAAAGAGATTTTCTTTTGTCCTTCTCTAGCAACACCAGCCACATGAGTAACGTAAGGAGTTTTAGATATAGAGATAACCGTGCCTGGAGAGCATCACTCAGAAAATGCCTTTGTCGCAGTTTAAGGCCCATGAGCAGAGGCACAAGAAGTAGTAGCAAACCGGCTTTGAGGGAGCTTTGGCCTTGGATGATTTTCCACCTCCACGTTTATGCTACCTTGGGACATGTTCTCAGAGCCATCGTCAGCTTGGAGAGCTCTGGGGGACCGAAGCTGGCTGCTGGCCACATCTAAAATAGAACTGAAAAGTGAAATGACATTAGAAACAAATGTTCTGTAAGCGGATCGGAGGCTTTGGGAATTAGGCATTTGACTTCTGCCTGAAATCCCGAGTTTAATAAAGTGAAATCCCTCCACACCTCCCATTAGAGCAGACTGTTTGGCTAACAGGCCTAGACATCCTGCAAAATGTGGACATTTTACTGCAGCTGGAGTGTGGGGGGACATCAAGCTGGTTGCTCCCTCCTCGACCAATGAGATTTGCTTCACCTCTGCAGTTTTCAATTCAACTGGTCTTGCATTTTGACACAGCAACACCATGGAGTTCCCATCAGCAGGACTGCTGTTCCCATCGTTCCCTCTACAAAACCTTTAATCCAGCCACCACTTGATGCTGGGAACTCTACCTCCTAAGAGACCATGTACCTTGATTTAGAAGGACAATCCATTGTTGTTGTTGTTGTTGTTAAATAATAATCTTAGAACTGTATTCTCAAAGGCTTTCATGGCTGGGATCCAATGGTTGTTGTAGGTTTTCTGGGCTGTTTGGCTGTGTTCTGGAGGTTTTTCTTCCTAACGTTTCGCCGGTCTCTGTGGCCGGCATCTTCAGAGGACAGGAGTTAGAACTCTGTCTGTGTTCTGTGTTCTAACTCCTGTCCTCTGAAGATGCCGGCCACAGAGACTGGCGAAACGTTAGGAAGGAAAACCTCCAGAACACGGCCAAACAGCCTGGAAAACCTGCAACAACCAATCTTAGAATTGCAGGGCTGAAAGGAACCCTATGGATCATCAAGCCCAACCGCTGTCGAGAAGGCACAGCGGGGAATTGAACTCCCAGCCTCTGACTCTGAAGTGAGAGGTTGGGAGTCCGATTCCCCACTGTGCCTTCTTGGGATTATCTCAGTTGTTTAGGACTCTGGCTCTGCAGCCAGAGTCCTAAACCACTGAGCTGACCCCAATGTGCATCCCGCTACCCCAAGAAGGTAGGTTAGTGGGTGTGGGAGAGAGACCTTTTTGAGTAGCGTTCCTTTCACAGGGTATTTAGAACAGTGTGACAATGGAACCCATGATCTTGGGAGGTGGTGAGCACTCCAACGCTGGAGGCCTTCAAGAGAAAATTGGACAACCCTCTGTCAGATCTGCTTTGATTGGGATTCCTGCATTGAGCAGAATATTGGACTGGATGGCCTTACAGGCCCATTCCAACTCAGTTACTCTATGATTCTATGATTCTAAATTAGGTTGTCTTTGGGTGTGATCAAATGGAGAAATAGATCACAATTTGGATCACACATAGAATAATCCGGTGCAACTTACTTCCCAGGGATCACACGACATGCAAGGAAATGCACTCCAGCCCAACCCCAACCCATGCTGTAGGATTTATACTTTCAGGCTGGAAAGATTCTTGAGCAGACAGACGGGTTCCTTTAAGGGAGATCACTTCCATTAAACTACCCCTTTAAATAGTCATAGTCATATAATCACAATCATGTATCACCAAGTCAATTATGACTTATTGTAACCCTTTTCAACAGTTTCCAAGTAGAGAAGACTCAGAAGTGGTTGGCCATTCCCTTCTAATGGGACTGGGCAACTGGCCCAAGGCCACCCAGGCTGGCTCAACGTCTCTGGAGGCACAATAGGGAATTGAACTCCCAACCTTTGGCTCCACAGCCAGAGACCTAAACCACTGAGCTATCAGCCAGCAGACATAAATCAACCTGGATCTATTTAATGAAAATTGGTATCCTCTTTTGTTCAATTTTCTGGTAATTCGCTTCTGTTATTTCCCATCCCAACCCTTTCTTCCTTCACCCTCTTCCCCTCCATAAAGGTTTAATCACCGGGAAACCCCAAGTGAGGAAAGCCACTGCTTTGTTATCCAGAAGATTTTTGCAGCCTCTGTCTCGTTAAGGGTAGGGTTAATTGACAACGTTGCCTTTGGGAGTGAAAAGAGGGCTCACGCTTTCCTCATACATAAAAAAGCAAATCCCAAGCCTGTTGAATTAAAGGCTAAGTGGGCCCCCCTCTAATCACTCACAACAGTCCCCAGGACGATCTGTCCTCATTTAAAGAGCGATTTTTCACATTAACTTACCGCAAACCCTTGCTTTGGCTTAAGCCGACTTTGCCTCAGGAGTCGAGCCATCTGGCTGGGTCTATGGAGCCCCAGCCTGGATGAGCGAGCAGGCTCGGAGGCCCTCTAATCTAGCGATGGCCACTTGATGTGACCCTTGAGTTCTTAGGAACAGCTCAGAAATAACTTCCTAATCACCCAGAGCAGCCCAGTTGCTCTGCCCAGCCTTGATCCTGCCCTGCCCTCATCCTGGTACAAAAATAGTCGGTGGACGCCTGGGGATATATTCCATTTTTAAGACAGCAGGAGCTGGTTTAACATCGGGACTTCAGTGTAGCAATGGAGAAATTTATCTGTTCCAATTTGTTCCACATCTGAACTTGCAGATCCCAAAGTGATGTCCAGATGTGCAAGCATTAGTAAATTCTTCTAAAAAGGACCCAAGCAGACTTCTCTATCCGTACTCTACAGGCACAGCTGTTCCCAGCATAATATTATGAAAACAGTTGAATTTAAATACTTTTTTCAAAAAAAGAGTACAGTTTCAAAATGGTACGGGTCTCCTTCTCCTTGCTGTATTTAATGGAAGCGAGGGGAAAAAATACAAATAAACCCTATTAAGAATAACTCTGACAAAAAACACAGCAAAAGTAGCTCTTGTAATTCTTTATTTCACTTCATCTCTCAGTCGCCCACTCTTGGAACAGCTAGGATCATGTTGTACCCACCAAACATTGGTTAAGGATGAAGCACCTCTCGGGAATAAAAAACAATTAGTAGGAGCCCCATATAGGCCTAACAAGGTGAAATTATTTATTTATTTTAATTATTTAAAAGAATTTCACCCCACCCTTTTCCTTAAGAAGGAGCCAAGGTGGCTTACATCATTAAAATACAATATTTAAAAGCTACAAAACAGTAAGTATGCAAATATTAAAAAGGATCAAACGAATACCACATTAAAAGATGGTGAACATATACAACACCAAATTCATTAAAAGCAGTAAGGTACAACAATCTGTTAAAAAACTTGACTCAGGTAGCCAGTCACTGAGGGAAGAGAGAGGTCTTCGCATGCTTGTGGAAGGGCATCAAAGATGGGGCCAGGCTGGCCTCCAGTGAGAGGGAGTTCCACAGTCTGGGAGCAGCCACAGAGAAGGCCCTTCTCCCGTGTCCCCACCAAACACACATTCAACCACATATTTTTATGAACATTAAATGCCTGACTTTGGTTCCCTCCCTATTAAAAAAAAAAGTCCCAAGCCTTTTCTGCTCCGAATAAATTTGTAGAAATGCATAAATTGGTCCACAAGATGAACTGAAAGATAGTTCTCATTCCTTTGGACTTACAGGATTCTAAGCGGCAGGTGTAAATTCTGGCTTCTCTGACAAAATGGCCAATAATTGCTTGCACCAGCTGATACAGGATCATGGGAAGCAATGGCCATATAGAGAATACTAGCTAAATTCTTCATTCACATTGAGTTACGCTGGCTTGATCCCATGAGGCACCTTGACAATGCATTTTCAAGCTCAACGAGATTCCACAGCACCAAGAAAGGGCAAGATCAGTGGTGCTAATTCCCCCCCCCCCCCGCCGTCCACTCATTAGAGTGTCTGCAATTGGAGTAAACTGGTTCTTTGTACAACTGGTGACTTTTCATTTGGAGAACCAAAGGGTGCACAAACTCACAGGAAGTATGGAGCTACAGCTGATGGTTCAGAAAAAACAGCAACATACATTTGCCCCCTTAAAAGTCCATGCAACCAAGCAGTTCTGATTTGATATAATTTGTGTGATTCGTGTTAAAATATTACTTGCAATAATGTGGAACCTGAACAAATTTGTTCTTCTTGTACAAATGAATGTTCACGTTCTTCTTCTCTTCTGTGGTCAAGAGTAGAGATGGGCATGAATGGGAAAACCAGTGATTCGTGATGGTTTGTGGTTCATGGCTACCCACAAATCACAAACCATGAACTATCATGACCCCCCTAAAAAACATACCAGTTCACACTAAGGTAGGGAGATGACAGGGGCAGTGGGATGGGGGATGGGCGGGCATCCCCCTTTCTTGAGGGGGAAAAAGTTGGGCGCTTTGCTTCATTTTGGCGAAATGGGATCCCTGAACTGAACCACACACTGAAACAAGGAAAAGTCCAGTTTGTGGGTTTTTCTGGTTTGTCGTTTGGTTTGTGGCCATCTGTAGTCAAGCGAATCATTCAGCTGCTCACTTTTTTGGAGGGTGAGCAGGAGAAAAGGGTGGAGGGTCTTTGTGGTTGTGCAGGAGGAAAGATAAGTGATGATTTACATCTTTAGTGAGAAATGCTATGTTGATGATGATTCTCTTCCCCAGCGTGTGTGTGTGTGTGTGTGTGTGTGTGTGTGTGTGTGTGTGTGTGTGTGTGTGTGTGTGTACGTGCAATGAATACATAATCTTAGTATGCTGTGTCTTTTGAGTATTGAAAGGCGAGTGAGAGGTCTGGAGAAGACACCTTCCACCCGCCCCCCCCCAAAAAATATCTCAACCCGTTCTAGAGTCGGATCCAGAAGGAGTCCAGGGCTACCAGGACAGTAGCCAGGAAGGACAGTCTTCGATTTTATAGATTTGAAGAGAAGAAGTCTCCCAATAGCCATGATTGCTAACTGGGATTTTGAATTTCAGGGGCACTCAGCTTCTCAGGATCAGATGCTGAAGACCATCAGCTGTGGATGAAGCCACATGTGGTGTTTTATCCAGGCACTTGGCCAGCCGTGTCTTTGTCAAAGTCACTTAAGCGTATAAAACAACAGGGTGAATTACGGGGTGACGAAAAGCTGGTCCTGTTTTCAAATAGAGCGAGGGCAGTGGAAGAGCAACAGTCTACAAAGAGCCAAGACTCAACCCTAGAAATTCACTGACGAGAGGGGTGAGCCATCAGAGCAAATTATAGATGTGCTGGGTTGAAGCACAAAAAATCCAAACTGGAGCCATCTGAAACCAGTTGCAAGACAGGGAGTTCTTGCTATTTCCAGCAGCACAGCTCTGATGGCTCTTTACAGCTTTTGGCCTGAGCCCCTTCCCTGCTTTAGCGGTGCTCACTCCATCCCCAGATGTTGGAAATCTTCCCACTGATTACTCAGCATTTCTGCTCCAACACATGCAACCATCAACACTCTCTGTGGTAGAGGAGTCTTCCATCTACCATTCTTTTCTCCTCTTCCTCTTCTTCCTCTTCCTGAGCATCTGCCCTCTTTCTCCCCCAGCTGGCCTGGATCCTCCTTTTCCTCCTGAGGAGGACTCACCCAGGTTAAGACATGAAACAGAATGGAAGCAATATGTTCACCTATCATTTGGACCCTGCAAAAAGATTAGCATGTGTACTGTCCAAAATGGATGGTCATGCAATTTTTGGTTGCTCAGGAGTGACTTTCCTGGGCAAGTGGAGTTATCCAGTTCTAGAATCCTTTGTCCCAAAGTGCACCTCCTTGTTCACATCATGTCCATACCTCTGGAGAAGAGACACTTGCCCAGCTAACAAAATCATTCCGAATTTATTATAGTTCTCCATAACCCTGAGCAAATAGGCAGCAGTCTAGATGTTGTCAAACCTTGACTGATGGGCAGCCAGTAGGGAGGAATGATAGGAACTGTAGTTATGAGGAGACACACATTCCCTATTAATATGCTTCAGATTTCCTTTGATTCTTCTATGGTATTGTGAGCATTGTGATCTACTAGTTAGTATTGGAGTAAGACTCGAGAGATCTAGGTTCTCATTTCCACATGGCCATGAAAGTCTTTCGGTGAACTGAATCCAATCCTTCTTTCTCAGCCTGACCTACCTCACAGGGTTCTTGTGAGGGCAACGATGAAGAGAACCATAAAGACTGTCTTGAACTCATCTAAGGAAAGGTGGGATAGAAATGGAAGAGCAGGCAACCAAAGAAGCTTAAGTGCACACCTTTTGAAGGCCTTCTCCTTCCAAAAGATGGTGGCTTGACTCCAAATTACTTCCACCTCGCGAGTTGGAGGAATCCATCATTGGACCCCCCCCAGTGGGCCAGGTTAATGGCGCCTCTCATGATTTTTTAATGGTGGAGATCCTGCTGCTTCAGCAGTCTCTCGGCCATCTGGAGGGTGCGAGTCAAACCAAAGCCATTGCAAGAGGAGGCTGAGAGGAGATCAGCAAAGGCTCTCATTAGCCTCTAGCTCCAGTCTAGTGTACTTGATTAAAGACGTAAATCAAAAGGTGAAGCCAGGAATCGATATTTTTGACAAATGGAGAGTCTTCCGGAGAGGCTGCACCTGCCCTGCCTCTGATTCATAAACACGGACTGGAGAAGTAACTCTTCCCGCCGGGAGGGAGACATGGCCCGAAAGGCCAGAGGTAGCTCCTTGGCCCATTACAAGGGAAAGCCCAACAACTGCCTTCTGGATGAGCATGGATGCATCTGCTTATTTCTGGTCCATATTACACTCCCTTAAAAAAAAAAAAAAACATGCCCACTAATCACTCAAAACAGGTGTTTGAGTTAGAGCTGGCATGGATTATTTGAGCTCAGCTTTTCCTATCCATTTCAGGGGTGGTGTGATGAAAATGTCATCCACGCTTAATTGTTGCTGTTATGTGCCATCAAGTCAAAACTGACCTATAGTGACCACAACAGGGTTTTCAAGATAAGTGAGGGCAGGTCCACACTGGCAGAATAGCTCGCTATTTGGATTGCGTTTGTGTTATAAGAATTTGGTGACTTACCTTCCTTCCTTCCTTCCTTCCTTCCTTCCTTCCTTCCTTCCTTCCTTCCTTCCTTCCTTCCTTCCTTCCTTCCTTCCTTCCTTCCTTCCTTCCTTCCTTCCTTCCTTCCTTCCTTCCTTCCTTCCTTCCTTCCTTCATGTTGCACAATTTTAAATTATGGACATACGTGAAATATAGGTAACATTAAAAACAAATTAAAATGTTAAGATAAATTAGACTATTCTTGATCAGAAGTGGGCTACTTCTGGCCATTTGTTGGATCTTCTTTTATACATGTGGCAGGGCATAAATTGCATGCCCCTAAGTGGTACATGGATGGAATTTCCCCACAGTCACAGAACATTCATCCCGTATCCAAGTAAAACCCATTTTACTTTTAATTTGGTCACATATGAAGACTAAGCCAACCTCAGAAGTGGAAACTTCCAAAAACAATTTACAAGAAAATTCCTAAGAATTATTCAGCCGCATTTACCATGGTGGAAGGGAAGCACATTTGAAGAAGGAAGACTGTCAATATTAGGGATAGATAAGATATATTTGGAGCTCACATTGAAAGTGTGACTACGTGATTTCCCAGAATGAGCACAAATACATGCACAACTTGGAGACAGGGATCTATGTTGTTCTGGGCTTGTATTGGGATTCACAGACCAATAAAAAAGGATTGAAATGCACACATTTCAAAAATATACATACATACACACATGGTGCAGCTTGTAAGGAAAGGTGCATGGAAATATATGTCCCTGTTAAAGTGTGTCAGAATTGCAGGCCAAAATTGGGATGAGTTTGGGAATGGAAAAAACTACCGTAGCCTCTAATGAGAGCATGTCATTTGGACACATTGCCAGCCAACAGACAAAAATCCATTTTCATTCCAGCTGATGTGCCCATCTGTCAGGTTTCTCACTTCAGAACTCCATTGCTACGGCTCATCAGAATGAATTCCTGCACCTTCCTCTCTGGTTTCTTTCTGCTTCTCTTCTTTCCAATATACAACCAAGAAATAGTGATTTGAACCCAGCCTGTGTGATCCGACTCAGGAGATTTTGTTCTTGACCCAGTCTTATTTGGAGTGTTCTGGTTAATGGGACCTCCATAGGCCCTTCAACTAGAGGGCTGTATGAAGATTCTGGCTTGGCCAGATCATGAATCACTATATTTATTTGCCATGGTGGGAGGGAGCTTCTTCCTGCCTGTTGCTGCTGTCATTCAGGCACCAGTGGTACTTGCCATCTTTGACTTTGAAGGATCGTAGAATAATTGGGTTGGAAGGGCCCTAAAAAGCCATTGGGTCCAAGCCCCTGCTCTAGAGATGGGCACAAACCTCAGTTCAGAGGTTCTTGCTGGTTTGTAAGTGTGGCACCACAGGTTCCTTTCCCCCACCTCCCTGGCCAAAGCCCCCCTCACCAGCTGGACCGTGCTCCTCTCCTCCTCCTCCTCCGCTGTTCAGCCAGTCCCCAGCAGGAGCACGGGCTTCCCTGCCCCGCCTCCTTGGCTGATCGCCCACTCAGACAAGGAGGCGGGACAGGCAAGCCCGTGCTCCTGCCGGGGACTGGCTGAACAGCCGGACGAGAGGACCGTGCTCCAGCTGGTGGTGGTGGTGCTTTGGCTGGTGGGGGAAGGTGGGGGAAGGGAATGCGCTGCACATACAAACTGGCACGAACCTCCAAACTGAGGTTCGTACCCATCTCTACCTTGCTCAATGCAGGATCTATGAATGCATTCTGGGATTTAATTTCCCATGGCTCAGGAGCTGTTCATGGTGCTGAACCTTGTCCCCACAAAAGATTTGATCCCGTAGGCAAATCCCATCAAGTGCCGACAAAAACCCGGAGCAAACTCGTGATGCTCCCAAAACTGAAGCCCCAGTTGCTGCTGTGAGACCCTGAGTTCCTGCAACGGACTTCAGGAGAGGACAAGCTCAAATTAGAAAGCAGGTGTCCACAGCCTGTCCCTGAAAAATGCCTGAAGACCTTTGTTATGAATGAGGAGAATTATGCAAAATAAACCAGCAGCAGGGCGATGGGGTGGGAAGGCTTTGCTCCTGGGGGCTGAGGATGTGGCACACATTTAGCTGTGATTTGTTTCCCTCTGGTTCCTCTTCTGGAGGAAATCTCCTCCTTAAATCTGCCTAAAGCCCAGCATCAATCCCAAGCAGGTGTTCTATGAAACCATTTCTATTCCTCAAGAGAGATTACGGTGACAAATGGGAGAATGGTGCCATGAATCTGAGCAGCCCGTTCCGCTGGGAAGGGTGAGGAAGCAGGTTAAACTTTGCACCACGGTAGCGCATTGGCGGTGGGGCACCGAGGGAGCAGCTTTCTTGACATTGTTTAGTCAACCATGTCGTGCGGATCATGAAAAGTGCCTTAATCTGCAATATGCAGGGCTTCCCTGGGGATTAGCAGCAGTCCCAATAATCCAATTAAGCTTTGCAAAATCAGGGCCATATGTTGCCTTTATCCTGCCAGTTTCTATCTGCAGGATAATAAAATCCCAGGCAGCAGCTTGTGACGTCCAGTGGCCTCTGCCTGCCTCCTGGAGTGTGAGGACCTTAGGTCTTCGTGAACACCCACAAAGCGGGAACGAGAAACCTTCTTCCCCCAGTTTGCCATCTCATCGACCCCAATTCCGGAGGTGCTACGAGATCACTCCGGGTTTTGGCCCGCACTTTGCAGATTGAAGCGAAGGAGCGGAATCTGTTGTGGGGAGAAGTTTCAGCACCTTGGATAGTTCCCATAGAGTGGAAGCTAAATTGCTAATGAATGGGAGGCTTGCTTAGATTATTTTCGGTGGAGGGGGGCAAAAGAGTCCAAATAGAGGGTACAGGAAGGATATACCCTGTTGCATCAGCTCCACTGGCTGCCCATCTGACTGAGGCCCCATTCAAAGGACTACTGATGGCCCATAAAAATTCCCAAGATCTTTGTGAGCTTTTGAAGGACTGTATCTCTCCATATGTCTCTCTCTCTCTGTTCAAAGACGGGGAAGCCTTTTTTTTTTCCGCTCCTGCGGCTCTCACAGGTACATCTAATGAGAACATGAAAGAAAGTCTTCTTGTAAGGCTGCTCCTTGGCTATAGAACTTCCTCCCAAGGCAACCCAGGTTGACCCCTTCCCTCCTGTCCTTTGGCCGACCAAAGCCTTCTCTCTTTAATCAAGTCTTTGGCCACTGATCAGACTGCAGAGAGAGTTTTTAACGAGTGGAAGCTATACTTTTCTTTTTAAAAACTCTTTTCAGTTTATGGCTTCCTGTCTGTAATTGTAATTGCTTTATGCTTAATAGTCTTCCAACATTATTGTATGCTTCGTTGATTTTTCAGATTTACTTTGTCTGTCCCTGGGAATTTCATCAAACACTTTTGGTTCCTGGTTTGAGCAGGTTTTTGGTGTGAACTTTAAAGGAGGTATTGAGGCTACTTGTTCCATTTGGCAGATTGAGTCCCATCCCAGCTGGGTAAATCGCAGAAATCCACAGCAGATTCAGCACACTCTCTGTGACATCACAATTGTCCACCACCACAGAGCAGACCATGTAGCCCCGCCCTGCAATGAACAATGAGAAATGCTTTGACAGTCATTGCTGTGAACACAGACGAAGCATGATTGTTTATGCACCTTCTGCACATTTTAACAAAGAACCACAGAGGCTTCAACAATGCACATAAGAGTCTGTTCCTCTGCATGAACACGCTTGCAGGCTTTCTATATCTATCTATCTATCTATCTATCTATCTATCTATCTATCTATCTATCTATCTATCTATCTATCTATCTATCTATCTATCTATCTATCTATCTATCTATCTATCTGTCTGTCTGTCTGTCTGTCTGTCTGTCTGTCTGTCTGTCTGTCTGTCTGTCTGTCTGTCTGTCTGTCTGTCTGTCTGTCTGTCTATCTATCTATCTATCTATCTATCTATCTATCTATCTATCTATCTATCTATCTATCTATCTATCTATCTATCTATCTGCATGCTGATGGAAAGAGAAGGTTCAGCAAGACCCTTTCATCTGTAGACCTCTTTCCTCCTTGTTCCAGGAGCTCACAGCCTTGCAGGCAATGGCCGCCACTCATAATTTGCCCAGCTGATTGCAAGGGGGCAGTGGGAGGCCAGGTTTGTGTTGGGCAGTATCATTTCAATATACACTCATAAAAAGAGCCTCAATAGGATTTCTCTCCAATAGCTTCCTTGTTTATCAGCCACAGAGACGTATGACTGTGTGCAAACAAAAGACCCCAAACACACGTTCAGGAATTGCCTTTATTGCTTTGCTCGACGGGTGTGACCCCATCTTCAGATAAAGGTGTAAACTCAATCGGAACTCCGTGTGCATTTCCCAGGCAGCCACGAGGTAGAACAAAGAGCCCAGGAGAACCCAGAGGGTGGAGCAGCACCTCTTACGGATCCCTGGCATTCATGGAGTTCAAATGCTAAAATAAATTGGATGCGACATGATTAAAAGTGGGGAAAGGGGAATCAAAAGCATCAGGATCTTACAAGGAAGATGCTGATCTGGTGCCAAAGGAGAAGAAGACTAATAGCTGTCCCTCCCTCTCAAGGAAGCTTAAGAGCTTTTCTGTACACTGCTGTCATTGCAGATTTCTGGGTAAGGTCACTGGGCTGTAGCAGCCACTGTCCACATAACTTTCTAGCTGTAATGCAACATTGTGGGCTTCCAGAATTGGAGCATTTTTCTATATTTTTTTCTTCTTCTGCTCTTCTGTCTTTTTAAATATTTAGTTAACCACCAGACTAGGATTAAGTATGTATGTGAGAATCTTGTGTTTATGTTCTGAAGACAACACAAGCTGATCAGCAAATTACATGAGACAAGAAACGCTGCTTTCAGCCATTAAGGAATTTCTTGTTCTAATGACAGGTTGTCTATAAAGGCTTCTGCCTAAGCTGTTTTTTTAAAATATCCACCGTTAGTCAAAGGGAAACACAATTATCTGGATTTCTGGATCAAGATTCAGATTGTCTTGGACAGCGTCCATTTGTAGTGATAACAGAATCACCCCACTTTTGCTGTGCCAATTGTCAAAATCCCCACCGAACGAAATGGCCAGTTCAAATCTAAACAAATATTCAAGCCAGAATCAAACATTTTCCTTTGTTATAAAGCAACTCCCTCCTGAATAATAACACCTATTTTCCCATTCTAGCCTTAATTTCAGAAACCATCCTAGCCGCTGCCGAGGAAGAATTGAAAGTGGAACACAGGGCAGAACAAACATAAAGGCACGTACACAGCACGTCTCCCGGGGGATTGTGATGGGGAGATGGTCCCTCAAGAGTCTGTTGGCACCCATGGGATTTCCTGTCCTTGATGAAAGACACAACCAGCAAAGGCCTCTCCTTTAATGCTGGAGTTTCACAACTTGCTCAGAATGTCTCTGTGTAAAACTAGTGTTGTTTCTTTTCAGAAAAGAGACAGGCAGACAGAAGGAACTTAGGCATGCAGGAAGGGTCTACCTCCACCACCGGATCTCCATGGGTCCCTAACAAGTCTATCTGGTAGGCGGGGGGGGGGGGGATCCCTTCTTTCAGGCATTATCCTGGTGGGAACTCTCCCTGGTGTGAACCCAGAGAGGTGGGAAGAAGAGGGTGAGAGGGAAAGGGAATAATCATTGTAGACCCTAAGTAGCCAGGCAAAGGAGAGGCCAAGGTACAGGTTGCACCTGCAACTCAGAGGATGGTCTCAGCTGGTTGGGAGGACTTGACCCCAGCCAAGCCTTCCAGAGCCTGGAAGCAGCCACTGAGAAGGCCCTCTCTCGTGTCCTCATTAAATGAGCATGTGAAGGTGGTGAGAGAAGGGCCTCCCCAGAAGATCTTGAAAGCTGAGAAGGCTCATACGGGGGTGATACAACCCTTCAAATAGCCATGCCCCATCCATCCATCCATCCATCCATCCATCCATCCATCCATCCATCCATCCATCCATCCATCCATCCATCCATCCATCCATCCATCCATCCATCCATCCATCCATCCATCCATCCATCCATCCATCCATCCATCCATCCATCCATCCATCCATCCATCCATCCATCCATCCATCCATCCATCTCTCTCTCTCTCTCTCTCTCTCTCTCTCTCTCTCTCTGTAGACCCAAGCCATGCAGGGCTTTATAGGTAATAGCCAGCACTTTGAATTGGGCTTGGAAACAGATTGGCAGCCAGGGGAGCTGTTGTAATAAGGGAGGGATATGCTGCAGCATTTTGAACCAGCCATAAAGAAGGCTGACCGCCGAAGAATTGATGCTTTTGAATTGTGGTGCTGGAGGAGACTCTTGAGAGTCCCCTGGACTGCAAAGAGAAGAAACATATCCATTTTGAAGGAAATCAACCCTGAGTGCTCACTGGAAGGACAGATCCTGAAGCTGAGGCTCCAATACTTTGGCCATCTCATGAGAAGAGAAGACTCCCTGGAAAAGACCCTGATGTTGGGAAAGTGTGAAGGCAAGAGGAGAAGGGGACGACAGAGGACGAGATGGTTGGACAGTGTCATCAAAGCTCCCAACATGAATTTGACCCAACTCTGGGAGGCTGTGGAAGACAGGGGGGCCTGGCGTGCTCTGCTCCATGGGGTCACGAAGAGTCGGACACGACTTAACGACTAAACAACAACAACAAATGCTGCAGCATTTTGAACCAGCCAGGCTGTGAGGGCCAGCAGGGAAACCTGGTGAGTTGAGGAGAGATACTGGCTAGACTGGGGTGTGCCATGTCCCACACTTGATGTATGGGATGGTGATTCCTCACCCCTCATGAAACTGCTCGTGGTTTCCTTTATTTGTCTTGGAACAGTGCATAGAAAAAGTCTGAATCAAAGTTTTGGGGAAATGCCTTTCCCGGCAGTGTCTGAGGAATATCTGACTTCAGGATTTCCAAAGAAGCCTTTCGCTTCCGGCAAAACTTTTAACTCCCCCTCTTAAACGGCGCCTCCTGCCTTCAAGGGCCTGACTGTCATATTAATGTAATTACGCTCAGCACGTTGGCTGTGACTGGCAGTGGAGGCTCAGTCGGGTCGGCTTCCCGCCGAAGGAGAGCGAATGGACAGAGTCCTCGAATCAATTAGCAGGCGGCAAGATCAAATTGGAAAGTAATGTTATTATCATCTCCTGCCTGGGAGACAGGCTGGTGCAAGAGCTGGGGATGAGTATCATACACAATTACTTTGAGTCTGAGAGCTGGAAGCCTCCCAGTTAATCTCTTTTCCACTGCCTGTGCTGGATCAATGTCGCATCTAAGAGCTCTGGCTATGGGGGAAGCGACGCTCACCTGGAGCTGTGTGATCTGGCCACAGTGACACATGTTGTAGTTAAGCCTCTTTGGGCCGGGGGCTGCCTTTGAAAAGGGTTTTGAAACTTCAGCAGGAGCAAAGCACTGCCCCTAGATTATTGAAACCAGTCTGCTTTCACAAGGCAGATGATTGCCCTCTTATAACAGCTTCCTCATGAAAGGATGGGCAGAATACTTGCTAGCTAGCTAGCTAGCTAGTTGGAAGACCGGTCGACCGACTGATAGATAATGCAAGAGAAAGAGAGAGGGGGAGAGAGAGAACTGATGACAGATAGCTACATAGGTAGATACGCATGGCATGGACCATTGCGTGTTGGAAATATTGCCCCTATTAGGATGCCAGCTGCAGATAAGTGTATAATTTCAGCTGGGGTTTTGAAGAATTTGCCAACATACTTGGGATGGAAAAAACCCTTGAGGTTCAAAAATCTGAATGCTGGGAAAAACAAAACAAGATAGATTTTCCTGTTTCTTGTCACCTTTGCTAATCCAGCCCATTGCTCTCCCTGTGTGCTAGATCAGTGATTCCCGACTTTGGATCCCCAGATGTTCTTGGACTCCAACTTTCAGAAATTCTGGCCCGCACAGCAAGTGGTGACAGCTTCTGGGAGTTTTAGTCCAAGAACATCTAGGGACCCAAGGTTAGGGACCACTGTCCTAGATGCTACCTGGCATTTTAGGCATGGGTGTGGTCCTTGTTAGTCATTAGACCTGACATGGTGTGTGGTCTTGAAGAGGTTAGGATCCTGAGCATTCATCCTGGTCCCATAGCACCAGTCAGAAGTGAATGAGGTGCAACAGAGTTATACACTTGGGCCAGCCAGGTTATGGTCCCCACTGAGCTATGAAATTCACTGAGTGAGCTTAGGTAGCCAAAGTCACTCGCATATAGGCAGCCTGATGCTCATTGGAATCAAAAGAGGGTATAGATTCAGCTAGCAAGAATAAACAAATCCTGCAGAAGGGGTGAGGGAGTGGTAGCTTTGAGGCACGGCTGTCCAAACTCTGACTGAAAAAGTTGAACCGGAAGTTGTCATGCCAGCTGGAAAAGTGTTCCTCAAATAAAAACCTTAAGCCCCCATCAAGCAGATCTCCTCTGGAACTGGTGGACATCAAAGCCCAAGCTCCTTGGCCCTTGTCAAGGATGGCTAAGGCTTGGTCCACGTTCTTCAGCTGAGTGAAGCTCTGCAAAACCACACCTGGAGATCTTTAGCTCCTTGATGTCCTGGAAGACCACATTCGTGGCTGTGTAGCTCTGCAACATTCAACCCTGGGCTGATACTTGACTTGACTCAGTTTCCCTTAACTTGGCTTGTCAAACTATCTGATAGAACTTCCTCTCTTTTGACTTTGGCTCCATTTTCTGGACACACCTGGGGATGCTCTTCACCTGACTTCCTTGCTGGCTGTGTGCGTGTGTGACCTTCTGTTTGACCTTTGACTGTCCGTCTATGCTTCTGGAACTTGTCTGCCTAGAACCAGGACAGAAAGAGAGTTTAGAGGAAACGTAGGAGTCGGGTTGTATCAACAGCAAGCAAGATCCCTTCGGTCTGAAGGAACTGAGGTGTTACAGGGTCACAAACGACACCCCATGTTGAAAAGTGAACCCTCCTCCCTCAATCTCAATTTAATCTCTGATGATGATGGGAAGGGCACTTTTAAAGGCTGTAAATGGAGCATCTCAGACTTATGGGTCTGGGTCCCATGAATCAAGGAGAATGAAGAGGCATCTCGAAGGGTTGCCAGAGTTATCCCATGAGTCTATTAGGGGCTGCAGCCCATCATCCTTCTGCTTAGAATCAGCTCCCCACCAGCAGCTGTGGAGCACCAGCCATCCGGCCCTCTTGCTTGCTATTTTTGGGAATCTCACAAGATGGCTCTCTGAGCTTTCACCGCAAACTCCGGAGCTGACATTTGTTCCCCATACAGACCAAGCTGCCACAATAATGAAGATGTAGACACATTTCCAGTGCAGAGCCCCAGCTAAGTGCAGGCAAATAATCGCTCTAATTACTCTAATTACTTAAGAGATAGCTCTGTTTTCCCAAGGAACTTTTTAAATGCGGTGCTTCAGCAAAGCAGACATGAGGCTGCAAGCAGGGGGACCTCTGACAAACATTTACCTAAAACAGAAGTGGTGGTACTGCAGAGGGCCAGATCGCTTGGCTGCTTCTCCAGGAGGGGTGGTATAGTCCTGCCTTGGTCTATTGAGGTCTGTGAGCTAAAAGGAAGAGCAAGTGGGTCACACAGAGGCAAATAATACAATCACAGAATCATGGAGTAGGAAGGGGGGGCTCTTAAGGCCATCGAGTCCAATCCTTGCTCAAGGCAGGAATCCAAACCAAAGCAAACCCGACAGAGGGTTGTCCAATGTTCTCTTGAAGGCCTCCAGCATTGGAGCGCTCACCACCTCCTGAGATAATTGGTTCCATTGTCATACTGCTCTAACAATTCAGTAGTTTTTCCTAATGGTCAGCCTAAATCTGGCTTCCTATAACTTGAGCCCATTATTACTTGTCCTGCAGTCTGGGATGATTGAGAACAGATCCTACCCCTTCCTCTGTATGACACCTGTTAAAGTATTTGAAGAGTGCAATCCTATCTCTCCTCCATCTTCTTTTCTCAAGGCTAAACATGCCCAGTTCTTTTGGTCTTTCATCACAGGGATTGGCTTCCAGTCCCCTGATCATCCTGGTTGCCCTCCTCTTAACTTGCTCCTGTTTGTTGGAAAGCAGCAACAGGGGGTTACTCAAAATCAAGCATTTTAGTTAGAGTTGGATGTGGTGAAGGAAGGATCCCGCTGGATACCTTGGTCTCAGGCTAAGTGTTAAGGGGCAATGATCCATGTGAATTCCCTCTTCAGATGTTAATGAGAAAGGAAAGGGGAAATGGGTGGCGGGTGGCGAGAGAGAGTTTGCGAAAGCCCTCAGTTATCAAAGAGCACCAGCTTTGCATAGAGAAGACGTAATCGCCAATTCCTGGTGTTTCCTTGGTGAGGCTGGGAAAGGCTTCTTCCTCTAGTCTTAGCTAGACTCAACCAGTCTGAAGTCACACTATTCACTTAAGAGAATAGTTCCCATAACCTTGAGTCTCCAGATGTTCTTGGACTAAAACTCCCAGAAGCCTTCACCACTAGCTGTGCTGACCAGGATTTCTGGGAGTTGTGGTCCAAGAACATCTGAGGACCGAAGGTGGGGAAGCACTAACTTAGAAGGAGCAGTGGCAGTGAATGCTGGTTGACATCACAGGAGCTCCCCAAGGTTCTGTTCCCTAGCCCCCAAATAGGTTCAGCACCTTGGACAGCTGCCAGCCTCCACTGACTAACTTCTTTGTAACACCTGGGTTGTCTAATTTGCCACCATGGATTCTGACTCAAAATGATTCCGTTTTCCAGCTGTAGAAGTGGAGGTCTGTGAAGCAAAACCCCCCGGGGAAACGAACCATTGCTTCATGGTCAGGCAACTTCTATGCATGCAGAAGGCTCCAAGTTCAACCTTGGACATCAGCAAGTAGGGCTAGCCTGAATGTGGGGCTTCAAGAATGGAGATGTGATTGTTGCAGATTTTGGGAGAGGTCTGTTGAAAAATTTGCTATTTCACGAACAGGAGCTTATACTTGTGATGTCCAGCTGCTGACATGCCTGTTCCTTACCTTTTAAAACAATCCTTTTTGCCAGTTGTGGGCAATTAAGATGTGGAGCCATTTCACCCCGGGACATTTATAAGAACATTCTATCATGGCATGGTCAGTGCCAGACTTCATCTAGTAAATAGATGGAAACTAGATATCTCTTCTAGAAAACATGAGATAATGGGCTCAGGAAGTTAGATTTTGACTGAATGTCAGGAAAAACTTCTGAACTATTAGAGCAGTACGACAATGGAACCCATGACTTTGGGAGCTTTGAGTGCTCCAACGCAGGAGTCACTGAGGAGAAAATTGGACAACCAAATCTGCTTTTATTTGGATTCCTGCCTTAAGCAGGATTTAGACTCAGTGGCCTTATAGACCTCTTCCAACTCCATTATTCTATGATTCTAGAAAAATCCCATGTGGAAGAAAATCTGGGGATTCCTTTGTCGGACTGCAGAGAGGAACAGGCTCAAGAGCCTACAGATGACCTCAGAAAAATGCTAGGACCTTGAGGGAGAAGCTGTGAACCCCTCTTTCTGACAGAGGTGGCACTCTGCTCCTGAGAGACAAGGTCACCTCCCAGACTCTGAGGGCATCACCATCTGGAAACCCCCCAAAAAGCTGATGGCCATGTAATGAATGGTCTGCTTGCTCCTTATTCTGATGGATAAGGAGATGGACTTCCACCTCAGGAACTGTGACAACCTACTGGTGTGAACCTACTCAAGACACTGCTTTAGCTTCTCTGCCATTCACACCTTCTTCAGCTTGTGTTTGACTCTGGACTTTTCATTTGGATTTGCTCTTCATATCTGATTTCTCTTTAGACCTTCTTGGTTTAGCCCCTTGAACTGTTTCTTTTCAGCTTCTAGAATCCATCAGCTCTTGTCTGCTTCTGGAATTGGAAAGAGTGTGAGTGTGGCTACCATTGCTGCATCCCCAACACTTTTAAAGGATACTTCATGGTGACACAGTGCCGTTCTCGAGAGGCATTGTGGGGGTAAAAATGGTTCTGGACTTCACCAGAACCTCAATTTTCTTCCAGCAGCAAGTAGTACAATAGAACCCTCTTATATGCGGGATCAGTATCCACTGATTCACTTATCCACAGCCTGAAAATATTAAAAATATTAACACAAAACTCCTAGAAGTATACATTTCTAAAGATGAAGTTACTGGAAGGGGCCACTAGAGAGAGCCAGAGACCATGCTACACATAGTGTTTGCTATAGAAATATATTTCCATCATGTCATTACCAAAACTGGCCAGTAGAAGGAGCCAGAGACCATGCTATGCATAGTGTTTGCTATTAAAATAGCATTTGCTATAATCCACGTTTTCCAGCATCTACAGGGGGTTTGGAAACAATCCACCACAGTTACAGGGGTCCTACTTATTTTACAAAGGGAGGAGAAAGCAAGCGAATTGTAGTGGTTTGGTTTCACTAGACCACTGGAAACTTTAAGAATGTTAACATCTAGATAATACATCATGACAAGCAATAGCTGTCTGGCTGGATATGAAATCTTTGGAGCTGATGAATCTCAGTTCTCCAGGATTTTACCTGAAGTGTTTGATCTGTAGCTGTTCTTCCCAGATGAGTCGGAGCAGAGGAACATCTGTGCATGGCAGGCCCTTAACCCACTGAATTTCAGAGAAGAAAGGGTCACCAACAAGAAGACAACCTTAACGGCTTCCATACAAAGTGGAGGTTAATAAGGCTGCTGTAGAAGGAGGCGAAAATGATGAGTCATCGCCAGAGGATGAGTCAGCAGTCTTGTCCTGCTGCACAACAAGACAGCGAGAACTCACACCTCATAGTAGCTGCAAGGCATATTTTTAGAAGACTGAAAAAATTCAGCTCTCGTCAGTGACACATCTTTGGATATTAACTCTCTGGAATCAGGGGGTGGGAGAACCTTTGCATTGAGTGACAGGGGGATCGTCTCTGATCTCCTGAGAACTCAAGTATATTGAAGGCTAGCCGTTGGGGGACATTGTGATTAGGGTCAGGCTGACTCTTACAGTGTCTTGTATTTCCTGAACCCACTGGAAAATCCCAGTGTTTTTGCCACAGGGGACCAACTTATTGACAAGGAGAGTTGCTGCTTCTACTTCTGAGAACTATAGAATGATAAAGAGTTGGAAGGGGCCTACAAGGCCATTGAGCGCAACTCCCTGCTCAGAGCGGGAATCCAAGTCACAGTAGACCTCACAGAGGGTTGTCCAATTTTATAGAATGAATTGGCATCTTGGTATCTCCACTGGCAGAAAAAGAGCCTGGGAATTTTGTCACAAAAGAAAAGCACCCAATGACAAAAAATCAATACATTTACATCTCTCCCCCCCTTTTTTTTATAGAGGAAAAATCCTGCACCTCTATGTGGTAACATCACTGAAGTTTGGGTGTGTGGTTGAAACATGTTTGGGTGGGCGTGTTATTGCAGGCCAACTTTCTAGGCTAGGTCTGGGTGGATTTCCCAACAGAACGTTGGAATCGGGAAGGATGCTGTCTAAATTCTTTGTTCTTTTCAGTTTAGGCTGTGATGACATGATGAGAGATCTCAGTGATCATTTTGTTATCCTCACAAGGTTTCTTAACTCTGGAGTGAAAGGAGGAGGACAACGACAAGAAGCAGGTCTCAATTCTTGCTGAGTTTCCTATAAGATGGCGCTGCACAGCTAAACTAGGCTGCGTACTAACACCATCTCATACAGTGTGTGGTCTCTGAAGTGGCCAGGATTGATAATTATAGGAATTACGGAGTCCTGTGGTGCTGTGGTTAAACTGCAGTACTGCAGTCAAGCCTCTGCTCATGACCTGAGTTTGATCCTCATGGGTTCAGGTAGCCGGCTCCAGGCTGATTCAGCCTTCCATCCTTTTGAGATTGGTAAAATGAGAATCCAGTTCTCTGGGGGGCAAAGTGTCCCTTACAGAATTAAGTGGTAAACCACCCAGAGAGTGCTCGAGCACTATGGAGCAGTATACAAGTCGAAACAACTATCGGATTGAATCTTGTAGGGTTTCTGCCTGCAGCGTTGCTTATGGGCAAAGGTGTTTTCTTGTGGAGAATTCCAACGTGCTCCTCCTCTTCCCCTTGGGATGTTGCCTTTCAAGGGATGGAGGAATGCATATCAGAGGGACACCTCCCTCCATCTCCTCCCCACTTTGCCTCTTCTTCTCTAACGCCTGCTGAAGAAAACAAACCCTTCCAACTTAATAATCCCCATGAATATGGAGAGGTTGCTTCTGGCCGGGCAGCTTTGTGGAGCTGTTGCTCATGAATAAATTTGCTTTGCTTTGTGAAATTCGGCGCATCCTCCTTACCCTTTGGAAGCATTCATAATTACCTTTGAAATATAATAATCTGTTCGATGGGAACGTTTGTGTTGCCAGTCTAGTCTCTTCCTCTTTCCCCCCTACTCTGGAAAGGCTCAGCTTTCCCTTCTCTCTGACTAAAACGAGCCCTTCTGATTGGAAGCAAGCTATAAAAGTATAGCTTGCTTCCAATCAGAAGCAAGCTATAGTTTCTCTGGAAGACTTTTGCTCGAAGAGACCACCTCTGTCTCGTCCTCCTCAAGCCAGTTCGGGTTGTTGTTGTTATGTGCCATCACGTCTCTTCTGACTCATGGCGATCCTATGAACAAGCGATCTCCAAAATGTCCCGTCCTCCACTGCTCTGCCCTGTTCTTGTAAACTCAAGTCTGTGGCTTCCTTTAGAGAGTCAGTCCATCTTGTATATGACCTTCCTCTTTTCCTGTTGCCTTCCACCTTTCCCAGCGTGATGGTCTTTTCCAGAGAATCCTGTCTTCTCATGATATGCCCAAAGCAGGACAGCTTCAGCTTCAACATTTTGTCCTCCAGAGACAGTTCAGACTTGATTTGCTCCAGGACCCACTTGTTCACTTTTCTGGCAGTCCAGAGTATCCCCAAAGTATCATCGAAGCTACCAACATGAATTTGACCCAACTCTGGGAGGCAGTGGAAGACAGGAGGGCCTGGCATGCTCTGGTCCATGGGGTCACGAAGAGTCGGACACGGCTTAACGACTAAACAACAACAACATAGTCTCCAGATCTCATGAGGTGCTAGTTCCCCTCTACGCAGCGCTGGTTCGGCCTCATCTCGAGTCCTGTGTCCAGTTCTGGACATCACAATTTAAGAAGGATGCCGACAAACTGGAGCAGGTTCAGAGGATGGCAACCCGGAGGATCAGGGGGCTGGAAACGAAGCCCTAGGAGGAAACACTGGCCATGTTTAGCCTTGAGAGAAGAACACCGGGGGTGGAGGGAGATAGATGAACACTTTTCAAAGACTTGAAAGGTTGACCTACAGAGGAGAGACAGGATCTGTTCTTGATCATCCCAAAGTGCAGGACACTTCAAGAACTCAGCAAATTTAAGGGTTTCTTTTTTTTTCCCCCAGGGGGAGTGGAGAATATAGCATCAGGTGTCTCTAGCGGAAATCAGTCACAGAATTGACCCCACATAATTTTTTTAAATAACTACTAGATGGTGTAAATGAGCTTTCTACCCTGTTTCCCCGAAACTAAGCCCTAACCTGAAAATAAGCCCTAGTATGATTTTTCAGGATGCTCGTCATATAAGCCCTACTCCGAAAATAAGCCCCCGTTAAGTGAAACCCCGCCCTCCACCCTTGTGCAGCAACCAGAAGAAGATGACAGGACTGTCTTTGAATAAATGTAGATGGTTGTGCATGAAAAAAATAAAACATCCCCTGAAAATAAGCCGTCATAATGCGTTTTTTTTTTGGAACAAAATTAATATAAGACCCAGTCTTATTTTCGGGGAAACACAGTCGTTTAAAAATGTTTTTATAAGAAAAATAATTGGGTAGTGAGGATGGTAGGTGCCAAAATGGACACGTCAGTCCCAGATCTCTGGAAAGCACGCAAATCTCTGGAAATCTCTGGTTTAAACTCTGCAGCAACGTCTATGGGAGCTTTGCTTTAATTGAACCCCAACGATAATGCCAATGCCAGTATTAAAATATATTTTAAATTGAAAATTTATGCTCCATTTTACTAAGGAAGACTAGGCCAAAAACGTATTTGGTTGTTGGCTGTGTTGCATCTCTTTATTTAGACATTCCTGGATTTATAGATTTTTACTGGTTTCTGCTTTGATTACACTATTGTATTTTTGCACTGCTAACATGTGTTTTTAATGGTTTTGGATCCTAATTTGTTGCAATAACTTTTTTGTCTTTCCTCCTGGCTTTTCCAAAACTCCAAGGTGGCTGGCAAAGCAAAAGAGACACAATATTCAGAGATAAAACCAAAATACCGTAAAATCAAGATACAATCAACACTAAAACATCATTACTTACAAGAAGAAGCAGAGCTGCAAAAACAAAAACATAAAGCCATAAGAACAGCCATAAAAATCTATCAAGCAAAGTTCTTTAAAATCACAGGCAGCCAACAGCTTTCTTGTAAAATATGGCTTTCAAGCAGTGGAAGAAGCCACCAGGAAAAGCATGATCTCTGTGGACAAAAAATGTCAAATTCTAGGGAAAACCAGTAACTGATAAAGCCCTCTTTGTGTTCTCAGTCAACCATGATTTTGAGGTCCATAAGAAAGACCTCTTGCAGCGATCACCCCTGGCATGAATATTCAGCAGTGCATTGGCATGTACCAATGAGAGCTGTCGGGAGGCGGAGCTAGAGAAACGAGAAGGGAGGGGTGAGTCAGAGTCTAGAGGAGTTCAGTCACAGAGACAGAGTTGGGAGAAAAGAGTTTGGGGTTTGAGGCAGAGAGAGTGTTTAAGGAGTGATTAGTCAGAGTGACCTGTATTAATTAAGATAGAAGAGGTTAAAGTAAAATACTGAAGCTTTGTGTCACTTTAAGAATGTGCTTAAGAACTAGTCCTAAAACAACTTGTAATCAATAAACCTGTTTCTGTTTAAAAGTTCAGTACTGAATGGACCTCCGTCTTTCATAGGAAATATAGGTTGATAAAGAGATCAATGGGTGGCAGCGTGTTAAAGGGCGTGTTGGTATACTTGGGTGAGCCCTGTGTTTGGTGAAACAAGCAGGGGCCACGAGGTAGATGCCACACCTCTTTTGATGACCTTCATAGTCTGTTGATGACCATCTTTGTCTTCTTCATGTTGAAGGATGCAGTCCTTCAAGCTTCCTTGCTTTGGGGTGTGTGTGGTTGTTTCCCGTTGTGGTCCCGTCACATGCTCCTCATCTCCAGCTCTAATTAAGAGCACAGAAAATTCATTCTGAAAAAAAATGGATGCTTCCAAACACGCACTTGCTATTCTCTGTTAAAGATCTAGTTTTAAACCGTGGGCAGCTTAGAACATCTGCTGAAGGTTTTGAACTGCTGAAGGTTTTGAACTGCCACCAGAGACACAGCCACTCCATTCAACAACAGTGTGCTATGAACATTTATGAAAAATAAAAACTAGCTTGTCTTTGAGGTGCTACATGAATTTTGGGTTCTTGAAAACAGCTGGTACTCAAAAGGTTACTACTGAGAGATGCAGCAGAATCAGCCAACCAACCAGTGAGAGACCCTTCAGAACCAGTAAAGATTTCCCTTCCATTTCCCAGTGAAAATGATTTGCCAAGTTGAGGTGGATGGTTTTTTGCCGTGCCATATTGAGGTATTTGGCATCATTAAGAAGAAATTTACTATTCTCCCCACCCCACCTTCCAATCTCTACCTGGCTTCCTTGTTGTTTGGCTGAGTTCTTTCTGCCTGCTCATTTTATCCTACATTTCCAATCTATTTCTTTATTTTTTTTCTTAGACTCCCTCCTCCAGTATATTTTTATGTGAATTCCTTTAAGTATTGATTTTTTTCCCTGCAGAAAGTTGACCAATAAATCCATATTACAGTAATATCACGCAATATTCCTTGAAATATGAAGCTTTATAAGGGGAGTCAGCCCAAACATTGAACTACCAGTCGTCAAGCTAAATAATCAAGCCAAAGCTAAAATTACACAGGACGTACATGTCTGTGTACATCTGTGTCTGGGCTGTCAAAGCTCCAGAGGCAAACGGTGACATTGAAGAAATATTAAGACAATCACATCAATAGGCAAAGATCAGAGTGAGTTAATTTTCCAAGTTGCCACAATTCATTCTTAACATTTCTGCTTCTATTGGTCCAGGCAAATTATCGGAAGATCCCAATGAGCGGCGTAGATTCAATGCCTTTCAGCATCATCCTAACAGTGGCTGCCTTTTCTGTTTATGCTGTGGAGGATCCCGCCTATTGTTCTCTTGCTTATATCCCAATTCAGGCTGGGGTATTTTATTTTATTTTTTTTTACACGCAGCAGAATTATTTATGAGAATCCTGAAAATGTAGATGTAATGTTTCCAGCTAATAGAACTCAAATCACTTGCACTGCACCATTAGAGAGCAAACCTTCCCAAGTAAATTATACACAGGCTGTAAATGGAAGGACTTGTACTGTTTTTACGACCCTATAAAACTCTGGAAGTTTATTGCTATTGAACAAACAGGAGATCTGATCCTTGAAAGTCAACAGTGGGAACTGATGGCTTCCAGAGCATTCCAGTGATAACCCAGACTATGTACAGCAGTGCTCTTGATTAGGATTTTGAATGGTGGAATCAATCTCCTTTCTGGGAGCTCTTATCATTGGGCTTAGGGTTGGGTAGAGTCTTCATTGGACAATTCTCTCTCTTTCTGTCTTTGCTCCTTTCAAAATTGCATAGGTTCTCCTTGTAAGGTGCCAGGGGCCTTAAAATGGCAAACAACTGCAGTGGGATAGAGCTGCCTTCCTTCCTATATGACGTTAGCAGCTGGCTGGAGAACATTTCTCTTTCTTACACAGAATGGCCACAAGGGGGTACTGTAGCTATCAACTCAACAGGTCAGGTGACACGTGCAGACCAATCGGGTCCCACCTCATCCTATAAAGCTGCTGATGGTCTGGTCTGGCTTCTCAGAAAATCACCACCCCAGAACTAAAATGACCTCTCCTTGGAATGCTTCTCTAGAGGTGCCTATGAGAACCAGTGCAGTGTGTTGGCTCTAACCACTCTACATCACTATCCCTCATAGTCACCATGCAATTTCTTTGGCATGGCTTCCTGAAATCTCCAAAGTTGAACCAAGACGTAGGAGGTTTGCATTCAGATCTCTATTGAACCCCAAAGGTCCTTGGGTGATCTTCACCGATCAGAGTTTCTCAGACTGACCTCCTTCAGAGGACTGCTGTGCCAGGAGAGTGGGGAAGAGGTAAGTCCTGTCGACCTCCTTGACTTCAGTGGAGAAGAAGTGGGATAGAAGACAATAAAGAGAGACAGTAAGAGCGCCTTCCAGCCTTCATGAAAAATTAACTTGGCTTTTCAAGTGTTTCTACTAGAGAAGCTTGACAGATTCAAAAATTCAGCTTCCATGTGAGTTTTGGGACTGTGGAATGTTCTCTGCAAAGAAGTGAACATGGGGCCTCCTGAATTATGTCAAGCTCAGACTAAAATCCATGGTTGGAGAACAGTGGCATGCCGAGTGTGGCTTTTAGACTACAATTTCCAGAATCTACCAGGCATCAAGATTATGATAGCCCTAAATTCTGCTCGCCTCTACAGGAGAAGAACTTCTGCCCAGGCTCCCCCCCCCCCCATGTTATGGTGCAGCTGTGAAGCCAAAGCAAATTTGGGAACTCCACATCTGTTTGCCCTTGATGGATCCACGGGCACTCTCCATGGGGGGGGGGAGGGCATTCATGTCCCACACTTCTCAGTTTCTAGTTTGGGCACCCTTTGTTTGTGTGGAAGGCAACAGGTCTAAAGGGAAAACCCTTCTTATCTGTGGACATCAAGAGATCTTCTATATCGGTGGTTCCCAACCTTGGGTCCCCAAGTGTTCTTGGACTACAACTCCCAGAAATCCTGGCCAGCACAGCCTGTGGTGAAGACTTCTGGGAGTTTTAGTCCAAGAACATCTGGAGACCCAAGGTTAGGAACCACAACTCTATGTGAATCAGGATCCCAGTTTCCCCAGTATCCTAACCCACATGGAAAGCATCCATGGATAGAGATGTTCTCTCTCTCTCTGTCTCTCTGGGTCACCCTTTTTGTGCTGGAGAGCAAAGCATCCATGAGATTGAAGGGGGTGAAGCACTTCCCTCTCTCCATGGTGAGTACCTGTGGATTCCTAAGCACATGAATAAACCGGACCGTGCGCACTCTGCCAATGACAGCTGGTGTCTCCAGTTTTGGGAGTGCCTCGAATTGACCCCAAACTTCATTCTATGCTCTACAGGAGTTCTGCAATGGTTTAATCCTATTCTAGGGATAGGTTTCAGCACATTGGATAGCTCCTCTAAACTACAGGCAAAAACCCAAAATGGATGCCAGTCAGCCCTGAAATGGGGGTCACCATTTGCCACCGCAGCTAGCTGGACAGCTCAGTGGTTTAGGTCTCTGACTGCAGAGCCAGAGGTCAGGAGTTGGATTCCTCACTGCGTGAAAGACCGAGCCTGGGTAGCCTTGGGCCACCTGCACAGTCCCAGGATGCCCCCAGAAGATGGGAGGGATAAACCACTTCCGAGTATTGTCTACCTGGAAGACCCTGAAAAGGGTCACCATAAATCAGAATGGACTTGAGGGTGCATGACGATTATGATGATGATCAGTCCCTGTACTCTGGTATTCCTTTTAAGCAGAGAGGCATCACCAGTGCCAGACACTGGCGCTACGGACATGTCCAGCAGTATATTGGGCACACCCATTGCGGTTTTTGCAGGCCTCCTAAAAAGATAAGGAGGAGTCCCACAACTTTCCTACCACCAATGGCGCAGTGCAATTGACGGATTTCCTGCTTTTTCCCACCAATTTGGGGTTTTCCCATAAGAGGTAAATGGAATTGAGACTCCCGGTTTGAGAAGATCCACTGAATCAAAAAAGAACTTGGATAAGTCCGTGCTTATGTAAGTCCCATTGATTCAGTGGGTCTACGCTAGCAGTGACTAGCTTCTAGATTTAGCCCCTACCCCGTTTAAAAAAAAATCTCCTGTAAATATTTTCATCCCTAAATAAAGAATTTGGGGAAATTCTTATGAAAAATGAACAGAAAACAGCATTTCACTCATCCCTAATTTATGCTTTGAAATTACTAACACAAAGCCACAGTAACCACCATGGAAGGGAGGATGGACAGAGTCAATGCGCGCCTGCGCGCCTGCTTTGTAGCCTGCAGATAAATTTATACTGTTTTTCATATTTTATGAAGCCTATCAAGCAGGCAGTGGAAAACATCTCCGAAAGGGGATCTCAGGGGGCCTTTCGGTTTTAAACATCTTGATCTACAATGACTGTAGAGACGGGGATTAAAGATAATAGGGCAGTGACTAACCTTTAATCATACCTTGTGTGTTCTGAAGATCTGGTTTTTTTTGAGAGTCAGGGCCTTTTGATTGAATGGAATAATTCTTATTGTGGGGAATGTTGCTTGGTTACAGAACCCTAGAACTGCAAAGAAGGAATAAATACATACAGTTGGGGGAAAATAGTATTTTTTTTTTAATTTACTGATTTATGGATTTGATTTTTATACTGCCCATCTGACCAACAGTCACTCTGGACAGTTCCCAGACAATGTCGAAAACAAAAGCAGGATCATCAAGTGCATTAAATTAAATTAACGAATTAAACGGAGTAATAAACATTTAAAACACAATTGAGAACAGTTGTTACCCTTGGGTAAAAAGACTGGCGCTCTTGGGGGTTTTAGGCTGGCAGGGTGTGAGAGGCCCGATGGGACAAAAATGTTTCTAGAAGCTTCTTAAAGGAGGGGGGAGCAGGTGAATTTCGGGTGGTGATTCATTCCAAAGGTCAGGTGTGACCAGCGAGAAGGACCGGTCCCTTGTTGTCTCCCTCTGGGCCTCCCTCGGGATCCGCGCCCTCAGCCGTCCAGCCTGGGAGATGCGGGTAGAATGGGCAGCCCCTGTCGGTAGCAGGCGTTCTGCCATGTCCCGAGGTCCCAAACCATTCAGGGCTTTATAGGTGATAAGGATATGAACAGGTAACCAGTGCAAAATGGCCAGGATCGGGGAAATGTGATGGTACTTATTTATTCTCTTTACTAACCTGGCCACTGTCTTCTTCTGAACCTGTTGAAGTCTTCATGTCAGCTTCGGGAGGAGCCCCACATAGAGTGCAATTGTGGATCAGCAATGATAACAGGGGTAGGAAACACAGAGGCTGGACTCGATCATCCATAGGGTCCCTTCCAGCAATGCTGTTAAAAGGCTATTATGTTATTATAAGTCAGTTCTGCTTTATGGTGACCCTTTCCAGGGTTCCCAGTTAGAGAATCCACAGAAGTGGTTTACTCTTCTCTTCTTCTGGGGTGCCCTGGGACTCTGCAGAGCTGGCCCAAGGCCACCCAGGCTGGCTCTTCTCCCAGGAGGCACAGCGGGGAATCGAACTCCCAACCTGTGGCTCTACAGACTGAGACTTAACTCACACATACGCAAAACTGATGCAATTCTTAAACCCTCTTTTTGGGGGGATTTGTACCTGGCTCATCCTACATTGGGGTGATGCAAATATTGTATTGTCTCTGTGTTGATTTCACCTTTTCTGTCAAAGAAGAGCTTGCGGTTAACAAATTCAATAAAAGTGAATAGCTACCAGGTGTCTGTGTGTGTTCATGTGTGTGTGTGCAAGAGACAAAAGAAAGCTGCATATTGATAAAGCCTGGAGCAACATGTTTGGGTGCAGGGGGACTGTGAGGGAGAGATTTATGGCAATAATAAAGGGCAGGTGGAGACAACGTTCCTTGCAGCTCTGACTGACATTTGTGTTTCAATCGGAGAGTATCATGTACCAAAGGCACTTGAGCAGATCAGGCAGCTGGGAGCTCATCCTTTTGTTTTCTACTTCTGTTTGAGACCATACCGGCAAAGGGTGCTGCTTATCTTGCACCCCATAGCGCTTAAAGCACTCTCTAGGAGGTTCACAATTTACTGATGCAGGCTACACATTGCCCCGCCAGTGAGTTTGGTACTCAGTTTCTGGGCCTCAGAAGGATGGTAGGCTGAGTCAACCCTGAGCCAGCTCCCTGAGCCCGTTGGGATAGAACTCAGGTCATGAGCAGAGTCTTCACGGCAGTACTGCCGTTTAACCACTTTGCCATGAGGCTCTGTACCAGCCTGAACCCACCTGCTCTTTTCTCATTTGGGTCAGGGTCTGGCCCAGTTTGTGTCGGAGGGGAGCCAGGCTGACAGGAACTCTGGATAACAGCTATCTTTGGTTGGAGTTGATGGTAAGATGGAACAAGAGTATGACTCAATGTGAGGGAACTTCCGATGTTTTAAACCTCAAGTCCTTTGCATCCCAAATAAGAAAGGAAAGAAAGAAGCACTCACCAATTCTGCTAATGATTTCAAATAAACAAAGAAAACTTTCAAAAACTCTTCCCCCCCCCCCCCTTTGCACTGTCCATGTTAAGTAGGGAAAATGGTCACATGCCAAGAACTCATTCAGGACTGCCATAGTTGGTATGTGCTTAGAATTGGCTTTGCTATGAGGCAAAAAAATCTCATTTTTCCACGAGTTGGATTGCATGCATATTCTGGCCACCACCTCCCACCCACGGCCTTCCTCTCTTCCTCGTTCAGATCCTCCTTTCCCCTTCGTCCGACCGTGTGGCATTCTGCGTTGTGTCAACTCCTCATTCTGCATGTGGTGCGGGGAAATGTTTATTAATGAATAATTGCATGAAATATTCACGAGCTGGTGATATTGAATATTTTAGTAATATTTTGGCATGAATAATGCATAACATGCAACGCTCGCTATTTATTAAACATTGACTCATCTTATTGCCTCTACAAGGGGCTGGATTTCAAGCCCCCATCCTTGGCGTTCTTCTGTACTTTTCTTAACATTCATCCCACCCATAAACCATCCTTCATCCCAGCCAGCCAGAACTGCTAGAGAGTGTAGTGTCACAAGGGTAACCATGATAAGCCAGCACAACTACACTGGTCAAGTGTCCTGCCCTGAAGGCTCAGCCAACAGGTCTCCAGTTAGATCTTAGGCCACAGTGTTTTGGGGGCAAGGAGAAACAACTGACTTTTGTTCATCTTCGCAATGACTGTGGTGAACGTTGACCAGCCAATGGCTGAAGGATAAACTCTCTCCCTTCCTGCAGCCTCAGGAGTGACCTAGATAAAGTTGTTCCCTTTGGGGATGAGCAGACATTCCCCCAAAGATGTACAAGAGCCATGATTTCTTCTATATCCAGTCCACTCAAATGGCAGCAATGAGTCTCAGGTAGACAGAAACATAGAATCATAAAATCGTGGAGTTGGAAGGGGCCTCAAAGGCCATCGAATCCAACCCCTTGCTCAAGGCAGGAATCCAAATCAAAATGGATCTGACAGAGGGTGGTCCAATTTTCTCATGAAGACCTCCAGTGTTGGAGCACTCGCCACCTCCCAAGATCATGGGTTCCATTGTTGTACTGCTCTAACAGTTAGGAAGTTTTTCCTGATGTTCAGCCGAAATCTGACTTTCTGTAACGTGAGCCCATTGTTGCGTGTCCTGCACTCGGGGAGGATGGAGGACAGATCCTGCCCCTCCTCAGAAGGGGAAAGGTGGCAGATGAGGGCCTCTTTTGCCTCTCTATCTGCTCAATCGGTACACAGAACCTCTCATACGGAAAGCTAGGCTCTTGTATGGGCAGAGATGCTTTGCATGAGTCATGCTCATGGAAAACAGTGTGTCAGGAAGGCATGGGGCACCTGCCCAAAGAGACCCTCTTGGTAAGGCTCGTCACTGGCTGGACATGTAAAGAGGCAATGGCGATCGTCTGCATCCATACACACTCATGCGGTCCTCCTGAGTCAGTGGGAAGGGATGGAGATCCGGTCCAAGGTTTAGAACTGTGTCACCAGCAGGGAACCAAAAGCTCTCCTCCTTTGGCTCTGCTCATCTTGAGATTCGTCTGACGGTCAGCCTTCACCATTTGGGACCCTGTTCCCTATCGGAGCGTCTTCACCCAAAGTCAGCTCCGCGCTCCATGAGGTCCTCCCGGGCCATGCTCCTCCAGGTTGCCACTCCGAGGGAGGCCAGGAAATCATCCACCAGAGGTCGGGCCTTCTTTGCTGTGGCACCAACATCCTGGAACCAATTCCTGGTGGAGCGGCCCCCGGCCCCCTCCCTCCGCACGTTTCGAAGACTTTTCAAAACACGGCTTTACACAGAGGCCTTTTCTTTTGTAACTCTGCCTGATGTGTTTCTCCTGCTGCTTTCTCTATAATATGCCTCACATGCTGCATTTTATCTTGCAATTTATGCCTCTTGGAGTTTTCTGTTTGTTTGCTCATTTGTTTTATTGAATATTTGGCCACTGTGTTTTTATCCTGTGATAAACCGCCCAGAGTAGTGCATCACACTAATGGAGTGGTATGTCCATCCATCCATCCATCCATCCATCCATCCATCCATCCATCCATCCATCCATCCATCCATCCATCCATCCATCCATCCATCCATCCATCCATCTTATCTCTCAGTCCATCCATCCATCCATCCATCCATCCATCCATCCATCCATCCATCCATCCATCCATCCATCCATCCATCCATCCATCCATCTTATCTCTCAGTCCATCCATCCATCCATCCATCCATCCATCCATCCATCCATCTTATCTCTCAGTCCATCCATCCATCCATCCATCCATCCATCCATCCATCCATCCATCCATCCATCCATCCATCCATCCATCCATCCATCCATCCATCTTATCTCTCAGTCCACAGTCCGTCCATCCATCCATCCATCCATCCATCCATCCATCCATCCATCCATCCATCCATCCATCCATCCATCCATCCATCCATCCATCCATCCATCCATCCATCCATCCATCCATCCATCCATCCATCCAACCAACCAACCAACCAACCAACCCCTCCTGCCTGAACACCTGGGGAAACATGACCACGTCTTGTGACTCCAGATGGCATCTTAAGACTTGCCCGTTCTATGTCGGGTGAGAGAAGGATTCCATGCCTCCTTGAATGAGAGAACAGGACTGCTTATATCCAGCCGAGATTTGGCATATTGCTCTCCAACTGGGCATTCTCTTCATTCTCTTCAGTCTCCATTCTCTTCTTCGCCTTTAAAAAATAAGCAAGAATGGTCACAGAGCATGCCTTAAACAGGAGCAAAGAGCCTGTTGAGGCAAACCATCAAGGCACCTTTCCCACGTTTCATCAGCCTACTCTTCACTGCGAAGAAAAACAATAATAGCCAAGAGTTTACCTCACGACACCCATATTTTTGCCTTTATTTTCGTCTTCCTGCCCCTTTGGCGATGATAATAAATTATTTCGTTTCTGCTGCTGTTCTGATGTTTCCCCCTTCTTCCTTCCTCTTCTTCTTCCCCTTCTTCTTCTTCTTCTTCTTCTTTTATTTTTAGTGATTTAATAAAAAAGCAAAGAAACATAAATCTGCTTTAGAGGGAATTATTATTTTTCCTTCAAAAAAGTAATAGAGAGCCACAGCAGCCAGAGCAGGAATTAAAGCTACAATTCAAGTCCTCTTGAGCCTCTGCCTTTGAGGACTCTGGCACTGGGAGACTCATCTGAGGGAATCTTCCTTATTGCCACCAAAAGACACATTTCTCCGCTTTTAAATTTAATAACTTAATTTGATGATTTGTTGTTTCATTTCCCTTTTATTTTTATTTTGTCTCCAAACTATGTGGCTTCCTATTAAATGCATAATTCAGGTGCCTACGGATGCAGAAACTGGGCCCATTACGTTCCAGTCAAATGAGGTGAAGAAAAATGTTACTACTTTGAGATGGGAGGTGGTCCAAGGTCAAAGAGATTAGACCCGTTCCAATTTCAGTGGGTACGGTCTAAGGCCTTTTCTTGCCTGAGATGGACCAGGAATTGGCACCCCCTACCCACAAGCGCACACTGCTGGCACCCAGAGTAAATGTATCAACGCAAGAGGTTCAACATGGTTTTGTATACGAAGCATGACGTCTTTTGCACAAACCTCTTTCCTGCTACAACAGCCCACAGTGCCATTTTGCAAATGCTGTGAATAGGAAGCAAGCCAGCAAACAAACACACTTGATGTTCAGGCTGGATTCCGAAAAGGAAGAGGCACCTGAGATCATATTGCAAATATCCACTGGCTATTGGAGAACACCAAAGAATTTCAGAGGAAGATCGTTGCCCAGTCAGCCCAGAATAATGAGGCAAGACACAAGAAGTGAGTTGCAAACTGGGTTAAACACTTTATTAATTAACTGAAAACCAACATCCCCTTACAAAAGGAGGCCTACGGTAGTGCAGAATCATGATCTGAATCTGGGGCTGGCCTTACCCCAGACCCAGATCTACTGATGGTGAGTTCCCATAACATTGGGGCATCCCCAGAGCCCAGGTCGCCTGAGGCTTCTGACTCTAGGAGGTCCGGGCCCCGTGGATCCCTTTGCTCCCCCCTCCCAGTGCCAAAACCTTCTGATCTTCAAAGTTGGGTGTGTGTGGGTGGGATGGCTTACACCCCTCTCGGGTGCCCCTTGTAATTCACCTAAAAATGCATGCCTTCTGCACTACCCACCAGTGTGACCAAAATACAAAAGCCCTTTAACCCAGACCCATCAGACAAAACTTGTCAACAAGTAAGAGTGGGATGGGCAAAAACGCACCTGCCCCTTCTAAGCCAATTCAAGGGACAAGTTAAAAATTCTCATCCGACCCCAAAGTGAGCAGCTACTCTCGTTCTTGACTAGATTCAGATGAAGGAGGAGTGAAAATTCATGGAACGAACATCGGTCATTTGAGATATGCAGGTGATACCATCTTGCTGGCAGAAAGCAGTAATGTCTTAAAATGACTTTTAGGGAAAGTGAAAGAATAAAGTGCCAAAGCAGGACTGCAGTTGAAAGTTAAGAAGACAAAAATCATGATGACTACAGAAGAACTACCGCAACTCAATGTCAACAATGAAGAAATTGAAATTGTTAAAGATTTTGTGTACCTTGGTTCAAACATCAATCCAGAGGGAGACGGCAGCCAAGAAATCAGAAGGAGTCTGAGACTTGGAAGGGCAGGAATGAAGGAACTAGAAAAGACCATCAAGTGTAAGGATGTGTCCCTGGAGACCAAGATTATCCACACTCTTGTATTTCCAGTCACCATGTATGGGTGTGAAAGCTAGACAGTAAAGAAATTGATAGGGAGAAAAATTGATTTGTTTTATGTATAGTTCTGGAAGGGAGCTTTGCAGATACCCTGGACCTCTAGAAAGACAAACAAGTGGGTCTTGGATCAAATCAAGCCTGAACTCTCTCTGGAGGCCAAGATGTTGAAACTGAGGCTGTCCTACTTTGAGCACATCCTGAGAAGGCAGGATTCTCCAGAGAAGACCATCATGCTGGGAAAGACGGAAGGCAGCAAAAAAAGGAGGAAGACCAAATACGAGATGGACTGACTCCCTCAAGGAAGGCTTGAGTTTGCAAGAGCTGAGCAGCGGTGTTGAGGACAGGACATTGTGGAGATCATTCATTCATAGGGTTGCCATAAGTTGGAGGCGACTTGATGCCATGTGACGACAACACATTTATCCAATGACTAACAGCTGCACCTTTGAAATGAACAAGTGAGAACGTGGAGGATATCTTCTCAGGTTTCCAGATGGGATACATCATGGCACCTTTCTCTCCTCCCTAGATTTCTCTCCGCCCCCTCTTCCAGAGAGTCATCCATCAAGCCACACACCCTACAGATGCTCAACTCTCCCTGGGTTTTGTGGGTTCCCCACCATGCTGCTTCCTTCTCTTAGATTTCCCCCTTAAAGAACAGCTGGATAGCTCAGTGGTTTAGGTGTCCAGTTGGGAGTTCGATTCCCCCACTGGGCCTCCTTGAAAGGGGCTGGTCTTGATGATCCAGAGGGTCCCTTCCAGCTCTGCAGTTCAAAGGTTATGATGATTACATTATTCCGTCGGTTCATTTCGAAACCTTGAGTTTTCCCTCAAACTTGCCGAAACCTCCATTTTCTATGTGGACAGCTCCCTTTGGAGATGAGGGAGAAATCATTTTCTCCCTACAACTCTCACAATATCGTAAGTATCTCAGCCAGAGAGAGCTCTACCAGTCCTACGCAGAAAGGGACTGCTTCCCCATAGACACGTACTTGAGAACGGTGAGCTTTAATTTATCCAATTTATTCCTTTCTCCCAGCCTGTTGGATGCTGTCTTGAATCTCCTTGGACCCAGCTTGGGAACTGGTGCTCTAAATCTTTCAATGACCACAGGACAGCCGGGTGTAGTTAAAGGTCACTTGGGAAAGCAGAGTGAAATCAAACCCTGGATTAAGACGTTTCCTGGTTAAATTACTGTTTCTGGCTGGAACATTTCCACAGCATTTCTTGTTCTCCTTATTGAGAAGGCTTGGATATGTTCTAATTGCTCTGGACTCCCTCGGTTTCTTGAATTACATTCCAGCATGGTCCCCAAAGAGGGTTGTTGGCAGACTCATTCGGGGTTGCCGCAGCATGGGGTGGGCAGATTCCCCTTTAAATGGATGGCTGTAGTTTTTATTTCTGTGATGCTGAAGGAATATGAATGTCCAAACTCCATCTGTTGAGCCCAGCAGGTGTTGGGCACTAAATTGTATCCCTTCCAAAGCTTTTTTTCTTTTTTTCCTTTTTTCGCTTGAGTCTTTCTCTACCCTTCTGGTGGCTTTCATGTTGGAGGCAAACAGAGAGACAGAGGCTTCCGGCTTGCCCCATCTGGAGTTTGTCAAAGTGGCTGAAAGCCGGCACACACACAAAAAACTCTCAGACTTTGCAGAGAGAGACTGAGTGGAGGGGAACACGAGTTTTCAATTAGCCATTGTTTAGTAAAGTTGTTTCCATGCATGCCAAATCGGCCCTTACAAAAACACCCCATGAAATCTTGCAATCCACTTCAATCCACTTAGCTCTCGATAAAATATAATCTCTTTCCCCAAATATAATTAATCCAATTTGGGTTAAGAAGGATTAGCTGTGCTCTTCGCCCTCTTTGATGGCAACACAATCGTCGCCTGCCATGTTTGGGTTGCTGGGTATTAAAGGGAGGTAGGAGACAAATCAGCATTTTTCTCCGGACAAGATCGTTCTTAGATCTTCCCCTGTGGCCTGAGAGCTCAGCTTTCTGCTCCAGGAGTAGACAGCTCAGCTCATCAAACCGTACTGCTGGAATGAAATCTATATTTATTGTTTTAATTCACATCCATCTTTCCCCCCTTACCTGTAGGTTCCTCGTACTTCCTAATGGCGCAGCAGAAAAATGTAACACCTACACAATTGAAATATTAAAGAGAACAATAAAACCTCCGTGGCCAACAAGAGAAGCTGTTGAACTATGTTAGACACCAGAAACCAGTAACAAAACAAGTGGTGGCTGCGAAGCTAAACCAGCATTCTCAACCTTCCTTCAGCCTCGGCCGTAAATACAATATGAAAGAAATATAAGCCAAATCAGGATTCTCTAAGTCATAGAATCATGGAGTTGGAAGGGGCCTAGAAGGCCATCAAGTCCATCCCCTGCTTAAGGCAGGAATCCAAGTCAAAGCAGATCTGACAGAGGGTTGTCCAGTTTTCTTTTGACTGCCTCCAGCGTTGGAGCGCTCACCACCTCCCGAGGTAATTAGTTCCATTGTCATACTACTCTAACAGTTAGGATGTTTTTCCTGATATTCAGCCTAAATCTGGCTTCTTGTAGGTTGAGTCCATTATTACATGTCCTGCCCGCCCTCGGGGATGATCGAGAACACATGATGACCTTTCCAGTATTAGAAAAGTGCTCTCCTATCTCCCCTCAGTCTTCTTTTCTCAAGGCCAAATATGCCCAGCTCTTTCAGTCTTTCCTCCTAGGACTTGGTTTCCAGCTCCCTGATCCTCCTGGTTGCCCTCCTCTGAACTTGCTCCAGTTTGTGGGCATCCTTCTTGAAGTGTGGTGTCCAGAACTAGACACAGTAGTCTAGATGAGGCCTTACCAGTGCTGAATCGAGGGGAACTAGTATCTCATGGGATTTGGAGACTGTACTTCTGCTTATTCACCTTAAAGTAGCATTGGCCTTTTTTGCAGGCACATCACACTGTTGGCTCATATTCAGCTTTTGATCTCCAATGACTCCCAGATGCCCATCATTTGTAATATTGCTGAGCTAAGTATCCCCTAACTTGCAACTGTGCATTTCAGTTTTTTCTCCATAGTCATGTAACAAATCTTATTAGGTGGTGTTTGAAGAATTGCTTACAGTCTGTGCCAGATGGCCCCTGTTGAGAATGACCAAGCTAAGCCACAGCCAGAGCCATACATCAATGGAACCAGTTACCCCAGGAGGTGGTGAGTTTTCCAACACTTGGAGGCATTCAAGAGAAAGCTAGACAACCATCTGTCAGATATACTTTGACTTGGATTCCTGCATTGATCAGGAGGTTGGACATGATAGCATTCTAGGTCTACTCTAACTCCATGGTGCTATGATTCTGTCCAAGAAAGAGGTGCTGTTGCTAGCTAATTTATCCAAACTGGCATGTAGAGTTTAATCTGTTTTTCATCTCACTGCATTTCGTCTCAAGGTTCACACCCAGTACCTGGAGGTGCATCTGGATTCAGCCATAGTGAGAGATGCCAAAGTGAAGCCAGTTATTTATGGAGCAACTCCCAGTAGCTAAATCCTGGATGCTGCATCCTTTAGGGGGTGGCATTGGGTCCCAATGAACCTCAAACACCATTGAATTGGTTGCAAAGAGAAGCCCAGACTCACCTTGTTTTTCCCCCACATCCGCAGTCAAAAAATGTTGGACCATCAATTTTTGGACTCTGGTCTACAATTTTTCTGCACTATCCATGAAGGGGTGGTGCTCAGCCTGATGAAGTGGGGTTCTTCCACGAAAGCTTCCAATTTGTTTGATTTTTAGTGATCTAATAAAAGGTATCCCCCTCTCTTACATTTGTATAATCTTTGGGACCACACAGCTTTTTCCTTGTTCTTTCTGGCCGCATTTAGAAGCAGGAGGACCCCAGTATCCACAGTATCAATATCCACTGATTCACTTATCCACAGTCTGAAAATATTAAAAATATTAAAAGAAAAATCCCCCAAATAAAGATATCTAATGGTGAAGCTACAGAACTGGCAACTAGAGGGAGCTACGTATAGGATTTGCTATTATAATAGTGTTTGCTATAATCCATGTTTTTCAGCATCCACCCGGGGGGGGGGGGGGGACTTGGAACTAATCCCTGTGGATATGGGAGTCCTATTGTACTTTCCATTGCCTTTAAAATTAATGCTATTCTTTAAATGCTGAGATCTTGCTGCTAATTTCATGTGATGGAGTTTTAATGTGGCGAGTGTGAGATTTATTGTATATTTCATTTGTCTGGGTTCCTTGATGTGAGCTGCCTTGAGAATATTTACATTGAAGAGAGGGCTACAAATGCAGTGCTAAAATAAATGAACAGAAATATTATCTCAGCTGCTCAGTCTAGCAGGTTGGCCATTTTCCTAGAGGTAACGACATCAAACCTTTGATCTGACAGAGCAATCAAAGCTTCCCCTTTGTTGCCTTCAATGCAACGAAAAAAGAAATCCAGAAGCCTCCCTGGGATCTCTCCAAAGTGACCTTTCTTCTATTGCCAGGGTTTGTTCTGCTCTTGCAGAGCTGGTTGCTCTTACTCTTCTCCCTCTCTTCTCTCTTTTGTACCCCTGAAGATCCCTAAAGAGTCAAGGCTTGTAGGCCTATGTTGTGTTTCTAAGCTCGAACCGTGGGCCGTGACTGGCCCAGCTGATACTAAGCAGAAACTTTCCAGAAGAGAGGATGGTTGTCAGGATCTGGCCCATACTGCCCTGGCAGCTGGGGGATCGGGGCCAGCCTGACCCAGGAATGGCCTGGTGTTTGTGGGCTCAGGCCCTGGCCTGTGGAGCAGCCGCTGGGCGACTCAGGAGGCTCACCTGGAAACCTGGAGGGAAAGCCTATTTAAGGAGTGGCTCTCCCTCCCAGAACCGGCCTCAGCAACCAAGTTCTTTGGCTGTGCTGTGTTTTACTGTTCCAGATCCTGACAATGGTGACCACAGGGATTGCCAGCACGGGTTTCCATATGTTTGTTCTATATTGGGGTGAAAAGGGGATTGCCTCTTATGATTATGCTTGTGTGTGCCTTTTTGTCCAACAGAAGTCCAGCTGTGATGACATAGTGCCTGAAATCCTGTAACGATGCCTGAGAAACAGTGAGGAAGAATTCCTTCTTCTCTCCCACTGCATGTCTGACTTGGGAATAATCCACTTCATCGCATGAAAATCATGGGAGCCATGGGATAGGGGAAGGAAGTCTTTAATCCCCCAAATCTCTCCCCCCTTGTAATGTCATATGGTGGTAGCAATTTTCAGTGATGGAAGATATCCTCCTTCCCTCCTGCAGTTCTTCAGCTTCTATGTGAAAAGAACTGATTATTCGCAAGTTGGGTTAACACCAGGACAGAAGGAGGAAGTCATTAATTTCTCCTTGCTGGTGACATCCTCCTCCTTCCATTGGTGTAATGACACCAAAAGGATTCCAGCCAGTTTGTTGACGTGTTTTATAACACAATAGCTTTTTGTACAACTCAGTGTGCCACAGATAATTTATATGGTGATTTCTCAATTAGAAAAAATTCAGCTCCGAAAGTCATACTATTCGCATGACGCTGGCCAAAATCTTGTTGCACCATTACACAAAAGGAGTCACTTTTAACAGCAAATTGTCCTGCATTAAGAAATCTCTGTAGGCAGGATCTGTTGTGTACTGAGTCGTGTGACTCGGTATGCAACAGGTCATAGGAGTATCTTAACTTCCGGTAATTTAGCCCTAAAAGCTACATTTTTGCCTAACTGTGCAAAGGATTTGGGCTGCCGGTATGCTACCAAGCAATCTGGAGTTTTCCCCATAGAGAACTCCTAAATTTTCCCCAGAAACCTCTTTGAGTGAAAATGTTCAGCGGAGCTGCATGGAGGAGCTTCACCCCAGCATTAGTTTTAATGCCAGCCAAACGGACAACTTTACTTTTCCTAAGGGAAGAGGGACTGCATAGTACTTAGCTGCTTAAGCAACTGAATGTACAGGGTCACCACCCTGATCAACCAACTGCTGGGAGCGGTGTAACAGCAGTGCCTTCTTTCATATGACAGAAATGGCCGGATTCTTCCCCTCTTGCAAGGGTTTAGGCTGGCCGTCTCAGCCCGTTACTTTGCAACAAACTGAGCTTCTTTCTCTTGGCTTGATCAGAAAACAACCCACACATTATTACTTTTTAAATTCACTCGAAAGGAGCTGGAAATGACATGAAAGCAGGTGAATTGACTCCCCTCCGTTTTTTTTAAAAAATCAAGGCATCAAAGCTTTTAAATCAATTAGTAAAAGCCTCAGGCCAACCGAGAGAGTGATTAATGAGAGGTCCAGATTGACCGAGTTGGCTGATGAGGGCTGACATGTTTGTTCCCATGGTGGGAAACCTGATCTGCGGGTGGTCCCGAGGAAGCAGGGGCCTGTCAATCGGCTGCAGGGTTGGAACTTGGGAAGTTACTTTGAGTAATTTGTTACAGTAGTTATTCCAAGGTCCCTTTGCTATCGAGAGGGTTGGCTGTTTGTTCTGGGTTTTCTAATTTCTCAAAAGTAGCAGGCAGTGATCAACCTCAGTGAAACACCAGCTTTTGTGGGTTTGGAAGGGGAGGAAGCCTCTTGAGTCAACATGACAGATGTTATGATAGCCTAACCCCCTTGTACCGGCTGATCTCAGCTTTGCCGGCACAACTGGATCGGCTGCCGCGAATGCTGAGCCGGATGAGAGCCCTCTGAAGAGCCACTGGAAGATCTTGAGAAGAAGAAGGACATGAGATCATTTCTGGATATTTCTTTAAAAGCCTTCTAATTTTCAAAACATGAACTTTCTGATTAAACATGTTCAGGGGTAAGAACCTCTTTTCAGAGGAAAAATCACAGACATAGGAGACACACGTGTCTCATTTGGGGCAACATTTTGGCACGGGAAATTTGGAGAGGGGCTCCAGAGGCCTGAAAAACAGCGTGGTGGCTGCCCCATGATACACAGATTCATGTGATTTACATCCATCTTTTCGTGGCACCCCAAATACACTGCTTGGCGCAATCACCTGATGTTGTTCTACTGCAGGAGAGATGGTCTTGCCTTCCCTTGTAGCTTAATTCTGTTGCAGAGTTTTTAAATGTCTGTAAAATTCCTTTTTGTTACACCGTAGAAGTAAAAAGGCACAGAGAGAAGAATAGCTACAAGTTCCCTAGATTGTCCACGCCTTTCGCATCAACTGGCACTTAGGGTCAATAACTCACTCTGAGACATTTGTAGGAGAAATAATTAAAAATGTTGTGAACAGATCAACAGCAAACCAACAGACTAAAGAGATGGAAAGGGCACTCAGAAGAGAGGCGGGACTCTCTTTTGAATTCAGAAGCAGGAGAGAATGATTGGTTAGTGCTGGATAGATTGACAGTCAACCCAGCCCAGAAAAATCCCTCCCAGCCACACAAGTGACAGACAGCATGCAAGGTTGTAAAAATGCCATCAAATTCCCCTCTACATGGACTGGAGATGTATCAAAACAGCACCCATGCTGCACAGCTAAGATTTGGCCTAAACATACCGGCCTTTAAAAAGGAAATTCAAAGAGCGGAACATCAGCGCTATTGCCCTGTCAGTGTTCCCCAGCTCAAGGAGGAAATTCACACACACACCCGCACAAGCACTCCAAGATTTATTAACCTTTATCTGCTAACTGACTCCTGATACAGCTTCTGAACTCACCGAGAGCAGTATTTATCAGCCGGAGAAAAAACCAAGACAAACACACAACCCATCTGTGACAGATAATAATTCAACAGAGTGGGGAAACCCGTGGAGTCTGGCATTTCTCATTTCATCACTGTGTTTGCAAAAGATTCAGCCCTTCCCTTGTCCTCATTTAATTTCTCTGTTTGTCAGGATTTAGTCATTTATTTCTGGCTTGGAGATCTGATCGGCAGAGCTCAAGCAGCATCAGGCGTGGTGGGTGTTTTTGCTTCTGTGAGGTTTTTTTCCCCTCCCATGTTTCTCTCAAGTGGAGCCAAACTCAGGGAAAGCAGCCTCGGAAAATAGCTCTTTATTAAGAGTCCAAATATTGACTCCAGGAGAGTGGCGTGACGATGCCGTCACTGCCAGGATGCCTCTCAGGTTCTGAGGCACTCAAAGCAGGGATTCTGTGTGTGAAAATCTGATAGGAACAGAGGCCTGGCTGAGCAGAGCCCATGCTTGGACCCACATGAGAAACGGAGGTAAAATATCCTTTCCTGGTTAGAGAGGCTCTCGGTAGAGATGGGCACAAACCGAACCGCGAACTGGAAAAAGTGACAAACCGGGCTGGTTCGTGGTTTGGTTCATGACCCGATTCGGCGATCCGGTTTTGCCCCCTTAGGTAAAGGTAAAGGTTCCCCTTGACATTTAGTCCAGTCGTGTCCTACTCTAGGGTGCGGTGCTCATCCCCATTTCCAAGCCATAGAGCCAGCGTTTGTCCGTAGACAGTTTCCGTGGGATAGGCAAAAAATCCCCGCCTCCAAGAGCCAATCAGGAGACGGGTCAAAAATTCCTATCCGGCCCCAAAGGCGACCAGATAAACTCACACTAGAATATAGGGCGGGCGGGTGGGATGCCAGCAAGAAAGAAGAAGCGAAGAGGGGGGAACAGCCCTTAAATAGCCTATCGTTCCCCCCTCTTCTAAAGCTGCTCACGCGAGACTTAACAGAGATCTCGCGTCCTCCGGAGAAGACGGCAAAGGTAAGCCACGCTGCCGAAGCCCCGGCTCAGCAGCGGCTTATTCATTGCTGAAGTGAAAGGAAACACCAAACTTATTTCACCTTGGTGCTTCGTTTTGCTGCGGCAAAGTGGGATGCCAACCCGCCCGCTTCCTGCTGCCTTCATTGCCTCCCTTCCTGGTCCTGCCACCACCTCCTCCTCCTCCGCCACCACCCTCCTCGGAGGGAGCGGGCTTGGCTTTCCTGCCAGGAGCTGGGCCCCCTGCCTCTGAGCATGTGCCCGCCTATCAGCTGGGCAAGTGGGCACTGATAGGTGAGCTCCTGGTAGAGAAGCTGGACCCGCTGCCTCTGAGGATGGCAGTGGCTGTGGTGGCGGCTGTGGCAGGAGCAGGTGGTGTGTGTGTGTGTGACGGAAACAGTGGGAAGGGGGTGGGTGGGCAGAGAGCCGAGGAGGCAGAGGGGCAGGCAGTGAATGGGAGCAGGTCGGTCCCCACCACCACGAATCAGAAAAACGAACGGCCACCTGGTTCGTTTTCCCAGGGAGTTCGTGGTGGTTCGTGGTTAGCCACCAACCACGAACCATCACAAACCGCCAGTTTTCTGGTATGTGTCCATCTCTAGCTCTCAGTCCTTGGGCACAGTAATCTTACGGAACTGAAATGTCCAGTGACCCTGGAAAAGGACATTTCTTCAACAGTGGCCAAAGTCCATTTATTTCCACTCAACATACAGTGATTCAGGAAAAGGTCTGCCGGGTGTTACATCCAGGCAACACAGAGGGCACTGTTAGATGGCGCATTCAACCATGGGGTTCCAACACAACCAACGGTGCAATAAGCTGGTAGACGTGCTATCCAAAAGGCACTTCCACTGTCACTCTGTGGTAGCTATGGAGTGGGAAATGTCAGGTTAAGCATCGGTTGCTACTCAACACGATTTCAGCCATGGTTTTAATTACAGTAGGACTGTGGTATCTGAAGGGGTTTCGTTCCAAGCAGCCTCCGCAGTTGCTGAAAAATGCAGAAGTATCAAACACTAGACATTGCATGTTCTCTGCCACCCCCTAGTGGCCAGTTCTGATAAATACTAGAAAATATTTAGTATTTTCAGGCAGTGGATAAGTGAATCAGCGGATACTGATCCCTCGGATAGGGGTTCCTACTGTACTTTCATGTTGTCTCTTGAACTGTTATCTGTGTAACCATCTTCTCCATCTTTTGCAATGACATTTTTTTGGATTGCCAGCTCAGCTACACCTTGAAATTTCAGGGCCCAAACCTGAGGCCAGAGAGGGTGGAGCCTTGTGATGTCACAGCACCATGGGTTTGGAGGGGGGTGGTGGCACTGATTCCGGGCCGCTTGGCTGCCGAAATGGGCACAATCAGGGAAGCTGGCTAAATAGGCCTACAACCTGTGGCTAGCTCAGTAATATGGGAACCCAGAGCTGGCAGGGTGACTCTGTAGGGTCTGTGGGGCTCCCAGAAGATAGAATGATGGGACTGGTAGTCCAAAAAAATAAAAATAAATCCAAAATGCACATCCCTAAAAACAAGAATGGTGGGGACTGTGCCTGCCTAGTGGTGAAGAAAAAGCACACTGCCCATGTTCATACATATGTATAATGTATGTATATATGTGTGTGTGTTTATATATACATACATGTATATGTATATGCATATGTATATGATGTATATGTATGTATTTATATTTCCATGCTCATCAAGGGGCAAAGGGTCTTGAGGACTATATACTGCATTTTTGTTGTTACTGTTATTTGGATTTTTCCCTCCTCTCTCCTTGTCACCCAATCCCCCCTCATGGCTGATGAGTAAAGGACACACTAGTCGAGAAACATTTTGCATAAGTTTCAGCTGCCGTGTCATTATGGTTTCTCATCTGTCACTTTCTCCTTCTGAAGTGACAGAAAGCCGGAGCATCAGAGGGATGTCGGAGCCGCCTGCTTTCCTCACCCGCGAGTGGGATCATTTTCTGCCATCTCTTTCCAGCCGAGGCCCTTCCTGCCTCTGAACCGACGGCCCCCTCGGGGCGCTCAGCCGGCAAAGGCACGGCCGTGGGAGGAGACGGGAAGCAGAGTTGATGGTTGTGCCCTGACAGAGGCCCCACTGGGATGGATCTGAAGATCCTGAGAGATCCATCTGGAAAAACAAGGCTGGCTTTCGGAGGGTAAGAGAGTCCCAGCCTGCTTTCCTGGAATGATCATCAGCGTGACGTCAAGTGATGGAGGCTCATCGGGGCTGGTGTGCACTATAGTGCCGACAGGAGAGAGCAGACGGACCCTACCAGGGAAGCTGCAACCTGTTCGTAGTTCACCCAGCGATGGCACACCAGCCAACAGAGTTCCTCAGAAACCGTCGTGTACATACCCCACACAATTATGGCAATTTACTATGGCTATCCTGGGTCCTAATCCTGATTAGAGATGGGCTTGAACCTGAAAAATGGTAGTTCATGATGGTTCGTGGTAAGCCACGAACCACAAACCATGAACCAGCACCATGAACCACTGGAAAAATGAACTGGTCCACAGTTCCATTTTTTGGTTCATGCCTGGAGCAGGGGACTAACTGATCCTGTTGCAGAGTCACCATGAAAGGGCATGAAAGGGTGGGCATCCCATTTTGCCAAAGCAAAACGAAGTGCCAAGGCAAAAATAAGTTCAGCATTTCATTTTGCTTTGGTGAAACACGAACCCCTGGTTCATGTTTCGATTCGTGCCCATCTCTAAGCCTGATATTTGGAATTTGGAGAAACATCCACAGTTCTCCTCTCCACTATTCTACTGAACTGGACCAGAAAATTCCAAGCACTTCACCACACTGCAAATCCTCAGATTCCCTGCAATTAATCCATAGCAATGCTCATACTGCTATGATCTAACTGCTATAACAGACTCTGGAAAGCCCAGAGTGGCCCCATCTTTGCTGTCCTTCCACAAGCAGGCAAATAAGACCTTTGTCTTTAGGCTGATTGGTTCAAAATTGGGAAAGGAGTACGACAAGGCTGTATATTGTCTCCCTCCTTATTCAACTTATATGCAGAATACATCATGCGAAAGGCTGGACTGGAGGAATCCCAAACTGGAATTAAGATTGCCCGAAGAAATATCAATAACCTCAGATATGCAGACGCTACCACTCTGATGGCAGAAAGTGAGGAGGAATTAAAGAACCTCTTAATGAGGGTGAAAGAGGAGAGCGCCAAAAATGGTCTGAAGCTCAACATCAAAAAAACTAAGATCATGGCCACTGGTCCCATCACCTCCTGGCAAATAGAAGAGGAAAATATGGAGGCAGTGACAGATTTTACCTTCTTGGGTTCCATGATCACTACAGATGGTGACAGCAGCCACCAAATTAAAAGACGCCTGCTTCTTGGGAGGAAAGCGATGACAAACCTAGACAGCATCTTAAAAAGCAGAGACATCACCTTGCCGACAAAGGTCTGCATAGCCAAAGCTATGGTTTTTCCAATAGCGATGTATGGAAGTGGGAGCTGGACCATAAAGAAGGCTGACCGCCGAAGAATTGATGCTTTTGAATTGTGGTGCTGGAGGAGACTCTTGAGAGTCCCCTGGACTGCAAGGAGAACAAACCTATCCATTCTGAAGGAAATCAACCCTGAGTGCTCACTGGAAGGACAGATCCTGAAGCTGAGGCTCCAATACTTTGGCCATCTCATGAGAAGAGAAGACTCCCTGGAAAAGACCCTGATGTTGGGAAAGTGTGAAGGCAAGAGGAGAAGGGGACGACAGAGGACGAGATGGTTGGACAGTGTCACCAAAGCTACCAAGATGAATTTGACCCAACTCTGGGAGGCAGTGAAAGACAGGAGGGCCTGGCATGCTCTGGTCCATGGGGTCACGAAGAGTTGAACATGACTTAACGACTAAACAACAACAACTTCAGGCAAAGACCTTTCCCTTATTGGCTGGGTGCCTGGGAGGTTGTTTTTTTTTTTTTAATGGATAGTGGTGCCTTCCTGCTTTCAGTGTGTTTTTGGTGTTGCTTTTGTTTACCATTTTAAAGTGTGGTCTTTATTTCATCTTGTTTAGTATATGCATACTTACTTTTTTTTTTGCTTTAAATATTGTCCTTTAATGATGTAAACCACCTTGCATCCTTTTTAAAGAGAAAGGTGGGGTATGAATGAATGAATTAATGGATTTTTCTTTTGTTTTTGCTCTGGGTCAGATCCTTTCGGATATATAAAAATTCCTTGAGGAATGCAAGTGGTCCTGATAAAGGTCTTCCTCTCCTCCCATGGAGATTTCCCAGAATTCCAACCGATCCATGGAAGTCAGATGAAGCTTCACATGAGACTTCCACTGTGGGTGACTGTTGGCTCCTGCAGGATTAGCAGATCTGTTGGAAGTAAGGGGTTGATCCCCCTGAATTGTTGTTATATGCTGTCAAGTCACTTCCAAGTTATGGTGACCCTATGAATGAGTGATCTCCAAAATGTCCTGTTCTCAACAGCCCTGCCCAGATCCTGTAAACTCATAGCCAGTGGCTTCCTTTACTGAGTCAGTCCATCTCAGAGTCGGTCTTCCTCTTTTCCTGTTGCCTTCCATTTTTCTCAGTACAGTGGTGCCTCGACTTACGAACACCCCTACCTACGAACATTTCGACGTACGAACAGCTCCGCTCGCAAAATTTTGCATCGACTTGCGAGCGGAGCTTCGACGTATGAACGAAAAAAGGTACGGGAATAGGGCGGGAAATACAAACCGGGATGGGTCCTCACCTTCCGGCCAGGCTCTGGCTCCTGGCGCTGGGTCTGTCCGCGCTGCTCGCTTCCCGGCCGGGCTCCGGGAGGCAGAGCCCGGCCGGGAAGCAAGCAGTGGGGACAGACCCAGCGCCGGGAGTCAGAGCCCGGCCGGGAGGCCATTTGAATTTCCCGCCATCGGCCCACGGAGGGCGGTGAGGAGCACCGAGAACCAACGCGGCTGCCCCGGCGAGCAGCCGCTGGTGCCGGTTCCGGAGGCCTCCCGGCAGCGGCAGTGGAAGCGCGGGAGGCTGAGGAGGCTTCGGACTGGTAAGGTGCTGCTTTTTCCTTTTTTAAAAACTGTTCTGGGTGGGTTTTGGAGGGTGGGTTTGGACTGGGGGGGGTTATGTTTCTGTGCTGTGTTGTTTTGTTTTTGTATTTGTGTGTGTGTGTTTTTTTGCAGTCCCAGCGTGGGACTTGCTCTGTTTATTTTTATTTTTATTTTATTTTTTTGGTATTTTTTTGAAATGCTGGAACGGATTAACCCCATTCCCATGCATTTCAATGGGAAATGGTGCTTCGACTTACGAACATTTCGACTTACGAACACCATTCCGGAACGGATTAAGTTCGTAAGCCGAGGCACCACTGTATTCTTGTCTTTTCCAGAGAATCCTGCCTTCTCATGACCTCCCCAAAGGAGGACAGCCTCAGCCTGAACGTTTTCACCTCCAGAAGTAGCAGATCTGTGGAAAACGAGGAGCGGATCCCCCTGAATACTTGCTCTATAATAAATAAGACTGCCGATGTCCATAGAGGAAGTGCAAGCCAGATCCAGTTACAAGCAAACAGCAGAACAGATTGTGTAGGTGGGGGAAAATAAATCTGCTTTAAAAAAACAGCACATCCCCCAAATTTATTTGCTTGGAAGGGCTGCCTCTCAGGTAGCATTGTTTTATTCTAGGTATAGCACCACCTTCCAACAGGGATCTCCTAGGTATACAACAGACACGCCAGAAAGCCGAGTCCACAAGGCGGTAGTCAATGCTCTGCCTGGGAGCTGTCAGGGATGAAGCCTCTGGAGCATTTCCTCCGAGTAAACACCACCACCGAGCAAACACCACCACCGGCAGGCTGTCATCCGACCTCCGGCATGCCAATCCACGGCTTTGTACTCCAAGTGTTATTTTTTTAGAAAAGAGAGAATCGAGCAAACGTGTTTCCCTTCCCCGTATGAGCCCACCCAGAGTTCCCCCCGCTGCAACGGCAAGGTTGAGTTTAAGCAAATAAACAAAGCCGGCTCTTACATAATGTGCTCTCTCGCTGCAGCCGGTCGGCTTTGTGAGGCAAACCTTGGGAAGGCTTCAGCGGAAGAAAAGTAGGCCAGCCGATACCTTGGTAACATCTTCAGGTGTGATTGGAATATAGGACCCAGATCTCAGGACAAGACGCGGGGGGGCTGCTCCGGAAATGCGAGGGAGTCTTAGGTTTTCCCCAAAACATCTTTGAGTCTCTCTCTCTCTCACACACTCCTTTTCTTTCTCTCTCTGCTCCTCTTGAGATCTCAGGGAAACCAAGTAAAGGGTTGCTTTTTTTGTTCTTCCCTGGACATTCTGGCCCTTTCCTGAATCTCTCTCTTCCCTTTTTCATGCATGTGAAGTGACGCAGGTGATGATGAACCCAGTGGAGTGAGGTGCCTCCAATGTCAGTGGGTGTTGAATCCATTCCAGGGTCTAGTCCCAACTAGAAATGGGCACGAACTGCTGATTTGGAGGTTCATGCCAGTTCGTTTTTCAGCCAAACAGGTGTTTGGTGCTTCCCCGCCCTGCCTCCTCCAGTGGGAGCCCACTCAGGGGCAGCACACAGAGGAGGCAGGGGTACAGAATCTAGGGTGCTGCCTCTAAGTTGGCACCCACTAGAGGAAGCAGGGTTAGAGAGCACTGAACACCTGTTTGGCCAAAAAACGAACCAGCGCGAACCACCAAATGGGTGGTTCGTGCCCATCTCTAGTCCCAACTGTACAGAAGTCATACAAAGGAGATCCTATTTCTTCCCAAATATCTTCACCAACTTGGATGGCTCTTTTGAAGTTCAGGGTAAAACCAGGAGCAGGTTCACCACCCCGCTTATGTCACCACCACAACCCTCCACTGGAGAAACCAGGGTCCTTGTGCACCAAACCCTGAAGCACGAGAGCTTCAGGGTTTCCGTATTCTTTTTTAACATTAAGAATATATTTTTGGAATTGTGCCTTCTGAAGTATTGCGTTTAATTTCTGAACTATAATAGAAAAGAAACTAGTTCAGTAAATCAGACCATTTTCCTCTTTGGATTAAAAATACTGTCTACAAATATGAACTGAGATTTTGTATAAGAAAACTTTAGAGTTTGAAATATATACTCATCCATGTTTATCCTTTACATCAATGTGTGCCTGCAACCTTGAGCCTTTATATATATGCCTGCTTGCTAAATACATTTAAAAAAAAGAATCTTCTTTTTTTTAAAGTCAAAATTTCAAAGGGATATCCAGGAGAAAGAGCTGGATAAATGCAAGAAAGGGTGCAAAATTTTCGGAGACTACAAATACATTTCTTGCCAGTTGTATGAAAAACACAAGTCTCTCATAGGGAGGCTGCATAAGGCAGGAGCCCTGGGGAGACCGTCAGATATCCCCCCTGTGGAATCTGACAGTGGATCAAAACTTGTCACTTAGGACACAACCAGATACCTCACAGGGGCATTCTATGACACACGGAAACAGATCGATTGATACGCCCCAGACATGGCAAAGCACAGCACAAACCTTCAGATCCGAACTCCTGCAAGCCCAAATCCCCGCAAAGCTTTACTTTCATACAGTATGTGCTGCAAGCAGAAGCGGGCAACCTGCTTCCCTGAGCCCTGTGTGGCCCCCAGAGACACAAATGCTTAATAAACACAACAACCGTTCCATATTTTGGACACCGTTCAATGCTGGGGCCCTCCAGTAACCCACCGTACAGCCATCTTGCAAACCCTGGTGTGGCATTAATGACTGACGAGCCACAGGTTATTGGACACGTTTTCAGAAAGGGTAGCCACACGGCACCTTCTTAAAATAACAGACGAGATCCCGCTTGTGGCTGGCATTGGAAAAGACCTCGCAAGGAAATGCCGTGGCTGTGTTGTTATTTAGCTCCATCATTCAGCTTTCTTCTTTCTACTTTACCATCAGTGTACCGCTGCGATATCTTGGCAAAGGGACTCAACTTCCTCGTTAACTTCATTGCCCATCAGAACATCCCTGGTGCTCTGCACAGCATTATTTTATTACTTTAGAACAACTGCCATTTCGCCACTGATTCTCACGCTCTCCAGAGTTTCTATCCCTCCTTTTTCTAAAGCTTCAGTTGTCTGACATTCCGTTCCTGTTTCGTCTCCGTGCTTTCTGGCTTCTTCACGCCGGCCTCCAATTTTCTCCATGGAGGAGTTCCATCTCCCGATGGCATGATGAAGTCCCACCACGCGATGCTCCTGCTGATTCCAATCTCCTCCCGCAATCTTCTTCGGGTGCCTTGCAAAGGGAAGAGGGAGGAATGGGGAGCTGTGTGCGGATCTCACGCTGCTCCAGAAATGCTGGCAGCCAAAGCAGCTTTTCCGTTTGAAAGAACCTGCGTAATTGGCTCAGCTTTCTTCTGTGTTTGCAAAGCAACATCAAGGTGCACGGCGCTTCACAGAACTGTGCCGAAGGAACATGCTGTCTTCATTGTCGAGCTCTCCTTTGATGTAAAGAGGAGGAAGAGAGGATAGGATTGGAAGGGCATCCAATTCGACCAAAGGGAAAGGATGCTCCAGTCTATTAACAGCAGTCAGCAAAATTGAGTCCTTCTCCTCTAAGAAGGAAGGAAATGGCCAAATGGAATCCTCCAGATATTGTTCAACTTCAGGTCTCAGCATCACTTACCGTCAGCCATGCTGGCTACCAGTACTCGGAGTGGCTCTCCAGAAACCTCTGGAAGACTGCCTACAGCCCACCCTGGTCTAAGGAATTGGAGATTTCCACAACACTCTTTCCTTTAACTGTTCCTCCTGGGATGTGCTTTCCAGGTCCTGCTCCCTCCTAGTCGTCCTCCGTGTTCCAGCTTCTTAATGTCCTTCTTCAACAGTTGTGCCCAGAATTATCCAGGTGAGGTCTGACTAAAGCAGTATAGAGGGGTACTCCTCCTTCCCTTGACCTGGTCACTGTGCTTCTGTTGATGCAGCCTAGAATTGCGCTAGCTTTTTTTTGCAGACACACCATTGTTGACTCACATTTAGCTTGTGATCTACCGAGACTCCTTGGTGCTCTTTGCAGGTACTAATGCCAAGCCAGGTGTCACACATTTGTTATTTGTGTTTCTGTGGGTGGTTGTTCCTGCCTAAATATAAGGCTTTATTCACAATGAAACTCATACTGTCTGTTTTGGCCCCCGTCTCCTATCTGTGAAGCTGATCTCAAGTCATAACCAGAGTTGTAACATTCACTTGTTCCTAGCCAACAATTAAAGAGTCTCTGCTACTGTTCTCAGGGCTTGGTGGGTGCTTGAGAATTCCAGCAAGGACTCTTTAATTGCCATCTGGAAGTGAATCTGATTCTGATTCTGTCTTCTGAAATATTAGCTACCTCTCCCACTTCGGTGACATGTGCAGATTTGATAAGCATTCCTTCTACGCCTTCATGAAGTCATTTATGCATATATTGAGCATTAGTGATCCCAGAACAGAGACCTGATGCACCTGTTTGTCACTTCTCTTGAAGGTGACAAAGCAACATTGATGAGCACTCTTTAGGTGTGGTCTGTCAACTAGATAAAGGTCCTCCTGATGTTACCGTTGTCTAACATAGTGGATCTCAAGAAGTGGTATGTAAGGCACCGGAGTATATAGTATCACTGTTCCAACTTTTAATGTCCTTAAAACTTACTCAAATATTTATAATAAAAGAGTGCTCTATAGATGTAGATGTCCTTCATGAAAACTGTTAGCCTTTAGCTTTTATGATAGCAGGGCATGTGTTCATCTGGCTAGCTCAGTGAGCTAGGTCTCTCGCTATGGAGTCAGAGGTTGGGAGTTCGATTCCCCAATTGTGCCTCCTGGGAGAAGAGCCAGCCTGGGTGGCCTTGGGCCAGCTGCACAGTCCCACAGTGCCCCTAGAGGAAGGAAATGGTAAAGCACTTCTGAGTAGTCTCTTCTTAGAAAACCCTGAAAAGGGGTTGCCATTAGTGAGAATTGACTCAACGACTCACAATTGTTAGCTGTCTGGCCGGTGCAGTGGTTGAGGTCTCTGGCTGCGGAGCCAAAGACTAGGAGTTCCATTCCCTACTTGTGCCTCCTCGATGGGCTGGATTTGGTGATCCCTTGGGTCTCTTCCAGCTCTGCAGTTCTAAGATGCTGAAGATGATTATATAAAGTGGCTAGTAGGAGGTATCATACGAAATGCTGAGAATGACTAGTTCACCCTACGTTTTGCTACCTTGTCCAGAACAACATTATGGAGGACTTTGCAGAAAACTTTGCTTAAACTGAGGGCGGACCAGTTGGGCGGAGCTGGGGGCCACATTTTTGTACCCATCCCCTACCAGGGGCTACAGCAGGCTTGGAAAGGGCCAGTAAGGGGGGTGCAAACATTAGAGCCAAACAAAACTGGATGTGTCTCGATGCCCACTCCCTGGTTTAGTTTTAGGGGTTTAGTGGGGGCCTCGCCCTTCTCTAACACAAACACCCTTGTTTCTGGATGCCTCCAAAAATTAGAAAAACAGTTTTTCAGAGCCAGCAATTGTATCCACCCAGAAGGGGGGGAAAACTGTTATTTCACTTTCTTGATTTAAATCATCTGGATGGTGAGGCATGGCACACAAGTTATAAATAAGTTCCCTGGAGCAGAAATGCCAGGGGTGGAAACACAAGGCTCTCGTTGGTTCTGTTTGATCTTATTTAAAAGCTTGGAGTGCAATGAGTTCAAGCCTGAATGAGTTAGGCTGGCTGTAGCTGTGGTAGGATGATGACTCACCACTGAGGCCCCTTACTAGACACTGGAGCAGGCAAAGAGTCCCTGGTGGCTTCCGTCACAGCAATCCCCTCTTTGCTTTCAAACCTGGGATCAGACACAGGTGAACAGTGGATGTTCTTGAAGCTGATCCTGCTTAGAAAAATAATCAATATTTTTGCTGGCAGGGTACGGAGGGAATGTCGCTACTGTGGTTTGAAGAGCGATTTTACCCCTTTTGTGCTTGAAGCACTGAGAAACGGAGTACTAAGAGCTCTTCTGAAGTAAATAAATATTAGAATGAAGTTCCACGTGATGTTCCTGGAAGATCCGATAAGCCTTCTGAGAGAAAATAAATTGGTGAATGATAGCACCCGGAAGAGAAGAGTAAGGGTATAGGGTTGGGAAGCCCAATAATGATTTCTTAGGCAACGTCTCCTTGGCCCGTCAAAATGTCCCAAAGCAACTGGAAGGCAAATGGAGACGGCAGCCAAGAAATCAGAAGGAGGCTGAGACTCGGAAGGGCGGCCATGAAGGAATCAGAAAAGATCATCAGGTATAACGGTGTTTCACTAGAGACCAAGATGAAGATCATCCACACTTTTGTCTTTCCGATCACCATGTATAGGTGTGAAAGCTGGACAGTTAAGAAAAATGGCAGGGAAAAAATTGATTCGCTTGAAAGGTGGTGCTGGAGGAGAGCTTTGTGGGTACCCCGGATTGCCAGAAAGATGAACAAGTGGGTCCTAGATCAAATCAAGCCTGAACTATCCCTGGAGGCAAAAATAACAAAATTGAGCCAGTCCAACTTTGGGCATGTCAGAAGAAGGCCACATTCTCTGGAAAAGACAAGAATGCTGCAAAAGTTTGAAGGCAGCAGGAAGAGAGGAAGACCAAATATGAGATAGAGTGACTCCCTAAAGGAAGCCACAGGTTTGAGTTTACAAGATCTGAGCAGGGCTGTTGAGGACAGGGCAGTTTGGAGATCGCTTATCCATAGGGTTGCCTATAAATCAGAGGTGACTTGATAGCCCATAAGAACAAAATCAGGGAATAAAGGGAAGGGAAGCTATGGGCTAATCTGTTAATTACATAGGGTAGCCATCTGTCTTCTATTAGGACATTACTCTACTGGAAGGACCACCAGTGGAAGACCCTCCCTTGGTTGATCTCCTTGGTTTGAGAGGTTGTCCTGTCCGTGTCTGATTTAAAGATAATGAACCAGGAGAAGGAGAGAAGTAAAAAAAAAAAGTTTTTTTAAAAAAGGCCACAAGATTTACATCCTTAGCAGTGTGCACCCAAATAAAGATACCTTTGAGATAATAACCTTAGAACTGCACAGCTGGAAGGGACCCTCTGGGATCATCCAGTTCAGCCCCTCTCAAGGAGGCCCAGTGGGGGGAATCGAACTCCCAACCTCTGGCTCTGCAGCCGGAGACCTAAGCCACTGAGCTACCCAGCAGTTCTAACCCCTTTGCCAGTTTTGTGACAGGCGGGCACTTAACTGGGCAGGGCCACTGGCAAAACCTGTGGGGATATAACCCTCCAAGGATCTTCCACTCTTGACCCCAAATGGTCAACTTTCCAGTTTTAAGAATACATTGTGAGCCATGGCTCAGAGACAGCCTTAGAAGCAGTGGTGGCTGAAGTCTACCAGGGTTGGAAGAGAAAGTGTTTCTCAACTTAAGCCTCTCTACTGATAGGGTGTTAAAACTACCCACTCTGGTGGAGAATCAGCTTATTGTCCATCCCTTCTTCAACTTTTCTTATCCAAATACTCTCAACAATTGCATTTGAACGTTCACATTCCAGATAGCTGGACTTAAGAGGGATTGTCTCAGCTAATCTTCCTGAGGTGTTAGGAGCACGGGGATCAACTTCTATTTATTTATTATTTCTTTCTTTGATTTATATTCCTCCCCATTAGTGCCAAGCACTATTCTGGGCAGTTTACCACAATCGTTAAAACATAATAATTTAACAAAAACTAAGATATTAATAAAATCAAAACAGACGGCACCAAGAACAGTCATCTGAATGATGGCAGAACAGGGAGCAAAAGATCGAAATCAGATGGGGTTGGTGTGCAAAGCCTTCCTGAAAAGCAACTTTTAAAGCTGTCTTCTAAACATTAGAAGGGAGGAGGCCAAGCATAGATCCGCCGGGAGCTGGTTTCACAACACTGGAGCCACCACCAAGAAGGCACGGTCTCTAGTGAAGGACCTCCGGGTCTCCCTTGGGGTGACTACCCAATGGAGTTTGGTCTGAGATGCTCTGGCGGGTCTGGCAGAGGACGTTGGGGAAAAGCCATTCCGACAGGTAGCGTGGCCCCAAACCGTGTAGGGCTTTATACGTGAGCATCAAAACCTTGAACCTGATCCGGGCTGTAAGTGGATCAGCTCCAGTGGAGATGATCCAGAACTCAAAGAAAGAAGGTTTTCATTGTGGGGATGCATCAGAGATCACTCCTACTGCTCAAATCTTGCATTCCCAACCCTTCTGGTTGGGAGGAATCTTGGGGTTTTGGGGTGCTGGTGTCCAATCTGCCCCAAGAGAAGGGCCACCCTTGCTTAGAAAGGAAGGAGTATAGTGACATTGAGGAACGGGGAAAGTGTGTGGTTCTCTGATATATATCTTTCCCAAACTCCACAATGGTTCCCTGACTTTTCTCTTGAGCAGAGCAGTAGGGTATCCCAATAAATTTCAGAAGTGCTGAGACCGGCCGTAGGCTAAGATGGCCAACTTTAATAAGATTTGGATCCTTCTGCTACCCCCTTCTCCCCTACAACTTCCTGCATGTTGATTCAATTCTTCAGAAAACCCCTGGTTCATGAATGAGGGAAATGGAGCGACTGTACCCACAATGCAAAAAAGTCAGGAAATGGCTCAGTATTGCTGCACAATATCGTACCTGCGTTGCCAGCAGGAAAAAGGATGCCAAGCTTGACAGAGCAAAGGGCAGCCGGAATGTTGACAACACCCACGGCAGCAGTCAAGATGGTCTACAGGATCCCCTATTGTGCTCACTACCATTCACAAAGTGACACCACACAAGGGGGAAACCCCAGAAGCAGACTCCTTTTTTCATCAGTCAACCCCTTCTCACCCAAACACAAAGCAATTGTTAGGGCTGTTTTTCCACAAGTGTGAATTATAGTAAGCAGAAGAGCTCTGGATTTTCATTTGTTCTCCTTGGTTTTGTGCTTTTCCTATTTCCGCCCCCCTGCCCCCCTGGAATGATGAGCTGTAACAATCTGTGTTTTCTGTTTTACAGGGCATGACCAAAACATGCTAGGTTTCTGCCTTTTACATGTTTTATGCTTTCCTGCCCTTTATGAATTCAGTTGAGCCTTCCCTCCTCGGTCATCTTTTTAATCCAAGAAATTCTTAGCACTCTTTGATAAATCCCCATTTTAACCGCTAGCCAATTTTCCATAGCAGCCTGCCTTCCTGTCCAAAATTCTGTGCCATGCAATCAAACTGAGAATATACAGTGCTATACAAGGCACAATTCTCTAAGCCAAATTTACATGGTTGGTGCATGTGACATTTTTCATCTTAAGCTGCTCCAAGCCACCTCAACGCCGTCTCTTATAGCCTGGCTCGACTCCCACTCTTCATTCATACAAATTCTAAAGGGTTTATATTTGTCAACACACTCCATGGTTTTCGTTTTGGATCTTTAACTGTGCTTCTCGGGCAGCTTGCTTTCTCCTGATTACCATGAACCCGCAGACCCTAATTTAGAAGCTAGTTCAGCTGGCTTGTTTTGAATAAGCGGAACAACTGCTTACAATGTTCACCTCCTTCTGCTCTGCCTTAAGCTACGTGTAAGAGGAGGGGACAGGAGCTCATTATTCTTTGTCTGAGAATTGGTGGTGCTGAAGTACCAAAACGCGCTCCGCTTTTCCATCTGTGATGAATGAGAAGGCACCATGCCTCAAACAAAGGCATTGGCTTGAGAGAAGAATGTCCCGATTCTTTATCGGAATCTAGTTCAAATTCTGCATTGACCCCTTTGGAGCAGGAAGAGATGCTGAGATGGGGAGGAAGAGACACTGGTTAGCCCCCAACCACCGATCAAACTGGCATCAGGCATTAGTAAGGAAGCGGCACAGAATATTCTGTCACTCACCTGTTTATGCCACCTTGTGCAACATTCAGGCTTTTAGTAGTCAGAGGGCATTGGAGGGCATGAGGCAAATTAGTTAATTGAGGCTAATAAGTCAATTGAGTCTTTACTGGATTTGGAACAGGAAACTCTTACATGATACCCTGCTCGCTGAATGTTGCTTATGCTTTGTTTCTTTTTTTTTAATTAAAAAAAGATCTATTTTGGCACTAGCTTAGAAGTCTGTTCCTAAAAATAAACCAGTATCCCAGAGGAAGGAAATATAGATCTTGAGCTACCCAGGCAGCAGAAATTCAAATGAAATTAAATCCAGAGGAGACCTAAGAGATTTGCTCCTTCCTTAGCGATTGATTGATTGATTAATTGATTGATTGATTGATTTAAAATAAAATAAAATATTTTTACCCTGCCTTTCTCCTTAGAAGAACCCAAGGCGGCTTACATCATTAAAAGGCCAATACTTAAAAGCTAAAAACAGTAAGTAGACAAATATTTAAAAGGAATTAAGCAAGTAAATAAAAGTGGTAAATAAAATCAATATTGAAAACACATTGAAAATCAACAGAGTGCAACAATCCAGTTTGAAAAAAAGCCTCCCAGACTGCCAGTCACTAAGGAAAAGCCTGCCTGAAGAGAAAGGTCATCACCTGCTTGCGGGTGGACAGCCAAGATGGGGCCAGGCTGGCCTCCAGTGGCAGGGAGTTCCAGAGTCTGGGAGCAGCCACAGAGAAGGCCCTCCTCTTCTGTGTCCACACCAAATGCACCTGTAAGGGCAGTGGGATTGAGAGAAAGGCCTCCCCTGATGATCTTAAAACCCCGGGCAGGCTTATAAGGGGAGATGCAGTCTTCTAGATAGTGTGAACTTTGAATTGTGCCTGGAAATGGATCGGAAGCCAGTGGAGCTACTGTAACAGGGGGAATATATATTCCCTGTGTCCAGCCCCAGTTAGCAATCTGGTTGCAGCATTTTGGACCCTCTGGAGTTTCAGAACATTTTCCAAAGGCAGCCCCATGTTGAGTGTGTTGCAGTAACCCAGCCGAGGTGTAACTAGGGTATGTGTCACTGTGGCCAAATCGGGGTGGGGTTGGGAGGGGGAAGAAAGCCTTGCAGAACGAGGTAGTCTTTTGGGGGTGTAATAGGAGTTCATTACATCATGCATGCAAATACCCAACTTCATCTGTTATTTAACCAAATATGAATAATAGTTTTAAGTGAACTTAGAGCCTCTATTCAAACATGCACTCAGAAGTAACAAATATCTTCCTTTTCAGGACGGAGTAAAGCGAAGGTCTGTTGGGTTCTCTCAAGTTTAAGAGTCTGAAGCAGAAATTCCTGCCTGACCCAACACAAAACCACCACCAGGAAAGTCCTTGCAGTTGAAAAAGTTTGGGAGAATGTAAGGTTCTTTAGTGTAGTCTCTGATATTTTTAAGACAGTGCAGAAAGAGACTGGAATTCTGGTTCTCCTCTTCCTCTGATGTAAAGGTTCATGAAAAGTACACACAACATCTCAAATCCTAGATGCAAAGGATTCTTCCGAGGAGAGCTATGAGCTGCAAAAGGTATGCCTAGCTTGGAGGTGGGCAATGCGTAGCCTCGCAGCTGCTGCTGGACTACAACTCCCATCAACCTTAGCCAGCAAAGCCAATGGCCAGAGTGGTCCGGAGAGGTACCCCAGTGTAGAAATGAGAATCCATGGCCAAAACCATCAACATCATCAGAACTGCAGAGCTGGAAGAGACCCTAAGGATCACCGAGTCCAGCCCCTCAAGGAGGCACCATGGGGGAATCGAACTCCTAACCTCTGGCTCCGCAGTTAGAGACCTCAATCACTGAGTTCTCCAGCAGTACTTTTGCACAGCCAAGCCTGCATAACTTGACATTTCACAACCTCGTTCAACATTTGCCCCAAGACCAATGTTGTAACAGAGAAGCAGTTCTGCGGGTCCAGTTGCCCAATCCTTTTGGGTGACTGGCTGTGCACTCAGTTGTGCCCATGGTTGCACAACCTGCATGCCCAATGAGTTGCACAAATAGGCACTTGGGCAGAACTCTTGGTGAACTTAGGCCAACAGAAGGTCACATTATGCGAAGTGCAGGAGAATTTCACCCAACGGGATGGAGTCCGTCAGAGGAAAAGAGAAAAGCACAGAGGCTGTAGAAATACACAAGCAAAGGTTTAATCCATGGGGATAAGGACTGAGAAGGCCATCTGACTGCAGAAAGTGTCTAGATTTTCCCCCTTCTCTCTGTCCTTTTCATCACAAAGGAACGAGGTCAATCCTGAAACTAGCAGGTTAAGTAGATTAATGAGAGATGGAGTCCCTTATATACACAAGGCATATCATTCTCTGCCATAAGGTGTGGTGGCAGATATTAGCATAAAAAGCTTTGTGGAAAGAACAATGCAGAGTCATAGAAATCAGCAGCGGAAGCTGATGACTTACATTAGGTAGGGAGGATCTATCCACTCTGAAGCTTAGCCTGGAGATTTCAGGAGCTGTCCGTGGTGCTGAAAGGGGATACTGTTGAAGTCCAGCAGACTGATGCCTGGAGTGAATTCATGATCCCTGTGAAATCAAAACCCTCAGCCTCCATCGTGAACAGCATAGCTCTTTCAGCAGTTAGCTGCTAATCACGAGAGCAAAATGAAGCCTTCCTATTTAGGAACGGTCTAGCTTGTTTTTTGTCTGTGCAAAATCCTACAAATTTGTCAACATGGATTGTGCTAAACATGGAGGATCACTCTTAGGTTTAAGCATGACGGACAAGTCAAAGCCTTGAACTGGGTGGTTTGTATCTTTCTTACAACCAGCCAGTCCTTCTTGGTTTCCTGGGTGTGTGTATGTTTTAGTTTTCAAAGGGAAAGGAATCTGTGAGATATATGGGACCTTAAACAAAGAAAATCAAAGCAGTAAGTCTTGCTGTCAGGAGGAGATGAGAAGTCTTGTGTGGATGTTAAATTCCTTGTTGAGGTGATGGACAGAGAAACACGAACATGAGGAGGATGAGGAATTCTGTGAGTATTTTTCACATCCTATGATGTTGAAGCTGAGGCTGTCCTACTTTGGGCACATCCTGAGAAGGCAGGATTCTCTGGAAAAGACTATCAGGCTGGGAAAGGTTGAAAGCAGGGGGTTGGACTTGGTGGCCTTGTAGGCCCCTTCCAACTTCACTTTTCTATGAAGCAGCAGGAAAAGAGGAAGACCATTGTGCACTTAGAAAACAGCAGGGTACATAGGGGAAGATTATTTTTAATATCACAGTTCAACGGCTTGTAGCATTCAGATTACATAAAACTAACTAACTACAAGTAACTAGGTTTTTGTTGCTTTTGAAAAATGAGAAAGTAAAGAGTTGCTTTTAAAAAATTCTACCTATAGCAGTGCTGAACTACTTTTAGGTTTTCCTGGAACCTTAACTGTAACTAATTACCCTGTAACAGTAACAATCGGAGTTCTGGCCCATTGTAGTTGCAAATCAAGCTTGCCTGAGAACAGATTAGTTCCATTGCAAGCAATTCGGCCTGAGGTTGCTACTTGGTGGCTGGGCAACATAAATCTTGGATATCTTTGAAAAGGGTATGTGGATTTCATTAAGCAAAGAATTACAGCGCTGGTGATAAATAGAGCCATTTTCGGGATCACGTGCAACTGCTATAATGAAAGATTGCCTTCTATGAGTGTCTTGGAGGCCCCTCATTGTGTCATGGATGGCACTCGGGGACGGTGTCACGCTCCTGAACAATCAGCCGTGTGTGGGATTGTTAGTAAGCAATGTCACAAGTGACTAAGCGTCGCCTGTAGGAGAAAACAATGGTCTAGAATTTGGAAAACTCGTAACAGCTTCCCATCTGTTCCGTAACAGAGTTAATACCATGGAGGAGGGGGCCTCTGGAAAGCCCTCTTTTTTTTTCCTCTTTTTTTTTTTTTGGGAAACAGAGGGGAAAAAGCCAGACAAAGACAGATTGGGAAACATTAGGTGGGGGAGAGATGTCTTTATTGTTTTGAGAGAGAACACGTAGCTTTGAGCCTCCAGGAGATACAGGGCGGCTGTCAGATGGAGGCCTGGCCCAAAGCTGAAGCCCATTCCTTTCGCTTTGAACAACGAGCAGAACAGGACAACATGTTTTGAATTAAGTAAATCCATCACAACAATGGTTGGAGAAAAGCCCGTGATAATGGTGGATAATAAACAGAGAGGCACCTGGGCTGGGAGGGAAGCTATGGTGGTAAGATCGTATGTCCTAATGTGACATTTGCTGGAGAGCTCAGCGGTTTAAATATTTTGTTGGGAGTTCGATTCTCCACTGTGCTTCCTTGACAGAACTGGGTGTCAGATTCAAGTTCTTCACACTGGTGCACGCCTGATGAAGTGGTCTTGATCCATGAAAGCTCACACGTTGCATGATGATTTTTTTAGTGGTCTATAAAGGTATCACCAACTCTTGCATTTGTATTATGTATTGACCACACGGCTCTCCTTTTATTTCCTAGAAAAGGAGTGGGACTCGATCCATAGGGTCCCTTCCAGCTCTTCAGTTTTAAGATGATGATGATACCTAAAGTTGCACTCAATACCATGGCCAAAAAGAGAAGAGTCACTGTGCATGTCTGGTGGGGTTGCAGATCAGCAGTATCTCATTCCTGGAGACTACGGGGCCAAAAACGTAGTCCAGGGAGTGAACGGTGTCAGACTTGGGATCTCTATCACCCTTTCCAATCTCAATTATATTTCTCTAAGAAACACAAGCTTTCTCATTTTCTTACAAAGGAGCTGTGATTTCTTTTACAAAGGGGGAAGTGTGTTCGGGTAATCGTTCCAAGTTTCATAGAATCCTAGAATAATTAAGTTGGAAGGGGCCTATATGCCCATCGAGTCCAACCCCTTGCTCAATGCAGGAATCCAAATTAAAGCAGATCAGACAGATGGTGGTTCAGTTTTCTCCTGAATGCCTCCAGCGTTGGAACGCTCACCACCTCTCAAGGCAATGATTCCATTGTCGTACTGCTCTAACTGTTAGGAAGGTTTTTTTTTCTGCTATTCAACTGAAATCTGGCTCCCTGTAACTTGAGTCCATTATGATGTGTCCTGCACTCTGGGATGATCCAGAAGAGATCCTGCCCATACTCCATCTGACAGCTGGATTGATGAATGCAATCCTATCTCCCCTCAGTCTTCTTTTCTCAAGGCTAAACATGCCCAGTTCTTCCAGTCTTTCCTTCTAGGGCTTGGTTTCCAGCCCCCTGATCATCCTTGTTGTGTTCCTCTGAACGTGTTCCAATTTGTTAGCATCCTTCTTGAAGTGTGGTGTCCAGAACTGGACACAGAACTCACGAGGAGGCCTAACCAGTGCCAAAGAGAGGGGAACTAGCACCTCACAGGATTTGGAGACCATACTTCTGTTAATGCAGCCTAAAAGACCATTTGCCTTTTTTGCAGCCATATTGCACAGCTGGCTCATATTCAGCTTGTGATCAATGATGATTCCAACATCCTTCTCCTCATAGTATTGCTGAGTCTGGTATTCCCCCATCTTGTAACTGTGTTTCAAAGGGCCGAACCCAGAAATTAAGGTTGCTCTGGGGTTGTTCTGTACTTACTCCACAAGGATTGTAGGAAATGAGATGTGTTATTTCATTTCCCACGAGTCTGGTATTTCGACAGCACTGTGGATAACTTTGGTGGGGCTGGGGGCCACACCAGACCAAGAAAGGTCAACAAGCAAGCAAACAAACAAACAGAACAGCAACAACCAAAACTCCCTCCAGAAAAAATGTTTTTGGATGTCCACTTTCAGCGTTGACTTCTGTTCTTTTGGGAGAGCACATGTTTTCTTCCTTCCTTCCTCTCTCTCTCATCAGAACAGGCTTTGGTGCTCTATGTGAGCTTGGCTGGATAGCTGAGTTAGGTCTCTGGCTGCGGAGCCAGAAGTTGGGAGTTTGATTCCCCACTTGTGCCTCCAGGGAGAAGAGCCAGCCTGGGTGGCCTTGGGCCAGCTGCACCGTCCCAAGGTTGTCCGCAGAGGAAGGAAATGGTAAAGCACTTCTGTGTATTCTGAAACATCTTGAAAAGGGTAGCCATAAGTCAGAATTGACTTGATGGGACATTATTATTATTAGAATACATCAGTCACATAACAAGAAATGAAAACAGAGGTTGCTCCAGCTGATCAGTTTAAGGTAAAAAAAACCCTATAAAAACATGAAAGAGAAAAGGAACTGGAGGAAAGGAGGGACTGGTTTGAATTCAACCCAACGTCCTTGTTTAGATCTGCTACATTTCAAGCATAAATAGCCATGATGAAGTCCATCCTCTGTTAAGAGAGGAAAAACATGAAGAAATTAAAACTGCAGTATGATTTCTTATCTCAAGCTGATCAACAACCAGCCCTCTTTGCAGCAATAAAGATTTGAATGTTATATTGGCTAGTTCCTTTCCTTAATGTTTCTCTTAATGTAAGAAACATTAATGTGACAGAAGGATAAACATTAATTTGCCATATGCCAAACAGAGCTAGCCTAGACACTTCCCCACTGGGAAGAAGACAGGGAGGCGCAGACAACTTAACAATGTTTAAAGTAAATGGAACAATTCCACAGATGATCATTAGGATAATAATAGTAATTACAGCCTTAACCTTTTCTTAAAAGCAGATTTCTTAAGAGATCCAAGGAGCTCTGCAATTCAAACACCTCATAACAAGGCAGTGGTCATAAGCTTCCATCTCCAAGCCACTTTCCCTGAAGGAGTCTAATTAAATTAGAGTCCCTTAGGCATCTCTCAAGAGCAAAAGATGTGAAGGGTGTACATTTTAAGGTAGACAAGCAGGCTGGAGAATCAAAAGGCAGCAGCATGATGGCAGATTTCTCCCTCTTGAGATCATGAGATGGATGGGAAGAAAATTCACTCACTCACTCACTCACTCACTCACTCATTCATTCATTCATTCATTCATTCATTCAATTTCTATACTACCCATCTCTCCGATGGTCACACAATGGCAATAACATCTAATACCATATACATAGTTAAACGTAAACATTAAAATTGAAACCAGTATTACATTTAAAAACAAGCAGTAGTTGAAAATGATAGGCTAATAGTCTCAGCAAATTCAACTGAGAGGCACGAGTCTCTTCCCTTAAATGTGAATCTCAGAATAAGGAATACTTTCTCCTATCTCCTGTTTGATAAATGACGTTCTTGGAGGTGGTGTGGGTGGAAACACAGCCAGAATACAGGAATGGTTCCCCATGCCCTTCTTCTCGGGAGTGGGGGGTGCCCTGGGACTGTGCAGCTTGCTCAAAGCGGCGAAAGATGGCTTTTCTCCTGGGAGGCATGGTGGAGGAATTGAACTCATGATCCTCTGGCCTCCCCAGTTCACTTTTTCAGACATATGGAATGAAAGGACATACAGAGTGAAATACAGAATTCACAAGTAAAACATTCAAAACATTGGCTTTCAGAGTCAGGGTGTGTGGCTACATCTCACATGCAGTCATTTATGGCCTATGCTTAAGTTCTACTGTAAATTGCCTGACGGAGCTCTTATGTGCCTCATGGCAAAGCAGCACCAAAGACTTTATAATTACAGCCCCTTACAATAGCTCAGTGGGTTAGGTCTCTGGCTGAAGACTGAGAGGTTGGGAGTTTGAATCCCCATTGTAGAAAAGAGCCAGCCTGGGTGGCCTTGGGCCAGCTGCACAGCCCCAGGACGCTGCTAAAAGAAGGGAAGGGTCAACCACTTCTGAGTCTTCTCTACCTGGAGAACCCTGGAAAGGGTCTCCATAAGTCAGGATTGACTTGACGGCATGCAATTATTATATCAGCCTAAGGAGTCACAAAAACATGCTTAGGGAAGCCACAAAGCCTATGAACTTCACCGTGCCCACTTTAAATCTTCAATGATTTCATTCATTGCTTTGTAGGGTTTTTTTTTCTGAAGGAAGGAAAACAAGCAAGCAAGCAAGCATCCTTTTGCTTTGTTTGAGTCTGCCTCGGGTTATTTTCATCCTGAAAAGGACCGGGAAGAAAAGATTATTTTCAAAAAAGAAGAAAAAGAAGAAAGGGGAGGAGGGGAAATTCCTCTGAATGGGAGCCAGCCAGCCCCTGAGTGTGGGAATCATGCAGCAGTGCATAAAAGGAAGTGCTTAAACTTCATTCTGAAAGGAAAATAATTGAAAACAGTGTTGTGTGCCTTGTAAGCTTTAGATTCAAGGACTGTGAATGAGATCATAAGGCTAGTGGTGTGCACGTGTCTGTGAGTTGGGAGGCAAATTGCCCTTATTATTGGGAAGACCCTTTCAAACTGAAATGTGATTCCCCTTTAGAAACAGCAAATGCTTTAGAATTCTGTACACAATAATCCTGTGGGTTGATTGCCCCCAGAGCTCATTGCTGCCACGAGAGCGATGGCGTGAGGGAGTCTACAGCTCGTGATGAATTCTCTTCCTTGGTTAAAATCAAGGTGGATTTAGAGGTTCCCTATCGAAGCACTTCCTCACAAACCCTGCTTCATGGGTCTAACAAGACTCAATTCCATTCTTTTCTAACAACAACAACAACAATAATGACTAATGGCAACCCTTCTCAGGGGTTTCCAGATAGAGGGAAATGCAGTCTCTTAAGTAGCTTGGACCCCAAATTAGCCAAGAAAGAGAAACATGGGACCCTTGCACAAACCTAACATGGCATCTGTGGGTTGACCCGTGAGGGCATATTTGTGTAGTATTCTGTCACATTAAGCGCTGGTAGAACAAAAGCAACCCCTTGGGAAATAGAGAAACTGTTAATGGTGAGTCCCACCCCTAAGAAACTGTTGGAGTACAGTAGGACCACTGATTCACTTATCCACAGTCTGAAAATATTAACATACTGTATTAAAAGAAAAATCCTAGAAATATATATTTCTGAAGATGAAGTTACAGAACTGGCTATTAGAGAGAGACAGAGACCATGATTTATATAGCATTTGCTATTATTATAGTGAACACAAATCCATGTTTTTCAGCATCTACGGTGGGGTGGGGTGTTGGTATAGATCCCCTGCCGATATGGGGTTCCTACTGTATCTCTCATTCATGGGTTACATTTTCCATCCTACAAACAGGGCAGAGACTTTCTGGAGGCCATTTGTACACAGTTGTAGGCCCCATGGAATAAGAATATGGAAGCCCCCTTCTATCTGAGGTCTTTGGTCCCGGATTGTCATCTCTGACCAGTAGCTACAACCCTTCAGGATTTTGGGTAGAACCTTTTTCTAGACCTACCTGGAGGTCCTCGGTGATGGTTGGTGGTCCAGCTGCGAACCGGGCCTGGCTCTTGCATACCTTCATTAATCACACGGGGTCATGGCACAGAAAGGGTGTCAGGGAGGGTATTCATAAGAAGCTCGATTAGCAGTGATACACAATGGAGTCTTGTAGAAGAGCCTTTCGATGCCCTGGCCTGGGAGATCTCCTCAGCTCCCTCCCCAATGTCAGGTCAAACTGAACCGAACACCTTTCTGTTCCACTGATTTGTATTCCTATTTTACTGCCTGCTCCTTTGTTTGTATTATCTGCTGCCTCTTGTGTTTCATTATTTTCGAAAGTTGTATTTTCATTGATTTGCTGGTGGTGGTTTACTCCCCCTCTCCTTCTTTGTACTGTGAAACCCTTTCAATGCCGTACGCTGAGGCAGAAGGTCGGAAGGTTGATGTTGATGATCATGGTGGTGAAGAAGGATCCTCCTCTCCCGATGGCAACAGTTACACCCCATCACTATCCTTCTCAGTGACTGAATTCCCATGTATACCGTTCATGATCCTCCTGGAAGTAGACTGGACAGTGCAGAATTTCTGAGGATAGAGGTGAAGGACGATGGAGTCACAGGTTCCTGTTGGTCTGGGGAGTTGCCCCTAACAATCGCTTTGCAAAGCTGGCTATTTGTTCAGTGCCTGCCTCCGAGGAGACAACAGCAGGCAGGATGACGTCAGGGGTGTAGTGGAACCAGGGCTTGCCGGGTCAAAGCACCAGGATGTTCTGAGCAGCAGGGATTATAATGTACTCCATTCCATCCTGGTCCTTCCCTGTTCTCCCTGAGTTGCAATCCTCATTGCAGGCAGGGGGAGAAAGTGATTACCCCAAGAACATGACAGGGTTACAGGCTGTCCCTGTTCGAATGCAAACTGTTCCAAGGGTGGTTACGTCTTCATCATCATCATCTTAGAACTGCAAAGCTGGAAGAGACCCTCTGGATCATCCAGTCCAGCCCCTGTCAAGGAGGCCCAGTGGGGGAATCGAACCCCAACCTCTGGCCCCGCAGCTGGAGACCTAAGCCAGTGAGCTATCCAGCAGTTATTGAATGGGCAATTAAGAGTCATTAGCTTTACAAAAGACATGGTCCTCATTTGTTGCTACAGACAGATCCAGCTCCTGGTATTTTTGGAGTTCTCGGGGGTATTGGCCATGAGGACTGTCATGATGCAGTCCTCACAGCTTCCACTAGACCACCAGGTGAGGAGTACAGCAGTGGCAGTGGGCAACAGACACCACACCGAGCATGTGACATAAGAGAAGCAGGAGAGGGGGAAAGGCCATTTTCCCCTGGGGGCTCTTCCCAAAGTACCATGGCAGCCGGCTATGGAGTAATAAGGGAAATGAGCATAGCACAGTAATTAGAGTACTATTTCCCAGTCCTGGGTCCCCAGATGTTCTTGGACTACAACTCCCAGAAATCCAGGCCAGCACAGAGAGTGGTGAAGGCTTCTGGGAGTTGCAGTCCAAGAATATCTGGGGACCCAAGGTTGGAAACCACCGGATTACAGTGCTCAACTTAGAAGACCTGGGTTCAAATCCACTGTTAGCCACTAAGCTCATTGAGTGATCTGGGGTCAATCCCATGCACTCAACTTGACCTACATCACAGGGGTGATGTGATAATAAAAACAGGGAGAAAAGGAGCCATGTGTACCATTTGAAACCCACAGGAGGAAAGCAGGATAGGACAACAAGCGAAGCAACCAGATCAGAACAGCTTGGCTCACACTTCTGCTCTCCATGTATGTCAAACTACAACTCCCATCATCTTCTGAGAATTGTCGGTCAACACATCAGAAGAGCACTGAGTGGGAGAAGATTGAAATGGGAGATGAAAGAGGCATAAGGACTGAATAGTTTCAGAGCCAGAGTTTGGGGGTTCGATTTCCCCACTGGGCCTCCTGGGAGAAGAGCCAGCCTGGGTGGCCTTGGGCCAGCTGCACAATCCCAGGGTGGCCCCCCCAGAAGAAGGGAATGGGAAACAACGTTGGAGTCTTCTCTACCTAGAAAACCCTGAAAAGGGTCATCCTATGTCAGAATTGAGTTGACAGCACACAGTTATTAGCTGGTGGGATAGCTCATTAGTTTAGGTACCTCGCTTCAGGGGCAGAGGTTGAGAGTTCAATTCCCCAGTGGGCCTTTTAGGGGAAGAACCAGCCTGTGTATCCTTGGGCAAGCTGCACAGTGTCAAGGTGCACCCCAGAAGGAGGAAAAAGTAAACTGAAACCAGATGGAATTCTAGAAGAATGGAATTGGAAGTGATTTTTGTCTGCAAAAATGTCAGATTGTTCTCAACGGGTTCCCGCATGGTCTTCATTCTCTTTTCATGGGCCAGAGTACAAGGGGCCCCAAATCACTTAAGAAATCTCTTTGTATACATAATGGTAGCAGGGAATAATTTTGCTATCGTATTTCTTGGACCAGTTACTCTCTCCTCTCAGAATCTACCTCACAGGCTTGTTGTGAGGATAAAGGAGTGGTAGACAAACTTTTCATAACCATTGTGATGTAGTGGGTAGAGTGATGGACGAGGACTCTGGAGATCAGGGTTCGAATCCTGGCTCAGCCATGGAAACTCACTGGTGGTTGTGGAACTGGTAAAACTACTCCTTATATATCTCTCTTACCTTGAAAGCTCTATTAGGGCTGCCATAACTCAGTTCCAACTTGATGGCACAGCGTGTAAAACATACACACAGAAAAGCTTTTAACTGTCACCAATGAGTGCATGTAAGGATGTGCTGCTAAAACTCCAGACATAAATAAATCAACATCTCAAAATATCATGTCCTGTAAGGTGTGCCTCTTTGGCAAGGGGCTGGACTCCATGATCCACCGGGTCCCTTCCAGCCGGGATGTTCTAAGCAAGGATGCTGGCAAGTCTTTGGTACCAAGTCCCAAGTCCCAAGTCCCAGGTCCCTATTGAAAACAAGCTTTTTCCTCCAGAATGAAGGGAGGGGTGGGGTGGGTTCCAAGTCACAAGTCAAGTCCTCATCATCGGGAAAAAATAACGTGAGTCGAGTTGAAGTCAGCAGTGTGACATAAGTCTAACTTGACCCTAAGTCCCGCGACTCGAGTCCCCACTCCTGGTTCTAAAATTATTACTACATCATTATTTTTTATCTACAATGAAGGACTGAGGAAAGGAGGACTTGAGGGGGGGGTGAAAGGGAAGTCAGACTCCCTCACATCTCCCACAGTGTCTCAGCAGAGACCGTCTGCTTGATGCAATATTAGATACATATTTCTGCTGGCGGTACAAACAAAGCCACGCAGAAGCTGAGATGCAGCCGAAACAAATAAGGGGGCTGAAAGAGAAGGCTGGGTTTTTGAAACATGCTTTTCTAATTGGAACCCCCACTGCGTTTGCTTCTCTGGTTGGCATTCAGAGGCACGAGGGTGGCTGGGAGAGAAAAGAGTGGGGTGTTGCCCTTTGGAACCTTCTGGCTGAAGGGGTGGGGGGAATAAGTAAATGGGAAAAGAAAACAAGGCAGAAGACATGCAGCATCACGTCCGGCTCAGCGGAGACTCAAGTGCGCAATGCTGTCTCCGTCTCCATCCGTTGGCCCCACCAGTGTCTAAATCATTCTCTAGGGAGAAACCAGACAAGGCACTGAGTGGGGGGGGGGGGGGGTCATCATGAAAGACACCCTCTCTCTTCCGTCATAAGCTTTGCTTCAGCTCACATCTTGTGAACTAGCCCCATTTTGCTTTGTGAGGGTGTTTGTTAGGTTCCGAAGCAGGGAATGTGTATTTTGGAGCCTGCGGTTCTCTGTGAAAAACCGAAGGGAAAGAAAAATGGGAGGCACTTCTCCATGCTGAGAGATTTCCCTGTGCCAAAATAGCGTTTCATTTTCATTTTTTCCCCCAAATTATGTTGGATTTCTTGTGTGTTGTCATATACCAGAAGGAGGACATGTACCACCACCAACAGGGAACAAAAGAGGATGCTGATTTCATAAAATCCTAGAATCGTGGAGTGGGAAGGGGCCTCTAAGGCCATCGAGTCCAACCCCCTGCTCAAGGCAGGAATCCAAGTCAAAGCACATCTGGCAGACGGTGGTCCAGTTTTATCTTGGAGCCCTCACCACCTCCCAAGGTCATGGGTTCCATTGTTGTACTCCTCTAACAGTTAGGAAGGTTTTTTTTCCTGATATTCAGCTGAAATCTGACTTTCTGTAACTTGAGCCCATTCTTACGAGTCCTGTACTCTGGGATGATGGAACAGATCCTGCCTCTCCTCTATAGGACTGCCTTTCAAGTATTTGAAGAGTGCTACCCTATCTCCCCTCAGTCTTCTTTTCTCAAGGCTAAACATGCCCAATTCTTTCAGTATTTCCTCATAAGGCTTGGTTTCCAGTCCCCTGATCATCCTTCTTGCCCTCCTTTGAACTTGCTCCAGTTTGTTGCCATCCTTGTTAAAGTGTGGTGTCCAGAACTGGACACAGTGCTCTAGATGAGGCCTAACCAGTGCTAAATAGAGGGGGACTAGTGCTTTATTGGATTTGAAGAACATCCTCCTGTTGTTGTTGTTGTTGTTGTTTAGTCGTTAAGTCGTGTCCGACTCTTCGTGACCCCATGGACCAGAGCACGCCAGGCCCTCCTGTCTTCCACTGCCTCCAGGAGTTGGGTCAAATTCATGTTGGTAGCTTTGATCCTCCTGTTACTGCAGCCTAAAATAATATTTGCTTTTTTTGCAGCCACATCACACTGTTGGGTCATATTATGTGCTTATCTTTTTCCCCCCAGAAGCAACACCGACATGAAGGTTTCTTTTCAGAATTTTTGCACAAAGTGGTTTCTTTTCTGCCGCTTATAATACTGTGTGAAATTTCTTGATATGATGATGATTGCATTCATTAGAGATGGAAAGAATTATGTAGTAATATGTAGTATGAATATGTAGTAATCTGGCTGCAGAGTAACTTCCCCTGAAATTTAGCAATTGCCAGGAACTGTGAAACCGAGCTATTAAGACTTTCACCTGCCTGCTTCCAATTAAGGAAATGAAAACTTTGTGTATGTATGTAGGAGGAATGACCCTTTCGTTAAAAAGAAGGAGAAAACAGAATTGCGGCCAGCTTGCCTGCAACCATATAGCTCGGCAGCTGGGGACTCAGACACTCTGTATCCTCTCCCAAACATGATTTCAGGGCTCTAGAATATCCAAAAATATGTGGCCATTATTTCACTTGCCAAGAAGGATTTTTCACAAGATCTAAAAGGGAAGCAAGTTCTACAACTGAGAGGACCTGTTCTTGAAAATATGCAGAGCAATAACTCTGTGTGTGTGTGTGTGTGTGTGTGTGTGTGTGTCTGTTGTTGACGGGCCACCAAGTCACCTCCAACTTATGGTGGCCCTAGGAACAGGTGACCTCCAAAGTAGGTGCTTATGACAGAAGACATTTGGCCTAAGATTGTAAGGCCATAACTCAGTCTGGATGGCATGGCAGGCCAGCTTTGGAAAGATCTCATGTCATGGTAGAATGGCTCAGCATTTAAGATGCCACCAGTGTCTTTGTTGTTTTCCATAATAAACACACCAGGTTGCATTATAATTAAACGTAGTCCCATATGCCTGAGCTGCTCCTGATTTCACAGGTATTCTGCTACCTCCAGGGGAATTATTGCCACTGTGGCCCAGAATAAAGAGAGGAGACATAAGTGGTGGGGTTCAGCTAGGGCCACAACTTATATGGAACCGTTAAAACTAACCTCCCACAGATGGACCTCCCACAGTGTGGAAGCCGGAGTCAGAAGCCTGGGTTTGGATGTGACCTCCCCTACTGATTTGTGAGGGCAGGTCCTAAGCTCTGGAGGCCTCCTGCCCTTGGGACAGCCTGGTCCCGATGGGAAATGATCAGGAGACCTTCCTCAGCAGCCTTTCCTTCCAAGCCTCAGGATCTTAGGTGAGTCCAAGACACAGAGTGAGTATGTGTGGCCATATGGAGTGCTGTTCTTGGTGGTTTCACAGCTTCTTATTTCACCAGCTCTGTGTGCTGATCTCCCAACAGAAGAGACAAGGTCAAACTGCCTGTCCAGCCACAGTGCAAGGAATGATGGACTGCCCAGACCTTTGGAACTACAGGTCCATTATCCAAGTGCTATTCATCCCACCCCATGGTGGGGAGAATAGCTGCTCTTGTTCAAAAATCTTCCTCATAAATGAGTCATACAGAGGAGGGTCAGGATCTGTTCTCAATCATCCCAGCGTGCAGGGCATGTAAGAATGGGCTCAAGTTACAGGAAACCAGATTCTATGAAATCAACATCCTCTTTTGTTCCCTATTTTTGGTGATGCCTGTCCTCCTTCTGGTAATGTGTCAGCCGCTACCATATATGTTGGCTGGAAATTTGAGTTTGAGACCCTCCACCTCTGTTGAACCCCACTCTCCTTTTACCAGTTTGCTCATCTTTCTTTCTGTAGTCTAGTTATCTGGTTTCTCTAACCCTCCATGGTTATTAGCCACTAATAGTCTCTCTTTTTTAACCGTCTGTGCATTCCCCATAGAAGAGAGCCTTCCTGGATACTAATCAACACATCACTCACAGGTACTAAAATTGATAGATGCCACCCATTAAATTAATATGTTTCCACCCATTTGGCGCTCCTTGTGGCTTGTGGGCTTGGTGAGAGGTTTCGTGCCAGTGGAAAAGCCCCCATGATGTATCGGTCTGGCATGAAGCCCAGCCAGCCCAGCCAAAGCTGGGCAAGTCAGGTCATATCGCTGGCACGCTTGACTGTTTTATGGCCTCCCTCTGAGCTCTACTCCCCCATAATCAGATTATGAAACCTTAGCATCGACTTAATGCAAACAAACAGATCATACGGTGGGTGATAAAAATAAAATATAATAATAAAAGAAAGCTAAATAGAGAACATATTCTGCAAACAGAAGACAGTAAACCAATGACTTGTGTCTGACTGCAGTAATGTTTGCCAAAGGAGCCCCGAGAGGCTGCAGCTAAACACAGATGTTCCCTTCCACTTTCCTTGTCCCCTTCAAGGAATCCAAGAAAGACAGAACACCTTTCCGTCGGAAGCTGAAGGGAACAGACGTGATCCCAAATAGAGGCTCAGTCGTGAATTCCTAAACTTTGGAACGACCAAAAACCTCATTCTCTGGGGACAATTTTTGCAGGTCCAGGAGGAATCTTAAGTTCCCAGATCCACTGGGTGACAGGAAGAGAAACAAGCAGAATGTGAAAGTGTCCCTACATGGGAATTGAGCAGATCCAGAAAGTTATGTTATGTTTGATGGGCCAGGTCAACAGCGGCTCTATGATAGATCAAGACATTTCCTAGACAGAGAAATGGTCCTTGAAGTTACTGTTGATTATTTATTTTACATTCCTGTTGATATACCGCATGTACTCTGAGTAACTTCACGTAAAAGTATGAAAAGAACCACTGCTTAATTTTCGGAGATAAACGCTTTATACCTATACTGCGTGGGTTTTGATGTCTCTCCCATTTTCAAAAGTCATAGAATTGTACGGTTTGTTATTGACATTCGTTCTGTGTTCTGTTTAGTGACCCACAGCCAGTGAACTGAGACAAATCTTTCTTGACATAAGGAGCTGCTTGGGATCATAGAGGTTCACCTCCAGTTCTGAAGTAGCAATAGGTAAAGGTAAAGGTTCCCCTTGACATTTAGTCCAGTCGTGTCCGACTCTAGGGCGCGGTGCTCATCCCCGTCTCCAAGCCGTAGAGCCAGCGTTTGTCCATAGACAGTTTCCGTGGTCACATGGCCAGCGCGAGTAGACACAGAACGCCATGACCTTCCCACCGAGGTGGTACCTATTTATCTACTCGCATTTTTACATGCTTTCGAACTGCTAGGTTGGCAGGAGCTGGGACAAGCAACGGGAGCTCACTCCGTTGCGTGGATTTGATCTTACGACTGCAGGTCTTCCAACCTTGCAGCACAGAGGCTTCTGCGGTTTAACCTGCAGCAGCACCACGTCCCTGTATAACAATAATAACAACAAAACCAACCACAACCATTGTTAAACTCTGCAGGGCTGTCCGTGGTCTATTTAACTCAGATAAGTAATTCACCCTTTTTTCGCTGGAGAAACCCATTTTTAAGGGGTGGGACAGGGAGTCTGACGGTCCTTCAAAAATAGCTTGGAGGGTGTGCTGTGTGGAGCTTAAGAGCCATGTTGTGCCCAACCATGCTCAAACCTAGTCCAGACACTTGTACATGAGAGAGACAAGACAAAGATGCAGAAGATAACCAGAAGGGTTCAGGTAAGTTATATCTGGGGTGGCTTTGGAGAGGAACAGTAGTCACGTGGAACTGGAGAAAGGCACACGTGATGGAGGAGAAGTTGGGATGATCAAGAGAAGCTGCAGTGATAACAAGAATTCTATGACTCAGGTAGGAATTCTGATTTTCCACATTTTTCAGTAATCACGTCAGCATTTATCCCAGGAAACATGTCCCCACCAAGGGAACAACAAGGTTCACTGCCTTTTGAAATGGCCTCTGTAGTTGGCAAATTTCAGCAACAGGCAGATGATCACATCTATCTTCATGCCATGAAAGGCCTTACCTCTTGCTGTCAAAGGCATAAGAGCAAAACAGGGTGGATTTCCCCCCCCCCATAGGGTGTCAACCAACTGTGCTGCTTATATGCCACCCCATCGTGTTTTAAAGCACTCTCTGGGCAGTTTACAATGTAATTGTTCAGGCTACACATTGCTACCCCTCACACACAACAAGCTGGATACTCAGTTTACCAACCACAGAAAGGTGGAAGGCTGAGCCAAACTTGAGCCGGCTACCTGAGCCCGTCAGTATCAAACGTGGGTCGCAAGCAGAGTCTTTGACTGCAGTACTGCAGTAGATAGAACCGATGCACCAGAGGGTTCCTAATGGGATAGCAACTGCCAGCAACAACAGCCTCATGGCAGTAGATTCTGTGGAGTTGTATTTCAGAAATACTGCAAATGTTGTGGTTTTTTGCCTACATTTCACAGGCTTGGCCTAAGGTGACGAACGTGTGCAGGAGATAGGGTTCAGCACTGTGGTCAGCTCCTGCACGGTGTAAACTGAAAGCTAGACTGGACTCATGGCACCTCCAGAATCACCAGCTTCCACTGTGTCCTGGACCCGACACAGGATGATGTGAGGAATGGTGGATCCAACGGAGCGCTTCCCATGACGGGATCTGTCGCCCAGACTGTTCTGGCACCCTAGCAACACGGCTCAGTTTTCCAAGACAAAGAGCAAACATCTCTCAGTCGTTTAATTATGACCTGCCTAACAGGTAATGATGTAAAACACAATCCTCTCATAGTAGTAAAGAGACAGGGCAGCCGCTGGTGAAAAACATATCCAGGGGGTAGGATTTTGTTAATGGAGAGCTCCTCTGTGCTCTGTCGACAGATCCAGGACGGCACATCCCACGGAAAAATCAATGGAAAACCCGAACACTCCTTTCACGCCACACTCCCTACCCTTCCAGGCAGATCAATGTGGAGAGAGAAGGTTATTTATTTCCTCTCGGTGCCCACTGGCTTATCAGGATAGCAGAGCAAACTTTAGCAGAGGCAGCTCTCCAAAGGGGTTTGGAGGCACAGAAAGGGCTTTGTGTGCCACCAGCATAGAAAGGAGGTGAGCCACAGGACTGCTGGAGCCCACAAGAATGCAAGAAAGCTAGAAGCAACCAGAGGAGAGAATGGAGGAGAAGCCATGTATGAGGAAGGAAGCCAGTGTCGAGTCAGTGGGTGGCCGCCTTCTTTTATTCTGCAAAAAAGGCAGAGGTGATTTTAGGACATCTTAACTGAAGTTTAGTCTCCAAATCCCACGAAATAGTAGTCCCCTTCTATTCAGCACTGGTCAGGCCCCATCTTGAGTCTGGTGTCCAAATTTGGATGCCATACTTTAAGAAGGATGCCCACAAGCTGGAACAAGTTCAGAGGAGGGCGACCAGGATGATCAAGGGGCTGGAAACCAAGCCTTAGGAGGAAAGGCTGAAAGAATTGGGCATGTTTAGCCTTGAGAAAAGAAGACTGAGGGGTGACAGGATAGCACTTTTCAAAGACATGAAAGACTGTCCTACAAAGGAGGGGCAGGATCTGTCCTCAATCACCCCAGAATTCAGGACACATAATAATGGGCTCAAGCGACAGGATGGCAGATTTAGGCTGAATATCAGGAAAAACTTCCTAACTGTTAGAGCACTACGACGATGGAACCCATGACCTTGGGAGGTGGTGAGGGCTCCAACACTGGAGGTCTTCAAGAGAAAATGGGACCACCCTCTGTCAGACAGGCTTTGATTTGGGTTCCTGCCTTGAGCAGGGGGCTGGACTTGATGACTTTCTAGACCCCTTCCCACTCAATTTTTCTAGGATTCTAGGATTCTAAGTGGTGTGCCCTCTTTTGTGGGCTTTCCATCATGAGCATGGCAGTGCCCTGGTTGTTTGATTTAACTTGTGTGGAAAAGCCCGCAAAGTGCAAAAACCTGGGCTGTTTTGTGTATGGTAAAGTAGAAGAAGATTCTGGCTGCCATATACTTAATTTATTTGCTTGCTTTGATAGTGGTTGGTGCTTTTATTTAATTTTATCGCTAACCACCTTGAGTGCCAAATGTGTAAATTTAATAAATAAAATCTTAAGAAGCACACACTCCTATAGGGCAGTCATGACACTGATTTAACATCTATAGTGGGATTTTTTTTAAAAAAAGAAACAAACACAATATCCATTATTTCAAACCAGGCTACGAGGCTTCAGGCTATTGAGCTGCTGGATCAACTCTCTCTCTCTCACACACACACACAACCAAACTCCACTGCTGAGTGAGCATGGTCAGCAGCCCTGGAATGTAGAGTGTCCGCTGCTGAGAGGAAGTCATGGAAAGTTAGTGTGAAAGAAGCTGGCTGGATAGCTCAGTAGTTTAGGTAAAATCTGGCTGCAGAGCCAAAGTTTGGGAGTTCGATTCCCCCACGGTGCCTCCTAAGAGAAGAGCCAGCCTGTGTGGCCTTGGGCAAGCTGCACAGTCTCAGGGCAGCCTCCAGAAGAAGAGAATAGTAGACCTGTAGCCTGGTATGTGATGATGCCCAGGTTTTGAAGTCATCAGAGGAAGCCTTTCTCGCAGTCCCGCCACCCTCACAGATGCATTTGGTGGTGGGACATGGGAGAGGGCCTTCTCTGTGGCTGCTCCTTTAGACTCTGGAACTCCCTCCCACTGGAGGCCAGGCTGGCCCCGTCTCGGCTGTCCTTTCACAAGCAGGCAAAGACCTTTCTCTTCAGGCAGGCTTTTCCTCAGTGAGTGGCTGCCTGGGATGGAGGTTCCTTATAAGGCACATGTGTGTGTGTGTGTGTGTGGTGTGTGTGTGTGCTTTTTTTGTTTTTAATTCTCTTCCAGTATTTATTTTGTTTGTTTTCATAAGCCTTTTTGGGACCTCTTTAGGGGAAAGGTGGGGGTATAAATATTTAAATAAATGAATAAATGAGTAAATAAATAAATAATCGGGGGCTTGCAAATATATTCTACTTGGTTTCTCTCTGAATCAAATGGTATATTCCCTTTGCTTTCTCCAGGAACCAAATCCATTCCTTATGCTCCCATTCTGAACCTCTTGCGAATCCGTTCGCATCAGCCAGATTTGGCTCAGAATTTGTGATTGATTTGCACTGATCTCTCACCTTCTGCCCATTTTCCTGCTGCACGAATCTGCCTGTAACCCCATCACCTCTCAGCGGTCACTTAATTTTTTGCAAGAATGGGGAACAGCCTGTCCACTCATGTCAACATCATCCCTCTCCAGAGCAGTATCCTAATACCTTTAATCGGTGAATAGGAGGTAGGGTTTTCAAACCCTAAATCCTTTTTAAAACCCCACAGCTGTTGGAGGAACTCTATTCCAGGGACATTGGCAAGTCTTTGGGTCTGAGTCCTGAGTCCGAGTCTTTGGTACCAAGTGCCGAGTCTTGAGCCCTATGTCCGAGTCCCTATTAAAAATAAGGTCTTTCCCCCGGAGAAAAGGGAGAGATGGGTGGGTCGTGAGTTGTGAGTCAAGCACGAGTCATTAAAAAAAAAAATCTGAGCTGACTCTGAGCTGAGTCAACCGTGTGACTTATATCCAACTTGACAGCAAGTCCTGTGATTTGAGTCCCCCTCCCTGCTCAGTTCTGCATCTGTATGGATCTTTTATTTGTGTTTCGATCTGTTTCTCTCTCTCAAGCATTGCCTTCCTTTTATCTCATCATCTCCTCAGCATTGTTTAATTTGTCAGTGGCAAATAGTATCCGTGCAATAATGGAAAGCCTGAGAGCATTCCATGCCAAAGCATGAAACTTGACATTTCCCTGGCTATTGACTTCTTCCAAGAGTCTATTCTGTCAGCCGGGCACTGGGACGCCCTCTCTGTGACTGGATTGTTATTTCTCTGTAATCTCCTTGATTCCTTGAAAGGAAAGCCAGGCCTTTCTTTCGTTGCTTCTCTTTCCTTCGGCTCACTTATCTGAGCAGATTAATAAATCCCCTCGGCTGGCAATTAATGAGAATCTTTGTAGCTTAATTTAGTGGCGGCAGGCTGGGGGCGGAAAGGTTTGACGGTAGCAAGTTCAAATCCAGCAGGGGTTGGATTTTGTATTAAAAATTTCCTCCTGATCTTTCATTCGACACATACAAACCTCACTTCATTACCATGATCATCGTTTACCAGTTGGCATTTAGAGACGTGTAACCCGCCACGGAGTCTTGCTCTTTCAGTGCCTCACACTGAAAGAACATTCCCCCAAAGAATCCAGCCATTGTGCCCGAGATTACTTTGAATTAATCCCCCGGTGCCCCAATACTTGAGTGTCCTTTGCATTCATTGGCCGACCTTAGAAAAGTTACTTCTTTGGACTACAGTTGCCAGCCTGGCCCATTAAGTTGGGTGACTCCAGTGTCATTGGGGGAGCTGAATGTATTCTAGGTTTTAGCCTCAACTTTACAACATGCCAAACTCTAATCCCCCAAACAAGATCAGCACCCTGGACAGCTCTGCAAACATTCAGGCTAAAACACAGAGCAGATGCATTGTCTCCATGACGTCAGACTCACTGGCCTCCACTCAGAGTGTGCGTGAATGGAACTTCAGAAAGAAGCAACCTTTCAAAAGCTTGATTATTGGAGGCAAGACATAGGTCTTAGACTGGGAAGAGCATGTTTTAAAGCTCATACAACCGTGATGCTCACTGGGTGACCTCAATCAAAAGTGGGAAAACTCGGTGAACTACAATTTACAGAATCTCCCAGGGACTGGCCATGTTCAGGGGATTCTGAAGTCACAATTGAAACATCATCATCATTGGCATCACCACCACCACCACCAACAGTGACAACGATCACAGCTTTTCTTTCTAAACCCTTCCTTGGGTATATTCTCCTTCCCTGTAAGTCTAACTCACCTCTCACAGGGTTGTTGGGATGACATTATGGCAGAACAACCTCTGAGACCATGAGTTTTCCTTGAAGGACATAGAGAATATAAATATGTTGCCATTTTCCCCTGAGGAGGATTCCCTAATTTTAATTTAATTCCTCTTCCCTGGAAATTTTAGCAGTGGTTTGAGTCTTGTGCATACACCCACTGAACTCCGTTCAACCTCCATAGAGTTGAAGAGCTGCCGGACATGTTGAGATTCCTCTCTCTATCTACTGGACGTTTCTATGTGTGTGTTTTTGCTTATCTACACAGCCACTCTCTGCCAGGTTTGTGCGTTGTGTCTTTCTGAGGTTTCACCTCTGTAGTTCTAGACATGTACCTCTTTGGAAAGAGAATAATACATAACCACAGGTGCTTATTGACTCAGGCACTATTGAGTTACAAATAGACTCCGCTGAGCCGTTGACTGCAGAATAGACCAGGGAAGGTGCTGAATTATTGAGGAGAGCTGCGGTGTAACCGAAGAGGGTGTAAGTGGCCTCCTCTGCAACGGAGGCACATCAAACACATCCGCCAGACTGCCGCCACTCCACATACACACACGGCCAGTGCGTGCATCATTTCAAAACTATAGGGCCAGAGACTACAGGAGGGTGTCAGGTTCTGCATGAAGCCTCACTTTTAATTACAGGAAGAGCCATCATTAAATAAACCACAGTCAATTGCTTATATTAATTGCACTGATTAAATCATCTACATAAGCTTGCATGTGGAACCGTCACGTAGGAAGATCATTGTCAATCATCTGGTCCTGCCCATTCTGTGCTTAAAGCCGGAGCTCCAATGCGGAAGGCAAGTAGAGGATCATCAGAAGGATGCATGTCTTCCGTGATCATGCAACGTCTGTATATCTAACCCCACCAGTTCCCGAGGCAGGCTGTTCCACTGTCAAACCTCTTGTAATCTTGGAAATAGACTACTGCAACACACTCTTCATGGGGCTGTCCTTGAAGGCAGTTCGCAAGCTGCAGCGGGTCCAGAATGCAGCTGCCAGGCTGGTCTCTGAAACATTGCAATATCACCTGTCCTGGCCCGTCTGTTTCCAGCCCAGGTTCCAAGTGCTTATGCTGTCATTGAAAGCCCTTAATGCTTTCGGACCTTGCTATCTATCTGAGCGCCTCTCCCTCAAAATGTCTATCCGTCTCACCTGCACCTCTTATAATGGGATGCTTCGGGTGGCCACCCTGAGGGAGGCCCAGAAATCTGTCCCTCAAAACCAGGCCTTCTCTGTGGTGGCCACATCACGTTGGAACTCCGATCCCTCCTTGCCTTTTGGAGACAACGTAAGACCTGGCTGTTCTTGCAAGCCTTTCGCCGCCTTGCCCCAATTAATTAACCTTATGTTTTGATTAATTCTATTTTGTATCCGTTGGCTTCTCTCTTCCGGCCACTGACTATTTTTGCCCTTTTATTGTCTCTCGAAAGGTATCTTATTGTGTACGATGCCTTATTTGTATTTCCAGTGGTGTTTTTTTATTATCATAATACGATGTCTATTCTGTCTTGCTTTGTCATTGACCGAGCCAATAAAGTTGAGCCTAAGCAGGCAAAGTCAAGTCTCAATAGCCATGATTAGATTTATTTCAGTTGTTGATTACATTTATATCTCAGTTTCCTTCCAAGTTGGTTTATTTGTATGAGAGAAAGGTTTTGTCAGATACAGCAAGTCTGTGTTGCAACGGTCAGGCAAAAATAGGACCTTGGACAGCTCCCGGGTATCTTCTTGGCTGGTGCCCTCTGCACTAAACCCCAAGGATGATGGTCTCTCCACAGGAAGCCAAACTCAGCTGTAGCCTCACAGAAGACTTGTCTGAGTCACTGAGAAGCTCATGTTTTATCTTGTAGTCTGCAACGTCCGCCAGACTAGGAAGTTAGAAAGATCCCGGAGAGGAATCATCGCTGGAGTCTGAGGGTGGTGACAGGTTTGTGGAAGAACTGGTTGATTGTTAAGAAAGATGCAAGCTACCCATTCAAGGCTTAAAATCAGCAGGTGTCCATTTATTTGCTCCTTTATTTATTGTGATCTTTTGCCTTTTTTAAAAAAGTCATTTTTGCTCATTCAAGGAGTGACTTGAGAGTGTGAAAAATCTCCAACACTCCTTGTTGGTGAAGAGAATGTTGTCCTGTCCGGTCCCTGCATGCGAAGAGGTGAAAATAAAGGATTTCTACCACTAAACTCATTTGGGTGAAGTTCATACCATTCTCCCCTATCCAAAGTTCAAAGCCCTCTGTGTGGCATCTTGCGGAGGTAAATAGCCTGTTCCAGACCACAGTTGACCCAGAAACATTTTAAACGTATACCTGCTCTGTAAAAGAAAAGTGACATTTACAATTTTGTTCTTCAATACCTGGGAACCAGTGCAAGCCCCCAAATATGGAATTCCATTTTCTCATAACTGAAACCTCTCTTCCCCTCAACTCCATTTCATGGTGAATTTTTCCCAGTGAATGATGTGGAAAATTAGGAGGCTTTCCAGTGCTAAAAGTGTTCCTTGATTCACCACGACTACCGATATAAACTGTATTTGATGTGACTGAATGAACAGGGTAACTTTGGCCTTTGGTAGTGAGTGCCAAACCATCACAAAATCTGATGGGATACAAAGAATTTAAACAAAAATAAATACGTTCTCTGCTGGGCTCTATTACCTCTCTTGCAACAGAGCCACAGGGCAGGAAGATGTCAATATTTAAGAGCTGAATCAGATTAGCTAATTTTAAAATCGTTGATTGGCTTACAGGGCTCCCCAATGAATCAGGCAGGGTGTACTGTTGTCCATTAAAAAAAAAAATCAGCTACTTTAAAATCCGGGGCTGAACCCAAGAGAAAATACCGCATCGGATACAGCTGGCATGTGCATCATTTCAAAACTACAGCGGCTGTTTTCCAGGGAAGCAGGGTGTGATCTAACATTATGAGAACTATTTATTTATTTATTTATTTATTTATTTATTTATTTATTTACTTGACTTTTATACCACCCATCTGGCTACCAAGGCCACTCTGGGCGGTTCACGACATTATGACACGGTGAACAGCAATTTCAAAACAGTAAACATAATGGCTATAACAAGTCAAAATTAAACACACACACACAAAAAACCAACAACATAAAATTACATATAGCTTAAGGTAGTTTAAAGGCAAGGTGGCAGAACTGTGAGTACAAATGCTGAAGCAACCATTGAAACAGGGTGATCATAAATAGAAGAGCATGGATGACCTTGGTCTTGGTCTCCAGTGACACATCCTGATACGTGATGATCTTTTCGAATTCCTTCATGGCTGCCTTTCTGAGTCTTAGTCTTCTCCTGATTTCTTGGCTGCACTCTTCTGTTGGACTGATGATCAGAAGCAAAGTATTTAAAAAAAACCCCACCCTGTTTCAATTTCTTCATTGTCAACATTAAAGTTACGTGATTCTTCTGCAGTTAAGATTCTCGGGATTCAAATTGCAAGCAAAGAAATTCGGGCTAAATATCAGGCAGACCTTCCTAAGAGGAAGATGTATTCAACTGAAGAACGGAGTAGCTCAGAAGAGGCTGAGGTCCCTTCCAGTCCACCAGAGGTTTTGGAATAGCGAATAGATGGACATGTTTCAGGAAAGCTTTTGCTGCGGATTCCTGTCTTGGGAAGAGGTTCGACCCGATGACCTTGGGATTCCCTCTCATTTTACAATTCTATGATTCTATTTCATATGTAACAGGATTGTGAAAACTGGTTCCCGGAAAGATATCCAAAAAAGTGTTCTAAAGTCTCATTGGGGCGTGGCACAAATAAAAACAAGCAAGGCAGAAAGTTGCTTCAACAGGGGAATCTTTTAACAAAGAACATGATTGGATTTATCGGCCCCAGCCCCATGAACAAACAGGCAATAAACGGTGAATTGCTTCTGGAATTACTTTGAATGGCTTGGTGTTGAGTCTGATCTTGTAGCTTTTTTATTATTATTAATATTGTTTGTGGAATAGGATTCTGGTTTTATATATTGGCACCTTCTCGAGGAATTGAATTTAAATGGGATAGTGATTGATTGCAAGGAGAAAAGGCCGGCCGACAATTTGACTGTTTGTTCAGAGCCTGTTCTGATTAGGGATGGATAAATATGTCCATTTGGGGTTTGCTCCCTTTCTCATCTTTCCAAATTTAAGCCCTTTTTATCTGGTTTCTATACTGTATTTTTTTTGAAGTTGTCCACCCATAAATGTGGGGTGTACACATTTTTAGGTATGTGTATTCCTCATAGGTTGTATGACTTTTTTCCTACTATATAGAAAGTAGACTTTGGTCTAGATGGGTGGGATATAAATTAATTAAATAAATAAATATATATATGGCTTTGCGTTTCCTGTGAGGGTTTTTTTTTTTTGGCAAGTGTTTTCTCATCTTATTTTGTACTTCTGTGCATTATTTTCACTTGTATAGGTGGTATATTTTACACCCTCTTTCTCCTAGTATATCTGGCTGGATAGCTCAGTGGTTTAAGCATCTGGCTTAAGGTTGGGAGTTCGATTCCTCACTGGGCCTCCTAGGAGAAGAGCCGGCCTGTGTAGCCTTAGGCAGGCTGCACAGTCCTAGGGAACCCCTGGAAGAAAGGAATGGGGAACAATTTCTGAGTACTCTTCTACCTAGGAAACGCTGGAATCGACTTGGTGATTGGGAGTCTGATTTCCGCACTGTGCCTCCTGTGAATAGAGCCAGCCCGGGTGGCCTTGGGCCAGCTGCACAGTCCCAAGGTTGCCCCTAGAGGAAGGGAAGGGTAAAGCACTTCTGAGTACTCTCTACCTAGAAAACCCTGAAAATGGTCATCATAAATCAGAAGTGACTTGATGGCACATTATTATTATTATTCTCCTAATATACACAGTCCTGCATGTGTATATTAGCAAAATCCAGTAAAATCAGGGAGCTGGACAGGGGACAGATTGTATTTGTCTTTAGCGTGGAAGGGATGGTCACTCTCAAATTGGCCTTCTCAGCCACACTAGACGTTGTTCCAAGACCTCTGTTCAGAGCACGTTACCCTAGTCTCTCGAGACTGAAGGATGCCTACTAGGTATGCTTTTTTTATTGGAAACAATTTGCTACCCCAAACCGTAAAATTTGAAGCGTAATCATTTTCGGACTTCCCTATTTATCTGGGAAGTAAAAACTAGGGAAGTGCTTACTCACACGCAAAACCTATCCCTGTCTCTGAATTTGAAAGCTGTTCATGTTGGAATTTCAGCCAATGTGCTGTGAAATATCATAGCTGTCCTGATAGATGAATTCAAACATCCGTCTCGGGGAGAGATGATTAAGAAGCAAGATGATAGGAGATACCTGAAAACCTGTCTTGCGGTTGGGGAAACCCCTGTAGCAGGAGGAGATAACACAGTTCTACGTGTCGCCCAAAGCATTATGGTTTTAAAGGAATGCTTTGAACCTTTGATACTGAACTACCTCTGAAGAGTATTCAAAATCTGCTGTTGGTCCAGAATGCAGCAGCAACACTCTCTGTGTGACGGGGCAGAACATAGATCCACCAGATTCATATTTCCCTAAGGAAATATGGACTTTAGATCTCCAAAGACCAATGGTGGAATGGAAAGCATGTGATCCCAGGGATCTATACGAAGCAATTTTTTTAAAGGAAGGCATTTGCACGAAACCACATTGTGTATTTGCGAAACACACCCCATTGGCTTTAGTCGGTGCAAATATGCCACCCGACATGTATGCCGCACAAAATGTGTACAAGATCTGCAATGGGCATCAAAATAAGGACCTTCTCTTGTGTGTGAGGAAACAATGTCACAGCCCTATACAGAAATGGGATGGAAATATGAGACAGAGAAGTTTGGTGAGAATAAGATTAACAGCATCCAGAGGAAGAGATGTGATGGAAGGTAAAAGGTAAAGGTTCCCCTTGACAATTTGTCCAGTCGTGTCCGACTCTAGGCGGCGGTGCTCATCTCCATTTCCAACCCATAGAGCTAGTGTTTTGTCCGCAGACAATCCTCCGTGGTCACGTGGCCCGCATGACTAGACACGGAACGCCGTTTACCTTCCCACCGAGGTGGTACCTATTTATCTACTCGCATTTTTTGCATTTTGCATGCTTTCGAACCGCTAGGTTGGCGGGAGCTGGGACAAGCGACGGGGGCTCACTCCATCGCGTGGATTTGATCTTACGACTACAGGTCTTCTGACCTTGCAGCACCCACTGCCCAAGTTGGAATGTGTGTGCGAGGAGGGCAACCAAGACTTTAAAGGGTTTGGAAACCAAAACCTTACAAGCAAAAGCTGAGAGATACGGGTCTGTTTCAGTTGGAGAAGAGAAAACTGAGAGGTGATATGATTTCTGATTATGAGGATGATGTTCTGTGAAGTGGCTTCCGGCTTATGATGACCCTGATGGTGTTTCCAAGGTGTGTGAAATGGTTAAAAATGGTTCACTCCTGCCAATCTCCCATTGAGTTTTCACAGCCAATTAGGAAGGTGGTTTTCAAGTAAACATTGGATGTCCATCAGTTGGGGTGCTCTAGTGTGTTGCCCCCAGCCTTCGGTGCCTACGTTGTCTGATAACCAGGTTCTAGATTCTAAGTTTGAGATGAGGGTACCTAAAGGATCACTTCCCCTTGAACTCCCCTGCCTGTCTCTAACATTCAAGGGAGAGTTCCTTCTCAGATGGAGATACAGCTGACGGTGCTGAAAGACTACGGTAGTGGAAGCGAAGGTCTTCCCACTAGCCCAATGGCTAATGACTAGACCAAAGTGGTTCAGGAGGTTGGACTGGATGACTCTTGAGGTCCCTTCCATTCTATAGTTCTATTTTTCTATTAAGCACAAGTCACCCATCTTTGACACATATGATCTGGGCTTGTCCAGTAAGACATTTGTTTTTGGACTGAAGTTGTCACTTGTATTTATGAAGTATTGGGGAAGTCATTGATGTGATCGATACCTCTCTCTTTTTGCTCTGTTTTTGTTTTGTTTTGTTTTGTTTGCTTTTTGTTTGTTAGTTCAATTTAATTTTGTTTCTTCATGTTAAATCTGCAAAAATAAAAATAAAATTTATTTATTTATTTATTTGTGTTATTTATAGGCTAAGTTAACACACACACACACACACACACACACACACACACACACACACACACACACACACACACAAGCCAGCCACTCCCTTTCTGGATGTCTTCCCTTACTGTTTTGATGGGCTTTATTTCCTAAAACAAGATTTCATCAATACTTTTTGTGTTTTTACCACCTCTCTCTTTTTGCTGCCTGCTTTACTGTCTCTGTCACTTTCTATTGGGTTAAAGTTTTAAATTCTCATCAATGGGTCTGAGTGGTTCAACAGGTCTTAGAACGGTGGGGGCTAAATTTCCATATAATTTTTTCCCCCAGAAACATTGATCCAATCCAATGTTAGTCTCAACTAGAGCCAAACCCATTGAAATTAATAATAATCTTAGAACTTTGGGGCTGAAAGGGACCCTCTGGATCATCTAGTCCAGCCCCTGTCAAGGAGGGACAGTGGGGAATCAAACTCCCAACCTCTGACCTAAATCACTGAGCTATCCAGCAGTTCAATGAAGAGGACTTGAGCTAGTACCGATTAACAAGCTCCAGTTGGTATGCTTCGAATGAATTTAGTTGGGACTAAAATTGAATTTAGCCCCAGGATATGAATGCCCTGTTAATTGTCTACGACAACAATGATTGAGTATAGAAAATAGGGTGGCCACTTACATCGCATCAAAAGAAAAGGCAAGTGAGGTCACTGATTTCAGTAAAAATGTGCATCCTAGCCGCCCAGAGTAGACGTTGTCTAAATGGGCGGGGTACAAATTTAATAAATAAATAAATCCTGATTTATAAGGAGGTGAGGATCTTGCTGGATTCCAACACAGACGACAAGAACAGCACACGTTTCTTGTTTTGCCGCCTGTCCATCACCTGGCCAGTTCATTGCACCACCAATGAATATCCGAGCTCACAATGGCCAGCCTGCAGAAGAACACACCCTTTCTGTAATAGCCTTTATGACATCGGGAATTCCAATGAGATGCTGACTGTGGAAGCCAAATTGGAAATTCCCCTTATATCACAATGTCTCCCTCTTCACTGGGAAAGCCTGTAGTCAGTTGAAGGGTGTTGTCCACTGGTGTTCTGTGTTGAGGTCAAGGTCCATGGCCTGTCCAAGTTGAGTCCTTGCACCCAACACCGTTGTTGTGGCACTCCATGCCTACCACACCTGTAAGGTGTCCTTGAATTGGTGAAGGAGGCGGGGTTCCGCCCCTCCCAGAAAGAGACTGTTGTGGACTGATCCTGTTGACTTGAACTGTTTGGGAGTGCAGTTAACTCCCCAGCACCCATAAAACTGTCTAGGTTTTGGTGCTCAGCCACCGTACACTTACCTTGCTCCTTGTACATGGGTTGCCCCATTGTTTAAGTTTTTAGAGCTTTTGTTATTTTTTTAAAAAACTTTTCTGTAGTTTGTTTTAATGGTCTGTAAACTGCCCGGAATAGTGCTTCGGCCCTAATGGGGTGGTGCATAAATCAAAGTAATAAATACATTAAATAAATAAAGAACAAGAGAGTCTATTTCTGAAATCTCTCTCTGTGTCTTCCTGGAGCGGTGCGTGTGTGGCCACTTTACAATCATACTCTAGTAGTTGATCATGTAGGGACCAGCAAAAACAGAAGCCGGGCAACCTCATAGAAAAGGTGCTTTTCCTGCCTTTGGTAGCACAAGTAACAGGAATAAGGATTCAACCATCAAAGCAACGTTGGTTCTCCTGACACCACTGCTTGTGCTGACCTCTGAGTAGACCTGTTTACGGTGGGAGCCATGAGATGCCCATTGGCAGGGGAGTGCTGTTGTTTTCATCACTTGCAATCTTCCGTATAAAATCCAGTGTGCGCTCCAGATGTTGTCAACTACAACAGCTTGTGTGTGTTACGTACCGGATGCCTGGGACTCCCCCCCGCCCCCCCGCTGACTTTCATGGTAGGAGGATATGTGTAGATAATATTTGATCACGGAAGGAAATGTGTTTCGTTTAATGAAAGGTCGGGTTGGCATAAACGGCTGTAATTTAAAACGCCTTGGGCTCTCGGAACTTAATGCTGTAGAAGTGATGAGGTACGAGTCGGCGTGATATATTTGCCATGTCTCGCTAAAGCTGTTTCTTGCTAATAGGAAATAGCCGCCTTTTCGCAGCTGAAGCTCACTACCATTTTACACACCTTTCCAAAATGGCATGTTTTAGGCTGGTGGAGACTTCGGTGTAGATTACTCTTAGATGCTTTCCTAGTCCCCAGTTTTCCTTCCTGATGGTCATCATTTATGGAAGTAGAGCTGAAGGTGCGTGCAGGAAAGAGGATAAGTGGAAACTGAATGCTCAACCATGTTGAACATGTCCCTTCTGAAATAAAAATCCTCCCCTACCTAAATACGTAAACATACGTAAATTCTGTACGTTTCTTAGAAAATTTAGTTTCTGAAAAATAGCATTTTAGCTGTCCAATAAAGGTATTACTCAATCTCTATTTATTTTACTTGGCTTGTGGGCCACACAGCCATGTTGCTTCATTTTTGTTTGCAGTGAGAAACTTTGGGTGGTGCTCAGGCCCACCGATCTGGGTGCAGAACGAAAGCTTCAGATTGGGACCAATTCTGGATTCCTGTAATTTGAGCCCATTATTGAGAACAGATCCTGCTCCTCTTTTTTACGACAACATTTCAAGTCTTTGAAGAGTGGTATATAATCTCCCCTCCGTCTTCTTCTCTCCAAGCTAAACCTGCCCGGTTCTTTTCCTCTTTCCTCCTAGGGCTTGGTTTCTAGTGCCCCGGACCTTCCATGTTGCCCTCCTCCAAACTTGCTCCAGTTTGTTGGCATCCTTGTTCGAGTACGGTGTCCAGAACTGGACACAGGACTCTAGAGGAGGCCTAACCATGCTGAATAGAGGGGAAATGTGTACCTCACAGGATTTGAAGACTATCCTTCTGTTAATGCAGCCTAAAATCACATTGGCCTTTTTTGCAGCCACATCACACTCTTGGCTCATATTCAGCTTGTGATCCACAACAATTCCAAGATCCTTCTCACTTGTAGTATTGCTGAGCCAGGTACCCCCCATCTTGTAATTGTGCATTCGGTTTTCTTTTCCCTAGGTGGAGAACTGTGAACCTATGCCTGTTAAATTCTTTTTTTTTTTTTAAGGGCAGATTCCCCACCATTCAATGCATCTAATCCTTAAAGGTTCCTGCAACAGCCGTCCTCATTTTCCGTATTTCCCATTCTGTGCATTTTTCTACTCCTTCTGCTGTTTGTGCAACATTCTTGTTCCTTTGCTGATGGCAAAATGCTTCCCCATCCTCAGGGCCAGGAGACTGGATAATTTTGCAGTTTCTCATCTTTAGGTGTGTGTCAGTATGAGATAAGCAGAGATAGCCATCGTGACAGTGGAGGAAAGATAAGTGAGCCTTAGCTAATTCTCAGCCATGCCAGTTTTGAATGTCCAAGTCAGGGTGCAATCAGACAGCTGCAAATGCCGTCTGAAGTCTCACTTTAATGGGAGTGATCTCCCTTAAACTCACCCTTCTGTCTGCTGAGGAATGCTCCAGCCTCGCCCCACAAAAGAGAAACCCTACAGTGGACCTTCCTGTCCAGGCTGAAGCCTTTTTGTGAGTTTCAACCTGGACACTTCTCTTCCAGAAAATAGGTGGAGATTGTTCCAATATTTTCTTATCTTTGCGGTCAACGTGTCATTTGTCCAGATGTTCTTAAGCTGCATAAAGCCATGTTCTGCTTCTTTTTTGTTTTTAGTTTACAAACTTATATACTTCTGCATATCAAGAAAATACAGTCTCCAAATCCCATGAGGTCCTAGTCACCCAGTATTCAGCACTGGTTAGGCCCTGTCTTGAGTCCTGTGTCCAGTTCTGGACACTGCACTTTAAGAAGGATGCCAACAAACTGGAGCAAGTTCAGAGGTTGGCAACAAGGAGGATCAGGGGACTGGAAACCCTCTAGGAGGAAAGACTGAAAGAACTGGGCATGTTTTGCCTTGAGAAAAGAAGACTGAGGGGAGAGAGGAGAGCACTTTTCAGAGACTTGAAAGGCTGTCATATAGCAGAGGGGCAGGATCATCCCATGAATGCAGGAGGAGATGGAGGAGAAGGAAGGGGCAGGAGCAGAAAGGGGATCATGGAGGAGAAAGAGCTTGTTTGGAAAATAAGCGAAGGGCTGGTGAGACGCTTCCGAGGTGGCACACGCCACCTGGCCAAGAGGGGCTAGATCAGAGCTTCTCAACTTTCCTTATCTTGCCTTGAGCCCACCATGACAGAAACAAATGGCTCGGTTCTCCAAACGAGACATTTATTTGTTCACAGGCGTTGCATTATATCAAGTATTCATGGGCAGGGGAAACAGGAGGGTTGGAGAAACAGCAGGAACCCCAAGTTCTTGAATAAAAGAAATAGCCTGAATCAGCCCCATATTATCTGCTCTGAGTGGAAGGAAAGGGTCTCCAGGAACTCATGAAGGATTCAGCTTCAGGGGTTCCTGAGTGAGATGGATTATCTAGATCTACTGTATTTCAATCGGGTTTCAGACCTGTTTATGGGATGGAGAGTACTTTGGTTGCCTTGGGGGATGATCTCTGCAGGGAACTGGACAGGGGGAGTGTGCCCTTGTTGCTTCTGCTGGACCTCTCTGTGGCTTTTGTCCAAAATGCAGCAGCCAGATTGCTAACAGGCTAGTCATAGCGATCACACAACCCCCCTGTTACAGCAGCTCCACTGGTGGCCATTCAATTCCGAAGCAGAGCTCAAAGTGCTGGTTCTAATTTATAAAGCCCTAAATGGGTTGAGGCCAAGCTATTTCATGGACCACCATTCCCTTTATGAACCCGCTCAAGTGTTAAGATCATCAAGAGAGGGCTTTTCTGTCAGTTCTACCACCTTCACAAGTGCATTTAGTGGGGACATGGGAGAGGGCCTTCTCTGTCTCTGCTCCCAGACTCTGGAACTCCCTGCCACTGGAGGCCAGCCTGGCCCCATCTTCGCTGTCCTTCTGCAAGCAGACAAAGACCTTTCTCTTCAGGCAGGCTTTCACTTAGTGACTACCTACCTGAGTGTAGTTGTGCCTTACTGCTTTGAATGCGTTTTTGGTGTTGCTCATGTTTTTAGTATGGTATTTATTTGATCTTTTTTAGTCTTTGTATACTCACCGTTAGATTTAATATTGTCTTTTAATGATGTGAGCTGCCTTGATTCGAACAAACAACTGGCTTCCCACCCATTTCACCAGGCAACAGAGAGGGAAAGAGAACTCTCAGCAGAGAGGCGGGTCTTTCTTTGGATTCCAAAGCAGGAGGGAATTATTGGTCAATGCTTGAGAGATTGACAGTCAACCCCAGCCTTGGAATAACAATCTCTGCCACTGTGATGGTGTAAGTAAGTAGTTGAACCAGCTGATGACTCTGAGCAAAGCTCTTGGAGGTACCCTAAGCTGCCCCATCGCCTTCTTGCTGCTGCTGACATTCCCCCCCCCCCCCTTACTGGGCATCCAAGGGTTGATGGACTACATGAGGCGTTAAGAGCTCCAGGATCTGTTACCTGGCTGACACGCATTTAATCTCTTTGCAATTCACTCAGCATGGGTCAGAAGCCTTAATGGGATCCAACTGCGGCACTTCTAATAATTTCCCCCAGCAGGAGTGCTTCAATGACTATATTTAAAAACAGAAGATATTGTATTTTTTCCCCTCTCTCCTTTCTTTCTTTCTTTCTTTCTTTCTTTCTTTTTTAAAAATACAGTTACAAATATACAGTTGGGGAACCTAAACGAGGAGGAGAGTCTATATATCACACCTTGCATACACAGTGGTGACGGTCAGGCTGTCCTGTTCGAGAGCAGAGACTGATGGAGTGCTAGCGCTGTGATGCGGTGAAGCTATTGAGGGGTGGCTGGAGTAGACGAGCCATTCTCAACAGGGGCCGTATGGTCCCCTAGGGGCCGTCCTGGCACATTTGAAGGGGGGCATAGACTGGAAACAATTCTCCACACATCACCTTATGAGGTTTGTTATGCTCCAACGCGGAGGCCTTCAAGGGAAAACTGGTCCACCCTCTGTCCGATCTGCTGTGATTTGGATTCCTGCCTTGAGCAGGGGGTTGGACTGGATGGCCTTAGAAGCCCCTTCCGACTCCATGATTCTAGGATTCTAGGATTTATACAATCCTGATTCTGGCTGTGGTGTTTATGACCATGGCCAAAAAGAAAAGAAAAGTTGAGAATGGCTGGATTAGACAGAGTGTTTTTGTATTTCTGTCTGGAAACAGACAGAAAGTCGCCTGCATATTGGTTTATTCACATTTGCATGGTTCTTCAGATCTGGAGTACAAAGAGCTTGTGGCTTTTAATAAATCTGAATTGGTTGAAGCGAATGGCTCTGATATTGGTGGGGGCAGTGAATCCACTGTGGGTTTCAGCCTGAATTTTACCGGACTTATCCATGGTGCTGAACCCAATCTCTCAAATAGGTTCTGTACCAGGGATAATCCCTTTTAACGTCCACGCTAAAATCCACAGCTGACTCAGCACCCCACGCCTCCACGGATTCAAAGGAAGCAAAATGGACAGGATTTGCCATCCCTAACAAAAAAAATGTGAAAACGGATCTAGGCAAACCTTGGTTGATCACATGTGTCGCCTAGCAGAATCTGGGTTTTATTTGCTTTCCCGATATCCCCCACCCAGCCAAAATATCCAGGACTGCATTGAGCCATGGCTGCCATCCCTACCCACTCCACCCTATGATTTCCTAGTATTGTTTTTTGCTTTACTGACTTTCTTTTTGATGGAAAAAAAAAACCCCTTCTAAAACATTAAACTGTGTCCCATGGCTTCAATGAGAGGAAATTGGTGAATTGGGGTTTATTTCTTCCCAATAAATAAGTGTGAGGCGATGCCATCCATTTTTTATGGCCTCACAGGGTGGAGATGAATCCTTTAATAAAATGCAGAGCAGTTTTTAATTTTTCAGAGTAATAAAGACAATTGATTTTTATGCCTGGTGTGATGAATGGACAGGCTTGACGGTCTCCCTGCTGGAATGTTTTTCATTGTTTTAGCCATAGATCCTGATGTATGCATGTGTGATTCCATGCACAGATCCTTGCATTCTCACTAAGACGGCCATCCTATGCAGATTGACTTGGGGGAGGGAGCCCCCGGGGAGATTCCTTCCACATAACTGTGATTTCACTCCCACAATATTGAACCGAGATCATTTTCACTCGCTCGAAATGCTTCCGTACCCTCGCTCCGTCATTGTGCACGGCTCAGCATCAGCCCATCTTTCTTATGAATCGTGCTGGGCTTGTCATCTTTCCTTGCTCAGTGTTTTCATAAACATTTACAAATATTAATAATGCAGAAAATCTCTTTCATTTCAGTGGTAACGAAGAGAGGCAGGCATCATCCACATGCCATATAAGGAGCAGAGAGATCTTTCAGCTTTGAGGTTTCTCCACTTGCTTCCATTTGGACGACATAGACAAGGGAGAAGGCTGGGCACCAACCACAGGAGCTGATTCCATGGGTGTTCACTCAGAAGCAGACGAGACCCTTGTATGGAATAATAATAGCAATAATCTTAGAACTGCAGAGCTGGAAGAGGCCCTCTTCGCCAAGCTCCTCTCCTGTCTCTGGCCCAGAGCTGCCTCCACCTGGGGATTCAGCTGCTTCTACCACCACGAGTCCATCTTCTGCCAGGGAATTCACACGGTACTCCTTAGTTGAGAGAGTTTTCACTCACGCCACCTGGAAAACTTTGCCATGTTGCTTTCTATCTACCAAATTTGCACAGTATCGGTGAGGATATACAGTTAAGAAAATCAGTGTCCTTGTCTCTTCTCCTTCTTGTGATGTATAAGTGGTGGTCTTATCCTTCAGACCTTGAAGGGACACATGAACACATGGTGTCATCCCTGCCTCGCAACACCTTGGGTGAAAAGAGTAACCCCATAACAGCAAAAAGGGGCACGGTTTGCATTTTAAAGCTCATGCCCCCACCTTGTTTGGGGAGATTATTGTCCTAAAGACAGCTGGAGGAGGGGAGGGAATTTATTTATTTAAAATATTTTTACACTGCCTTTCTCCTAAAAACGGATCCGAAGCCGCTTCCATCATTAAAAGCACGACACGACAAGCTAAAAACAGCAAATTATTCAAATATTTAAAAAGAATTAACATTATATTCAAAGTGTCAGGTAAAAGCAATGCTAAAAACAGATTTGTAAGCAACAAAATATGAACATCCATTTTATTGTCTCCTGGTTCCTAAGGCGGTGGCTCTCAACCGGTGTGCTGCGGTGCCCCAGGGCGTCACGAAATCCAGCCAGGGGTGCCAGGGAATCCTTGGAAGTAATTCCATGAATCATGAGAAGCATTTTTGTGGAATCCACGAAAATACTTTGCAGGCCAGGCTTCCCCTCTCCCTTCATCCCCAAAGTATCATATTGTGGGAGCCACGGCCAGTGGCCAGTAAATCAAGGTACCCACGAGTCGAAAAAAATTGGGAACCACTGCACTGAGAGAAAGGTCTTTGCCTGAAGAGAAAGGTCTTCACCTGCTTGTGGAAAGACAACAAAGATGGGGCCAGACTGGCCTCCAGTGGGAGGGAGTTCCAGAGTCTGGGAGCAGTGACCGAGATGCTGTTTATAAAATTATACGTTATAAAATTTGCTGAGAGTCTTCGGGTTCAGGGATTTAGGAACCTCAGGGATTTTGCTGGCCTCCCGAGGAAACCCCATGCCAATCCCCATGATAGAAATAATTTGGCATGTGAATCTGGTCTTACAGGACCAGAGATAACAGACCTGGACCATCTGAAGGTCTCCGTTCTTGGAAGCCATTGCAGGGGAAACAGTTCTAGGGGAAACCGGACATGTAAGAGGGAAGGGAGTAGCACATGACAAACAGCCTTACAGGCATGTCCCTGCCACGACTTTTGAAAAGGCAAGCTTTGTGCCAGCTCCTGAGCATTATCTCCTATACAAAGAGTTGGGGGTGAAGGAGTGGAGTAGATTTACTGACATTTAAAAGCCGCCAGAGCTGACAGGAGCCGAAGGACTGTCAATGTGGCAAGGGGAAGATATACAGGTTTGCTCTTTCCTCGGCCCTCCTGGGAAGGGCCAGCTAATGAACTAAATGATTAAGAACTTCTGCCTGTCTTGAGTCCGGAGAAGAGAGAGGGAGCAGCTAGAAAAATATGTGTCTGGTGGAGAGCAGCCACCCCTTAACAGAGAGAGCAAATATATGAGTCGGTCCACAACTGGGTTACTTTTTTTTTTCCTACCAGGGCAACAGGGATTTAATACTAGAAGTGTACTGAACAAGGAAGTCAAGCCTTATTTGCCCCATCCTCGCATGCAGGAGAATTTTCTGGCACTCTTGATAGATATCTTACACAGGTGAGAATGATGCTTTTAGCAAAACTGCACATTTCCCCCCCTTCAAAATTGCACATTTCTTCCCCATAAACTTTCACAGTTCCTGCAGTTGCACAGATTGCATGACTAACTACATTTCCCACCTGACCCAAGGAAAACATGACACCTTCTCTGGTTAGCAGTTTTAGCAGTTGTCACCAAGTTAACTTCTCTGGCATACGTGATTTGAGCTAGTGAAGCAAAGCAAGACTCTCCCCCTGCAGAAGTACCCCCTTACTCTTCTGTTTTTCCTATCCCAACCCATCAATGATCTAGAGATAGAAGCTTTCAGAGGCTTGGAAAGTTGTTAGCACTGTTGTTAGCAAGCTTTTTCCCCAGGACTTTGGCTGAGCTGTATTCAATTGGCATAGGCTGATCCAGTGACCCAGCGAATCACTTCCTGTGTCAAAGGGAAAGCAGAACAAACAAACAAACAAACAAACCCTAATTTCTAAAATATGTTAACTATTAATGTACTTCTAGGGCAAAAGTGAACAATTAATGAACTGCTAATGAGCCCTTGGACACTAAATATGTGAGAAATGGACATGTGCATTTCTGGATGATGGAAAGATGCTGTTTAAACAGGGATACTGAGCATGCTGGATAGCTCGGGGGTTTAGGTTTCTGACTGTGGAGCCAGAAGTTTGATTCCCCATTGTGCCTCCTTGATGCAAGCTGGACTTGATAATCCACAGGGTCCCTTCCAGCTCTGTAGTTCTAAGGTTATTATTATTAGACAGTTTTTCCCCCTTTTTTTGGTCCTTTTTTTGCAGAACTGAATAGCTACATCGTCTACTCTCCACTCTGCAGGGTAAATCAAGAGCGTCGTCTCCAAAGATCACAGAGTGTATAGTAGACACTCTGCCTGCAGGGGACGACAGGAGCTATCCGAGGTGCTGAATCCTTTCCTCCAAATTAGAGATGGGGACGAATATAAAAACGGATCGGTTTTTCCGACGAATATAGCCGATTCGTTAAATATTTGTCGATCCGTATTTGTGGGTTCCAGAGACCCCCATGAATACGAAGGGATGAATATTTACCCATTTTTATTCGTCCTTCGTATTAAAAAAACAAAACCAAAAAAACCCCACCATTCTGCCTACTGGCCGCCGATCAGCTGATCGGCAGCAGAAAGGCAGCCACCACCCCACACAACCACCCAATACCACAGCCTACCCCACACCCCCTTCCTTTCCCTACCTTAGGCCCCACGCCACCCCACCCCCACCCCCACCGACACCCTCTTACCTTAATCGCTGCTGCCAAGGTCTTCTGGCCTCGCAGCCACACATGTAAAAATGGAGACTGGCTGCCCTTTGCAAAGATGGCAGCTGCAGCTTCATTTAGGGTAGGGAAGTTGCAGCTGCCATCTTTGCAAAGGGCAGCCTGGATTCCCTTAGCCTGCCTTAAGTACCTGGGGGGAGCTTTCCTGGGGGGTCCTCTTTGTGACTATATAACTCGGGGGTCCGTGATCCAATGTTCACCAAACTTTCAGGGGTTGTAGAAACGTGTCTGAGGAAGCTTTCTGGCAAATTTGGTGTCTCTAGGTGGTTGGGGGCCCAGTGTTATAGCCATTTAAAGTGCAGATGAATCGATGGATCGATCCATCAATTCGTCAAAGAATATTCGTATATTTGTATTCGTTGATCCGTTAACCTTGATGAATAACGGATCAAAACAAATTGCCATTTTTTTGATTTGTCCCCATCTCTACTCCAAATAGCTTCACCTTGGATAGCTCTTGCAAAGTTCAGAATAACACCTGAAATGGATTCCCTGCCTTTGTAGAATCAGAGTCACTCTATTTTCCACTGGCCCAGTCTATGACATATTCACTTTTACCTATTAGGTAACCCCAGTCCTCTAGAACCATTGTTCCATACTGTTTCAGTTTCTTACTTTGCTAATGGTATAAAGTCAAGATGCCACGTTTGCGCTAACCAATTCAGATCAACGCTCTGCCCATGTTCTGCAGTGATGCTTCCCTTAATTACCAGCAATCTGGCATCTTTGTTTCTAAGCGCTACTCAGCTCCTGGTTGTAAAAATGAAATAACCTGTGGTATGGAAAAGAAAAGATAGCCTAGCTCAGTAACTGAATTAAAAGTTGATTAAAGAACTAAAAGGAACAAGTCTTCCATGTCTTTGTACTCACCTGATGGAGAAATTAGTGGTTAACTATGCACTAAAACTTCCTGCCAGCCTAGCAGTTCAAAAGCATGTGAATGCGAGTAGATAAATAGGTACCACCACGGTGGGAAGGTCACGGCATTCTGTGTCTAGTCGCGCTGGCCACGTGACCACGGAAACTGCCTTCGGACAAACGCTGGCTCTACGGCTTGGAAACGGGGATGAGCACCGCGCCCTAGAGTCGGACACGACTGGACTAAATGTCAAGGGGAACCTTTACCTTTACCTTATGCACTAAAACAGTGTGTCTACTCCAGTTTTGTTCTATGTGGACTGCCAACGGCTCTCTAGGCTTTCAGCCATCTGAGGTGAGGCTAGTTGTACCTGAGGTGACCCAATGGGATACATGTGTCGTACCGCCGAGCTACGGGGTGCAGCAAGCAAGGTGACTGGTTCCATCTGCAGATTTGGAGGTTAATAGTGGCCCAGAATTACAGAGAAATAGCAGTAAAACATGGGCAAGCTTATCTCCCTTGTGAAGAGCATTCATTTTTGTCAAAAAAATAAAATAAATCACTTTGGTTGTTTTTGATTTTTTCTTTTTATACTTAATGGGATGTTTTCATTAGGTTTGTGTCTAGGAGCCCTGAGCTCATCAGCAGAAAGTCCACCCTGAGCTCGGGGTATGAGTCTGTGATGTTATTTATCTGCTTCTGGAGCTCCTTTAGAAAAGATCCTGAATGTAAACAGGAATGAAGGGGGCGGGGGAGGATGATGGAAAGCCACCAAAGAAACAGCATCTGGAGTTAAAAGAAATGGTGTTGGTGAGAGATATTGGCAAGTAAGCCTTTGGGTCAACGTCCCAAGTCTGAGTCTTTGGTCCCAAGTCCCAAGTCCAAGTCCCTATTAAAAACAAGCTCCCCCCCCCCCCCAGAATGAGGGGACATGGTGGGTAGGTTCTGACTCATGAGTAGCGTCTGATCATTAAAAAGAAAAGAAAAAAGAAACCCAAGTCAAGTCACTGGTGCGACTTAAGTCTGACTTGACAATGAGTCCCACAACTCGAATCCCTATCTCTGATGTGGACAGGATAGGGTGCCCGTGCCGATCATTGCATAGTTGCAGTGTTTTAAAAGCCATTTCCATCTGACCAAAATAATAAAACAATACCAAACCTGGGGAGAAAAAGAGCCAAATGGTTTGTCAGTTCCACTGCTGGCGGTAAGTCCGAGCATGGAGAAAACAGGAGGACAATTTCTAGTTTTCCTTGGAGAAATTTGCCTGAACTGTAAAAGGTCGCCCAAATTCTCAGTTCCAAAAAGAATTAACACTTCCTTTACTTTACTTTTACTTTACTTTTATTGTATTTATATCCCGCCCAATTGGTCAGATGACCACTCTGGGCGGCTAACAACATTTAAAAACAAAACAATTTAAATATAAAATCAATATAAAATCAATATGTAGCATCAAAATCAATTATTCAAGATGGAAAAAAGGAAAGAAAAAGAAAAAGAAAAATCAAATAGTGACTGGAGGGAAGGCCTGCTTAAACATCCAAGTTTTTAGTTGGGTCTTAAAAATGCCCAGCGAAGGGGCCATACGAATCTCAGGAGGGAGCTTATTCCAGAGGCGAGGAGTCACCGCCGAGAAGGCCCGGTTTCTTGTTTTTTCCTTCCGGGCCTCTCTCGGCGTTAGGCTCCTCAACCTCACCTCCTGGCTCGCTCGAGTGATACAGGTAGATTTCGGTGGGAATAGGCACTCCGCCAGATATCGAGGCCCTAAACCGTTTAGGGCTTTATACGTAATCATTAAAACTTTGAAGTCAACGCGGAACCGAACGGGCAGCCAATGTAAAGCGGCCAGAGTGGGAGAGATATGATGGTATTTTCTCACCCCACTAAGAAGTCTGGCCACCGCATTCTGCACCATTTGGAGCTTCCGCATCAACCTCAAAGGTAGCCCCACGTAGAGCGCATTACAGTGGTCTAATCTCGAGATTACAAGCGTATGTACCAAAGTGGTAAGCGCCCCAACATCAAGATAGGGACGCAGCTGGGCAATCCGCCAAAGATGAAAATAGGCGGAACGGACCACTGACGCCACCTGTGTTTCCATAGTGAGCGCCGGGTCCAGATGTATCCCCAAGCTGCGAACCTCACTCTTCGCGGTGAGAGTCACCCCCCCAAATGAGAGGGAGTTTCCCAAACCGCTGATGGTGGGGCCACCCACCCTCAGGACCTCCGTCTTGTCCGGGTTCAACCTCAATCCATTTTCCTGCATCCATTGCAGTACAGCCTCCAAGCAGCGCTGAAGGGACAGAACGGCATCCTCTGCAGTTGGTGAAAAGGAGATGTAGAGCTGTGTGTCATCAGCGTACTGATGGCACGATGCTCCACACCCCCTGATGACCCCACCCAGCGGCCTTATAGATATTAAACAGCATTGGGGAGATTATCGAGCCCTGCGGAACCCCACAATTGAGGCTCCACGGGGCCGAAACCCTCTCCCCAAGCTGTACTCTCTGAGGACGGTCCTCCAAGAAGGATCGGAGCCAGGCAAGCGCCAGGCCACCAATTCCCAACTCGGAGAGCCTCCTCAGGAGGATACCGTGGTCGACGGTATCAAAGGCAGCTGAGATATCGAGGAGGACCAACAGAGACATTTTACCCCTGTCGGCCTCCCTCAATAGGTCATCCAGCAGTGCGACCAGTGCCGTCTCCGTGCCATGGAGCTGCCTGAAGCCCGACTGGAATGGATCCAGGGCATTTGTTTCATCCAAATGTGCCTGAAGCTGATCGGCCACCACCCTCTCCACCACCTTGCTAATGAAAGAAACATTGGCGACGGGCCTATAATTGCCAATTTCGTCCGCTGCCAAACTAGGTTTCTTCCTTATGGGCCTAATGAGCGTCTCCTTGAAGGCAAGGGGTACCCTGCCCTCAAGGAGAGACCCATTAATTATTGCTGTGGCCCATACTGTTGTTATAGGCCTGGCTGCTTTGATTAGCCAGGCCGGGCAGGGGTCAAGGGATGAGGTGGTGGCCCGACAGCGATCAAGCACTTTGTCCACAATATCTGGTGTCACCGGTTGAAAAAGATCAATAATCACCGGGCAAGGCGGAGCGCTGGACATCTCAGCTCGATCCACTGTACCACTGTTTCTTCCTACTGTCATACTCATTTGTGGGTTTCAGCATGTGATATAAGAGGTGTGTGTGGGGTGATAACAGTGACTTGATTTTATATTGCAGTTACCCATGTGAGAAATACTCAAGCAGATATTGTTCTGATGGATCTTCTGAGCCTCACCGTGCTGCATCTCCACTAAGAATTCTAATCTCATGAGATTTTCTGATTTCCTGGACCAATGGGACCTTGATCTCATTTTTCCTTCACACCCCCTTGCCAGTTGCTCTATACAGGAAACTTGCAAATTCCATGTACCTTAACCCTTGGCCTGGTGAATCCCGTGTAGGCAAGATACCATCCTATGTAGGAATCGCAACAATTTTGCACAGCTTGGCCTGCCTCTGACCCTTTCCTGGTGAATCATGTGTTGGGAAAATGCCATTGGGTGCAGGAATTGTAATCCTCCTACTCAGATTGACATTTCTTTCGGGGGGGGGGGGGGAAGGACCCTGAAACTTGTAACAAAAATAATCCTAAGAGATTTCTCATGGGAATTCTCAGAGAAAAGAACCTTGCAAGCAGAAATCTCAGTGCGAAGGAGGGATTTTCCCTTATTTATTTATTTATTTATTTAACTTATATGCCACCCACACTACCCAAAGGTCTCTGGGCGGCTTACAACAATTTGAATTCAATAAAAAGATAAAAAGATAAAACAATTAAGATACAATTAAAGTGAGAAACAGATTCATGTCCCCGAGTTGTAGTTGGCTCAGGTTTGAACTGACCTGTAGCCCAGCCGGGTGAATCTCCCATGAAGAAAGGTGGCTGGCCATGATCAAGAATGCCAAGTGACCTATGGAAGAGGAGCTCATATTTCTTCAATTACATTTGCTTTTCAATTTCAGGCTTTCTGATAGCTTCCTGGAAACATCATTTCTTTGAAAGAGTGCTGCTGAACACACTGCATGGGCGGAGGAGAGCTAATTTGGAAGAAGCAATATGAGATGGCTAATTGGTTGGAAATGTCATTGACTTTTGAAGGGTTTTTTTTTTCCCCCTTGTCTTTTCCGTCTATAAATTAAGATGAATGTTGTGTGGATTTTATGTTCAATAAAGCTGTTTACTCTGATCTGGGGACAGTTACGCACGGCTTGATAAATAACTAGCGCTGTTTATGCGCATGCGCCCCCATGCATTTATGCGTGTAGGTGTGGCACTGAGCCGAAATTGAAGACACAGGTAAGAGTCTCACAATCACTATCCAGGGACTGTCCTTATTAATGGGTTTATTTAAATTGAATCCAGGGAATATCAAGGTTAAAAAGACATTAAACAGAAGATGTAACAGGGAGGGCGTGCACAAAACTTCATCCTTAATTTTTCATTCTCAGGCATTAAGTCTCTGCACATTGACCCAGGAGTAAGTTTTGATGGAGGCCGGGGGGGATTAGGCATGGGTGTTTTGTGAGAGTAGACCTACCTAAGATGCACGGCAGCCTAACATTTACTAGAGCATAAACGACATCAACTCCAGAAGTGCTTTATGTGGATGGAGCCCTCACTGAGATGGAGCTTTGGGGATAAACATTTTTCTCTCTGCTTCAGTAGACCTCCTCTGCGGTATTTCCAGTAATAAATGGAAAAGTCAAACCCAGGAACAGATATTAGTGATGTCATATTATTAGTGGTCCAAGAATACAGTGAGGTTGCAGAGAAATGACTGAAGCAGTTTTGAGGAGTTTGTGAAATGAGACTTCAAAGGAATCCCATGCTTGGGCCCCAATGACCAGCACCAAACAAAGTAAGATGGAGATGACCAAAAACACCTGCTGTGACACTCTGATGCTTTAATTAGTTAAGGATTTTTCTCATCTAGTCATGGTCTAGCTCTAATGCCTATTTCTGGTCCAGATCTCCCCAGTTGTGAACCACCTAAGCCTGAAGAAGATTTCTGGAGAACTCAGAACCTTAGTATCTTAATAGAGTCCAATAGAGGTATTACTGAACCAAAAAAATTGCTTCCATTCATAGATCATAGAATTATAGAATAGTGAAGTTGGAAGGGGCCTATGAGGCTATCAAGTCCAACCCCCTGCTTGATGCAGGAATAGACGCCAAAGGATATCTGCCAGGTGGCTTTCTCTTGAATGTCTCCAGTGTTAGAGCACTCACCACCTCTCGATGTCATTATACTGCTCTAACAGTTAGGAAGTTTTTCCTGATATTCAACCAAAATCTGGCTTCTTGTAACTTGAGCCCATTGTTGCGTGTCCCACCCTCTGGGATGATCGAGAACAGATTCTGCCCCTCCTCTGTAGGACTGCCTTTCAAGTATTTGAAAAGTGCTATCCTATCTCCCCACAGTCTTCTTTTCTCAAGGCTAAACATGCCCAGTTCTTTCAGTCTTTCCTCATAAGGCTTGGTTTCTAGGCCCCTGATCCGCTTTGTTGCCCTCCTCTGAACTTGCTCCAGTTTGTTGGCATCCTTCCTGAAGTGCGGTGTCCACAACTGGACACAGAACTCAAGGTGAGGCCTAACCTATGCCAAATAGAGGGGAACTAGCACCTTGCGGGTTTTGCTTCTGTTAATGCAGCCTAAAATAGCATTTGCCTTTTTTGTAGCCACATCACACGGTCGGCTCATATTCGGATCACACGCCATTGTTGTGTTTCTGTTTGCTTGTGCTTTTGAACAGGTGACTTGGTTGTCCATTAAAATGGATAAGCACATGGCATGCACAACGGTGATTCCGATCTGCATAGCAACACACAGAGAGACTCAGACACACATCTCCAACCACAGCTGTTCGCGCTTTTGTGGTGATAAATGCCGTAATAGCTGCTGAAATAAAAGAATTGGCTTTGAATTGTCCTGCACTTCTTCCTGCATTCTCTCCCCTTTTGAATCCCTTTCAAAACAGCCTATGAGAAAGCTGGTGGGCTTTGAGAGGATGGAAAGTAATCTCCCAATGACGCTGTGAAGGTCACTGCTCTCACAGTGAGCTAAAATCAACAGCTCTGGGAAAGAAGGAACAGTTCTCCACATTCATGCAGCAAGCAACTGTAGGGGAGCCCATCTGGAGCATTCTCCCTTTATCCACCCATAAGTTGCAGATTGGTATGGAGCAGTAATAGAGTAACAGCATAAGGGAAACAGCCTTGAATCAAACCTATGTCTGATCTAGGCAGTCCAACAATCTGGATGTAACAGTGGCCCACTGGAAGCCCATCAGTGGGAGATCAGGAAAACACAGTGCTGTGTCCAGTTCTGGACACCACACTTAGAAGGACGGTCACAAACTGGAGCAAGTTCAGAGAAGGGAATCAGGAGGATCAGGGGACTGGAAACCAAGCCCTAGGAGGAAACACTGGGCATGTTTAGCCTTGAGAAAAGAAGACGGAGGGGAGGGAGGAGAGCACTTTTCAAATACTTGATTGTCTACACAGGAGGGGCAGGATCTGTTATTAATCATCACAGAGTGCAGGGCACATTATAATGGGTTCAAGATATAGGAAGCCAGATTTAGGCTGAATATCAGGAAAAACGTCTTAACTGTTCAAGCAGTATGACAATGGAACCAATGATCTCAGGAGGTGGTGAGCGCTCCAACACTGGAGGCCGTCAAGAGAAAATCGTCCAACCCTCTATCAGATCTGCTTTAATTTGGATTCCTGCCTTAAGCAAGGGGTTGGACTTGATGGCCTTAGAGGCCCCCTCCCAACTGCATTATCTTGTGATTCTATGATACTATGACTTGATCTCAGTCTCTTACTTTCTCTCTTGTCTGCTTTGGATGCAGACAAGGGAGGCTTACCATCTGCTCCCAATTCATTTTAAAAGTTATTGTTCAATGGTGGACAACTGTAGTTTTCCAGATAGGTTCCACCTATAGCACCCATCAACCCTTAGGAGATGGAGCTATAAAACCTGAAGGGTGAGGGTGGATTTGTACTGGTTTTGAGTATTTTTCTGTGGCATTCCAAAAGGCTTTTATAATAATCTGGTCTGGTTGATGGGGAACATCCTCTTTTTTGGCCCAGGGATGGATCCCACCAGCTGCAGATCTGGGTTAGATCACCTGTACCCAGACATTCCTCCTTTCAGAAGCTCCACCAGACTGCTTCTGAAGCACACAGCGACAGCCAGTGACTGTATTCAGATCAAAACTGAATTGAGAAGGATTGACTTTTTAAGGTGTCACGTCCTTCCAGGAAAGAAAAATCAGCCATATTTGGGCTTGGTTATTTGATTGGATGGCTGGCCTGTGAGGCCACGGAGAAGGAGTGCAAGCGGGACCCATGTCCATAAATGCGTACTTGAATGCATGCACAGTTCTGAGCATTGCAGATGGAAAATACCATTTTTTGTTGAATGCACATACAGAAATTTATGTTTGTTAAAAAAACCCAAAACACTAGTAATTTCCGCTCAGCCTGGATAGGACACTCTATGACTCATCTGCTGGGTCCAAAAGTCTGCAATGAAAATGGATTTTGATACATAGATCCCTTGCCACAGGCAGTGTTAGGAAAACATGAGCAAGAGAGAGAGAGTGAGAAGCTTTGTTTCTCCCACTCAAGCTTTTAAAGGGACGGGCCACCAGCAAGCTGGGTTGAGAAAGATACATACCTTGTCTTCGCATTGCACTTGAGTATGACTCAGGCGCCCTCAAGCTTGTTTACCTGGTGACTGGCATTATGTTAACATTATCTTGGACATTTTGGGATTCTCAGTGCTTTAAATGCAGCTCGCGGGAGAAATAACCCATCCTCTGCCCATTTGTTATAGGACAGACACAGACGACATCACGACAAAAGTGATTTAATTGAGGGAGAGTTTCTTGTTCTTATTGACTCGCTCTTCAGACATTTCGCCTATTTTAATTTATTTTTGTAATTGAAATATTTTTTTTTACCCTGCCTTTCTCTTTAGAACAGGACTCAAGCAGCGTACAATGTTAAAAGACAGTAAATAAAGCTAACAACAGTGAGTATACAAAACTGAAAGGACCAAACACAGACCAGCTTAAAAAAGGGTGAATAAAAACAACACTAAAACACATTCAAAGCAGTAGGGTACAACAATCCATTTTGAAAAGCCCACTTGGCAGCCCGCCACTAAGGGAAAGGTCTTTGCCTGAAGAGAAAGGTCTTTGGCTGCTTGCAGAAGGACAGCCAAGATGGGGTCAATCTGGTCTCCAGTGGGAGGGAGTTCCACAGTCTGGGAACAGCAATAGATGCCCCCACCAACTGCACTTGCAAAGGTGGTGGGACTAAGAGAAAGGCCTCCCCTGATATCTTAACTCCCAAGCAGGCTCACAAAAGTAGACACAGTCCTTGAGATAGCTTGGGCCCAAGTTGTTTAGGGCTTTATAGGTTAAAAGCCAGCACTTTGAATTCTGTCTGGAAACGGATTGGCAGCCAGTGAAGTTGCTGTAACTGGGAGGGTTATGTGGTCCCTGTGACCAGCCCTAATCAGCAATCTGGCTGCTGAGTTTTGGACCCACTGAAGTTTCGGAACACTTTCCAAAGGTAGCCCCACATAGAGTGATCCAGTACATGTCATTGTCACCAGATCAGAGCTTGGCACGAATGTGTTCAGCCGGCAGTCTTGTTTTAACTGTGCAAAGACACTCTGGGTCACTGCAGAAACCTGGGCATCCAGGCTCAGATATGAATCCAGGAGCACTTCCAAGCTGCATGCCTGTGCTTTCAGAGGGAGTGTAACCCCATCCAGAGAAACATCATTCAAACAGAATGGTATGGGGTGTAGGTGGGATGACCTTCTCATGATGCTTCTCTTCTGTCCAAATTTCTATTTCAGAACTAGCCAAGTGGAAACAGAACATTGGTGGTTCTTTTTCTCTGTGAAATTGTTTTGGGGGAAGTTCAGAGAGATTTTGCTGTGTTCTCTTGGCGTCCTCTTAGTCAAGCTCCTTAGCCAAATTCCTGAGAGGGAGGACTCTCATATTTGGTTCTGTGCATGCTTTTGGCCAAATTTCAGTGGACGCTCTAGAACCAGCCCTTGGCACTCTAGAACTGGCCCTTGGCATTCTAGAACCAATCCTTGATGTTCCGTGGTTTGAGTGATGCAGTGCTCTGTGGAAGAAAACTCACCACTCCATAAACTCTGATTCCATAAACATTCATAAATTGGTTTGATCAGGTTTGGGATTTCGCTTGGCTTCCCTGCTTGACAGGAGGAAACTGAAGCTGGGCAATCAGGTCTGGATCCAGGTGGTGGGTATTAACAGACACAGCTCTTTGCTTGGAAAAGATGATTGCATTGCATCGACCAGCTGGGGAAGAGCAAGGCCAGTTGACATAACAAACATTTGAAACCTGGAACATCTCCCATAAAGTCATTTTTTTGGTGGTTGCTCACAGCACCGAGCAAAGTTGGCAGGATTCATGTGGGCCTGTCTTTGTGCTGAATGGCCACAACTTTCTCTGGCTCTTTTCTTTCTCCCCTTCTCTCTGCCCCAGCTTGAGAGGAGTTCATGTCTGGCTCTGAAACCCAGGATGGCTAATTGCTCAGTGATAGGAAGATGGCCAATGGCTGCCTAGGCACTTCCAAGATAAATAGCTTGATGGGAAAGTGAATCGTCAGGGGAAAAAAAAAAGTAGCAATCTCTCTGCTCTGTGGTGGGAAGACACAAAGGAGGTCTTGGACCTACCCATTAGATGTTCACTTCCACCATCATTTCAGAATCTGTAAGAAAGCTGTAGATTAAAAACTGGAGCTATTGAATGGATTGAACACACCCTCTATAATTCTCAGGCTTTGTTCCACTTTCCCGAGTTTGAGGGGTTGCAATGGAAAGAACAACCTCTATCCTGCCGACAATGTTGGACCCAATGAGACTTTAGATTGATGATGGAGAAATCTCTCTCTCTCTCTCTCTTTTTGAAAGCTCCAAGGGGTAAATTGCCTGGTGGATCATCTTATACAGTAGTGGCTTCAGGAAAGCAGTGGGTGGCACCCAAGTCAAAGGGAGCATGGCCATAGCAAAAGGAGGTAGGACAACCTTAAATTAACTCACCCACCAAAACAGTCCTTCACTCATGCACATCAATGGACAAAAGTCCAGTTCAGAAAGCTCAGGTTGGAGTCTTGTAGAATGGTGCCACTGGATGGGACTCGCCAAGGTTATCCATTCTGACCCTCTGCCAACGCAGGGAAGCCATGGCTAAAACAGCCCTGAAATCCACCCTCTGTTTAAAAATCTCCAATGATGAAGAGTTTGCTACCTTCTGAGATAGTCCATTGTATATCTGAAGGGTTTTTTTCCCCCCTATCAGGATCTTCTTAATGTTTCAACAAAGTCTCCTTCCTTTTAATTTAAAAATTGTTGGGTTAGATCAAGTGGAAAACAAGCTCATTCCCAGATGGCCCAGGGAGATTGTTTGCCCAGAGGCAGTCTGTGGCCAATGATTCAGAAAAACACTCGAGGAAGGAAAGATGATGGAGGCTTCTAGAATCCTCTGGATTTGCATTCCTGTTGGATCTTGGGAAGTAGCCACTGTTGAGATTATGGAGAGAGAAGTATATTCATGTTCTCAAGCGACCGGATTGGTGGTCAACAGCCTATCTAAACCACACAGTTGTATCCATTTGAAACCATTCTAAATATTAGGGTTCCATGCTACGAAGCCCTGGAATTTGTAGTAAGTTCTGCCTGCAATGGTTTGGAGGAGTTCATTACAGCTGAATTCCCCACTGCACTTCCCAGAAGAAGAGCCAGCCTGGGTGGCCTTGGGCAAGCTGCACAGTCCCAGGGAGGAAGAAGGAAGGGGAAACTACTTTTGATTACTTTGTGCCCAGAAAACCTTGAAAAGGGTGGCCGTAAGCCAGGATCAACTTGGTGGCACACAATTAATCTCTTTTAAAAGGGCCTATCCTGGTGCCATGCAAAGTTACTCGAGACTATGGTTTTCTTTATAAAGCAAGTGCATCTCATGTGCTCTTTTCCTGTTGCCTCTTTTCCTGTTGCCTTCGACTTTTCCCAGCATAATTGTCTTTTCCAGTGTGTCTTCTCGTCTCACGATATGCCCACATGGGGATTTCGTTATTCAGAAGTGGTTGACGGTTGCCTTCTTCAGCTCAGCACTAACAAGAACTGACCTGATGGACACTGCAGTTTCGTTTCAGCTCATTCGACTTCCATTGTCCATGACAGATCCTCCACAGTACCACCTTCCATTATTTCTATTGACCTTTCAGGAGATTCTTCCTGACTCCCCCATCACATCTCTTCACCTGATGCAATCATTCATATTTTAGTTTACTGTCTCAGCTTTGACCATTCCACATAAGATGTCCCTGTTAGAAGTTTAGACCTGTTGTGTTGTTGTTACGTGCTGTCAAGTCATCTCCGACTCATGGCGACCCTATAAATGAGCAATCTCCAGAAGGTCTTGTCCCTAACAACCCTTGCAGCTCTTGCAAACTCAAGTCTGTGGCTTCTTTTAGGGAGTCAGTCCATCTTGTATTTGGCCTTCCTCTTTTCCTGCTGCATCCCACCTTTCCCAGCATGATGGTCTTTTCCAGGATGTGCTCAAAGCAGGACAGCCTCAGTTTCAACATTTTTGCCTCCAGGGACAGTTCAGGCTTGATTTGGTCTAGGACACACTTATCTTCCTGGAAATCCAGGGTACCTACAAAGCTCTCCTCCAGCACCACCTCTCAAACAAATGCATTTTTTTTTCCTGTCAGCTTTCTTAACTGCTCAGCTTTCACACTCATGCATAGTAGTCAGAAATACAAGATCTTGGCCTTGGTCTCCAGTGTCACATCCTTACACTTGATGACATTTTTTAATTCCTTCATTGCTGCCCTTCTGAGTCTCAGTTTCTTCAAAATCTCAGTTTTCTTCTGGTTCTTGGCTGCACCATCCCTTTGGGATGATTGAAACAAGTTCTACAAAATCTCTAACTATTTCAGTCTCTTCATTGTCAACATTAAAGTTTAGGGTGATATAATCACCTAGAGCAGATCAAAAACAACCAAAATCTTCAGGTGGGGGATGCCTGTATTAGAACTGAGAATAATTCCACAGTTGATTCCTGCCATTGTGGTTCAACTGCAGTACTGCAGCCACAACTCTGCTCACAACCCAGGTTCAGTCCTAGGTAGCCAGCTCAAGGTTGACTCAGCCTTACATCCTGAGGTTGGTAAATTGAGTTTACTGTGGGGGGCTTGCTGTGGGGGACAAGTGAAAGCCTTCGAGAATACAGATATATGGACACTCCGGGTGTTCCTTCCTTCCTTCCTTCCTTCCTTCCTTCCTTCCTTCCTTCCTTCCTTCCTTCCTTCCTTCCTTCCTTCCTTCCTTCCTTCCAGCTGGCTGGTTCAGCAAGTTGCTGCCCACCTGGGAGGGGAGCAGCAGCCACTTTGTCATACATTGGAAATCGTGTCACTGATTCCCCGAGAGCCGTCTGCAAATCTTTCCCTTAAACAGCCAAACAAATAGAGATCGGAGCCTTCATTATCTATTCATCAGGCACCTCGCCTCACCCCACGCCAGCTGCCATTCTGAGCCGGTGTACGATTCCTCTTTATTGCAAAATACCAAGATAAATTCTTTTCCACGGATTGGCCTTAATTCATCCCCAGCTGTAGAAGACAGGGAGCCACGAGGGGCTTCCGCGCCCCTGCCGAGGCTGGTCAGCTCTGGCGCATTACATGCTGCTCCATTAGTCTAAACGGAGAGAGCGGTGTGGTGCTGCTAACACGGACTCCACCGGCTCGCAGGAATACTTATCAGGGCCTCCAAGCCCTGACAATTTGCTACGGCTGCTGTGGACAGATGTAGAAGCCAAAAAAGGAGAGTCTAGTGGAATGAGCGCTGAGGATGGGCTGAGACCAGATGCCAAGATTCAAAGTGGGTTTTTCATTTGCTCACATCTCTAGTTCAGCCCAGTTCAACCCCTGAGTGCTTTAAAAGAACAGGAAGGAACTGGATCCCATCTCGTCTTTGCTGTTCCAATTCCACATCCGGAATCCATATTCAGCCCAGTCCCCTTAAATGCCACTTTTTGAACCTGGAAGAAGAGCTGAAGGACAAGTCATGGGGTGAAACTGCATAAAAGGTGCTTCTCATGGCCATCATCGTCTTAGAACTGCAGAGCTAGAAGGGACCCTCTGGATCATCCAGTCCAGCCCCTGTCAAGGAGGCACCATGGGGGAATTGAACTCCCAACCTCTGGCTCTGCAGCCAGAGACCTAAACCATTGAACTATCCAGCAGTTAAATAATCTTGGAACAGCAAAGCTGGAAGGGACCCTCTATATTGAGTCCATCCCTTGTCAAGGAGGCAGAGTGGGGAATTGAACTCCCAACCTTTGACTCTGCTTCCAGATGCCTAAGCCACTGAGATATCCAGCAGCTCAGTTGACTAGAGAAGGTCAGGACAGGACAAACCTCCTGCTTAAACCAGGTCTGCCTAATTTAGTATTATCTGCCTATGACAGAGCTTGATGCTGGGTTTTCTTTCCCTGTTTTGGAAGAGGCAAAGACCTTAAGGGAGCGTCTTTCCCTCAGAACATCGGCCCATGCCACCTGGTCTTCCCAGGCCTTACTTCTCCAGGTTGCCATACCAAGAGAGGCAAAGAAGACCATCGCCAGAAATCGTTGCTTCTCAGTTGTGGCCCCATCCTTATGGAATGGGCTCTCAGTAGATGTACATCTGGCCTCCTTCCTCCTGTGCTTTAAGAGGATGCTAAATACCTTCCTGTTCCAAGAGGCATTCAAAATCATCTTCTCTTAAACTATTCTATAAGTCTTCCCTCTGTTGCCACCATTTTAGTTTTGTATCTATCGGTGGTTTATTTTGAGACCTTACATGTTAAGTATTTGGCTGGTTGGGTTACTGCTACATTGTGCTGTTGTAAACTGCTTAGGGTGGTTCTTTGCACTAAGTCAAAGGAATATGAATGAATGAATGAATGAATGAATGAATGAATGAGCACTAGCTGTTCACACACGTCCATGTACTCAGTGTTTTGAACTGCTGAAGGGCCTTATATTATGTCATCATCATCATCATCATGTGCCATCAAGTCAATTTTGACTTATGGGGACCCTTTCCAGAGTTTTCTAGGTAGAGAATACTCGGAAGTGGTTGACTATTCCCTTCTTCTGAGAGCGTTCTGGGAGTGTGCAGGCTGGCTCTTTTCCTGGGAGACATAGTGGGGAACTGAGCTCCCAACCGCTGGCTCTGCAGACGGGTACCTAACTCTTGGAGCTATCCAGCCATACAACAAGAATCTCTGGTGACAATATATTGTTCTTAGAAAAACCGATTTCTCTCCATACAGTGCCCCACCTTGCTGACACCTCTTCAGTGGGGGAAAGGTAATCTCTTGTAGTCTAAAGAAGGCAGTACATGGGAGGAACTCAGTAGCCCAGCTGAGAGCACCTCTTGGAAGCCTTAGGAAAAGATCTGGTGCCAGTTATACCAGTGAAGCCTCAGGCAGCCTGGCAGAGGTGATGTCCATTTTCCCCATGGAACAGTGAAGGATCCAGAGATTAAAACTGCCTGCTCCAGGGTTTTAAGGCTCCTTGATAACTGATCAGAAACAGATGGATGCCTTGGGAAAGGCTTGATGAATGATATAAATTCTTTGAGTTCAGACATTCTGTCTGTTTGGTAGACAATGCATAATGTTGGCTCTTGCCCTATGCCTCTCTTTGCCTTGCCAAGACTCCCTGGAAGTATTTATGGCTCTAACCCTCTGACAATCTTTGTCTTCCTTCTCCCTGCAATTAAGATAATAGATTACTTGGAGTGTTGAGTTGGCTTGGCTCACAGAGCATGTGTAACCAGGCTGGCTCTGAGGAAGTACTCTTCTTTACTAGCTGCAAACATAACAGCTATTGCCAGGATTGTGGTAACCTAAGAGGGTAAAGGTGAACCTGAGAGGAGGTAGCAACTGATGCCACCACCTCTGCCAGTCCAATGAGGTGAGCACTCTTGCTTTGCAAACTTAGGACTCTGTGACATTGCAGCTTTAGACCTGAAAAGGTGGCTGAAGTATGATACAACCCTAGCATTGAAAGACTTCACATGTCCAGTTCTGGACACCGCACTTCAGGAAGGATGCCAACCAACTGGAACAAGTTCAGAAGAGGGCAACAAGGATGATCAGGGGATTGGACACCAACCCCTGCGAGGAAAGACAAAAGAACTGGACATGTTTAGTCTTGAGAAAAAAAGACTGACTGGAGATATGATAGCACTTTTCAAATACTAGAAAGGCGGTCAGACGGAGAAGGGGCAGGATCTGTTCTCCATCATCCCAGAGTGCAGGACACGCAACAATGGGCTCAAGTTGCAGGAAGCCAGATTTAGGCTGAATATCAGAAAAAAAACTTCTTAACTGTCAGAGCAGTATGGGAATTGAACCAATGACCTCAAGAGGTGGTGAGACCTTCAGCGATGGAGGCATTAAAGAGAAAATTGGAAACCCATCTGTCAGATCTGCTTTGATTTGGATTCCTGCCTTGGGCAGGGGGTTGGATTCAGTGGCTTTAGAGGCCCCTTCCGACTCCATTGTCCTGTGATTCTATGACCCACATTTTCAGACAAGCTTTTAATAATTAAGTCCTGCATGCTGGTTTTTAGTCTTAGTAAGTTTGCTTTTAACATTTTAAATGTTTTTAATTACTTCGTGCATTTTTAATTATTAATAATAAAATGGTTTCATTCCTTTTTAATGCATAATTTATCGTGTTTTTTACATTCTGCTTGTTTTTGCATTGTGAGCTGCCTTGAGTTCCCTCCTCAGGAGAAAGGCAGCCTACAGCTTATACAAAAGAAATAAATTAATTGTATGTGAAAGCATTTTATAGACATTAATGCTGCTGGCATTATAAGAATCACTAATATTCTGTAAGTCATCTTTAAACTATTCTGACGTCCTGCTAAATCCTTGCAAATGGGCTTTTCAGATATTGTCTAGAACTGTCCTTGATACATGGACCTGGATCGAAGTGGTTGGTGGAGTCGGAGTCATTTCCAATGCAGATTCCTTGAACGCCAGCCAGGAGATTTATCTCCTATTGCAGGAATTGATCTTACTTCCTTGGCTACATAACAAGGATCTGAATCTTAATGTCCACAGCTTGAATGCTGAGTTTCTGACTATTGTTTCCCTTTTAGATGTAGACAGTGATATTTCCATCACAGAAATGAAGAAGTCAATATTTAATTTTTCTTCTTTCTGTGTGCGGCCATTGCCATAATGTTTTAGGTCAGGAGGATAATGGATCTACAACTTCACTGTTTGCTTAGGGTTTTACTGGTGCATATCTCCAGGCTTAGAGACATATGATGGAAGCGAGGACAAAAACTGTGATTTCTTCTCCAACATTTGACTCTTTAAATTAAAGTTTTAAACCTCAGGTTACTCTGCATCCCAGACATGCACATTTTAATGACGTCTTCAGAAAGCAGAAACAAAATTCTTCCTTATTTTCTCCAGGAGGCTCAACAGGTATAGAGATTCCCGTCATGGAGAAGACCATGTTATACCAGTCTGCTATACAGGTGTTAAAGATGAGCCACACAAGACAACCATCAGTCAGATCTGGTTTGGTTTGGATTCCTGCATTGAGCAGTCAGTTGGACTTGACAGCTTTATAGGCTCCTTCCAATTCAGTTATTCTATGATTCTCTGAATAAACTTCGTCAAAAATGAGGTTGAACACACAAGAATTCAGCCCTAGACTTTTATGAGTTAAGAATGGCAGAATTTGGGTCTGGTTGGAGGAAACTTTTAATTTCAATTACTCCCACATTCATTTGTTTTTCTAAAGTTCAGATTCTTTCCATCTTGAATAGGAAAGAATATTCAGGATGGGAATTCTTTTAAAAAATAAATGGGAAGAAAATTCTACCCCATTCCTACAGTGGAGTATTGATTGGGAAGGAACAAAACCCCTAATATAATTTTACTTGTTATTATTAATTAGCTGTGTCATTGGTGCAGATGTTTCAGCTGAGGAGGAATCTTCTCCAGGGATTAGTCTGAACTTCACTGGATTTTTCCAGGGTGAGGAACATTCTCTGCGGATAAGGTTCAGCACCATGGAGAGTTCTAGTGAAAGTTGGACTAAAAGCCAGGGAGGATGTGATGCCTTTGAAGAATCTCACCTTTTTATTTGAGTTCCTTGTGTGTGTGTGCGTGTAGTTAGTCAGAGGAGCAGAGGCTGGCGACTCTGAGTTTTCAGTACATATAAGAGACCTTTGAGAACTTTTTAACAAGATTTGAGTCACGACCTGATGAAAGATTGAAAGTCTTGGACGTGTTTAGCCTGGAGAAAAATTGGACCCGCAGAGTGGAGCAACAGGAGACAACATCCTCGTGACATATTGTTGTAGATGCACAACTTTAGCTGCAGTGTTTGTGATGCCAGGCACACCTGTTGGCTTTCTGTTCTTTTCTGCTCTTCCAACTAAAGCAGGAATCAGCTGGACTGAAAGATGCTAGATTGGGCTAAGAACGGGAGGCCTGGGAAACGGAGGTGTTTTGAATAGGGCTGTGCATGGGGTTTCACCAGATTCTGAATCCTGAACCAGAATGGACAAAAAGAGAATGACCAGATTGGGTACTAGGCAGAAGCCCAAGGGTTGAATTTGCTTCAGACTGACCTGAAGATTTGGGTCACTAAAATGAGCAGGAAAAAGACAGATAAGAGGTTTCCAGCATGACCAGATAAGGGTAATGGCAGGGTGGGGGTATTGGGAGGGGATCCAACTGTACCAGTGCCTTTCAAGCATCTTTCGGCCATTCCCGCTCAGAACATCTTGCTAGCTCTCATTATAATCATCTGATGATTCTCAAATACCCAACGACTTCTCAGATGGTAAGAAAATCAAGTCAAGGGTTTAGCATGAACGGGGCTGGATTATCTTCTGGAACCCTGCGAGAAACCTGCCTCTCTTATGGTGTTTACTGGATGAAATATGAACAATTCCACCCATGTCTAGAAATGGGCACGAACCAGAAAAATGGTAGTTCATGGTGGTTCATGGCTACTCACGAACCACAAACTTTCCAAACATTTTTAAAAAGCAAATGACAAACAGGTTCATTTCTTTTTTAAAGTTTGTGCTGGGTGGAGGGGAAACTAAACTCCTCAACCACTCTGCCACCCAACTGCCCCTTCGTATTGCCCCCTTCACCTCCCTACCTGGTCCTAGTGCTGCCTCCTCTTCCTCCATCATCATTCCAGCTGCAAATGGGTGATCCAGTGCCCCACGGCCACACAGTTTACAGGGAATGTTGGTCCCAGCTGATCTCCCTGATTAACTGGGACCTCAGCACATGCACAGAGATAGCAGGCCTGACTCAAGGCAGGCAGGCCACTGTCTCTGAAGAGGGCAGTGGCCGTGGAGGAGGAAGAGGTGGCAGCCAAAGGGAGGGAAGGGGGGTGGAGGTAGTGGGAAGAGGGCAGGGGGCAAGCTGTGGGGGCAGTGGGCCAAATGAGCCAGGAAGATCATTAAATCGGTTAAAAAGTTCATTGGTTCAGTTTGTTTTGGTTCGTTGGTTTTGACGAACCCGAACCAATCCAAAGCAACGGATCGGAGATTTTTTTACGAACATCCTGGTTTGTTTTTTGGTTCATGCTTTCTCTTCCCATGGCCTTGGGAATATTGAGATTATTGCAGTCAAACCCATCTGAAAACTTTAGGATTGAGTCCGATATAAATCAAATATGAAAACTGAGATGCTATTGCAGAAGAAGAAATGTTATAATCTGGTGTAAAGTGTTCTCTAATATGTTTAAATGATGATGGCATGTCCTCTTGCTCCTTTCTGCTGGTCCAATTTTTCTCCAGGCTAAACATGGCCAAGACGTTCAATCTTTCATCAGGTCCGTGACTCAGATTTTGTGAAAGGTCTCTTAAGAACACAGACAGACATGTCAGGTTCCAGAATTTCAATTTGGTTTCCTTATGAATTTCACAGCCCATTTATATCTGAACGGTTCACCAATGGAAATCTAAAGTTTTGCTACTTTTCCTTTTCTCTTTCTTTGTAGCTTTCTAGGAGCCCCCCCCCCCCCCAACTTCTAATGCTTTTGCACACAAGAATATCATTGCCCTAAAATAGGTAACTCCTTAAACCAGAACTGGAGACTCTGTGGCAGCCAGTCTTGTTAATGCGGAGCATAATTAGATTTTAATGAATTTAACGTATTTACTTGACTTTAACAGTTTTACAGTAGGGCAGGTTTATATGATTTTATGTATTTCTTTTTAGCTAAACAGTTTTTTTTATTCTGTTTTGATTTTTTTAAGAAATGTGTAAACTAGCTTGAGGGCTATCTTTTAGTGGAAAGGCAGCGTATAAATGTAATAAACATGTAATAAATGTGTCGCTTTAAATGTAATAAGTAAATAAATAAAATAAGGACAGTAATAGTTCACGAGCAAGATTTCCAGAGTCTAATCCTACGTTATATCTCAATCCCCTGAATGTGGCTACTTATATTTTGGTTTCTTTAAGTTTTATGTTTTATGCATATGAGGTGTAGGGAATGTCTTTGGGACCTCCACTGTTGCATGGCTTGTGGGAGGACCACTGCCAGTTCATGGGAAGTTTTTTCCCCCCTACTCCCTCATGGCACAGTGGTTAAACTGCAGAACTGCAGTCAAGACTCTGCTCACAATCTGAGTTTGATCCCAACAGGCTTAAGTAATCAGCTCAAGGTTGATTCAACTTTCCCTCCTTCCAAGGTCAGTAAATTGAGTACCTAGCTTGCTGGGGTGGGTTGTGGGGGGCATTGTGTAGCCTGCATAATTAAATTATAAACCACTCAGAGAGTGCTTTAATCGCTACGGGGCAGCATATAAGCAGCAGAATTTCCCCAAATTATTTGTATTATTTAGGACCATTACATATTTTTTCTTAACTTACAACTCTCTGCGTTTTGCTCAGTTCAGGCCTGACCTTTGAAAAATTATTATTATTGACTTCTCTGCTCTGCGATTATTGAATGTCTACTGAAAAGCTTGGGAGCCTGGGAATGCGAGGCTGTTTGTTAAAGCCGAGGCAATGTGGAATTGATCCAGAAGTGAGATGGGAAATCATCGGAAGTTCTGCTGAAGACGCCTTGAGCTTCCAAGGAATACAATATGGTGCAATCAATGAAATTAATTCCTGCAAAGATTTAGAAGCAGAAGCAAAAGAAGCAGAACGGGAAGAGGCAAAGGTGGTGTTAGAGCCTTTGTCACTTCGGGCAACACCGTGATTTGGTCCGGAGTGAGCTGATCCTCCCCTAGTGTGGTCCCTGGCCTCAAACCCAAATCAACTTGGAAATCTGAATCACGAGCCAACCCACGGACTCACACTGGATACCACAAGAGCTCTAACTTCGTGTTTTCACGGAGGTACATGCAATTTGATAGCATAAAGAGGGGAGGACATCTACCTGATGTTAGACAAGTGAGATTCCAGACATGTCGCTTCATGAGTCTGCGCATTAGGGATGTGATGAGCCTTTGCTAAAATTCTCAGTCTCAGCATTTCCCCCCCAAATGTTCATCAAGCCAAGACTTTCCCACAAGAGTCTCCCGGCATCGGTACGATTTCCCAGCTTCGAACAACGACGAGACCCTAATCTTGCTTTCCCTTGGATTCTCCCCAAAACTGCCACCCCCTGCTCCATGTTTCAACCATGGTTCTGAATAGGAAACCTGCTAAATAGTGCACAGCTTCAGGGCCTTTAGAGTTGGTCCATGCTGTGCAAGAAATCTAACAATTCTGTGGGGCCTGGTTTTCTGCCTTTTCAAGGTGGCTCCTGCACAGGATAGAGGCCATTCTGTGCAGGAGTTGTAATAATAAAAGGAGGCCCAGTGGGGGAATCGAACTCCCAACCACTGAGCTAGCAGTTCATGCTCTATCCTTCTTTTGGTGGTGATGAGTCTGCCTGGGCTGCATGTCAGGATAGCACCACTGCCTCCTGCTTGTCTCTAGTCTTCTCTCTCAAATGGACCCCCCCACCACCACCTCAACAGTGGACGCAGGCTTTCCCCCACTTGCATCTGGAGATGGTGGTGAAGTCAAACCCATGCATTTCTGTTACTGCTATAGAGAAGCCTCATAATTGTTTAGGTTAAGCTCATCATCAAACACGACGATAACACGGCAGTAACGAGGAGATCTAATGGATTGGAAATTAAATGTAGTTCCTTGATCACACAAATATGAATAGAATGGGCAATAAAATTTAGAATAATAGGGCTCCTTGTAGTGATTCATGTTCACAAGGTGAATTAAACGTGCCTTATAATTACACAATGTGCTCTCTGAATAAAATAGATACACTTCCTGGTGGAATTCAGATCAATAGACAATTGCACACACAACAGAGGGAGACACGGAATGTTTTTTAAAAATAGGCAGCATCTAGAAAGCAAATAAGACATCTAACAATAACTAGGACTAATGGATTTGGGGGAGCAGACAGAATAAGTCTCACTACATAAAAAGTATCCAGACGCACACGAAATGAAGAGATTTTACCACGCAGCTAAAGGGAAAAGCACCATGACTGGAGGGTGGGGAGATTCTTGCTTTAGGGTGCATGTGGGTATTGTCCATGGGCAAAGCTGGTTCCCCTCCCAATCACCCCACCCTGCCATTACCCTTCTTGAGTCATGTTGGAACCCCCTTATCTGTCTTTTTCCTGCTCAAAGTAGCGAGGCAAATCTCCAGGTCAATCTGAAGCAACCTCAACCCTTTGGCTTCTGCCCGGTATCCAGTCTGGTCTTTCTCCTTTCGTCCAGTTCATTCTGGTTCAGGATTCGGAATTTGGTCAAACCTCATGCACAGCCCTTTTGAAAACACATCTACAGCATCCTCTCCTGTGTGTCTCTCTCCTCCGTAAATCCCAGTCCAGCCATAGCTATACCTGTGGCCCTTCAGGACGTCGTCAAAGTCTGCACCTCTGGTGAACTACAGGTTGTGAATCATACCTAGACTCTTGGGGAGATGGAGACCCACTCTGGTGGACGGGGGCGGGGGTCCTCACCGGTCCCACACCTGTCCTTACATTTGTGTAATTTTGGGGACCCCACAGTCTTATCCTTGTTCTTCCATAACCCCCAGAGAAAGCCAGCCACGTTGCTTGCCCATTTTATCTCCACATTTTAAATAAATAAATAAATAAATAAATCTTGAAATCCAGTGAATAGGTCAGAGGGCTCCCCATTAATTCTGACAACTGGGATTGCTCTTCCGGTGTGTATTTAATTAAACATTAATCAGACGGCTTCTCAAAGTTGAAATATTCATGGATGGAAGAAAGGTTTAGCGTTGTCTAAGATGGGGTGGAAGAAGAGAAAATAGAGCTACTGTACATTAAAGTTGATCACGTGGGCTCTTTCCATCTCTTCCTTTGTTTATTACATGCGAGTTGGAAGCACTTGGGCTTTTAACAAAGGAGCCCTGCCAAATTAATTCTCTGTAGTGTTAGAAGTTCATCTTGACATTGAGGTTGTATGGATGTTTGCCATTAGTGCTCCTTTTTCCCCTCACGAGCCTGTATTGTCATCAAAGGCTGTGTTGCCTCACCTCAAGTGGAATGATGCAAAATAGAATTCAAAGTGCCCAACCCATGTGAAAAAGGAGTGCTCTGCTTGCGTGGGTCAGGTATTAGAATGTCACAGGTTGAAAGAAATGTGTTGCTTTACTCAAGGAGTTCTTGCCATGGTTGTTGCCACTGAAAGTTAGGAGCCACTTTCAGACATAATTACTTCCAAGTGAGGCTCGAAGTACAGTTAACACAGCATTAGAAGCTGAGCCGCCTTCAAAAGTAAAATATATTTGATAATCATAGCACCTGCCTGCATCACTCTGCATGCAGCAAACTAGCTTTTTTTTTATGAGTGGCAAGTGGGCTTCATTGGTGGGTCTGATTCCTCCAACACTGAGCTTCAAAGATGCTGTATTCCTGACAGAAATTGGTGCTGAGCTTTAAATTAAAGCGCTGGTAAACACTGACGTACACATTATGTCTAAACATTGACGTAAATGCTTGTGACACATGGCAAGCAGAGAACAAATGAACCAATGTGCAAAAATCTTAAAAATAACACTTTAGAAGTAACATTCGGTCATACAACTGGTGGTTTTAATGGTAACCCAGAGACGTAACTTGCAGTTTTCAAGATCTGGCTGTAAAACCAGGTAATGTGCTTTTGGGTCTATGGTTTAACCTTTAGTTCGTGTTTGAAACATTGTGGGTTGTTTACTATTGAACTTAAGGGAGGTAAACTAGCTTTCCATGCAGCTGGGAAATGGGAATGGGCCATTTAAATAGCACGGGCAATTTCCACAATCGTGGTTCGTGTTTTGTAGGAAATAGACATTTTATATCTGAACAGATGTCTCAACAGACGATTACAACATTGCGGGAACATATCTCTAGGTCGGTGTTTTGTTGCTGCTACTTTTTAAGAAATGTAACCTGAAAATCCACAACTCTAGGGGAAAATGTGAAGAAGATATTCACAGAAGTAGATGGTGAATCTTCAGGCAACCTCCCATGACTGGTGCCTTCAAGCAGGGGTGGGAACTCAAGTTGCAGGATTCATGTCAAGTCAGACTTGAGTCACACCAGTGACTCGACTCAGACTTGACTGGGTTTTTTTCCCCCCAATAACTCGGACTCGACTCGTGATTTGGAACCCACCCGCTCCTTCCTTTTTTCTGAGGATAGAAGCTTGTTTTTAATAGGGACTCAGACTTGAGACTTGGGACTTGGGACTTGGGACTTGGGTCTTGGGACGTGGGACATGGGACGTGGGACTTGGGACTTGGGACTTGGGACTTGGGACTTGGGACTTGAGACTTGGGACTTGGGACTTGGGACTTGGGACCAAAGACTCAGACCAGGACTCAGACCCAAAGACTTGCAAACATCCATGCCTTCAAGATGTGTTGAAAAACATCTCCCATCATTCCCACCCTGCACACTGGCTGGGAATGATGGGAGGTGTTGAACCACCTATCTGGAGAACCCAACTGAGGGAAAACTGCTACTTGTTACAGGTTTCTTAATGATTCTATCTTGATCTTTCTGTGGCCTGGGAAGGATCAATGTGAAACTGTAATCTGGGAGGCTACAAATGATTCTATTGATTCTGTGCGGAGTCGCGCACTGCAAATCGTCCAGACACAAGGTATAGAATAATGATCACATAAACAGCACTGTGGCAATCATCGTTTCTAAGTACGAGGCTCCTTTAGCATGGGTTTGTTGCCAGAGCAGATGTCTCAGAGTTAGCATTGCGGATTCTCCGGTTGACTCCCCCGCCCTGAAAAAGGCAACCAAGACGTTGTAACAGGCGGTCTGGAAGCCACGGTTAACATTTGGGGCTGGTGAGCAGGAAGAAGAAGGAAGAGGAGGAAGAGAGAGAGTCAATTTAATAGAAAGCCAGTCCAATAACCGTTCAGACTAAAGAATCATGTTGGCAACCTTACACTTGCGGAATTGTTCTTTTTACCCTTGGTGATTCCACCAAGACTCTAGGTGTTCTTTCTTTCTCTTTTAAAACATTATCCTCCCTTTAATTTGCATTTACCTTAATTTATACTTGAGTCTTCCACTGGGGAAACATCCATCTGAAGACTAGAGAAAGCTTCATGAAGGTCTCCACAAGGAAACGCAGAAGGACTGGCTGGTTGTTCACAAGCAACCTATACAAAATGCAAACTTGGCGAACGTCCCTGAAGGTGAGGCTCAATCATTCTCGTTTGTGTTGCTTGATAGCTGTGGTGCTTTATGGACTGACTGCCATAAACAATGATGATGATGATGATGATGATACCCTTGCAAATACCCCATCCTTGCCTGGAAGGATGAGACAATGCCGGTTTGGCATGCTGTTTGTGTCCAACAGTATTCCCACCCATATTTCAACCAAACCATGGGAATGATATTTGAGTCCAACATGTCCTAAGATGTGCTTCTCTTTTGAGGAACATCAAGTTGAGTTCACGGAAGTGAGGAGTTCCTCTACAGTTGTGCACTCTTTGAATCGGATCAGGCGTCTGTCCTCAGCCCAGCCATGCTATCAGGAAGCCCTGTAAAGTTCTCAGCTGTAATACATTAAGACTCAAGTGGTAACAACAAGGCTTCCCTGTTTTCTTGTCCCCATAATGTATGGCATTGCATTGTCTTTCCAACAGCGGATGAACCGGTCTGCTTCTAATTTAAGAGCACATAAATTACTCTTCCATTGCTCCGTCTCCCCGAGGGTTTGGTCTCCCTGCCCAGTAAGATTAATTTGTCAGACTGATTCAAGTCTTTCCCTCTGGTCATTAATGATTTTCAAGTCTTTGTGCCTCTTTCAGAAGTCAATTGATTAGCTGGGATTCTGCTTACTATCAAACAAAATAAGCAAGCCGTAAATTGTAATCTAACAAAGCAGCCTGGAGGATATTGCAGCTCCGACAGAGTCTAGAGTCTAGGTACCGTCGGTGGGACCGTCGCCTCTTCCTCCCACAGAGGAAAACGGTGAGCCCTCTCCACCATGGTGGAATCCTTTGCTGACAGCCATACGAAATGGTCATGGTTATGGGATTTTGCCTATAGTAGGGTCGGAGGAAGCTGAGCTGTTTGAGATGTTGCTGGCTCCCAGCTATAATCAGACCCACCCAGAATTGCCAGTGAACAAGGATGATGGGAATTGTAATAAAACATCTTTGGAGTCAAAGTGTCTCTGGGCTCAGTCCACACGGATGATTTGCTTCATATAGTTCACGTTTCCCAGAAGCATAAGTGAATCGGTAAGACATAGTTATCCTTTCCATGTTGTGTTTTTCTCAACTTTTTGACATCATTTTCTGCTTGAACGTTGCCTATGGAAATGGGTAGATTAGGAGGATGTTGCACACTTTTCCCAGTAGCAAACTGAGTGCTTTCTGACCCAGGAGTCTCATCTTCCAGCACTATCTCTTGTTTCCTTTGGCATTAGGTCATCATGGGGTTTGCACAGTAAGAAAAGTTCATCAGAGCTTTACCATTGCACAGTACCTTCTGCGCCAGTACTAACAAAAGTTAGCTTGAGTGTCACCACCTCATCCATCATTGTCACTTTCAGCTACCACTGCCGCTCAGTAACTGCCTTGTGTAGAGCTGGAAAGACCTCAAAACCCATCTAGGCCAACCCACTGCTAGTGCAGGAACACACAGCTAAAGCATTTCTGATAAATGACCATCTAAGTACTGTTTAGAAATAGCCAACGGAGGAGAATCTGCCGCCATCTGCTGTGATCCATTCCACTGTTGAACAGCAATCACCGCAAGATGGTTCTTCCTAGTCTTTAATCCAAATTTACTTTCTTGCAATCTGAATCCAAGTTGGTTTAGATCCCTACTCTCTGGACTGTTAGAAGAGAGGCTGACTCAGTCTTCCATATGGCAGTACTTTGGATATTTGGAGATACTAAGCATGTGTTTTCCTTGATGCCCATAGCTTGCAAATGAGATTTGTTCTGGTGTGCAGTTGGCCCACTAAAGGTAAACAGGGGCTGTGTTCCCTAGTCTTCAGTGTTTAGGCACGAAACTCAGAAAGGATCAGACTGCTTCTAAATATGAGTTGAGCGTTTTCCCCTTTCCAAAGTTCATGGTTTGAACCAGGCCTAAGAGTATGTATTCACTCCATCATTATCTTAAATTTTACACTTAAATATCTCTAAGGGCATAAAGTGTGTTACAGAGTTATAATAATTGCCTGGCAACACAATGGGCATTGTTTCCCCTCAGCAAGCACTCTGAAGATGTGAGTTTCTTCTAAAAATGTTCAGATTTTACACTGAGAACTACATTTTCCTCTAGAACAGACGTGCACTCAATTTAACTGGAAAACACACAGAAATGGAAATTTTATTTTTA